>JAEQBH010000300.1:0-600000 GCA_016808115.1 Tetrastigma voinierianum
GTAGTGGATCCATGGTATCAGTGTGTGCAACGACTTGGCCAGGTCGAGGTTGTGTCTGTTCTATGCGGTCTTCACGAAGTTCCTCTGTCCAACCCTTCATACTAAGCGTTGCAAGCGAGACACAACAAAGAGCACAAACCAACTTGCAAAAGGTTAGGGTTAGCTAAAATAAAAAGCGGCGTATGAAAAAGCGAAACGGTGCGGAGTTCTTTGTGATCTTTGGCAGCGGTTCACACCCAGGCGAGTTACAAAAAAGAGTAAAAAGGTTACCTTAACTTGTGATGTTGATGCAAGTACACTTCAACTTATCATTCGTAGTTTAGCGCCATCCCGATAGCGCGCCATTTGATTCGTGCCCTTGATGGCTGAGCTAAAATCCCAACAAAATTTATATACACCTAAGTTCCTACTACTGCGTGAGTCAAGCTCTTTACTTGATATAGTGGTCTAAGGTCGAACCGCCGGGGATGGGTTTTCATCCTAAGAATCAATCCATGAGTGTAAAAAGGGTAAGGCTTTCTATTTGGACTTTAGTTTGCTTCAAAAGCAGTGGAGTAGTTTGAAAAATTGAGGAATTGTAAAAGCGAAGTAAAGTGTGAAAAGTTCTTTGAAGATTTAGGTCACTAACTTGGTAAGTTAGGGCAAACAAGTGTCCTCGGGTTTTTATCCTCGGCGTTATGACATGCAACCTATAGTCGAGGCATAAGCGGGATCTATGTTTAACTAGCGAGCCTCACCACACAAAAAAACAGCTCCCTATTTGAGTCACAGTAAAGATGCAAATTTGCCACCCTTTTCGCTTGAAACCCCATTAAATATCATCTCGTAGGCTCAGAAGACCATCTAATGAACCACAGTACATCTAGCAATAAGTATGCACTGCATCCTAAAGCATGGAGAGTATTGGCCAAATCAACAACATTCAATGCTATTCAACCCTAATTTGAGAAGATGAGGGCCATAAATACGCACTCAGACTTTCAAGACAAGAGACAACATGCATATGCCCCACCACCAAGCTAGCTTCCTTCCTTCAAAGAAAGGAGGCTTAGCAAGCATCTCTGAGCTGTCATCCTCAGCAGGGGTGTTTGAAGCCTAGAAAGTAAGGGAAAGAGGAGAGAGAGAAGAGAGGAAAATAAAAACCCTAATAAATACGAGACTTTATTTACAAAAATGAAAACTTACAAATTCTTCTTCTCTCCCCAAATTACTTTCCTCTAAAAATTTATATTGATACAAAAAGCAGGGGTTTATGGTAGCCACCTCAATACATGAAAATACTAAAAACCTAACAATTTGGCTGTTAAAGGACAAGAGAGTAATACACCACCGTTTTCAAGCATTAATTACAAAACATGACGAGGCAAAGAATTTCGCTAGACTGAAGATTTTCGGCTAGGTAGTTTAAATTAATAGGCATAAATGGTAAATAGGAAATTTCACATATTTGGCACTCATTAGTTACTTAAATTTCACACTAAATTTAAATTTTCGTGAGTACGAAATCATGAAATTTAGCTAGGAACGTTGCCTAGCGAAATATACACTACTGGACGAGGAATTTTCGCTAAACCTCACAAATTTTCGTGAAGTTCAAATAAATTTTCGCAGCTTACAAATCCCGATTTGTGTCGGGATTTCACTGCCATTCCCGTCTTCTATCGCATCAATTTTTCTTCACTTCGTTTCTTCGCTTATTGATTCTTGGGCCTATGGATGGCCGACACTCAGCCTTCAAAACTCATGATTCATCATACATCCCGATATTGAACTTCTAGTGCGCAAAACCCGCAAAATACCAAAAATACTCTCTAAATGGCATAAGTGCTACTAAGAAGACTCGAATACTGAGAGAATGACATGATTAATGCGCAAAAGCACTCAAACCCATCTAATATAGGGTTCAAAATTGCACTTTTGGGCATTAACTAATTTTAGAGATTTTCATGGGGAGTCATATTACGACGTGCCACGACCATTGACTCTGGGCTTAGAGAGACTCCCATGAGGTGGCTTACACAATACTCCCTCCCGGTCTCATGACGCCGCCAGCCTCTACTATCCCTCGGGTGGTGCTTCAGCCCCACCACTCCATGACTTCCGGGGATTTGCCGAGTCCGGAGTTCGATTCGCACTGATGATCGACCGAGTATCCGAGCCGCTGACATTTCACCATTTTAGTTCTGCCACCGCAGCAGCCAATTCGCAGGTTATCTGATCGTCACCACACTGCAGGGAGACGGTCCGCTCGTCTCGCTCGAGACAAGATGGCCGACCCTTCGCATTTCAGAGAGTGCCTCCCTCCTCGCATGCTTCGATCACCCGCTCCGACCACCCTATTCCTGCAGCAAGACTACGCCCACTGTAGGGAGCCATACTGAGGCTTCCTGCATCGATCTCGAGGGATTCCGTTCAACCCTCTCGAAGTTGGTTATGACCGCCTTGTCAGATTTTTAAGATAAGGTCCACCGCAAGGGCCCGCTCGAAAGTCGAGTCTACCTTGCCGATGCCGCAATTCATCGAGCGATCCGGAGCATTCGGGGATTTCCTGAGGAGCCCCGCACGAGAGGGAGGATCAGGAGGCCCTCGGGTCCTGACCATGGAGCGAGCCATGGTGATGCCGATTTCTTTTCTTCTCCAGTAGCAGGACTAGGAGGAGGTAGCAGATGAGGAGGCAGAGGACTCCCGCAGTAGATGATCATGTTCCTTAGGCGAGGCGAGTGCGGCGCAGGGACTCGCATCGATGACTCCATCTCCTCCCCTTCACATCCATCACCACACCGCCGACACCCTACCATCATATATACAACGCTAAAGATTCTCCGTAGCATGTTCATCGGTCGAGAGAGCCCGTAGTCGCTATGGATGTCGCCCGCTCATCACACCACGTATCGACGGACCGAGATCGACTCCGAGCCGAGACCACTTTAGAGCATTGTCAGCTTCATGCCCTCGGCAGATCATGAGTCACCTCGGTCTCCCGCATGTTCCTGCCCATCGAGATGAGCCCAGCTGACAGCTGTTCCTTCCTTAGACATACCGGCCACAAGAGCAACAAACATCCACCACCAACGCGAGATTTAGGTGGTCACACCTTCTAAACTTCCTACCCCTATGACATGTCTATACCTCGTCGGGAGGAAAAGAGTTGTGAGTGTCTTCTATCATGTTTTTGTACGCTACCTTTATCAACTCCGCTTACTCATTTTGTATAGGATTCATGTATTAGCTAATAGTAAAGTAAAGGACACTCTCATATGTTTAGCTATATTACATGTATTAGCCATTTTGGTTATATCAAAAGCTTTATAGCACTATTTACATTTTACTACACTTTTGCAATTAATTTTTGTGTTCCATTTTGTATATTCTCTTGCCTTTAATTAGAAAATCAAGCCCCAGAGGTTACCTTAATGTTAGAACAAGTCCATGCATGATTTAGTTTTGTCAAGTGAAATTTAGCATATTCAACCTTGAACATTCCCTTAGCTAATTCTTCACACACTGCACACTGTGATTGTACTCAATAGGTTGAGAGGCATACACCCTTTCCACTTTGCAAAGCCGGCCTTGAATCTCCTGTTGATCTACCCATAATAGGTTTTTGTTACTCCAGCTGTATGAAGACCAACGGCCTTCAAAAGGAAGAAAAAGCAAAAAACAAAAAGAAAAGAATAAAGAAAATAAAAGCCGGTGATTTTATTGTTCCTTGAAACCCAACACGGCCCGATAGGTATGGTGAGAGTTTTGGGGCCCATGCCCTAAACCTTAATTGGTCGGTCACCCACTTTGTGTTCGCTACACGTGGAATGGGTGAAGCTTGGGCCGGTCAGAGGTGCCACCCTCGGTCATTCGAAGTCCTGTGAAGCCTCTGCAGTTTGTGGTCAAGGATCCTTTGGCTGACAAGACCTGGAGAAATTTCACTGAATAGGCAAAATCGTACTTCGATTACAAAATTGTAATTTCATAAAAACTCGTACCACTTTCTCTAGATCCTGATGACGAAACGATTTCACCGTTGAATCGCCTCACTAAATCTAGCTAGCACGCAAAATTTCGTAATATTCCCACAATCTGAGTCGCACATTTTTCGAGGCTTCGCTCGTGTCAGTAAAAATCTATTTTCGATGCAACGAAAGTCACATATAACAAGTACTCATGTATCATAAGTGGTATGAGTAGAGAAATGACGAAAATGGACGGCCGAGATAGTGCCGAATATCAAATCTGGGAATAGAAGGACATAATGGTCATTTTTAAATTTGATTTAAGTCACTAAAGGACAAGATAGAGAATAGTTCTTCTTCTCCTTCATTAAATAAAAGAAAGTACCCGGGGTTCATTTCGAGATCCAAAGAGCCTCCATTTTTGAGAGTTTTTAGAGAGCAGAGGGTGCTTCCTCTCTGCATTGATCAGAGATCCCACCGTCGGCGCCTCGGGGCCGAGAAGGAAAAACGTTCTATGCGGAGCAGGCTACGCGTGGACCCCAAGCCTAGAGGCCGACAAACTCCAAGAGGTAGGATTTTCTCCCTACTTGAGTTTTATTCCCATTTTAAGTGTTTTGTCGATGTTTGAGTCGAATGAGGCCGTGAGGTTTGTTCCCATCGGTCCCAAACCTTGGGATCGACTTGATACAATTTCTTTGAAAGAAAATCGAGCAAACTGTGTGGGTACGGGCTGTCTGGTGCAATTGTAATTTGTGTATTAGATGTTTGTTTATATGCATTGGGCCTGAATGGTCATGGATTGTGGGTTCACTATGAACCGAGTTAGGATTTTTCGAGAATAGTAACCGAGGTTTCCACTATTCCCTAAACAAGAAAGTTCTAAAATTATATTTTTGTGAAAATATGTGTTTATCAGTGATTTAAATTAAATTACTCGTGTATGATCATTAGCCCAAGGGAGCTAATTTTGATAAGGAAATGTGGAATTTACATGACATGATTTTGTGAATTTAATGTTTTGTAAATATATGCATGTTTATATATTTACATGTGAATTAGACTGTATTGGAATTGACATACATGCATTCCATATGCACTGAAACATCCTAGGACTATGTGAGTTGCTGCATGAGATGGTGCCCAGAGAAATGGTTCGGAGGGTCAGCCTAGAATGTGAATTATCTGAGGGTTGTCTAAAACTAAAAATATCAATCGTCGGAGACGACCCAATTGATATACATCGGAGGGTAGTCCACATACAATATCAATCGTCGGAGACTCCAATTGATATACATCGGAGGGTAGTCCACTAAATATAACACTCGGAGATGGTCCACAATTTATAACATCGGAGGGTAGTCCACCAATAGAACATAACATTCCCTACACAAGGCCAGCAGCTAGAGAGCGCCTGAGGACTCGGGATCCGAGTTGGCCGCAGATTCAAGCAGATCATAATCGCTTGAACGTGTGTTTACATCAACACACCAACACTTAGGTGGTGAGTAGTCCACTTGTGTATGCATTCTCCCATCGAGCTTTAGCTCACCCCGTCGTGGACCCCTTTTACAGTAATGTGAGCATGCAAGGATACGGCCTGCACTGAGGCCGTAGTTTTAGAAGAAAAAACCTAATGTGGCTTTTGTGGTTTTACATGTATTAGAACCCTGCTTAATATATGTATTGTTTAAGAGTGAAAATGCTGTAACTCTTGTGAATCATGGGATATATAGTTGATTCATAGTCAGAGGCATATTTGGAGAGTTGTTTATGGGCCCATGTGTCAGACACTAAGTGTGGATCGGATTATATTGCACCGTTTGGGATAGATATGCAGGTTTTGTATTCAGTAGAGCCCTCGCATGCCGAGACTCGCCCATTTTCTGTGTGGCATCTGCAACTGAGACTTCCACTTGTATTCCACGGTTAACTGGTAGTCAACTGACTTCATTTGGGGCGCTACACTTGATGCCCTAAACCTTAATTGGCTGGGAGTCATCAGACCTTCGCACCTGATCGACTCTCGTGAAGTCGTAGTTTTTAGCATTGCACCCTACATAGCAATCAATAAAGAAATAAGAGTGTAGCTAGTCCTATTTAGGTTGGTCGCTACTTAAGGCCATGGCAAGAGGCTAGGTTGGGGGAGGAATAGCTTTGCATTTTATCGTCTGCCGGGTTACATTAGGAACAATTAGATTTTCGTGGAAATTGTGTCAATTTCCTTGAAACCGATGTTTCCCTAAAACTTGTTCATATATGGTTTTTGTACATTCATGACCGGTTTTTATACAGGGTGTAAATTATTCATGCTAAAGGTAAAGCTTACCTGTACATACACTTTTTGAACCACATATACTTTTTGAGAAAGCACTGCATACATCCCCTTTTTTGTTTTGAAGATTGCAAGGGACTAGCAACGGTTTGTCATGTGATTAATGCCCAAAAAGTGCTATTTTGAGGCCTATTTGAGATAGGTTTTGAGTGCTTTTTGCGCACTAATCATACTACACTAAGCCAATTGATGTGTGCGCATCCACTTAGTTTCACTAATTCCATTTCGGAAGCCTGTTTTTGGTAATTTCACAGTTTTTGCCTCACCCAATTAGGGGTTCAAGTTTGATGTCAAGATATGTGCCGACGCCGAGATCTGCGTTGTTTTCAACCAAAAATGTGAAGTGGATGTGAAGGAAGAAGGATGCAAGAGGATGCAAAGAGCAAAGTCGGAAACAGGATCATAGTCGGGATTTTCATATGATCGCTAAAAATTGCGAAAATTACCGATTGCTAAAATTTCGCAATCATAGCAAAATTCGCTATCCTAGCTTAAATTTCGCTAGTTAGCGAAATTTATCGTGCTCAGCGAAATTTTCCATTTTCTATTCATACAATTGCCAGTTGTATTTAAATTAACGTTCCTAGCTAAATTTCCTAATTTCGCTATCTCTTGTGAATTCTCGCTAGGTTAGATAAATTCTCTGCTTAGCATAATGTAATATGCTAGCTTAAATTTCCGCATAGCAAATCTCACCGTGTTTTTGGAATTCTTGATGCCAATCCACTCACGCTTTGATATATTACCATTCATTCTATATGTAATTTCATATTTTAGGTATTTGTATTTTCACACTTGGGCTTGACTATATAAGCCCCTTTAACTTTGTAACCCTAAGCAACTTTTCATTTTATAAAGTTTTCCCGCAGCTTTCATTTTAGGTCTCATTTTGTTTCTTCTCCTCTTTCTTCATTTTTCCTACGCAAACACACCTCTTCGAGGATGACAACTCAAGGATGCTTGGCTGCTCATAGCCTTGAAGAGAGGGTTGGCATTATTTTGGGGCTGCGTGTGCTGTCCTCATGCTTTGAATGTTAAGGTGTACGCATTTATGGTTCCCAGCCTTTCCAAATCAGGGTTTAATGCCATTTAATGTCTTTCCTTGGTCTACTTGCCATGCTTTAGAGTTCAAGGCATTCTTAATGGTGATGCACCGACATTCTTTTAGATGTCATTTACGAGCCATGGGAATGAGGTTAAATGCTAGGGTTTCAAACTCACTGGACTTTGAATGCTTAGTACTAATACTCAAATAGGAGTAGGTTTTGTGGTTAGGTTTTAGCTAAACAAAGATCCTGCTTTGGCTGAACTATATGTCAATTGCCCTGGCCTATGAGAAACAAACTTTAGACACTGTAATAATTTCCATGTTATCAAGCTAGTGACCCAAGCCTTCAAGGTTACCATTTCACACTTATTGGGCTTACATTATGCTTAATCCAAAATAACAACCAACTCCTCGTTTAAATAAAAATTTAAAATCCAAACTAAAGCCTCACCAATTTTCAAACACTAATGCAAATCATTCGTGGGATGAAAACCCATCCCCGTGTTCGACCCTAGACCGCTATATTGCAGTAGCTTGACTACGGCAGTAGGAGGAACTTAGGAATATAAATTTTGTTGATTCCGCATCACCCTACCGTGGCACGAATAAGTTGGCTAACATCGTACTCGTCAAAAAGGAGAATGGCAAATGGCGACTCTGCATCGATTTCACTGACGTCAACCGAGTATGCCCAAAAGACAGCTTCCCTCTACCCTGGACGACCTCACAAGACGCCACAGCCGGCCACGCGAACTCTCACTTCATGGATGCTTCTCCCACACAACCGCATCAGCATGGATCCCGATCACCAAGAGAAGACCTCATTCACACTGAAAGCGGACCTATCACATCGGGTAATGCCCTTAGACTAAAAACGCAGGAGATACCTACTGAGGTCAGAACAAGATGTTCCGTAACAACAGTGGACATCTATAGAGGTATATATAGACGACATGTTAGTAAAATCAATTACGGCCGAGCTCCATATAGCTCATCTGGTTGAGGCATTCCAGATCATGAAAAGGTACAACATGAAGTTGAATCCAGCCAAATGCGCTTTCTAGTCCCATCCGAAAATTCCCCGGGCTTTGGTCAACAACCGAGAATGTGAGGCAAAACCTGCATAAGATAAAAGTCGCGGCTCGACATGCCGCCGCCATCAAACATAAAAGAAGTCCAACGCCTAATCAAAGAATAGCCGCTAATCCGCTTTTGTCCAAGGCCAACATAAATGTCACTCTTCTTCCGTGTTCTAAAAAGTTTCCAATGGGGATGCACATCGCGTAAGAAGCATTCAGCGCTGCTAAAACTTATCTCAGCTCTCCCATTCGTAAGTCCCTCTCCCGAGGGAGAGCTCCTACTCTTACCTGTTTTGCATTTCTCAACTGGGCTGCCTGTCAGAGATAAAGACAGAGTGTAGCAAACAAATACTATCAAGAGCCTCGAAATTGGTATGGTAGAGGAAAGGTACCCAAAGATGGAGAAATTAACTCGGCATTGGTAAATCAAGAGTCTCGAAAACTCCGCCCTACTTCTAAGCTCATACCATCGTAAATCTAGACACATCCAATGAAGCAAGTGCTACACAAACCAGAGACTCGGAAGACAATGAAGTGGGCCATAGAGTCGAAGAGTTCACATCAGCAAACTTTGCAAATAGCAATAAAAGGGCAGATCTTGGCAAACTTCATCATGGAATTCACCTCAGCAAAGCTTGCCGAAGCTACTCAACTGACGTCTGACCTCCCTATTTGGAGGTTGTCCGTAGATGGGGCCGCCAATGCTCAAGGGAGTGGTGTCAGTCTAATTTTGACCTCTTCAGACGGAATAGATATCAAATATGCACTAAGATTTGGGTTTTAAGCCTCCAATAACGAGGCCGAGTATGAGGCCATCATAGCCGGGCTTAACCTCGCCCATTCCATGGAAGTTGATCAACTAGAGGTGCTGCAACACTCCTAATGTTAGTAGTAAAACAAATAGAAGACTCCAATAAGCCAAAGGCGAAAAAAAAAAAAAAAAAAAAATGATCCTATACTTTAAGAAGGTGCGGGAATTACTTCGTACGAGTTCAGATCAAACACATACCATAGCGTAGACCGCAAAGGCATGTTCTAGCAAATGGCACTTCCTAAGAAGACCTCAATGGGGATCGACACTGGCTGAGTACCTTCGTGAACTCCATTGATTTCAACAATGAAGAGATCTCTCCTGTCATGTCCAAGACGAGCTGAATGGACCCTATTTGGGACTACTTAATAGAAGGACTATTACTAAACAACCCGAAGGAGGCATCTAAGCTTAGGTCGAGGTCTGCCAGGTTCACTATTCATCGAGGAACCCTTTATAAGTGAGGTTTTTTCACACCCATCCTTAAGTGCGCATTGGTGCGGAAGATGCTAACTACTTGCCGAGGGAAGTACATAGCGCGTATGTGGAAATCACATCGAGCTCAAAGACCGGTAGGGAAAAAGTCTTAAGGCGGGGTACTATTGGCCCACAATGCCGTAGAGACAAATGTAATCCAGTCAAACGGTAAGTTTATCAGAGCACGCTGGCAAATCTCTCGCTCCCATCCGAGCTACATCACGTTAGCTACAAGCCCTCGGGTCTTTCAAGAGCGAGGGTCGCACTGGGACCCTGTCCATTGGAAGGCCAATGCAAATTTATCGTCAGAGGCAAAGGGATTACATTTCTACCAAATGGTAGTTTGAGCCCTGGCTACTATCACATAACAACAAAAGGCACGCAACTTCTCGTCATGCTCCATAGTATGCAAGTTTGGTATCCCGAGAGCCCTCGTGTCATACAATGGGAAACAATTCGACAATCCTAAGTTCAGGATTTCGTGTTTGTGCCTGAATCGTGAACTACTACTCATCCCCAACTCATCCACAATCCAATGGACAAGCAGAAGTCACCATCAGAACCCTTAAAGCAGCATTGAAGACCAAGTTGGAAGGTCTAAAAGGAAAATGGGTAGAATACCTCCCCGAGGTGTTATCGGCATACAGAACTACACGTAAGTCAGCAACTTAAGAGACCTCATTCGCTCTAGCCTTTGGCACCGAGGCGGTAGCCCCTGTCGAGATCGGATTAAAATCCCCAAGGATTGAATTGGCAAGTGTAGAACATAACGAAGAGGCTCTTCGCCTAAACCTAAACCTCCTAGATGAAAAGCATGAGCAGGTCCTGAAACGCACAGAAGACTACCAAAGGAAGACGGCAAGGTACTATGACCGAAAGGTCAAACCCAAGAGTTATAAGCATGGTGACCTAGTTTTAAAAAAGCTTCTGCCAGAGAGAAAAGATCCTACACATGGAAAGCTAGGACCTAACTGGGAAGGCCCTTATATCGTGTCACGCGTGGTCCGACCTGGCAACTACAAACCTGCACGGGTAAGGAAAATTCCCACTCACTCGAACGAGCACCTCAAACGATTCTCCCATCAATAGACCCTGACAGTAATCTTTAATAAAGTACCACCGCTTCAGACAATGCCTGTGTTCGCTGATTACTTGTTTAATATCCTAATGAATAAAAACAAGGCATATTCTGCAAAGAAAAGCAAAAGTACATTTAAATGCCCGAGAAATTACACACTCCGGGACACGAAATTTCATGCTTCACAAAAAAAAAAAAGATTGTTCTTTATTTCAAAGAAGATACAATTGATTCAGAGAAGTAACAATCAGCAGTGCCATCCCTTACATCTCGGGAGCGAACAATACAAGCAGCTCCCTCAAAAAAAAAAATCTCAAGAAAGGTAAAGGGAAAGAGAAGAAGAGAGAGTGCGAATGGGAGGGAAAAGAAGGAAAAGGAGAAGAAAGAGGAGAAAGGAAAATAAGAGAATAAAAAAGAGGAAAAAATGGAGAGAGCTGCATAAAGTTATTTTTTTGAGTACACTCCGTCCCTCCGCATGCATTCCTAGCACGCCGCCATCGAACGTAGTTAGGGAACAACATAACTCCCACAAGGGAGGAACTAGGGAAAAACATAACTCTTACAATAAGAAGACCATCAGAACCAAACGTTAGCTCACGATCTCCAGGTAGACCTCCCGCACGACGACCAAACTCAAGACTTCCATCGTATACGGATTCCACCACGCTTTAAAAGGAAGATGTTCAAGCATTGAGCACCATCACGTAGACGCTATTTGTAAGTGAAGTCTGGGCGCTGAAGTCGCATTAATCCGCTCCACTCTCCATAAAGCCGCATTAAAGCTACCCCCGCCTTTCCAAGAGAAGGAAGTCAAACCGACCATGTAGCCACGGAGCCCAGTAGCTCAGTTTGCAGAGCTTAATAGCTCAGGAAGGCCTCAGAGCCCAAGAGCCCAAAGAGCCTCGCCTTGGAAGAGCTTAACAACTCAGAAGGCCTCACTACCAACAACTAACCAAGCCATTAAGAGCTTAACAGCCAAGAAAGCTCGCTAGAGCCCAACAACTTAGTTTGTAGAGCTTAATGTACTAGGAAGGCCTTAGCGCCAAGAGCCCAAACAGCCTTAATAAAGCCATTAGCTAAGAAGGCTCAGGCCCAACAAACTCAAGAAATAGCCATGTGAGCTTAATCAAGCCATAAAAGGATTAGCCCACGGAGCAACAACAACTCAGTTTTCAAGAGCTCAACTACTCAACTAATGCCTGTAGCCCGTAGAGCCATCACTGCATGCATTAGCCTACCTGGAGCTCAAAGAAGCCAATCAAGAGCTCAAGAGCTTAACTGCTTCAACTAAGGCTCAGAGCTTTCGCTTTTGCCTCAGTGCATTAGCCTATCAGCCTCAAGAAATAAATTTTTCAAGAGCTCAACTGCTTAACTAAGGCCTTGTAGCCCAGAGCCACCAAATTAGCAGATTAGCCTATGGAGCCTCAAATAGCCGCCTTCAAGAGCCCAACCGCTAAAAAGGCCATATAACCAAGATACCGCCTACCAGCGTGACAGCCCACTTCGAGCAACAACAACTCAGCTTTCAAGAGCTTAACTACTCAACTAAGGCCTTGGAGCCCAAGAGCCGCCTCACCACAGATTAGCCCACCTGAGCCTCAACAACAAACCTTTAAGAGCTCAACTGGCTTTAACTCAAGGCTCAGGAGTCTGCAGAGCCAGCTCAGCCAGCACATTAGCCCACTGAGCCTCCCAACATCTCGCTCAAGAGATCAACTCGCCGCCTAAGGCCTTATAGCCCAGAGTCACTACCACGCATTAGCCCACAGAGTCTCTCGCAGCTCTAGTTTTCTAAGAGTTCAACTCTCAACAAAAGCCATATGTACCAAGACGCTTAGTTCACCAAAGCAGACAAATTTCATGAGCCACAACAACTCAGCCTTCAAGAGCTCAACTCAAGCCAACTAGCCTCAGAATCAGGAGCGCTCAAATTTCAGCAGACAGCCCACCTGAGCCTCAAAGAGCCTCGCCAAGAGCTCAAATGCTCAACTAAGGCCTCAGAGCTGGGAGCCGCCCGCCTCAAGGCACAGCCCACTGAGCCTCAAAGATCTCACTTTCAAGAGCTCAACTTCAACCAAGGCCTTGTAGCCAGGGAGTCACTTCACTCAGCACATTAGCCCACGTAGTCTCAAAGAGCCAATTTTTAAGAGCTCAATCCATTCAACTAAGGCCTCAGAGCCTGGGAAGCTCAGCCCAAACAGCACATTAGCCCACCCGAGCTCCAAAGAACTCACGCCAAGAGCTCAACGCAACTAAGGCCTCAGAGCTCAGGAGCTGGGTTCAAATTTCAAGCACATTAGGCCCACCCGAGCCTCGCAGCCTCGGGCTCAAGAGCTCAACCGGCTTCAATAAAAGGCCTCAGAGCGAGCCGCCCACCCTCAGCACACAGCCGCCCAGCCACAACACCGCCTCAAGAGCCTCGACCGCCTCAACTACAGGCCTTGTAGCCTAGGAGCAGCTGAGCTCAGCACATTAGCCCACGTAGCCTCGTGCCACTCGGGCTTTCAAGAGCTCAACTGGACAACGGAAGGCCTCAGAGCCCAAGAGCTCCCCCGCCTCCCAGACATTAGGGCCCACGAAGCCTCGCAGCCTCGCTTCAAGAGCTCAATCGCTTCAACAAAGGCCATATAGCCGCACGCGCCCCGCCAGTAAATTAGCCTATGGAGCCGCCAACACTTCGCCTTTAAGAGCTGACGCTCAACTAAGGCCTCAGAGTCCAGAGCCGCTCATCTCAGCATTAGCCCACAGAGCCTCGCAGCCACTTCAAGAGCTCAACCCGGTCAACTAAGGCCTTGTAGCCTTAAGCCGGTTCACCAGCAATATTAGCCCACTCCGAAACCAAATGACTGGCCAAGACTCACCGCTCTCGACAGCTCAGGAACCCAGAGCCAGTCGCCGCACAGAGCAAAGACAAGGAACACAATTAGGGGTAAAGCAAAGAGATAGAAAATTGGGTATTCATTAAGTATCAAAGCCAAGAACAGCGTTACATATATCACGGGTTCAAAGCCCAAGGTAGACAAAAAAGGTAATCAGAGCATGGTGGGCTCTACTGCGCGAGGTTGTGGTTGCATGGTGTTATGGATGCGGGCCTCACGGGGCGGCCGGCTCTAAAGCACCGCAGAAAATGACTCTTCCGCCTCCTCATCGCTGGGAATATCAAAACATCCAAGCCTGTAGGATAGCAACCCTCCTCTCGAAAGCAAGCCATCCAGAAGCCCACTGAGTGCAGATATCGTCCCTCAAAGTTGTTATCGTCCTCCGAACGCACCAGCCTTTACCTTTGAAGGTCCCTCAGAACGCATGGTACTCATCTACAAGGTTCAATATTTCACTCGTAAACTTCAAGTAGGCTCCTTGGCTCTTAGGAAATCAAATATGTTCTCGGTCTTTTTCTCTCGTGTTTGGGATAATGACATATAGTCATTTCCCCAAACCGGATTTTCATTTGGCATTAAAAACCAAACCCCAAAACTATTCCCCTCTGAAATATAGCATTTACATAAATGTCCTAAGGCTGCAAACACATCTTACAAAACTAACCTACAAGAACTAATAGGAGACAACTAATCGATGACAAGTGGGATTCAAAGATAAGCATCCGCTGTAACCAAAAGCTTGCCAAATACATCGTTAGTGAGGGTAGGTCTTGAAGATTTTAACCTACAGAGATGTGTGGGGACTTAAATTAAATGCATGAAAACAAGAGAACATGTGGCTTAATTTCAAACCTGGCACCCGGCCTCCCCTTTCGCTGACGGAGGTTTAAATTAACATCCCTTGATTTGTCATCACAAAGGGTGTTTGGCACCGAGAAAATTTCTGGAAAGAAAATGAAAGAAAGGAGGAAGAACGGAAAACAGGGGAGAATAAAGCTTCTCCCCAAAATTTATCAAGTGATTGATTGTTACAAACCTCGACTCTTAGCTTATATGGCTTGTAGAAAGGGAAATTACAAACAAACCAAAACAAAAGCTATTACAAGGTAGAAAGGAGAAAAACCAAAAACGGAGTCGCTTCGATCGGGCAGAGCAGACAATTTTCGCTATGCACGCTGGATTTTCGCTATCGCATGAAATTCACCATAGCTTAAAATTGAAATTTTCGCTATGCGATCATATGATAGCGAAATCTGCCAGCGAATTTTCACTGTCAAAGACCTGCTCATCACCAAGCCATTGCTTCCTCGCGCCACTATTCTAACGCCATTCCATTTCTTCTAGCTTTGATATTCTTCATTCCCGGCCATGAAATTGATATAACACATATGAAATTGACGGAAATCAACCCGACTTTGTTATGATTGATTGACACGATGATTGGCTTCCAATTCCCGCAAAACTATAAAAACAAATTTCGGCGATCAAAAGTGCAATAGGGACCCGAACATGTCAATTGCTAATTATAACAATTAGTACACAAAAGCGCTTGAAACCTATAAAAATGTGGTTCAAAATAGCACTCGGGCGCTAATCATCAACCCCAGACCCACGCTGCATGCCTCACACGCCCAACTCATATTTAGACCCCACGTATTAATCTCACTAATTTTATCCTGCTCTTTACCTAAGGGGGGAAGGAGGTTCCTCCGGGCCATCTCGGGGCTAACAACCATGGCTAAGCTGACAGACTCACCACCCGTCCGCCCCAACTGTGACCAGAGAGGAATCCCCACCCCGACACGCAGCAGAACACCCACCCATGGAATACACGGCCAGACAAAACAAAAAAATGATGCAGGGGACAAAACAAAAACCTAACCAAACTAGCCCTAATGCCTCGCAATACCTCCTCGAAAAAGACAAAGCAAGCGAGAAAGACGACTTATCCTAAGAATATAACAAAGAGATCGACCCCAAACAGGTATTACAAACACCAAAAAGAAGTTCTAAATAATGACCGCATAAGGCCAAGAAAAAGAAACCAACTCGCAGAGAAGGAAAGCTTCAATATCACGTCAACAATACAACACGTCGTCACAGAGCACAATGCTAATGGTCAGAGGATGTTCTCAAAAGAAACTGAAAGAACTAGAGGAAATAAGCACGAAAGTCGAAAAGTCATCATTACCACAGGACACTTGACGGTGACAAAGCCCTAATTAAACCAAATTCAGCAACTCACGTGAAGTCGCGACCCGATCCTAGAACGACATAAATTTCGCTTCACGCCCTCTCAGAACTGGGCGGTCGGGAGTGCTGACTTGGCTTAGTGCAGGCACGCAGCCCACCCCCAAGTCCAAGAAGCAGGATTAAAGAAAACCAATGCTGTGCCTAGTAAACGGCCTGGCTCCCGGGACACAGCCCAAAACGGGAGCCCTCCGGGCCGACCACTCGTGGAAGTCTCTTCCCGACCCCTCGCCATTCTACAAGCATATCAAAAGGAGGAGAAAACAATATTAGACCCTAGCCATATACCCAATTGGTACAACAAAGATACCCCGAGCCCGGCCAATAGTCACCAAAGGAATAAGCAGCAGACACGCCCCTTCTTCCAAAGCCTTGAATACAGTGAAACCCGTCACCAACCAAGGACCAACACTACTAAGGAGCGATGATAGTTACCTCCGTGGAATTCTTGAAAGGTTTGCCAACGATGGTTCACGAACTTAACGCAAGGTAGAACTAGCCTATTCGTAGTAGTTGGTCGGCAAAAGGAAAGAAGATAAACCAAAATAACACATAAAGGAAAAAGGTACGACTTAATGATGCCTATCTATATATATATCGTCGCCTAGGGCCTGCAGTCACATTTAATGTAGCAATGACTGATCGTCTGCCCGGATCTCAACCATCACGACGATTCGAGCTCTAGGGCACTGTAGATTAAGGTGGGCCAGGCCCAGGGGCCTTCCTCTAGGATGATTAAACCGGCCCGTTAGCAAGTTTTATAATGTTTAATCGACCTCAATTAGATAAAATGTCCACACACAGTTGTAATAAGGTACTAAGCTGTTAAAAAACTATAATTTTATTAATTGCACTAAAAAGGTGTTCGGCATTACATAGCGATGCTTGTTGTCAAGCAATCATAATACAACGTGATAAATTAACATTCATAACATCTTAAATATAAAAGAAAAATAGGCAAGGCGTCCGCCGCCACTACTAAGAAGAAGGGAAAGACAGAGATGGGGTTGAAAGAATCCGCCGCCACTGCCAAGAAGAAGGGAAAGACGGAGATGGGGCTGAAAGAAGCGGTTGTAGAAGCCAAGAAGAAGGGCAAGATGGAGGTGGGGCTATTGTAGAGGCTAAGAAAGAGGAAAAGGAGAGGATGAGGCTGGAGGGAGGCGATCCCTGAGGAATTCAGCAGGGGGCGTCCTCGAACTCCATTCAAGTTCTAGAACCACCCAAAGTCCCCTCGGGACATTTCCGACTCCGCTCAAACCATACAATCTCTTGTCCAACCCATGATTAGAAGGTGCGTTCAAATGACTGAACACGATCATCCTTCCTTCCGCAATCCAGGGCCTCAACAACATTCAATTATCCTTCTCTGACGAAGGAACGAAGATAACCAGTAAGACAACTAATTTACTAGCCTTTTATAGCTACCTCTAAATCTCAGCATCAACTCTAACAACCCAATAGCATCTAATGCCAAGTTACGCAATTTATGCGTTGAAAACTAAGCAAAGATTAATGGTAGACTGCTCTCATAATATGATTCGCTGCTTGTCTCTTTTTTTTCCGACCGGGGATAATCTTCCTCCCCAGAGTGTGTTAAAGTATCAGGTACCATGGGCCCAAGCCTGACTCCCTAACCGCCGCCCCAACCCAAGAGCCTCAAAAGGACTAGCTCAAAAGCCACTGATGCCCAGAACGCTCCAGGCCGATCCTCTGCTTGGGTACCCCTAAGGGACCAAGCCCAAAATCCAACCAGCCTAGGAGCGCCCGGCCAATCCTCCGCCCAAGTGCTCGGGTATCTCATATCTCAGATGCCTTTACCCAAGTAGTTTTTCCCGATCAACTCCACTAAACGGCCGCCAATCTACTTCATAATATAAGTGTAAGTTCTCCCATGAGCCGGCCTCCTCGCCTCCGATAAGATAGGAATGCATTCCTAGCAGTGGCCCTATCGGGAAGGCAGTTACATTAAAGGAAGAATAAGTCATCCTTTCGAAATAAGAGCCACCTTCCCCTATCATTATGGGAAGAAATCGTCTACTCTCCAAGAAAAACAGATCCCCTTTCTCCTTCCATAAAAGAGGAGGAAATCACACCAAACGAGGTACGAGATTCTTAATCGAGATTACTGCGGCTCTAAGCTCTAGGTCTTCCAAAAAAAGACTAACTTTGCCATCGAAGGGGCGATGGAACACCCTCGTCGTCTTCGTTTTTGTTTTGCAGGTTGTAGCCAGCTGGTGAATGCTCTGACAATCCATTAACTCTGAGAATTCAGGACACCACAATTGGCGCCGTCTATGGGAAACGCCGAGCAAGAATCTCAGAGACGATATGCAAGAGATTGGGTACACCCGCTCCCAGGTGACCTCCTGATCTCCAAAGCTTTGGCTATTCCCAAACATCCCGTCGCACCGTCGGAATTCACCGCCATGACTAGCAATCCAAATAACCCAAATTTCCCCGAAGATCGCTCCTCCTCCTCTGGAGCCAAGAGATGGAAGCAAAACAAGATGAGCAGGCCCGTTAGATGGCCTAATTGAACGAATAGGCAAACTGGTTGCGGGAGGAAAATGAGCGCCTGCGAACTCGGTTGGAGGCCGACCAGGCCGAGCAATCGCGGGAACCTCCCCGCCCATTTCCTCCATCCCGTCACGGCAAAGGCAAAGAGGTTGCTGCATCGGACGACATCGATCTACCAACAGATGACGAGCTATCCTCCGGCAGTTCCTCACTCCCCCGCCGTTCACCATCCCCGAACGCCGCGGAAGCTCAATTTAGAAAAAGGCCACCTCGTCGATCCAGTCGGTCCATCAGTATTGCAAGGCGCCGGGTGCGGAGAGTACCCAACAGGGATTAATGACTGCAATGCTAGGGTCACCAATAGGCCTCGACGGCTCGGGGCTTCCCTCCAAGATCACCCACGATTCCTCCGGGGGCTCGCCCCCGCACCAGAATGATTTTTCCTCCGCCGGTCCGGGACCGCAAGACATGCCTCCACTCCCTCGACGCGATATCCTAGACTACGATCCTCCCCGCGCTCCAGCCACCCTTCGGCCATGTATGACTCGCTCCAACCGCATGATCACATGTCGCATTTAACCAGCAATGATCCTCAACACCGGGATGATCAACCCTATGTAAGGTGTTCCCCGCCACCCTCATGGGCCCCCGCTTTAGCCCCGGGGTTTCACAAGTCTCCCTGCAGGATCACAACATTCGACGAACTCCAGGCCGCTCGCCTCTCGCACTCAGGCTCTGGCCAAAAATGGAACACGCCCTCCACCCATCCTCAAACGGAAGATTTGTCCATCCGACATCACGCGCAGTTCGACAAGCGGTCCGGCAAATCGATGTTCACAAAGATGGATGCGCCTGCAAAACTTCGTAAGAAGCTTGGGTCACCACCCCGCTTCTTCCGGGCTTTATCCCCTCGACCCCTAAGAACTATGGAGGAATTGTACCGACGGGCGGATAAATTCTCTATTCTAGATGATAACATCCAGGCCACCTCGCAAACCGTCATGATAACCGCCCAAAGCGGTAAGCCGGTCGCTAAGGGCCCGTCCAAACAGAAAAGCAGCCAAGGTAGGGGCCAAAAGCGCCCGACGGGCAATCCAAGAAGAGGAAAGATCCCCCCTAGTTCACTACTCTCAACATCACCTATGACCGGCTCTTGCCCATCATTAGGGACCTCCCTGACTTCAAATGGCCCCCACCTATGAGGGTAGGTCCGGACCAGCGCAACAAATCCCTGCGATGCGATTATCACAGGGATCATGTGTAACACCCCAAATTATACCCTAACGGTTTGATAACATGTTTAGGGTATAATAAAAGTAATAGCATAATTATCCGGAATAAAATAAAGATAAAAACAAAAGTAGGAATATGCATAAGTTAAATTACAAATAATAAAGAAGATTGGAGGCTATCAGAAAAAATATTAGAAATTGAATTGCAAATAATAGAAGAGTCAGATGACCAAAGTGAACAAAAAGGGGATAAGATCAATATGGGCAAGCACCAAAATAAATGAGTCTCATTCGTTCCTGAGAATGAGGAGCTACAAACACGGATAAGAGAAGGAAGAAGCAAATAAGAAGAAGAGAAAAAGAAAAGAAGAAAGAAGAAAGAAAAAGAAGATCACTGGGTATGGGATACATGTCTGCTTGTATGGAATTTTGAGTGTAGTTTCAGATGGAAACCCATGGGAGTATGGAAGTCTAGTTTGGTCTAGAAAGTTTAGATACATGGTTTAGAACCCTCTATCTTGTGTATGGTCGGGGCTTGTAATTTAAATCATTCTCGTGTAGGGGTTGAGTTGAGAAGTTATTCTAAGGCCCTAGATATGTGTTTTGGGAAGGGTCTAGCTGTGTTGAACCTGTAAAATTCCCTATTTTTGGATCACACGCAGTACTGGACCTTTAGAACGGGGCTTTCGGTCAAAATAAAGGGAATTTGGTGCAAGTCCTTCTAGTAAATTGTAACCACAACAATGAACTTGATGTTAGGCTTTGAATTTCTCAATTTGACCTATGTAGACCAAGTTATGGTCTTTTACCGAGGTCGCCTTAGCTAGATCTGGTTTGAAGTCGCCGCCGCCCGGTCACCACCGGACCCTTAGAAACGGGGTTTTTGGGTCATAAATAAAGAGAATTTGGCAGTAAGTCCTTCTGAGAAATTGTAGCCACATCAGTGAACTTGATGTTAGGCTTTTAAATTTTTCAATTCGGACCACTGTAGACCAAGTTATGGTCTTTTTACTCTGAACAGTCAAATGGGTGAGAGGTCAGCCATAGAGGTCGTCCAGTAGAGGTCAGCAGACCTCATGCAGCAGAGGTCAGGAAACCTCATGCAACAGGTCGGCAGAGGTCATATCTCTCATGCAAACAGAGGTCAGCAGACCTCATGCACAGAGGTCAAAGCGTACTGGCCCCCAGAGAGCTCACTGCTCTCAGAGGGGCTCAAATTGGTCCCGTAGAGCTCTGGGTACTCGTCCGGGGCCTGTGCCGCCCGTCAGATTTGACTACGATGACCTCTAACTGGAGCGTCATAACTCCTTCAGTCCGAACTCTGATTTCGGGTGTTCTTGGATCCTGCGGTCCATTGAGTCAAGAATCCATTTATATGCCTGAGGAGAATATTAGGGGTCGCATCATGTGTCGATCGAGCTCGTCCCCAGAGCTCAGCTTCGTCCGCTTCAGTCAGTCTGCGATTTGACTACGTATGACCTCCAACTGAAGGTCATAACTTCTCCGTCCGAACTCTGATTTGGGTGTTCTTGGACTCTATGGAAAGCCCATTTAGTCAAGAATCCATCCATATGCCTGAGGAGGATATTAGATGTCAGACTAAGGTGATAGATTGAGATCGTCCAGGTCAGGTCAGCTCGTCCAGTTCAGGATTTGACTACGTATGACCTCCAACTTCGGAAGGTCATAACTTCTCCGTCCGAACTCCGATTTGGGTGTTCTTGGACTCTATGGAAAGACCATGGAGTCAAGAATCCATCCATATTCCTAAGGAAGATATTAGATGTCAGACCGAGGTGATAGATCGAGCTCGTCCAGGTCAGGTCAGCTCGCCAGTTCAGGATTTGACTACGTATGACCTCCAACTTTGGAAGGTCATAACTCCTTCGTCCGAACTCCGATTCGGGTGTTCTTGGACTCTATGGAAAGCCCATTGAGTCAAGAATCCATCCATAGATAGCTTGATAATATTGGAACTCATATTAGTTCCAGAAATCATGAAAAACAGTAGGCCCTGCAGGTAACCATAGTTAATCATAGTATGAATTTATAAATAGCTCATAAGCATACATGGTAAGCATAGTTATGCATATAAATGATATGAAAATGCAAATATATGAATAAATGATTGTATATATATCATATGATTCAAATGACACAATTATTCGGAATATGAGATATATACAAAACATAAAATTACATATTGATTGTCCGTTTAGAACCCGGTAGGGATAAATGGGCATGCCCATTAGTGGGAAAAACAAGTCCGCAGCATAACAAGTTCCGATATCGAGGCCCCGTTTGAGTCGATGACATAGATCCCGTTTTGGATCACGGTGGCCCCGGGAAGGGTCACCACGCCTCCGGGCCTCATGGATGGTCACCGCTCGCACAAAGGATGATACCTTCGGTATTATATCACAACGCGGCCCTCATATGGACCATCAAGCTGCATAAAGTGAATACACGCCTCGGGCTCTCATGGACCATCGCTTCATACAAGGAGTACGCCTTCGGGCCCTTATAGTTTCCTGTATCCACTTCTAAGGTTTATGCAGACATGACACATAAAAGAAAATGACAGGTATATGCAAATGAAATGTAGAGAATACATGACATGATATGAGAAGCATAGCACTGCTATGTGATGATAATATACAGTTACAAGAACAAGAAGTAGTACAAGATGACATGAAAAGTATATGGAAGATGATAAGAAATGAAACTGTTAAGAAAAGTATATTTATATGAGAAATGATAAGAATTGTAAATGTTATATGTGTTATAATGCAAGTATATGCATTTGTATAGAAATGTGGTGACCCTAATAGAGGTCATCCATGTATACATTCACTGCTGCAAAGCTTAGCACTGGTGTTCAATCCGTAGGTACGTAAGAGGAAACCAGAGGACCGAAAGCAATCCACATCAGCAAACTAAAGGCCACACATCAATAATAGGGTGTCCACCGGAAGACCTTTTAGGTCTATTCGTATATGAAATTTTGTAAAACCCATGTAAATATCAGGATGTTGAACACTTCCATATATGGAGCTTGTATATATATTTTGTAATCCGCTGCTATAGAATATAATACAAGTTAATTGTTTAACATTATATGAATGAACTAGCTTAAAGTTTATATGTGAAGGAAAAAAATGACCCCTCACTTGACACCCTATGCCGAGTTGGGGGCGTCACACCATGGCCACGAGACCAATCACTGCCAAAGCCTCAAATTTATGGTAGAAAATCTTATTCGCCTAGCACCTCGCATCTGCACTC
The DNA here is from genome assembly GCA_016808115.1 of Tetrastigma voinierianum. Classification (NCBI taxonomy): domain Eukaryota; kingdom Viridiplantae; phylum Streptophyta; class Magnoliopsida; order Vitales; family Vitaceae; genus Tetrastigma; species Tetrastigma voinierianum. The sequence goes on from JAEQBH010000300.1 coordinate 22,936, forward strand.
ACTGGAGCCAACCCATAAGTAACAGTCAGCCCCAACCGGACAAGGTTGTTACAGATACCGAACATGCTTTAGGACCCCAGACAACTTTATACTAGGGGGACCAGTCGACAGCCAATATCAATCTAGGAAACAATGAGAAGAATGCTCGCAGCCTTCGTCGAGCCGCAGTGCAAACACCATCAAGAATCTGGGATATCACAAGCACTTCGCCGTTGACGGCCTTATATCCTTTCCTCCTATTAACCCTACACGAGTCATCACACCACACTACGACGCACTCGCATCTCAACCGTATGTATTAACAAGCCATGTGCACAGTGGTTCTCGCCGATCCGTGCAAGGCGGCCGATTTGCTCCATCTCCCAAATCTTTCTTGCGCATGAGAGTCCCTATTGATCATCTTCGTTCCGCTGGGAGGGTTTTTTCAGGTTTCAATGGAGCTACCACATCAAGAAGGTTGGGACATCACCTTTTCTCGTCAAGGCAGTCCCAGAACCCGCCAGCACTCGCTCTCCGCGGGTGACTTCGGGGCCATATAATGCCATTCGGGCCGAGCCCGGGCCACGCCATGGAAAGCGTGCATCCATCCATGATATCACAAAAACAATCAACTACCTGACTGAGTCTGGACAAGTTGATATTCAGGGAAGCCAGTTGGTCGCACGACAAGCAGCACTAACTCACTCGCGGAACGCGAAAGCAAATGAGCGCCCAAAGAAACCACCCTCGAGGATCAACCCCCGCAATAGCAATCACAGTCATCCACCCGGCCCACCTTGGAGAATAGAGAGCCGCTCGCAGTTGATCCCTTAGAAGCCACGCCCCTTGACAGTCTGGACAAATGCATCTACGTCAGCACCCTCCTATCCGAGGAGGAGAAGGTCTAACTATGTCGCATGCTGCAGTCGAACGCTGATGTGTTCGCTTGGACTCATGTCGATATGACAGGAATAAGCCCCATGCACGCCTCACACAGATTAAATGTCACTCCATCCGCCAAGTCGGTCAGGCAAAAAGTGAGGTGCTTTCATCCGGACCGCCACTTGGTAATCCAAACCGAGGTCGATAACCTTCTGCAAAACAGATTTATCAGAGCCACAGTACTCCTGATTGGTTGGCCAACGTGGGCGGCCGCCCCCGAAAAGGGAAACAAGAGAGTATGTGGATTATACGATTCACGACGCATGCCCAAAAGACAGCTTCCCTCTACCCCGAATAGATTAGATTATGGACGCTTCGGCCGGGCAAGGTATGCTATCTTTTCTGGATGCCTTCTCGGGATATCACCAGATCCCCATGCACTGCCCAGATGCGGAAAAAACATCTTTCATCACTCGCCATGGACTCTATTGTTACAACGCGGATGCCTGTTTGAAAATGCCGAGCCACCTATCGAGGTTGCGATTAAAGATGTTCGTACTCGCTGTCGGGGAGTTAACAATGGTGTCTATATCGATGATATGTCGGTAAAATCCGCGTCAATCACGACGCATCTACGCTGGCATATCCGATCCTCGTGAAATACAAGATGAACCCGAACTCCTAAAGTGTGCTCTGGTCACGGCCACCTCGGGCTTTATGGTGTAACCCAAAGTGGAATAGAGGCTAATCCCGCACGTAGCCTTAAGGCCATCTCAGAATCCCTACCCCACTCCAAGAACGCAACCATTCTTACCAGAATCCGCTTGAAACCCTTCACTCACCCTAAGGAGCCACCGCCGAATGGAATGAAGAATGAGACCGGGCATTTGTAGCAATCAAGCAATACCTAACAGAGCCCCCGATTCTTGTGAGCCCCGAAGCCATGATACGCCCATCTCTTTACCTAACAGCCTCTCGATATACCACATTACGCCTTGTTTACAGAATGTGGGGATGCCAAGTTAAGGCATGTGTTCTTTGTCAGCAAGTCCTTGACCGATGCGGAGACCAGATATTTCCACCTCGAATGAGATGCTTTAACCCTCCGGACAGCCGCCCAAAAGCTCCGCCCCATTTCCAAGCTCCACCGTCATGGCACTGATCCGCCCACCAGTACCATTCATAAACCCCGATATGTCCGAAGGATGATCACTGTACGGAATTGAGCGAGTATGGCATCCAGTACAAGCCAAGACTTTCGAAGAAGGGGCAGTCTTGGGCTCACTTCTCGTAAATCCCGCAGCCGACATTTCCGCCCAAACGAAAGTGTCGTGGACCTTTGGCGTTGATAGGGCTTCCGCACCAGACGACATCTGCCTCGTTAATTAATCTCCCCAACCGGGGAAAGATTGACCAGGTAGCCTGCTTAGGCTTCGGGCTCCAACAACGGTGCCGAGCACGGCCATGATACCGGCTCGAACTCGCACCGCATTTTCGTGGCCGGCACTTTCGATTCGAAGCGACTCGCAGCTAGTTGTAGGACAAGTCAACGCAGAATTCGAGTCTAAAGACCCCCGAAAGGAAAAATATGCTTCTCTAGTCAAACGTAAATTGCAACTTCAACCTCGTGAAACTTGAACATGTCCCAGGACTCTAATGAAAGTGGCTGATGCCTCCAGCCGCCGTGGTCGCTCTTACAATAAAGGACAACATACCCCCATCTACTATTACCGGCTCCTCCATCACAAATGCCTTCAAGTAAGTCGTATAGAGGAGGTTCCCCTTCCCGGATGGATTCCATATGGCTTCAAGATAGCCACAGGAGAACAACCCACGACGCAGGCAAGGCTCACAAATTTAGATTCGCCTGGCCAGTTCTCCTCGGGTGTATCTGACAACTATATAAATGGTCCCTGGGCGAGCCATACCTGAAATGTCTAACTCCCGAGCAAGGTCAGTATGTGTTGGTTGAGTTACACGAAGGTATATGAGGAAATCACCCGGGGGGAAGAACACTAGCTCATCGGGCTCACATGCAGGGGTATTACTGGCCAACTATGAAGTCAGATGCTGCCGATTACGCCAAAAATGACCTCGTTAACGACGCCCCCATCTTTGAAATCACCGGTGCAAGATTTGGCCCGCCCCTAGCCCGTGGCCATTCGGGTCAATGGGGATTGATATTGTGGGACCGTCTCCACCGCACTCCGCCCAAAAGAAACTATTGCACGCCAATCGACATTTCAAGAATGGATAGAGGTCGATGCCTTCGCTGCTGATCAAATATGTAGACGTTACACGGTCTATCCGAAAACATTGTATACCGGTTCGACATCCCAGATCAATCGTATTCGACGCAGTTTGACAGTCGGGTCTATCGGGACTTTTGCTAGGAATTGAAGATAAAAAACTTGTACTCCATCCCCCCAATATCCCCAAAGCAATGGCCAAGCTGAAGCCTCCAACAAAACCCTGTTGACTGCCCTCAAAAAGCTGTTAGACTCCGCTAAAGGGAAATGGGTGGAGGAACTACCCGGGGTGCTATGAGCCTACAGGACCACAACCAGAAAGCCAACCGACATCTCTCATTTCGCGCTCACTTAAGGGATGGAAGCTTTTATCCCTACCGAAATCGCCTACCTACCACCTCGACGCCAAGCCCTGAATCGTAAAATGCGTAATCGTGGTCGAGAGTTAGACGCGCGACGAGTCGCGGGAAGCTAAGAATGATCCGGGAGTAGCACTTATCAACACCGCTTAGCAAACTCTTATAACAAACGAGCAAAGCCTGTTCCAAATTCTGGGCGACCTAGTCTTAAGGGTGCTTTTGAGAATATCAGACCTCACCAGAAAATTCCAACCTCAATCGAGGGGACCGTGTATGTAGTCACATGGCCCGGGGAGTTCGGGTCCTATGTTATAGACAAAACAAATGGAACTCATGTACCTAGAATGTGGAATGCCACGCACTCAAAGGTATTATCAATAAAAGAATGTCTTTATTATCTACTTCACCGGCAGGACGCCCATTTTTCTCTGGGTCCCTCGTTGACTCCACCTCACAACTCGCTATCAAGTGGATAATATCGGGTTACCCGAATTCCTCTTCGAAAATTGGGCGGAGTCTCCCTTGTACTCGAGCTCTACTCATTAACAACGCATGAAACCCGGCCCCAAATAAATCTAATATAATCACAATACAAATATGGATAAAAACGCCTCGGGCCCATACTATAATATCCATATACATACCAATCCATATACACAGTTACAAGAGTTAAAATTTTACTCTTATACAACACATATTAAAGTCTAAAATTCTAATACATGTAGTACATCACAAAACCAAAACCACAACTCTGCTTTCTTCTAAAGCGGCCTCTATGATGAGTCGTCTCCCCGTGCCCCCCTCCCGCACCGAAATAATAAATTCCCACTCACGGGGTGAGCTATTGCTCAAGCACGGAATCCGCCTCTAAGTAATACTCCACCTAAGTGCAAGCAAGTAGTCTAAAAATAAACATACATTCAAGCAATCGTGATGATCCTACTTGAATGTCTACATGACCAACTCAGAATCCCGAGTCTCATCTATCTTTCTCACACTCGCCTAAGCCCTCGTATGAGAATTATAGTCGGTTAGTTTGTGGACAACCTCCGATGTGTATATATATCAATCGTACTCCGACGATTGATATATTATTTGTTTGTGGACTACCCTCCGATGAATATCAATTGGGCCGCTCCGACGATTGATATTTTTCAATTGGACTACCCTCCGATAATTAACATTTTTAGTCTACTCCGAACCATTTTCTCTAGACTTTCTCATGCACTCACCTTGTGTTCCTAGGATGTTCCGGCAGATATGGAATGCATGTATGCCAATTCCAATACAATGACCACATGCAAATATATAAACATGAATATATTCACATAAAAATAAATCACACAATCATGTCATGTAATTATCATTTCAAACATCAAAATTAGCTCACTTGGGCTAATGATCAAACACAAGCAATTCGATGTGGATTACTTGACCCTCGTTTAATTATGTCATGTAATGTAAAACCCATATCACACAATCATGTCATGTAATTATCATTTCAAACCCATATTTTCACAATTTATATTTTGTGAAGTTACTGTTTCGGGAACAGTAAAACCCTCGTTTACTGTTCCTATCAAACACAAATCATCTACTCACTTTAGAACCCGCATTTCTGCCATTCTCGGCCCAATCACAATACATGATTTATGGAACCATCCATCACACATTTAACCCAAACAGTCCGTAGGACTGATACGGACTGTTCGTGGGTCTCAAATCCAAATACTTTGCCCAAGGTTTTCGAACCGATCAAAACTAGCCGCTCAAGCCTCAACCAAATCGAAACATTTACATGGTACTTAAACAAAGAATAAAACCAAGTAGTAGCAGTCCTCACTCTTGGAGTTCGAGGAAACTCCCAAAATCTGTACCCACGCCAAGCCCTCTCCGCTGCAGAGCGCTTCTCCTTCTGTCCCGAAGACCCGCAACTAGCCGACGCGTGGATATTTTAAAGAAAGCACTCTCTAAAAAACCAAAATATCTAACCTCCCGTATCCCCTTCCTTTTCCACGTTTTGGTCTTTTCTTAAGGAAGAAGAAAACCACTATTTGGACTTTCTTTGTTCTTTCCTCATTTAAACTTCTTTCCAATACCAACTATGTCCTTCTTTTTCCCGGGGCCAGCCATTCCCAAGACTATCTCTCCTACTGGTCCATTTTCATCGTTTCTCTACTCATACCACTCATGGTACATGAGTACGTGTTATATGTGACTTTTGTCACATCGAATATCGTTTTACGGCACCCGAAACGCGATGCCTCGAAAAACGTGTCAACTCCGACTATCTCGAAATTTTACGAAATTTTACGTGCTAGCTAGATTTCGCGAGACGATTCCAACGGTGCAATCTGTTTCGTCATCCGAGATTTAGAGAATAAATTTTGGATTTTTAACCGAAATTACAATTTAATAACCGAATTTATGATTTTGCCCTTTTTCCCTAAATTGAAATTTCTCGGGTCTTACAACCGGCCTATCTTCGCATATTAATACTTAACACAGGGTCCATTTCAAAGTTCGAGTGGCGCAGTTCACTGACTTGCCCGGCCCAGCATAGATCACATCTAGCTTGTCAAATTATAAGTCCGGGTGGCGCAGTTCACTAACCTGCCCGGCCGATTGTAAACCTTAGCTCCCAAGTTATCGATCAAGCAAGGATATACAACTTCCAAGTTACTCTTCTCGAAATTAGAATAGACTTCACCTCTCCTTGATTAGATCTCAATAACACTGATCGCCTCACTATCCAAATCGAGGTGAACTCTTTGCTTGTTTAAATTGATAACTCGTTCAACTCGTTCTTGATTTCAAGTGAGAAGAGGATTTATCCAAGTAAACTTACAAAGCTCAATAGATCTCTAATAGCGGGTTAATATACCTTCAAAGAAATGTTCATAACTCTCAGAATGTCTTCCAGGTCACTCGTAGGACCTCCTTTGAAATAAAGAGCAATGGAACAAATCTAAACGGTATAAGAAACCCGATATTCGTGATCCGTAAAACATTAAACCTTAAACCGTATAAATTCATAACCTAAATTCACAAGCCGGCCGAAACGACTACGGAAAGATAATTTATGACTATAGCATTCACTTAATGGAAGCCAGATTCTCACTAATCGACCACACGCTACAACATTCCTCCGATCATAAGAATAATCGCAATTCGAAACCGAAGAGCTCGACCAAAATTTGTCTCGAACTTCAAACATTCCAGGTAGTAATTTGAAAAGAATAGAATTCTGCATTCAGCTTCTGCTAAAAAACGATAACACCAAGATCTAGAAAATAAAACGAAAAATATAGGAAATGAAAAATAATCTACTCTAAAACGACGGAAACAGAAAAAGAAAAATAAAGAAAAGAAAAGAAAAGAAAAGAAAAAATGAAGCCTTAGGCTACCCAGATCTCTCCTTCGTCTACCTACGACCTCGGCTTCCTCCTCTCTTTCAGCTTCAGATTTATAGTGGTTTCTCACCGGGGTCCTAATCCCAATGCATTATGCTATGGATTTCAAAGTGACCGCCTGTTACTGCTCAAGTCGCGACCAACTCCCTTTGTCGCGACATCATCCATGTCGCACATCGATTCACGTCGCGACATCAACTTAAGCCCAAATTAATCGATAGTCGCCGATGTCACATCGATCCCTTGTCGCGACATCACTTTATGCCTCAAGTGTGTTTCACTGTTTCTCTGATGTCGCGATCATCGACAGTCTGTCGCACATCACCAAGTCTTATGCACCTTTCAATCGATCGCTCATGATGTCGCGACCAATCTCTTGTCGACACGCTTATGTCTTGAGGCTTCACCGGTTGCTTCTGTCATGACTTCGCCCTCACGCGACAAATGCCTTCCGCTAACTCGGGCCATCCTTCCAAACCCCGTCATAGCTTTCAAGGCGGTATTCTCTGTCGCCACTCCTCCATCCCGAGTCGACATCAACCCTTGTTGCGAAGACATCAATGGCGTCACGACATCATTCCCTTAGCTTCCGTTAATCCTCACGCTTATCCGGTGATTCCGTCGCGACCGCTGTTTATTTCCTTCTAATTATCCTGATGTCGCAATTTCATAACTGACTGCGGTTTAAATCGCATCAATGAATCAAATCCATTGTTTTCATTCGTCACATTTTCTCGCACCTTCAATTCAAGCCGCTTGTCAGCATTTTTGATCGCTTTTTCTTCTCTTTCTTTCACTCTCCTCGCTAATAACAAATGCGAGTTTCTTCATATTTCTGCAAATTAATTGTCCTTTTTTAAATGAAAATCAAGCAGAAAAATGGACTAAAAATAGATGACTTTAAGCTCATCAAACTCCCCAAACTTAAAATTTTGCTTGTCCTCAAGCAAAGAAAAGAAAGAATTGTTTGTCCTCAAACAAAAGGACATTTTTCTATTCCCTTGCTACAAAGAGAAGTCAATTTAATTGAAATACAAGGATTGCATTGTTTTCACATCTAGCTTCAAGTCTAGTTCAAGGTTGCTTCTACTTTATAGTATACAAAACTAAACTGCTTAAATTGTTTTACAAACAACATAATCATTGGATCCCAAGTGAAAAATAAATTGTTTTCCTTTCTCATCTTCAATTATTCACTTAACTCCCCAGTCCTTCACGCTTTTACTGCTTATTGCCTTTCCAAATTCCATGCTTTCTGTTGTTCATATTGATCTCCACTAATGTAGGTAATTCCATCCTTCAAGATCAATCGTGTCTTTTGGGCTTGTAATGTTAGGCTTGGGTAAGGCAGGGATAGAAATGAACTTTTTGGTTTAGGATTACCCTCGAACTTTTTCTCTTCTTTCTCACTCACGCCCTCCTCTTTGTAGTTCTTTTAATAAACTCCCCAAACTTCATTTTTGGACATCTCCTCATTTCTTCTATTCAGAATCAGATGCCCCATTTATCATTTGTAATTAACCGGGGAATTTTGTTTGTCACCATTCAGGGATAGTGCAATGTTTTACCTTTCTGCTTTCTAACACCCGCGAACTTTCGGGTTAGTAACTCCCATACCAGATGGCATTAGGGTACTAGGTGTTGAAACACCCCTAAGAACTTAATAGTTCAAGAGAATTAGGCCACAAGGTAAACTTATCCTTTTTTTTTTTTTGCCTTCTTTTTTTTATTGTATTTATGTTTTTGACCCTTTTCCTTTCATTCCCCTTTTTCTGTCTTTTCTCCTTGAGTTCTTCAAAAACAACCTCCCCCAAACTTGATTTCCTTCTTCCTCTTTCAGTTCTTGGGTAATCATAGGTTCTTTACTGGAGGATTGATTCTTTTGGAAGGTTTGGGGTTTAAATTACCGATGAAATAAGGCTTGATTGCCAATTTATGGAACTAAGGTATATGCTTCTTAGTACATAGATGGCTTGACGTGGCTCAAACTTTCCAAGAATGGCCCCGTGATCATTTCTCGTCAGCCGTATCACCTAGGATTTCGCCTCAATCAATAATCTAAGTTCTAGAACTGTTGCTACCGTTATCGAATTAATAGGAGTTCCTTTGATTAATTTTTTTGTTGATGAGTAGTTAAACCTTTAGTATCCAACAGTTCCTTGACTCATTGTTCTATACTCACAATCTCAAAATATGTTTTTTTCTCTTCAATTTCATTACTTTCCTCTTATTCCTCACCCTAATACTAAATTTAAATCACTTTTGCAAACTTTGTAGGCTTCCAATGAAATTGTATTCACCGCCCTTGTTATGCCTTTTGTTGTTTTTCATTCATCTTAAACTATCGCTTCATTCATTTCAAAGATTATGACATATCAGCAATTTTATTCTGAAATAAATCATACTTTACTTCCCCAACTATGCATCACAAAGCAACACACATTGAACAAACAGATTCAAAATAGCACACAACAGTTCAAATCAAATTTCTCATTTTATTTCTGATTCAATTGCAACAGTTGGATACAATTCAAATGGGATAAGGAGGGTAAGGAAGGTTCAGTGTGGAGAAGGTCTATTTTTTCTTTTGAAATAGCCAGGAGCAAAGATGTTGGGGGATCTGTGTCTAGTGTACCTAAATGAGCTCGGGAATTCGTGAATTTTAATTTCTCTCTTCTTTCCTTTCTCTTTTCGCTTCCTCTCAACTTGTTCTTTCAATGAAAATCTCATTAGAGAGATCAACCCTTTTGTTCAATCCCATCCCCGCCTTCCCCGTCTCATTCATTGTATTCTCCATTTCGCCATGACTCTCAAAAATTCTGAGAGATTATCATTACCAACCAAGTTTTCCAAACCCATTCTTTTCGCCATAGACTCTCAGATTCGTCAGTCTCATCATCAAGTTTGTTTTCAAAACTCTTCCGAGACTTGTATAGGAACTTGAAGCCTTGATTTGCTCCCCCAAATTTGGCTTCTTGCTCTGCATCTCTTTCTTTATCAATGTTAGAGTTGAGAATCACACTCAAACCGATTGTTATAAAAAGCTTCATGACTTAGTTCGAAGCCAGAACAGACAGGATCTCTTTCCTTCATTTCTTTCTTAAACTCTTCCCTTTGCTGCTTCAAAAATTTTCCCATATCCGTTCCTCTTCTCGTTGCTCTTCTCCCACTCAGCTGTTTCCTCTTCTTTGTAGCTCCATCTCATGCTCCTTCCTTCCCGTTTAGCTCTTCCTCCCACCGCCGGTCTCTTTCAATTCCTTTCAAATGCCTTCTCTAAATTCCCCGCCAGTAGGTTCCACTCCTTCTTTCATCCATTCTCTTTGCATGGCATCGAGCTTCCAAGATCGAACCTGTTCTCTTTGTGCTCCCCTCGAGCTTTCCATGTTGGAAATTTCGCTCGCACAGGAGGAGAACTCGGCTAAGGGAATGGAGAAGTCTATCGGGCCGGCCTTCATCCTCGCTCTTCATTGTCTCGTAAAATGAAATCATTGTTGTCGTGAGCTTTCCGGGTGCCTGGGCTCCTTGATCAAGAACCCTCCGAGCCCCTTTCTCGGTCTTCAGCCGACTTCATCTCTTTCTACCAGCACTCCCTCTCTCTTCTTTTTCTCTTCTCCCCCCCCCCTCTCTCTCTCCTCTCTCCTCTGCTGCCACACACATTGCTCGTCCTTTCGCAACTCCCTGTCGAAGGAGTGGTGAAGCTCTGGGTACTTCTTCAAACATAGAACAGTGATTGTTGCTAGGTGAGGAATAAGCCCTCTTTTATTCCCTTCATGATACCTCATAATAGAATTTTCAATGACAACTCCTACATTGATCTTGTATCCTTTTAGGATGGCATACAAAGATCACGCCTTCTTATCCTCTCATCAGGCACACGTGTTTCTGTTTGGAACCAAAACAGGTTAGAAGTAAACCACACCTTCGCTTCCTCAAATGAGGCTTCCCCTGTTCAATGTTCCCGTATTTCCTTCTCCTTTGGTTTAGCCAAGATTCTTACCATTAGTGAGCTTCTTAAGTGTCTTTCCAAAATCTGGCATTTTTCCAAAAGTTTCTCGAATTTGGAACCATGCTTCAGTAATTAACATGCCATAGGCTCGTTGATGGCCTTAGCTTCATATGAAACCCGCATCTCCCAACAAAACCGTCTCCATCCTTCCTTCCTAACTCAAATTTGAATAAAACTCTCTTACTGCCGCATACCTCGATTTTTGTGCGCAGAGACTCTCCCAATCTCTCGCTCTATCATCTCCTTGAAAGGAGTAAATGTGATTTTGAATCTCCTCTCCGTGACAAACCCCTTGTTAGCATAATATTTTTCCACTCGAGTACGCTCATTCGACACACGAAATCCTCTACTTTTTTCTTCTTCTCTCACCTCTCCCTTTCCTTTTCTCGCGTCTTTCGAGTTTCTGAGTTTGCAGGTTTCGAGTAAGTACTTCCGATTGTTCTCCCGACGAATCTCATCTAACTGTTTTGACGAAGTTTCTTCTTTTGGTTGTTCATGTTCCCTCATAATCTCGCTTCAGGGTTAGTGGACTAGCGGAATTTCACCATTGAAATCTAAGAAAAGCTTTTCAAAAAGGCCTGAAAGCTGTGGTTTTCAGGTTGAGATTCGCATGAGTGAAGCAGGAATAGCTATGGCTCGAGGAATGATAAAGTTTCCAACAGTTGCAATTCAATCAATGTTTGTGGGCTAATTATTGCTTCATTAAAAACATGTCGCGACTTCAATTTCGCCTCTTTTTATTTGAGATCATTGAATTTAGGGCCTTTTAAAGTGAGTTAATGGCATTAAAACTCTTATGTCGCGACATGCTAAGTTTGTCATGACATCAGTGGTTTTAGGAATTGTTTGATTATCATGCTGCGACATCCTTTATTCCCGCTTTTATTTCCCACCTATTTCCTACCTTGTCAGCTTGTCGACATCATTTTTCATTTGAAATTTAATTCTCTCTGGTCAGCGATCACGCCTGTGTCGCGACATACCTTCTTCCTTCACTACAAGTCGCTCTTTTCAAAAAACAAAGTCACGAAGATCAATGTTTTGTCGCTTATTATCACTTATGTCGCGACATAACCTTTCTGTCGCGACCTAAGCCCTTAACTCAATGACTCAAGAACCTTGAATTCCTCTTATTGTTCCTAACCCTTTAGACATTTCTTCAGGCATCTCCAAGCAAAGATTTAACAATCAATTCAAGTATATCTACACAGAATCACTAGGGGAGAAGGTTACCCTTTTCTCATGTTGTGACTTCTCCGCGAAGTCGGGCCGAATTGTTCCCGTAGTTGCCTTGCCATTCATGTCTTTAAACTTTGCGTAAGCTCACTAAGTATTTTTACCTCTCAAGATCATAGAACTCGTTTCTTCATTAGCTCAAAGACTTCCTCTTAACAACTCTTTTTCAATCAGCCCTACTTCATGGATAGTGTGTACCTCCTCTCTTGTTTGTCCATTCGATGCATAATAAGATCCAACTTTGCTTCCATAAAGATTCTTCGCTGCCCATGATCCCTTTTCCTCTGTCTCGTCTCCTTTGAAGACTCATGAGTTTTCATATTGCATTTCACAGTCCTCTATCGCATCTTTAGCCTCCTCAAAGACTTTACTTGAATGCTCCACAACATGAAGCATCAATGATTACCTTGGATGTATCATTCGTAGCATGATACACGATGTCCATTTGGGTCTTCATCAATTCCACATGCATAGGGCATCTTCTACAACCGCTTGAATCTTTCCCAGGCCACATATAGGCTCTCATCTTCCCCTGCTGAAAAACAATGATTTCCCTCCTCCTTTCGAGGTGAGGATGGGGAAGAATCTCCAAATAGGTCTCTCTACCAGCTCCTCCTAAGTATCAACGTAACCATATGGTAAAGATTCATACCATGTGGCCGTCAGATCTCTTAAAGAGAAATGTGGAATAGATGTAATCCTGATAACCTCTCGGTCTCACCCCCATTCGGCCTTAACTGTACTTGCCATCCCGAGAAATCTCCCCAAGTGTTCATTAGGATCTTCAAAGGGGATGACCAAGAACTCGGTGTTGCCGCACCATTGTACTAGTGCCGGTTTTAGCGTTCAAAGTTTGCTGCATCGATACATGCCAACCGATCGCAGAGTATTCATCCCGAATGATAGGCTTCCAAAATTCCCTCCATGGTATCGTTGATTGAGGTCTTCTCGTCAGCCGGCCCCGTGTCCCCACTTGATCCCCGGTCTCTTCATCCGCTATGGTGGTGTTTTTCTCGCTTTCCTTGTCTTTCAAGCCGCTAAGTGTTTTCTCTAATTCAATCACTGAATCGCATCGCTTCGTTTCCTATGCATCAAAGTTTTTCTGAAAGCAAAACACACTCCCATTAATAGGATTAGTCAAAACAACAAATATATTCAATGTGGTTCGTTGTAGGTTAGTGGTCAAAATGAACCACTGCTTGAAAAACTATTTTTGTTCTTTTTCTTTAAATGTCCAAATTAGTATTTCCTTCTTCATCCTCGAATATTGATCTATCAAATTCTTTCGATTCCCCGCAACTGGGCCATTGATAAAACTTGTTGACCGACCAAAACGCATACATACAATCCTCTAGCTGCACAATTACCAAAGGACTATTGTCTAATCCCCTAAACCGCACCATAAACTTGTTGAGACCAAAAAATCTCCTAGAGTTAATCATTTTCAATTTTGGTTTTCGGGCCCCATATACCGCAAGTGCATAGGCCGACAAGTAATAAAATGGATATAAGTCCGCATATCGATCCCACATGAGATCTCAAGAATTTTAAATCAACTAATTCTCGACTACTCAAGCCCGCATCATTTGGACCATAAAGTGATATCAAACCAATAAGAAGTCGAAATTATACTGGAAGACGAAAAAGTAAAATAAATGAACAATCAAATAAACTGACATAAAGAATAAAGAATAAAGAATAGTTAAGAAAAATAAATGGACACTAATAATTATCTTTCAGGACACACATCAAGTATACGCTATAGTGAAGTACCAATTCGTGAGGTTAATACCGATAAAACTTCGAATATTTCGCTTTTAAAATCCGCCCAAGGCAAGAAGAGTCGATCTCTCCACACTCCACATTTCATTATTCAATTTTTCCCGATTCTCTACATCGTGAATGATAACTACTTTTAAAAGGATTTCTTAACTGGGTAATTTTTCTTTGCAATAATTTCATACCCATTTTATGGACTGTAAAACCTTAGCTCCCAAGTTATCGGTCAAGCAAGGATATACAACTTCCAGTTACTCTTCCTCGAAATTAGAATAGATCACCCTCTCCTTGATTAGATCCTCATCTAACACCTGATTACCTCACTATCCGATTCGAGGTGAACTTTGCTTGTTTAAATTGATAACTCGCTCAACTCGTTTCTGATTTCAAGTGAGAAGAGGATTTATCCAAGTACAAATCCATACAAGCTCAATAGACTTCTAATAGCAAAGTTAATATACCTTTCAAAAGAAATGTTCATAACTCCTCGTGAATGTCTTCTCTCGTGTCACCGTAGAGGACCTCCTCAAATAAGAGCAATGAAACAAATCTTTAAACGGGTATAAGAAACCATATTCAGATCCGTAAAACATTAAACCCAAAACCGTAAGTAAATTCACATAAACTGAAATTCACAAGTCACTGAAACGACCACAGAAAGATAATTTCTCGACTATATCTACTTAATGGAAGCCGGATTCCTCACTCATCAATTACACGCTACAAAGATTCTCCGATCATATATCAACCGGCGAATTCGAAACCCAAGAGTCGACTCCAAAAATTTGTCTCAACTTCAAACATTCCGTAGTAATTTGAAAGAATAGAATTCGTGATTCACCGCCAAAAACGATAACACCTTATCCAAAATAAAACGAAAAATAAAGGAAATGAAAATAATCTACTTCTAAAACGACGGAAACGTAAAAGAAAATAAAGAAAAGAAAAGAAAAGAAAATAAAAATGAAGCCTTTAGGCTACCCGCATCTCTCCTTCGTCGCCACGACCGCTTCCTTTAGGTAGCTTCAGATTTATATGGGTTTTCAATGGGTCTAATCCCACGCACTCGCTGTGGATTTCAAAGTGGATCGCCCAAGTTACTATTCAAGTCGTGGACTCAACTCCTGTCGCGACATCACTTCATGTCGCGACATCGACACGTCGCGACATCAACTTAAGTCTCAAAGAATTCCTTCAATCGATGGGTCTTCGATGTCGCGACATCGATCCCTTGTCGCGACACTTTATGCCTTTTGCAGTTTCAATTTGTCTCTCCCGGCGTCGCGACATCGATATCTTGTCGCGACATCACCAAGTCTTCCGTAGCCTTCAACCTGACAGCCATGATGTCCGCGACATCGCCTTGGCGTCTTCGAGGCTTCACCGGTTGCTTTCTGTCGCGACTTCGCCCTTCCTCAAGGCGACAACAGCTTCAGTTAACTCAGCTTCATCCTTCCAAACCTGTCATAGCTTCAAGGCGATTCTCTTGTCGCGACCTCCATCCCGAGTCGCGACATCAACCCTTGTCGCGACATCACGATGCTGTCGCGACATCATTCCCTTAGCTTCTGGTTAATCCTCACCGCTTATCCGTGATTCCCGTCGCGACTCGCTTGCTTATTATTTCCTTCAATTGTCCTGATGTCGCACCTCATAACTGACTGTAAGCCTGTAAACTGCATCAATGAATCAACCAGCTTGTTTACCGCTTCGCCATTTTCTCGTGACCTTCACTCCGTCGCTTGTCGCATTTTTATCGCTTTTTTCTTCTTTCTTTCACTCTCCAATAACAAATTGGTGAGTTTCTTCATTTCATAAATAATCGTTCTTAAAATGAAAACGCGCAATAAAATGACTAAAACTAGATGCACTTTTAAGCTCATCGCCCTATTCACCATCATTCCACTTCACAAACTTCATTCTACCCATAGTTGACTCAGTATAAGTGTCAAACACAGAAACCTTATCACTTTCTATTTCTGTTGACAAATCGAAACCAAACTCTCTGAAAACTTTCGTCAAAAAGCGTCCATAGTGGAGTACCTAAGTTGTGCTCTTGCAATAGGCAATCATATGATTAAGCATAATATAGCCAAGGTTGACTCTATGACCCACCAATAAGGAATCAATAAAAAATGCTTCAAAATAAGCCAACTCTTCTCTGTGTCCTCCTCGTGGTATGATGGAGAATGTGACGATGTGTGATAGAGTACACTACATTTAATATAAAGCTATGAAATAGCATTGATTGCCTATGACCACAAGCATTTCCGCATAAGTGCTCAATGGCCTCAGAGAGGTACAAATCTTCGAATGTGCCAGTTAAGCTCCTATGTCATCCACTAGCAGGCCTTCACAAGAGACACCTAGTATTTCACATATTTTACATGGAGGTTTACGTCTTTTTCCTCTTAGTATACAATCGATGAAAGCTTGATGCGTGAAATGATTTTCGGGAGCAAGCACCAAGCACTAGTTGTGTTTTTCATAGGTTCAACCAAAGAAATCACTAGAGTTTCCCAATCTCATCCTCTATCTTAATATCTCCTCTAACCCAAAGTTGCTCATAAATTCGGGATCAATATTTCGCCTAGGTAGTATTGTCCTTTTATTGAAATACTTAATATACCTATCAAACTCTTTATTTGTGTTGAATAACCTAAGGTCATTCCGATACTTGGTTCTTACTTCAGTGTCAACTCTCTAGGCAGGGCGCTTATACAAATGCTTCCTCTTTGGCGCCATATTAGTCTCTAAATACCTATTATAGGAATGTCAGACAACAAATCTGCTAATACATTCAATCAAAATAAACATCCATCATTTCAATATTCATCAAGAATTACAAGTTTATTTACAACAATTTTCTCATAACAACTAATTTAGAAATTCTAAACAAATAATAAATAATTGAATAACTTCAATTAATCATTTAGTATCAATAGTTCACTCTTGAACAACATTCTCAATTTTTTTTTTGTTGACGCTTTCCTTACTTTTTCACTTTACCCAAACCATTTAGGATGTTGGTTAAGTTTGATGTTAGTCTACTAAACCATACTTAATTGAATTTGGGTTCTTGGTAAGAATTTTGAATCTGTAAATTTTGTGATGGAAGTTGACATCCTGAAGACAATAATGGTTGAAAAGCTCCCTAATGATTGGAAGCCTCTATGGAATGACAGTTTTCGGGTAAGACATTGAAATCTTTATAACATTTTTTTGGGAAATTTTTTGTGCAAGGAGCATCATAGATCGTGGGCATTGATTTCATAGATTTCATACAAAATAAAGTATCAATAGTTTATAAAAGAGCGGACGACCTCCATATGCAGAAATCATGCATGACCAGATAAATTTTTCTCAACAACCAAGCAGATGGAAAATAAAGAGACAACGACAAAGAGACAAAGAGAAAGAGAAAGAAACCTGGTGATGAAGAAAGAAACCTAGATTCTGTGGGTCTAAATGGAATTCGGCCGAACAACCCGCCGACCAACAGCTTTTCAGGACCAATTATGCTTTTGAGGAGGAAGCTTCGAATGGGATGAGTTTATGGGGTTCTTGAGTTAGGCTCAAGGTTGAATGAGAGGTTGATCTTGACTTCCCTACGAGGTCGAGCTTGAGAGGAAGGGGAGATGCAAAACGGTTGAGAAGAAGAAGAACAAAGAAGTTGAGTTCTATGCGAAGAGGATGTTTGGCATGGTTTTGGATGTCAACCTAGTTGAGAGAGGAGAAGGGGGTGTTTGAATTATGTTAGGGCTTGTGGGTAAGATAAATAAAGGGTATTTTAGGGAGACAAATTTTCTTTTGCCACCTCATAGACTCTTTATCAAATATTTGGGCTCTTTATCAATTATTTGGTTCAAATAGGACTTGAGCTAGGTTTGATAAGTTTTGGTCATAAATTTTCAAATATTTAATTATAGGGCCTCATAACATAGTTCCTTACCTTTTAACTCTAGATTAAAAAACTATTATCAATTTAATTTTTTTTAATCTTTTATTTAAAATAAATAATTTGTTTTATGTTAGTGGAACCCTCTAAGATAGCCAAGTGACAGCCATCAAGAGGGTTACCCTTTTTGTAAAAGGAATAAGATTATTAGGGGTTTTTTTTTAGCAAGAGGGGAGGTTTAGCAAGAAAGGATAAATAGAGAAAATGGGAGAGATAAGGTCTTTTGGATGGAGATCATCTTCCATACTCTGCTGCCATTGATCTGGTGACACCATTGATCCTGTTCTTGTTGCTAGGTTTCTCATATCATTCTTCTCTCTCACTCTCGATTCCGACTGACTTCCTTATTTTTCTATCATTTTATTTCATTTCATCCTCTCAAATATAAAATAAAATAAAATCTACTAAGCTTTTTCAAGGTGTAGATTTCTCATTTATTCTCACTATTTCTCTATACAATCTATGAACATATTTTGCTAAATGTAAAACTCGGGAAAAATTCAATTTTTCTGAAAAATGGCAAAACGGTAATTTTTCGTAATAGCACAGGTGGAAAATCTAAAAAATTTCTAGATCTCGGATAACTAAACAGACTTCCAATCACAATTTGTTCGAGAAATCTAGTTACTCCCAGACCCCCAAATTATGCCCTAATAGTTTTATAACATGTTTAGGATATAATAAAAGTAAAAGTATATTTTTCAGGAATAAAATAAAAAAAGAACCCGGAATTAATACAAAAGATAAGGATAAATTAATAATTTACCAATTCAAGACCCAAGGGTCATAATTTAATAAGTTCATAAGCCAAAGTAGGAATATGCATAAGTTAAATTAAGAGTAATAGAGAGTTGGAGGACCAAAGAGTAATAAAAGAGATATATTAGAATGAAATAAGGAAGAAAATTGTGGAAGAGACAAGTGGCTTGAAGGAAAGAGGGAGGAAGTTTCCTCCTTTGACTGGATGGTCAAAGATGCTCCAAAAGAGAGAAAAAGTGAAATAAAAAAGAGATAAGATCAAATAAGGATAAGACCAAAATAAATATCTCATTTTGGTATGGGAGAAAGAGAGAGCAAAAAAGAATAAGAGAGAAGAAAGGAAGAAGAAGAAGAAGAAGAGAAAAGAAAAGAAGAAAGAAGGAAAAGAAAAGAGAAGATCATAGGTATGGGATGCTAATGACCAGTATGGAATTTGAGTATGGAAGTCTAGTGTTTTTGTATGGATTATAGTTTGAATATTTGTATATAGAAAAGTATAGATATTACATGGTTTGGAACCATCTATTTTGTGTATGGGTTAAGAAACTCCCAAACTCATTTCTTTGTTAGGGTTGAGTTGAGAAGAGCTCTAAGACTTCTATATATGTGTTTTGAGAAAGGTCTGGTTGCAATTTGAACCAAGAAAATTTCCTATTTTTGGTCATATGCATTAGCTGGACCTTAGAACTGGTTTTTTGGTAATAAATAAAGGGAATTTGGTAGTGAGTCCTTTTTGTAAATTGTAGCCACATTAGTGGACTTGATGTTAGGATTTTGAATTTCTCAATTCGAACCTCTATAGACCAAGTTATGGTCCGTTTTCTCTGAATAGTCAGCTCGACCAATGCACCTCGCCCAATGCACCTCGGCCAGGCCAAGTCAAGTCACATCTCGTGTGACCTCCGGCAACTCGTAAGGTCAAAACTTCTTCGTCCAACTCGCTTCTGGGTGTTCTGTGACTCCTATGGAAAACCCATTGAGTCAAGATTCCATAAAAATTCCTGTGGAGGATAGTAGGTGAATATAACCCCGTTGAAATATAGGCTTTTCCGTGCCGCCTAGGCTGAAGATTGGCTAGTCATGTGACCTCCAACTCGACGACCATAACTTCTTTGTCCTAATCCAAGCAGGTGTTCTGCACTCTATCAAAAGCTCGCTGGAGTCACATCATCACATCCGTATATAGTTTGATAAAATTGGAACCCATTTTAGGTTCAGAAATCATAAAAAATAGTAGGCTCTACTGGTAATATAGTAAGTTCCTAAAACATATAATCGTAGGACTCCGCTTAGTTCGATATTGAATGACACGGAACCTCCATACTTCAGCATGTATAGTACTTCGGTACTCTCTGATTAGTGCAACGTCACTATCTGATAGTGCTTCGACACATTTA
This sequence comes from Tetrastigma voinierianum, assembly GCA_016808115.1. Classification (NCBI taxonomy): domain Eukaryota; kingdom Viridiplantae; phylum Streptophyta; class Magnoliopsida; order Vitales; family Vitaceae; genus Tetrastigma; species Tetrastigma voinierianum. The sequence continues at coordinate 42,953 of JAEQBH010000300.1, forward strand.
GTACTTCCCACTTTCGACAGTGCGACGACACTCTCCGTCGGCTGCTTCCGACACCCTTACTTTACGCCACGAACCCCCGCGCATCGCACCGCACCTCCAGTCTATCGCGGTCATGGTCCTACCATTTATTATTACCGGTCTAGCAGTTAAATAGTTATAAGGATAAGGGACTCCGAATAAGAATAAGAACAAAGCAAAGGTACATCGTTTCGCTCCGAAGTACCTACCCGGCACCCCAGATAAGTATAAGTTCTATAGCACACCCATTTTAGCACCTCCTCGTATAAGCATAAGTTCCGTCATTCCTACTGCAATCCCATATAAGCATAAGCTCAGAGGTACCCAGTACCTTCGTACAAGCATGGGATCCTCGGTAGTAGAACCTATGGGTACCTCTCGTACAAGCATAAGCTCCAGAGTACAAGTATGCAGCTCAGAACTCCTACAGAGGAACCGAACAAGTATAAGATAAAGAAGTACAAGTACTGTATAATTACCTCAGATAGTATAAGCTCAGAATCCTTACAAGAGATCGGAACAAGTATAAGTTTTCTATAAGCACAAATATGTATATAAGTTGTTATATGTGAAATATGAAAAATGTAAAGATTCGAATAAATGATTGTACATATCGCATATGATTACTAGATGACCATAGTTATTCGGGAATATGAGATATGTACTGAATATAAAATACACATGGATTGTCTGCTTAGAACTTGGTAGAGGGATAGATAGACATGCTCTTATTAGAAAACAAGTCTACAAAGATACGCATGCTTGACCTTGCTCAACAGTTTACAGCACCTTCTGCCTCTATAGATGGTCATTGTCTCGTACAATGATATCGCCTCGGGCCCTTATAGAACATCGCTTTCGCACAAGCAAGGAGTGGCATACTCTAGAGCCCTTATAGACCATTGCTCTCAAGACAAGTAGAGTACAACGCCGAGCTCCTTATAAACCACTGCTCAAGACAAAGGAGTACAAATACTTCGGGCCCTTATAGTTTTCTTTTATCCAATTTCTAAGGCGTTTATGCATGAGACATAAAAGAAAATAACAAGTATATGCAAAATGAAAGGTATAGAATATAATGACATGAGATATGAGAAGCATAGCACCGTTATGCGATAATAGTAGATACACATAAGAACAAGAAGTAAAGTACAAGATGACATGGAAAAGTATATGAAATATGATAAGAAATGAAATCACAAGAAAAATATATATATGAAAAATGATAACTATATGTAAATGTTATATATGTTATAAGTATATGCATTTGCATAGAAGTGTGGTGACCCTTAGTGGAGGTCATCCATATGTATTAATTCCCACTAAGCGTAGTGCTTACATGTGGTGTTTCATCCACATGTAGGTACAGAAGAGGTAACCACATGACAGGACAATCCACATCAGCAGTCAAAGGCCATGCATCACTAGGTGCCCATTGGAAGACCTTTTGGTCTATTTTGTATATGTAATTTTGTAAACAATGTAAATATTGTAAATGTTGAACACTTCTATATATGGAGCTTGTATATATTTTGTAATCCGCTACTACAGAATATAATACAAGTTAAATGTTTAACATTATATAAATGAATAAGCTTAAAGTTTATAAGTTTATAATATATATATCTATATATATATATATATATATATATATATATATATATATACCACTCTTCGTCGATTAATCGTGTGCCGAGTTAAGGTCACGGTTTAGTGGCGGTCGAGCATCCCTGGATTCGGCTCGGACCCGCCAATCGGATCTGGACGAGAAGGGCGCTATACACTCGTTAAACTCGTTTTCCCTCCCACTCATGTAAGTGTGGAGCGATGGATCAAAACATCAACACAAATTTATAGCATTGCCACTATAGGACTATCTAATCCCCAACAATAATGCCATGAAACTTGTTCGTTATATTTCTTTACAATTATATTGATTAAAAGCTGCTCTTTAAGAGTAGATAAATTTCTTCCGGGGTTTTGATCCATGATTCCCGTTAAGTGTACTGTGTCGAACAAGTAATAAAGTGGATTTAAGTCTACATCGATCCCACGTAGATCTCAAGAATTCTTTCTCAATCAACTACCCCCGACTTACTCGCTTCATACTATTTGGACTATGATTTGCAATTGATATATCCCTAGCAACCTTTAAAATAATGAAAGAATAAAGATATGAAAACTAAGAACAAAATGAAATAATGCTGAAAATAAAAGAAATAAAAATTAAAGAATCGGACCATCGCTAGTTTTTAAAGGAGCATTGAAAATACAAACACAGTGAAACATCAATTCATGCAGATAACTCGTAGCCCTTGCTTCATGAACGCTGATTTGTAAACTGGCCCAAGGAAGATGGTAAATGCCATGGATCACTTCCAATTCCACACATTTAACATCTGGCCCTTCTCCCCGCTTCTTTCACAAGGAGAGAGGATTAGATAACTACTTTTAACTGAAATCGCCTGCCTTCCGGGTATTTTTCTTTTCAATACTACACCCAAAACATGGACTGTAAACCTTAGCCCTAAGACATGCTGCTACGGGTTTTACACTATACCGGTTTCTCATCCTCAAAATTGGAACAGCTTCATTCTTTCATTGATTAGATCCTTGCTAATAATGGATTGAACTAAATGCCTCAAACTGAGATGAACTCTCTCGCCATTTTAACCGATAAGTCATTCAACTCATTCTAAGCCAAGTGAGAAATAAGATTTATCGATTAAAATTCACAAAGCTCATTATTATTAGATCCCCAATATGGAAGTTCGCATACCCTTGAGAAATTGTTCACTCTCAAAGAATGCCTCTCTCAGGTCAAGTACCGTAGAGGGCCTCCCGGAAATCGAGCATGAAACAATCCTATTACAGTGCATGTGATAATCGGAGCACCGATCGATACAAACAAACAAAACCAAAGAAGTGTAAATCTCCCAAACTAAGTTCGTAGTCTCTCGATAAATTTTTGCAGAGCATCGGTTCAACAATAGAGTAAATTCAACTAAGTCGGTTTCTAAATTACTTCATTACACTAACTTAGCTCCCCGATCAAAAAGAACTACCAGAATCCAAACTGGGATTTCTAATTCCAAAATTTTGTTTCACTTCAAGTAAAACCCAACCAGCAAGTAATTTAGAAGAAAATAACATTCGCATTCGCCTTCAACTTCAACAACTAACATCCGGTATCCAGAAATTCAATGAAATAAAAATCTACTCAATATAATCTGGCATTAACGTACAAAAACAAAGAAAAAGAAAGTTTGTAAAAACAAAATAATCAGAGCCTTAGGCTACCCACTTCTCGGCTCGAGCTCCAAGAGCTACTTTCCTTCAGAAAGTACCGCTTTATTTATGTGGTTCCTCGCCAGTCATTCCTAACTCATGAACTTTCGGGTTTCCCCAAAATAACCGCCCATTAGGTTTGTTCATGTCGCTGACTTCATCGGTGTGTCACACTTCACTCGATGTCGCGACCTCCTTCACGTCGACTTCACTGCTCCGCTATGAGCTGCCTTTGATGTCGCGACTTCAATCATACGTCACTACTTCACCTTTTCGCATTGAGAGATCTTTTGAGGTCGCGACTTCAATCATACATCGCGACTTCGCTTTTTTGTTCGTCTCGTAGCAGGTTTTTATCTTGTCGCGAATCCTCGTTTCTTTAACATCCCTTAGATCTCATGTCGCGACCGCTAGATGACGTCGCGACCTTCTTCCTTATGTCACCATGTCGGATTCCTCTCAATGACGTCGCGACTTCACCTTCTTGTATTGTGAGATCTTTTTATGGGTCAAAAATTTTAATCGCTATCGCTTACTTCAATGTTATGCTATAATCTTCTTGACATGTCGCGAAGCTTTTATTTGGTCGTGACTTGTCTTCAGATTCGTGGATCTGATGTCGCGATAGCTAGATGACGTCGCGACCTCCATTCTTTACAGCTGATGTCACGACCATTGAATGATGTCGCGACCACGATATCTCAGTACCGATGTGTCCCGCGACTATCACACGTCGCGATATCTTCCGATTCAAGAGCTAATGTCGCTTATTTCTTCTAACTGGTCACATGAATTCCTATGTTCGTACCTTTGAAAATCTTTGGTCACAACTCCTATTCAGCTATTAACGACTCCATGTCTACCGCTAAGCTTTCACCATGTCATGACCGGCGGTGTCGGCATCATGTCCGCTTCTTCACACTCGTCGCCCGATTTGAGCTTCGTCGCACTCGTGTTATTCTTCATTACCGTCACATCGTTTACATCAAGTCCTTTCTTTCAAAATTAGTTGCGACTTCTTTTACTTGAGAATGCTCTTGTGGGGCTTCAGAGGCTCCTTGTCGCGACCTCATGGTGGTATCACGACATCATTTATCTCCTTTTGGTGTCGCGACATCGCAATGATGTCGCGACATGAACTTCTTCATTTGACTGCTTCTTTTAATCTCGACCAAGTCATTTTTTGTCTCAACTTCCTTCTTCAGGTCACGACTTCGCTTGTTCACTCCCGCTTCTTCACGCCCAAATTTGTTGATGTCGTGACTGGGTGGAAATCGCACTTCCCTGCCGCGCCCCTAAATTCCATGACTTCACCTCAAGTACGCTGCCGATTTCTTATGATTTTCTCAATAAATTAGATTTTCTACCGCATTTTCCCGTAAATTGAATTTGAGTCAATTATCGCTTCGCACAATTCATCATTATTCTCACATTATAAACTCAAAACGTCAGTGTCTAATGAGCTTCGACTCATCAAATTCTCCCAACTTAAAAATTTTTGTCATTCCTGCAAAGAAAAGTAATGTTCTTGTTTGTCCTCAAACAAATGCTTAGAAAATTTTGGGCGATGATTTTCTCGATTATTCCACGCCTTTTCTCATTCCAATTCTTCGATATGGAATTAAGAGATATAACTATTATTTCAAATTTCGCCATGCAAGAACAAGGTATAGCAGATTTCTACTACAAAATTTCTTATTAAACTAATGTATTTTTAAATGCTTTATTTAACAAGTCTTGTTCTCAGGTGTGTGTGCAGTCTTTCAATGTAACTTTTCATCTTTATGTTGAATTAAGTAATCTTCCGGGAGTTTTCTTTAGACTATTTATCAAAGTCCCATATGCTCGTTTTCATATCGATCTCCACTCAGTAACGTAGTAAATTCAACCTTCAAACCCAACAGGCCTCTTTAGCCTGCAGCGCTCTTGTGTAATTGGGTAGGTAATGGTGCACTTGAAGTTGTAAATTACCCAGCTTTCATTCCTTGTCTATACATTGTTGCCTCCAACTTTCTTCCTTTTTCTTCTTTGTTCCTTTCTGATTATCCTCAATCTTAGTCTGATTCCTCTTTTTGAATTCTTTTTATGGAATTTCAACTTCCATATGTACTTTATTCTGAAGGTGACTTTCTGTTCTTTAACTCTTTTCGTTTTTATTTTCAAGATTTGGAAACAAGTGCAATGTTTTGTCTTCAGAGTTTTCTGTCATTCTTAGAGAACTTTTGGCTAGCAACTCTCATACCAAGTATTAGTAAAATAGTGCGAAACACCCCTACGAGTCTTAATTTGTCTTCAAGGGAAATAGCCTCACAAGACAAAACTTATTCCTTACTTCACTAGTCGCTTTACTTCTTCAATTCCTCGTCAGTAACTTGGGAATATTATTCCCCAAACTTGTTTCTTCCCCTTTATACTAAACTTTTCGAACTAAACCAGATACCTGGTTCTTACTAGCAGTTACGTGCTGAAGGAATTTCATGGTTTTCTGAATTCTTTTATTGAAGAAATAAGGCTCATTTTCGGCCTCAAATCAGAACTAGAGACTATGCTTACATATTTCTTTGAGGGTGGGCTGCAAAGTGCCTCAAGTCGCACATGGCCCCTATTATTTCTCGCTTGGTTGTTTTCACCCCAGATTTCGCCAATCAATAAATCAAACAAGTTCTAGGACTCAGACCTAAATCCTAATTCCCTAGAAGATACTCCTAATTTCTCGGGCCAAGTTTCATAAGTTTTGTTGACCAATGTATTATTTCTTCGCACTTGTAAATTTATTCACTGCCTACTTTACATTATTTTAACCAAGTATTTTGCTCCATCAAGAATAACCAATTTTCCAATTTTTGTAACTAAACTGAACTAAAATATAATAGTAAATACTCCTAATTCTAGTTTCTTTATTCATGCCTTGATTCTGCAATTATTGTGCCCTCAAGCTTTATCTCCCTAGTCAAACTACTCAACTAGTTCGTATGCATGATATTTCAACATTTTCATTCTTGAACTAAATCCTAATGTTATTCTCCTAACAAGTCAAGCAAAAAAAAAAAAAAAAAACAATACAATCTAACTGCAGGCAAGCAAACATTTCCTTTTTCACAAATTTTCTTGTTTTATTCATGATGTGATGCAACAGTTGAGAAAACAATCGTGAAGAGGGGGAAAAAGAAGGATAAATCAATGGAGGATCATCTTTTCTTTGGGTGGGGATGTATAAAATGTTTGAGTGATCCAGATCAAGAGTAGCCAAATTGAGGGAGAGAAATTTTGGGAATTTCTCATTTCCATTCTCTTCTTTCTTTCTTGTCATTCTCCCTTTCTATATGTTCTTCAAGGATTAATTCATTTGTGAGATCAATCTTCTTGTTCAAATCATCCTGTCTCGTGCCCAGTGTGTTCGTTGTGCGTTCCGTTTCAGTCATGACTTCTAAAAATTTGGAAAGATTGTTGTTGATCAAATCCAAATTTTCAAGCCAGACTTTTCTTCTGAAGGCATCTTTGTTGTCAAGCTCTTGATCTCTTTCCTTCATCCTTTTCTCGAAGTCCTTGAACATTGACATGTATAGGAACTCAACCTCGATCTCGATCCTGGGTCTTGCCTTCGTATCCGAATCCCTTCCTTATGAGTTTTAGAGCCGAGAATCACGATCATACCGACTGGTTGTAGAATGATTCATGGCTTAGCTTTAACTTCTTCAATAAGACTTTATCTCTCTCCTACTTCTTCTTAAATTTTTCCTCTCTTGATTTCCAGCTGATCTTTTTTATCTCGCTCTTCCTCTCTCGCTTCATCTCTTCTTCCCATTGTTGATCTCTTCTTTTCATCTCACTCTTCATATACTTCCTTTCCCCTCGTTTCATCTCTTCTTCCCATTGCTGATCCCTTCTCTTCACCTCCTTTTTCATAAACCTCTTCTCCTCGAACTTCTTTGCCGGAGGTTCCATTGCTCTCTCTCTTCTTCCATACTCTTCCCTGAACGGAACTCGAGCATCTCCATTATTTGATTATGCCCTCTCCTGGCTCCCCCTAGAGCTTCACCAGTTCTCCGAAATCACCGGCTCCTTATGGGAGAGCCGTCAATGGGCTGGCACCATAGGACTTCCATAACCTTGTTCTCTCACATCGGCAAATATGAAGAGTGTTCTTCTCGATGCTCGATCTTCTTCTTCCCGATCTGTAAACTCAAGTGTCCTCTTCTCGCCTTTCAGATTATCTTTTTCTTCTCTCGAATATGCTTCTATTATACCCCTTTTTTTTCTTTGATTCCTGGGCCCTTTGCTTACTCATGTCAGAGTGAGTGGTGAATTTTAGGGCATTCTTCTTCTTCTTCCCACGTTCCTTTCACACCAGCCCTCAAGCATAACCTTGTGATTGTCGCTGGATGAGGGATCAAACCTCTTTTATTCCCTTCATGGTACCCTCATTATAGAAATTTTCAATAACCTGCTCAAAGATCATCTTGTACCCTTCAAAGATAGCATAGAGAAGGACGTTTTGTTCTCTTATCAGACAGATAGATGTTTTTGGTAGGGGACCATAAAAAGAGGCTAGGGGCAAAACCACACTGGGCTCTTCTGTCAATCTCCTCTCGCTCGTGGTCTTGCCTCCTTCCTTTCTTCCACCGCCTTTACCGCCTCACAATTTTCAATCTTCCTACCTGCTAGGGCTGTTCATCGCCTCTTGAATTTTGATCCATTCTTCTCGCCTTCCATTCCATACATTTCATTAATAGTCTTCGCCTCCATAAAGCACCAAACTCTCGATATAAATGTAGTTCTCCTTCCAACTAGATTGAGAAAATTTCGGAACGATCGGCCGTGATATCCTTATCTTTTGATGTTTCGGTAAAATTTCCTCCCCATCCTCTTTTGCTCTATTAATTCCTTGAAAGGGGAGAGATTGAGTTACTCGAAGCCTCTTCTCTTATAAACCCTTTTCCAAAGATAGTGCTTTTCCATTTTATGGAAAGCTTCTTCTCGAGACGAACTCATCTTCCTCTACTTCTTGCTGCTTTTCTTTCCCTTTTTCCTCTGTTGCTTTGTAACTGGTTGAACTTATGGTTGTTCCGACGGCCTATTCTCCTTTCTCAAATCTGTGCATGAACTTCCCTCTCGATCCGAGTATAAATTCCTCCATGATTTCGCTCAAATTTAGATTTAGGGTCAAGGTCTCTACTTATTGTGAGAAATCGAAAAGGTTTTTTTGTGAAGAAGTTCGATTTGTGGTTCATAAGAATTGAGAACCGTAGAATATGCGAAGATGAATGGCTATTTTGTTTCAAGTGAAGAGATGATAGTGGAGGGAGTTTCTCACGCTTGCAATTCACCTATTATTAGGCTCTTTATTACTCATTTATTTGCATTGTCGCGACCAATTCTCAGTCATGGACAGCCGTCATTAAATTTAGGTAAAATTAAAACTCCGCCCTAGCCGGGTATACTTTTCTCTTATGTCGCGACTTATTATTGTTTGTCGCGACATAAGTAACCTATGGGAGGACAAGTTACTGGGTCAGTTGCGAAGATCAGTATTTTATGACATAGCTGGAGTTGCCGCGACCCTCACCACTTTTCAAGGAATTGTTCTGTCGCAACCCAAATGTTATGTCGCGATCTCACTTCTCGCCGCGACATAAATCCGGGTCACGACTGCGGCCCTTTGTTCTTCCTTCAAGATCATACTGTTGCGACCAACTTCTGTCACTATTACATAAAACTGGCCACTTAGTCTCGCACATGCCCTAAATTTGATGATCAGATAGATTTTCACTCCTTATTAATTTTCACATTCTTAGCATCCATTTAATCATTCCCACACATCAATTCAAAAATGTATTTGATGAGCTTAAAAGTCATCTATTTTTAGTCCATTTTTCTGTTCTATTTTCATCTAGAAATGAATAATTAATATACGTAAATATGAAGAAACTCACCAAATTGTTATTAGCGTGAAGAGAGAAAGAAAGTAGAAAATACAAAATAAGTGGAAGAAAAGTAAATGAATGGCAGAGCAAGAATGAAAAGAACTCGGCTGATTCATTGATGCCGGGGTTGACAGCCAAATTTCGAGGTCGTGACACCAAAAGAATGGCAGCGGAATTTGATGCGTATGACAAAGAAGTACAGACGCAAACTGGCGGCAATCGTGGAGCTGAGAGAACGACGCCGCGACAAAGATTCGAGGTCGCCACAAACACTGATGTCGTGACGATAAGAGGTCGCGACACCGTAGCATCTTTAAGCTATGAGGTTTGGACCGATGAAGCGCTCGTAACTTAAGTCGACGCGACGTGAGATTGAGTCGCGACATTGATGATGTCAATGACAAGAGGCGTAAGTCACGACATCAAGAACCATCAAGAGAAGATCGTAGTTACGTCGATGTCGCGACATGAGATCGGTCGCGACACTGCACCGCCGCTTGAAGGGCAGTTTCATGGTGGAAGTGAGGTCACGACAATGCCGAAGTCGCTGATGATTCCAAGACGAAGGAAACCAGAATGACTTGCCGATGTCGCGACATTTCGTGGGATCGAGGTCGCCATCGCTAACCGCCGAAGCCTCGTGAGAACTGGTCGGCTGTCGCGACATGAGATCGTCGCGACATCAGAACGGATCGTGATCAAAGTCAAGAAGCATTTTGAAGCGACGCGACAAGATATTGACGTCGACATCGAGGCGTACCGAAGCCTACAGTTTCCATAAGATGATGTCGCGACAAGAGATTGATAAGCTCGGATATCCAAGACATAGTTGAAGATCAGGATGATTCTGAGCTGAGGCGTCGCGATAAAGCATATCAACGCCGCGACATCGTGAGAGAACAATTGAAACCCGCCAAGACGTGAGAAGATGTCGCGACAAGATGGTGTGATGGTCGCGACATCAAGAATGACCAAATCAAGGCTACATGCAGTAAGTCGATGTCGCGACGTGAGTGATGTCGCGACATCATGATACGACAAGTGAAATCAAGTCGCGACTCTGAATAAAGGATTCTGGGCCTCGATACTCTAAAATCCACGCCAGTTACATTGGGATTAGGGCCCAATTGAGGAACCCTATAAATACGTAGCTATCCAACTCATGAAAGCAGCTTGGCGGCCACAGACGAGAGGTCTGGATAGCTAAAAGCTCATTTTCTTTCTTTATTTTTTCTTTTCTTTTATTTTTCTTAATTTTTCGCTTCGTCTTTGAGAGCGCATCATGCTCTCGTATTTTATTTTTCGTTGTATTTCCCGAATCGATGTTATCGTTTGAGTCAAGCCGAATGCGTAATTCATTTAATTTTCAAATTACTAATTAAATGTTTGAAGTTCGCATAAATTTCTAGGATTCGATTGTCAGCTTTCAATTAAAATATTCTTATGATCGTAGGAATGTCAGACGTGTAATTCAAGAATCGAGGAATCCACTCTTCCATTAAGTGAACGTTATAGTCGACTTATTCTTTCGTAGTCTTTTCACACAGCCTTTGTTAATTTCGCTTAATAAATTTACCCGGTTTTGGGCTTATTTTCTTGGGATCTCGAATATCGCTTTCTTATACCCGTTAAGATTTAAGGCTATTGCTCGATTTCAAGGAGGTCCTCCTTGAAAGGATTACTGTGCAAAGACATTCCTAGAGTAATGTGACATTTCTTTTCACAGATACACCTGCTAGGATCCTTTGAGCTTTGTAAGTTCACTTAGATAAATCCTCTTCTCACTTGAAATCAAGAACGAGTTGAATGAGTTATCTATTTAAACAAGCAAAGAGTTCACCTCAATTCGGATGGTGAGGCCAATCCCGTGTTAGCTGAGATCTAATCAAGGAAAGGTTATCTTATTCTACTGCGGAGGAGCAATCTAGAAGTTGTATCCTTGCTTGACCGATAACTTGGGAGCTGGAGGTTTACAGTCCATAAAAACAAGATGAAGTATTGCAAAAGAAATACCCAGACATGAAGTCCCTCTTTAAAAGTAGTTATCTAATTCCTCGTATTCGAGAGAATCGTCATAAATTAGATAATGAAATGTGGAGTATGGAGAGATCCAACTGCACTACAACGCCTTGGACAGATTTTGAAACTGGAGTTAATCAAGAAATTTTATTAGGAGTAACTACAGGAATTGATAGTTCACTATAATCAAGTTCTATTAATGTGTCTTCTCGAGGATAACCTGCTCAAGATTCAGTTCTTTTATAGAAATTCTTTATTCTTTATCTTACTTTCCAAATATGTTGGATAGTTCGCTTAATTTCCTCTTTGTTCTTGCTTAATTTTCCAAAGACCTTAATGTCGGATCCTACTATCATTTTGTGGTCCAAATAGTATGGAAATTGAGTAGTCGTAGTAGCGATTTAAAATTTGAGATCTCTCAGGGATCGATATCCTGAATAATTTGCAAATCCATTTTATTACTGTTTAATTGCACTTGCATCGACCAAACCAACTTTGAAAAAATGATTTACTCTAAGAGATTGGTGGTTTATATAGTATAATATCAACAAGTTTTATGGCTCCGTTGCCGGGGATTAGACAATAGTCCTTTGGTAATAAAGTCATAATCTTGCATGCATAACTAAAGCAGAAATGTGCAAACACGTTTTGGTCTCAACAAGTTTTACATGCCGTCGCTGATCGAAGAATTTGTAAATCAATATTCGATGAAAGAAGGATATACTAATTTGGACATTTAAAGAAAAAAGGAACAAAAATAGATTTTCGCAAAGGGTTTAGTTCGGGCCACTAACCTTAACCGAAACACATTGAATATTTATGATGATTTGACTAATCCTATTAATGGAAGTGTGTTTGCTAAAAACTTGATGCATAGGAAACAGAACACCGATTCGATTCCAAATGATTACGTAAATAGAAAGGACGCCGTAAGTCGAGAAAGACCAAGAAGGCAAGTAAAACTCAACCATGGAAGAAGAAAGGTGATCAAAGTTGAAATACACATACTGCAGGAGCTTAGAAGGCTCCGCAACCACCGGGACATACAATGGGAGGATTTCAGACCAATTATACAGAAGAATACTGGGCCGATCGACACCTCAGCTTGATGCTAATAATTTTGAATTGAAGCCGCGACCGATTACAATGGTCCGAAGAAGCATCGCCATCGTCATCCCAATCGAAGATCCAAACGAGCACCGGGAAGATTCCTCAGGACGGCTAATCGCGGTCGAACGTGAGACCGTAGTCATAAAAACTGCACCTATTCCCATTCTCCTTAAGAGATACAAATAAACTTACATGGTATGAATCATTACCATATGGTTCCTGTTGATACTGGGAGGAGCAGCTGAGGCCTACTTAGGTAGATTCTTTCCCCGCCCCAAATCCTCACGCAGTTAAGGCGAGAGAAATCATCAGGTTCCGGAAGAGGGAAGATGAAAGCCCCGTATGTCGCTTGGGAAAGATTCAAACGCAGTTACCGAGAAGATGTCCACTTATGGATAGATCCTAAGACTCAAATGGACATTGTATATCATGCCATAAATGATATAGTCAAAAGGGATCATTGATGCTTCATGCTGTGGAGCATTCAAAAGAAAAAGTGCTGAAGAGGCAAAGGAGCTGATTGAAGATCTGGCCAAATGTAACATGAAAACTCCTTCTGAGCTTTCAAGAGGAAACAACAGAGGAAAGGGAATCATGGAGCTGAGCAAGATGACAGCCATGGAGGCCAAGCTGGATGCCATTATGCACAGGTTAGACAAGCAAGAAAGAAAGACACACACTGCTCATGAAATAGGAGCAATCGAAAGAGAGTTAATGACGGGAAGTGCTGAGAGGGTAACTGAAGAATTCTATGAGGCTGCAGAGGTTAATTATATGGGTGAGCCAAGAGCTTATCATTTTAAACCCAATCCTAATCTTCAAAGACATTATCACCCAAAGACTCGTGAACCATGAGAACTCGTATACGAGGGGCTTCAAGGCCAAAGTGTGACGTAACCCCTCATCAAGGCATCGCAAACACCTAGGTTCCGAAAGAGCAAAGAAATAGACAACAAAGAAATGAGTACTGTGAATGAACAGCGGTCAGGAGGGCCCCAAATTTTCGAGTGAACATGTCAGCAGCTTTATGGGGACAATAAAAAGCCGTTTGAACCTCCATGAACAAAAATTGAGAATTCAAGCAAATTCATACCAATTCTCAAATTCTTCGTAACACTACCAATGCATCCTCGAAGAACTGAGACACAGGCAAAGTACTGGCCCTAACCCCGCAGGGAAAGCCGGAGGAAAGATGCCTTCCCAAGTGATGCAGAAGAACCCGAAAAGACCGGTGACATGGCTGCGGCACTAGAGCCAGCGAGAGTTAGAAGAGAGGAAAGGAAAAGATGACAAGAACAAAGAAGTAGCAATACTCGTAAGGGAAGAGACAATGGAGAATGATAAAGAAGGAGAAAAGAAGAACATCCAAGGATCAAGCTCGCAAATCCATTTCCACAAAGACTATGTAAATCAAAGACGAGGAGCAAACAGAAGGTTCTTTTGCGAACTTCCAGGCTTTCAGAGATCAAAAGATGCCTTTTACTGAAGTGGTGACTCGATGCCACCAAGTGCAAAAACTCGGGCGACACACCGAGCAAGAAAAAGAAAAATAGTAGAATAAGTGAATAGTGAATCTCACCGCCACTGCAGACAGAAAGAACTACCAAAGAAGATGGCGAACTCCAGCGGCGTTTCACACCTTCATATCGTCGATGATCGACCTGTGAAGCTCTCCGTGACTCGTGGAATAGTACTGGCTCCGAAGGCTCTCTCTCGCGTTACAACGCAGCAAGCTCTGCGCGAGCTTACTCTGCCAACCGCTAATTTCCACAAATGGGCGCATGCACGATGGTGAAACCAGTATGGGTCATTGAAGATGTGTCGGGCCATCATTAAAGTTTGTATTCGTGAGACTTCATCATTCCGACATGGAAGAAGATTCACAAGTACCTACTTAATAGGAGCCATGACCATTCTAGCTTCACTGATCGCCCGATTGATAATGCAGAAGGTGGAGTTCTGTATCTTGAGGGTATTTGATAGTTAGCTTGCTACATTTAACTTGATCAAAAGATGTGACAAAAACATGATAAGGACAAGGTGAAAGTCAATAGCCGATTTTGTCTCTACTTCCAACTCCTCGATGTTATAATGATTAACAATTCTGCATTTTTTATCAATGAAGATAAATTCCCAAAGATAACAAGATGTCTATTCGAATTTCCATACAAAGTTAGCTAATTTATAGAATCCAGTGGTCGAATCAAAGCACAAATTAAAAGATAATGAGGAAAATAGTGAAAAAGAGGAAAATCATCAAGACCAGCATGTATACGAGTTTAAAGAGTTGCCATGTCATTTAAAGTATGCCTACTTAGAATTACAAGAAAAACTGAAGTTGATCATTTCATAAACATGTACTTGGATGCCGAGGGAACAAAGATTGCTGAAAATATTAAGGAAGCATAAGGAATCTTTAGCTTGGTCCATTAGAACTGGTGGTATCACCGTTTACCATGCACAAGATTCTCGCTGAAGAGACTTCAAAACGACCCTGTAGAACATCGCAGAAGACCTAATCCAAAGGATGAAGCGCAAAGTTGTCGGGGCAGATGCAACTAAATCATGAATGCCGTCATCCACTTATCGATACTTCTTCTCTGGTGAGCCCAAATTTTGCTGTGGTCCCAAAGAGGTGCAGAAGGTGCTTCATCGTGATCGTAAAATGAAAAATGAATTGATTCCAACAAGAATAAAGCATGTGGATGGAGTGTATGTATTGATTAAGGAGTTGAAATTAATAAAGAAACTCAGAAAAGACGGCTCTCTCGCCTTCATTGATCAAATGTCGGATAGGTTAAACAGTGACACCCTCACTTTCTTGTTTCGGATGGGGTACTCGTGGCGCAATCGTATTGCTATCGCACTGCAGGATCATGAGAAGACCACGTCACATGCCCCATGGTACCTTTGCCTCTGTGGCACACATTTAAGCTATGTAATGCCCGTGCCACATTCCAGAGGTGCAATGATGTCTATTTTCTCAGATTTGGTCGTTAGCTATTGAGATTTTCTCAGTGATGATTTTACTCCGCGGTGGGCTGGATCCAATTTTTGATCTCAATGCTCAAACAACCCTGTTGCGATTCAAAGACGCCAAGACAAATACCTAGCACCTAATTGGGAAAATGCCATTTTATGGTAATACATGTATTGAGTTCACATAATTTCCGCTTATCGACTCATAGAAGGTTGACTCATCCAGTGATTCCATTATTTGGTGACTCAGACCACCTATCACAAGAAGAGTAAGAAGTTTCGGGCATGTCGGATTCTTATTTTTGCGAGATTCACTTCTTCAAAGATTCTTCAAAAATAGCTGCACTAATTGGGCGCATTACATCGAAAAGGATACATGTCTCAACTCATGATTCCATCAAGGATGCTTTTCATGAAATCAGATCGATTGGTATTGCACCTATAATGAACACCGTAATGGAATCGTGGATTTGAAATAATGTGTGATGCCGCCGATTCACAGGAGCTCCATGGTTTCAAAGGCAAGAGTTGGAGAGTATTCAGTGGTCATATACTATGCCAAAAAAGACTTCAAGAAGCACAAGAGAACTAGACTAACAACCAAAGTGAGATGCTAGCCTATAGTATTTGCTTGTGAAAAATTTAAAGCAATACATTTCGATCCATGTGGTGAATTCATACTGCATCATGTTCTTTAATCAAATACTTGATGTCGAAAAAGGAAGCCAAGCCAGATTTGATAGACGTGGTGCTATCAAGGTGTGAGTTTGATTTAAATAAAGGATAAAAAGGGAGACAATGTGATAGCCGACCACCGTCTTAGAAAGAACGCTGATGAAGCAAAGTGCCAATGTGCGCTAATGAGAGAACTTCCTATATGAGCAATTGCTTGCTGTTTCCTTCAACTTCCATGGCGCCGAGCACTGTAGGAACATCCGCTTCAGGAGTAATGCCTTCGTAACTCGGCCACCAACAAGAAGAGGAAAAACCGTGAACTGGTAGTAAGAGAGTACATTATATCATGGGTGACAATCTACCATTATTCAAGAGAAACATGATAATAACAGATATGCAGCTGTATAAGTAAATATAGCAAATATTTTAAATGAACGCCATGCATCACCATATAAGACACTCTTCAGAGGTTAGCAGCTCACAAGATACCCAATCGTGGTTTTATCGCCCATACTATCTTCAGACAAAGAATGGGTGAATTGTGTAGAATTACGCCAAAGATCGGGAAGCCACTTGGCAGTAGAATGAAATGCCCTTAAAAGGTATTATGGTGATATAAACTTTGATGTCGTAATAGATTTATTGATTCTTTCACCATCATTTGAAACATTTTATATACCGCAGCAAGAGATTATGTCTCCAAATGGGTGGAAGCGCTCTTGTCCGAGGAATGATAACACGGGCCAGAGTTTCTGCAAAAAAATATTTCTAGCAGTTTGGAACCCCTGTAACTATTATTAGTATGGGGAACCCATTTGCGAACAAAATATTTGGTAAACTCATGAGCAGACATGGGGATCAAGACAGTAATGAGTTTAGCTTATCATCCCTGTGAATTCAACATTGCCAGAATCGCTCGCGAGACTAAAAGAATACTTGAAGACTGTGAGCTCAAGCAGAAAGGTGACTGGTCTTCCAAATCATTATTTTTTTACTTCCCGCCCCACAGGATCGCATACAAAACTCCCATTCGAATGTCCCCATACGTAGTTGAGCTTGGGTAAAACCATGTCGCCCACTCTTGAATTAGAATACAAGGCAATGGGCCACTATGAAGCAACCCCAGCCTTATACCAGCAAATAGTTGTTAATCCGCTCCAACCTAGTCGACTGAAGAACTCGAAATGAAGCTTACGACAATGCCTCAATATACAAAGATGCGATGCGCATGAAATGCCCGCGCTGACCTAGAGAATTTGAGAAAAGAGTTCAGAACAGGGGAATATGTTCTGTTGTTTAACTCTAGATTGAAATTATTTATAAATTCTAAACCAATTGAGCCGGGCTATACACAAGAGGTAATGCAAGTACTACATTCGGGAGTACAAGACACTCAAGACTGCCATCGGTGAAGAATTCAAGGCCACAAATGGACAAAGGCAAAGCATTATCTCAATAAAGGAGGAGGAAGCGTGGAAGAACTGATCCAATCGCTCCATGAAAGCAAATAGCGCTCACAAAATGTGCCAGTCCGGGCCATGACTCAAAACCGAGCAGCTAATGGGAGGCAACCTGTAGAGGATTCACGCCGACAAATTAATTATTTCTTTTCTTTAGTCATGATGAATTGCTCTAATTCTTCCGCTTTCTTAGAAGGATGATTTAAATTCATTATTATTAGAAACTGATTACAGGGCTTTAAACTAGACTCGTGATTTATTGTAGCACTTCCGTATGGTCTCAAGATAGCGAAGAAGGCAACTATAGGAATGATTCCAAGAATCCTGGTGAGGAGTCGCAACATGAGAAAAGTGGGTAACCTTTCTCTTGGGTCCAAATCCCGAGTTGGGACGTCTGACTGCTAAACTCATACACCATTATAATTGATAGATGTCTAAATGCAAGAAACATTGAAATAAATCCAAAGTTTTGTAATCATTGCTAGAAATTTCATGCTTAGGTCACAAATGTATGGGTTATGTCGCAACATTAGCTAAGCTGTCCATACATGTTTATTGATGTCGTGATCAGCTTGGAAAAGAATGAAGCTATGGAAAAGTGAAAGGAGGATTCATGTCGCAATGGTGTTTGAAGAAGAATTTGTTTCAAATTTGAGAAGGAAATTCTACCACATCCACACTGTAACCTGTGACATGTCGCATTATCTGCAGTGTTTCCAGCATAAACGCACATGCTTCATAATCTACTCATTCCAAAAAAGCCCTGTAACTTAATGATCTCAAATGAAAGAGGTTGAATCGTTTTTCAGTGTTGAAGTCATAAATGGCATTAATCAGCCTACGAACATTGATTGAATTGCAATCGTTGGAACCGAGCCCCATTCACTCCAACCCGTCCATTCCTCCGCCTCTCGTCTTCCCTCTCGAATCTCAACCTCCGAAACCAGCCTCCCAACCTTCAGTGTGCTTTTCTCTCTGTCTCCAATGGCTGAAATTCCCACACCGGTCCCTAACCCAGACGCAGACACCAGGCTGCTCAACACCAAGAAGAAGAAACTCATCAAGGAGAATGCTAGATGAGATTCGCTGGAAGAACAAAGTGAGAGACGCCATCAAGCCAACCAAGTCTGGGAATTTCAAGAAGGAAGGGGAGCGAAAAAGGAGATAGGTGCGCAGTTAAAAGTTGAAGATTTCGCCTCTCGATGAAGCTTATTCTCGGAAGAAGTATTACGCCAACAAGGGCCTGCTGCTGAGAGATTCAAAACCCCGTGACTCTCAAGGAGATGATAGAATGCAGTGGTAGGATGGGAGAGTCTCTGCTACGCGACTAAAAAGCAGATATACAAAGACTGTGAGTTTTATTCCAACATGGTAGGAAGGAAGGATGGAGCTGTTTTGTTAGAGGAGTCTCAAGTCTCATACGGCTTAAGGCCATCAACAGGTAGTCATGGTAATGATACAATGCACAAGCATACTCTAAATTCAAGAAAATTTTGAAAAGCCAGAACTTTAAAGATTTGCCGAGAAGCTCACCGATGGAAGGGCTAGCTAGGACCGTGTAGAAATAGAAGGAAAGCCAAGAACTCTGAACAGGGGGAGCCTCACTGAAGAAGCAAAGGTATGGTTTTATTTCTTGGCGTCTGTTTTGGTTCCAACAAGACACTTATGCACGGTGAGAGAACAAGAAGTCAGACTCATTGGCATGCCATACTAAAGGGATACAGATCATGCATACTGCAGAGAACCCTATCATGAGATATCATGATGCGGTTTCTCCAAAGAGGTCTCGTCTCTACCCAACAACAATCATACAGTTCTTTGCTTGAAGGCTGGAGGAAAGGAGGTTTGAGCCATGCGAAGAAGTCCCAAGAGCTTCACCCCTCCCCTTCCGACAGGAGTTAGTAAGGGACCAAGAATCAAGAGGAAAGGAGGCTGGCAGAAAAATGTAGTAGCCTCCAAGCCCAGGTCAGGGTAATAGAGATCCAGGGCACCGATCACGACAGAGCGATCCAGCTGACATCACCCCACCTCACAATGATTATATGTCATATGACTTAATGGGTAGATGGAAGACACTCTAATAGATTCTCCATCCCCTCGTCGCTCCCATCCTCAGAGGTGCAGAAATTTCCAACACTGAGAAAGCTCAAGAGGAGTACAGAGACAATTCAATTCTGAAGCTCTCAATTGATGGTGCGAACACAAGAAAGAGAGAAGGGGAGTGGAACTTAAAGCATGAATTCGTAGAAGGGACAAGCAGAACTGAAAAGAAGAGAATTAACAAAGGGGGAAGTTAAGAATTAAATGTAAAAGAAAGGAAAGATGAGAGAGACCAAAAGAAGAGAAGAAGGAAGGAAGAACCCGAATTAAAAGAGGAAATGATGGGAAAAATGTTGAAGCAAAGAAGGCAAGATAGCTCAAGAAAGAATAAGTTAAAGACAAGACTTTCAAATGAAACTCAAACTGAGCCTAAAGCTTTATAATGTATGTGCTTTGATCGAGATGCTCAACTCCCAAGATTGCTGTGAGAAAAGATAAAGATATGGACACTCAAATTTGGGGAGCAGATAAAGTGCTCAAATTACTATACAAATCTCTACAAGAGCTAGGAAACAAACTCGAACATCGAGAGGAGACAAAAGCTTAATGGAGGCTCGATCCTACAGTGTATGAATGGCCGAAAATTTAGATTTTATTAACAACAATCTTTCTAAAGCCCTGAAGTCATGATAGAAAACGGAGGAATACAGTCGAATGGCTTGAAGAGATACATGTACTGAATAAGAAAGTTGATTCTTAATGAGATTGTCATTGAAGAACAGATTGAGAGGGAAACCAAGAAGAGAAAGGAGTTAGCGGGAAATGAAGTTCTCCATTCCCAAATTCATTTTGAACACTTTGTACTAGATCCCCGATATTTTGCCACTTGGCCCTAAAAAGAAGAATAGACCTTCTCCTTGCCTAACTTTCAAAGACTATCCTCCTCCCAAGTGCATCAGGTGTCCAATGTTTGAAAATCAATCAGAAATAAAAATGAGAAAGCTAAAAATGGAATTGCTGTACTATTTTGCATTTGATCATCAAAGATGTTGCTTTGTGGTCGAATGATTTGTGAAATCGCTTAGGAAATAGTTCCGTAATAAAAACTCAATGAGACATTGATCTTAATTGAATACAAAGCCGCAGCTTAGTTAGAAAGCTAAGCTGAAATGAGGAAAAAATTCAGAATAAGGACAAATGCATCTAGTTTAATTGAAAACAAGGTAAAAGCACTACTTATATTTAAACTATAAGTCTAGATTAGAGGAAGGTAATACAACAGATGGAACAAACATATTTTGAGTTTGTGGCGGAACAAAGAAGTCAAGGAACCTGCTGAATATCAATTAACTGCAATCACTCATAAATAAAATGGGTCAAGATATTCTTTATAGTTTCATCGCCACCCTATAAATCCACCATTCTGTAATTGTGTTAGATTTATTGATTGGGGTGTTTGAAATCCTAGGTGATTCAAATTCGACAAAGATGATACAGCTATCTCTGGATAGTTTGAGCCATTCTAGTTTATCCTCATCCATGAAAAAGTCTTATGCATACACAGTAGTTCCAATTGAGCTAATGTTTATTTTTCGTAAAATAGACCAATGGAACCTCAATCATCTTAAGACATCAATCCTTCAAGAAAGAACTCACGATTACCCAGAATTCAAAGAGGAAATAGCAAATGAAGTTTGGGAGTTTCATTTTGAGGAACTCAAAAAGTGGGAATGAAAAGAAAAGGTAAGGAGCAGAAAATGGAGCAGAAAAGAGCAGCTTAGGGATAAGTTTTATCTCGTGGCCTAACTCTCAACAATTAAGTTCTTAGGGGTGTTTCAAACACCTAGCACCCTAATGCCATCCGTATGGAGTTACTAACCCAAAGTTCGCTTAAGAGCCAGGAAAGCTCAAAAGTTAAAACATTGCACTTATCCCTTAGTGGTAGCAACCAGATGGAAATTCCTCGCTGAAATTATAAGAGTAAAATAGGAATACATTCGAAACGGTTAGAAACTAATATATATCCCCAAACATGAAGTTTAGGAGTTTAATAGAGAACTATAAGAAAGAAGCTGTGAAGAGAAGAGAAATGTTCAGGGGTGATCTTAATCTAAAATTCCCTTCCCATCCTACCCATTACCCAAGCCCTACAATATAAGCCCCAAAAGACCCGATTGATCCGAAGGTCAATTCACCCTACATTAGTGGCAGATCAATATGAAAAATGTCTATGGAATTTGGAAGAAAGGAAACAATCGTAGTAAAATTGTGAAGAACCTTCAGGTTAAATTGATCGCCACCTATAAATTAGTAAAGGTAACTCATCTTCCATTATTCAACAGATCCAAATGTTCTGAGTGAGTATTGGTTTGTGTAAAACAATTTCAACATGATAGCCCATACAAAGAGTTGAGACTCAATCCCAAACCTGACTGGTGCCAAAATGCAGAAAGTGTCTTCGCATAATCTTTAAAATAAAAATTTAAAAAATGAATTGAAAACCCAGAATAAATCAATGTATAAAAATAAACCTTAAAAACTATTCTGTTTTAGAGAAGGTGCAAACAATTTTTCTCTTTCTCAGTTATGGTTTTCGCTTCAAAACCCAAGTTTTCAGAGTCTGATTGAGCTTAAGTCATCTGCCTTTAGTCCATTTTTCTGTTTCGATTTCTGGTCTGAATGTGAATCATATGCCGCAGTCATGAAGAAACCCATTCCAAAATTGTTATTATGTGAAGAGAGTAATGAAAGCAGAAAGCACTTGAAAGCAGCCAAATAAAAAAAAGAGAAAAGCCTAGAAAGGCAGCGTGTAAACAGCTATGAATCGCTGATTCATTGAGCTGCAGTTTGCTGACGCGCCAAATTCCCGAGGTCGTGGATACCAAAAAGAGAACAAAGGAATTTGATGTGCAGCGATAAAGTAGCATGCATCAAAGTTTAGCGGTAATCAGGAGCTAAGAGAAACGACGCCAAGGATAAAGATTCGAGGTCGCGACAACAATTGATGTCGTGGATTTGCGTGATAAGAGGTCGCTGATAAATGTAAAACACCTTTTAAGCCATGAGAGTGCCTTGACTTAGCGGCTACTTAAACTCAAGCTCGATGTCGCACGCTGACGTGAGATTGATGTCATGACATCGGCGATGCTGGCGACAAGAGGCGTGGTCACGGCATCAGAGAACCACTTCGGCGAGAAGATCGTAGTTACAGTCGGCGTCGCTGATGAATTCCAAGTCGCCACCGCACTCGCCACTGGCGTGGTTTCAGCGAAGTGAGGTCACGGCTAACAGCTCGGGAAGTCGCGGCGACCAAGATGCTTTCGAAACTTCGCAATGATCGTCACGTCGCGGATATGGATTGCGTCGATACATCGGCTAACAATGAAAGCCTCGTGAGAACTGAAGTCGGCGCCGGCTACGAGATCGGTCGCGAACATCGTGAACGGATTTATCAAAGCCGCGAAGACGTGAAGCGATGTCGCGATAAGATATTGACGCTGCGACATCAAAGAGCGTACTCAGTCGGTGCTTCCCAGCTAGCCCAAGATGATGTCGCAGAGCAGAGATTGATGCCACATATCCAAGACATCGCTTCTGAAGATCACAGATGACGCAGCCACAAAAGTCACATACAAGATGGCTTCGTTCTACGCCATGGCAACAAGAGAGAACAATTGAAACTCGCCAAGATTTAGGTGCAACGCGACAAGATGGTGATGTCGCGACATCAAGAATGACTCAAATCAGCGTTGCATAGAGCGAAGCTGATGTCGCGACGTTGAAAGGATGTCGCTGGGAACCAGCTGAGGTTTTATAAAGGCCATATAGAACTTGGTCGATTTGAATAGCTGGATTTCCAAAGTCTGATACTTTGAAAATCCACAAAGAAGTTAAGATTTGAATGAAATGTCTAATTGGCGAATCTGAAGGTGTGCCAAAGCAGAGTTTATCCAACTCATGAGTTACCATCACATTTCATAGAGGGTCCGGATAGCTAAAAGCTCTCATTTTCTTTCTTTTTATTTTTTCTTTCTTTTTGTATTTTTCTTAATTTTTCATTTCCGTCTTTGAGAGCAGATCATGCTCTCGCGAGTTTTGTGCCTTTTCGCCAGCTCTAATCGATGTTATCGCTTGAGCCGGCCGAATGCAGACCCATTTAATTTTCAATTGTTGTCTAAATGTCAGTTCGCATAAATTTCCTCTGGATTCAGATTGAGCCATGTGCTTCAATTGCAAATATTCTTATGATCGAGAATGTCAGACGTGTAATTCAAGAATTTGAGGAATCCAAATTCCATTATGAACGTTATAGTAAGAATTTATCTTTTCTCGTAGTCTTTTTTCACAGCCTTGCTTACCTCTGCAATAATTTCATTTCCCTTCTCGATTTTGGGTTTATTTTTCGGGGATCTGAATACGCTTTCATGGCGCACCCGTTAAGATTCAAGGCTTCATTGCTCCGATTTCAAGAGGTCCTCCAGTGACACAGTGAAGACATTCCCGAGAGTAATGTACATTTCCTTTGAAGGTATATTAACTCGCTATTAGGGGATCCTTTGAGCTTTGTAAGTTCACTAGATAAATCCTCTTCCTGCCTGGAAATCAAGAACGAGTCAATGGAGCTATCTATTTAAACAAGCAAAGAGTTCACCTCAATTCGATGGTGAGGCCAATCTCTGCGGTTAGCCGAGATCTAATCATGGCATGGTTGATCTATTCTAATTTCAGCAGGAGGAAGCAATCTAGAAGTTGTATATCCGCTTGACCGATAACTCGAGCCTGGCGGTTTAAGTAGTCCATAAAATGGTACGGTGCTATTGCAAAAGAAAAATACCTGCATTAAGGAAGTCCTCTTTTAAAAGTAGTTATCTAATTCCTCTGATTCGAGAATTAGGCCATAAACTGTATGGCTCAGAAAGTCAGTGAGGCAAGTGAGAGATCCACTGCATCATAACGCTGGATGTATTTCCTTTTGAAATCAGAGCACCACAAGAAATTTTATTAGGAGTAATTACAGGAATTGATCGTTCACTATAATCGTTTTCTATTAATGTGTCTTCGAGGATAATCGTCAAAGATTCTTTACTTCTTTTATAGAAATTTTTTTATTCTTTTATTCTTTATTTTCCAAATATGTCGATAGTTCAGCTAATTTCCTTGTTCGTTTTAATTTTCCAGCACCTTAATGCTGGATCCTACTATCATTTTGTGTTCCAAATAATAGTATGGAAATTGAGTAGTCGTGGTAGTTGATTTAAAATTTTTGTGATCTCTCGTGGGATCGAGACCGGACTTAAATCCATTTTATTATTTGTCTAATTGCACTTTGCATTATTTACCAAAACCAACTTTTTGAAAATGATTTACTCTAAGAGATTGGTGGTTTATATAGTATAATATCAACAAGTTTTATGGCTGGCGCCGTTGTTCGGGATTGTATAATAGTCCTTGTAATAACGCTATAATCTTCAGATGGTTCAGCGTAAATGTGCAAACACGTTTTGGTCTCAATAAAGATTCTACTCACTCTTTGCAAAATCTTTATGTAGGAGAAAAGTACTCCCTTTTTCAGCTGTCATTCCGCGGGCATGCTGGAGTAGTCTCCGGAGTTTGTTCCTTCGCCGAGCCATTTAATTCTTCATCCGTATATTGTGTACAATTCCCAAAAATGATTAAATTAATCTAATACTAACCTAGCGTGCTCTGCAACAATCATGACTAGAATTCAAAAAGAAAAATTCAAAACGCTGTGATTAGTTTGAAGAATAAAAATTCATGTAGTCTATAATCTAAACTAAAATATCAATATGGGTTGCCTCCCATGAGTCAAGCCTGCTTTTGAGTCTTTAGCCGGGACAGCTGTTAAGCCTTCTCTCTCAATTCATCACAGCTTCCTAGCTCCTCCCTTTCTTTCCCTACCGAGGATAGTTGTTTCGCCTTGCCCATTAACTTTGAATTCTTCCCTGCTGACTTTCTTCCCAGTGTTACTGCTCCAAAGATAGTACTTGACACCACTCCAGACATGGTCCACTCCATTTTGATTTTGGGGTTTCCTAGAAATAATCTTAACTGAGTTAACAGCATGAACACCTGATCCCCGCTCCGGAATCCTTTTCTCAATCCTTTGATCATGTCATTTCCCTTTGTCTTGTCCTTGTATATTCTAGCATTGTCATAGGCTTCATTTCTCGCTTCCGGGGCCTATCTTGGGCTGAGGAAGTCTCTCTTCCTTGCAATCAAACTCAAGCTCCGCCTGCCGATGGCCCATGGCTTTGTATTCCGCTCAAGAGGAGGTGACATGGTTTTCCAAAGACAAGTCTGTATGGGGACACCTAATGAGAGTTTAAAAAGCAAATTCCGTATGCCCATAATGTATCATCAAGCTTCAGCACCCAATCTTTCTCATAATCTGCAATACTTTTCAGGGCTTTTATTTCTTCCGCTGAAATTTCAGTCATTGTATCAGCTTGAGGAAAAGGAGGTGCTTCGCAAGCTCATAATGTGCTTTTGATAATTACATTCGCTCATGAGTTTGTCAAACACCTTATTTGCAAAATGGCTTCCTCCAATTACTAATTATGGCTCTGGGTGTCCCAAATCGCTTAAGAATATTTCTCAAAAACCCTGCACAATCAGATGGTATCATTCTTAGGATGGCAAGTTTGCGTTTTACCCATTTGATACATAATCCATAATGAGTATGTATATATTTCCAAATGAACTGAAAAGGCCCTATAAACCCACTCCCTGTTATTGCACCATTTGTAGATAGCTTTGCAGGGCATATCATGCCTTTTGGTCGATATTTCATTCTTCGCATCGATCACATGTGACCCCACCCATTCAAACCGTCCTGAAAAATCTGTGAGGCCAGTAAAACCAACTGAGAATTTGTGTGTTTCGCTTTGTCTCCTGTTAAAGTGTCCCCTCCATATAGTGATGCATGACATTCTCAGGTGCAACCCAGTTTTGCTCACTTCCCTCGTACACACCTCCTTATAATTAGATCACCCTTTAAACAAATATGATCATCCATGTAGTAATTCGGGCCGTCACCCTTAACTTTTTCTCCTCAATGTAGTCGTATTCCTCTCAGTTATAATTCCATTAAGCTAAGAAATTGCCAATATCAAAGATACCAGTAGATCTTCGAGGATAAACAAATAACCGCTATCCAAAACAATTTTCTCGCTATTTCCTCTTTCCTTTTTCTTGTATTGAAGTGGAGTCTCCTTCATTTCCTATTGATCAGCTATCACATTGTCACCCGCTCTTCTGGTCTTTAGCAATTTCTAAATCAAATTCTCGCAACAATAATACCCACCCCGATCAATCTTTGCCATTTCCTTCTTGCCATATTAATTATTAATCGATGCATGATCGTTGGGTGTATAACAACATGGGACCCCAAAATATATGGCCTGAATTTTTCACATGCAAACACTATTGTCAGCATCTCCTTTTCAAAAGAGTAGAGCAAATTCTCTTCCTTATGTCACATTAAAGTGCCTTGGCTAGCACAAAGTAGATGACCTCGAACACTTTTTCATCTTTTTGTCCCAATACAAATTCTATTGTAAAATTCATCTATGTTAACATATGATTCAGTGCACCCTCTGTCTAATCTGTTTTGCTATGATGGGAGCTTCCACTAGTTTGGATTTGATTTCTTCAAATGCTTTCCTCGCGTGGATCATCAAAATAAACTTACTATCTTTCTCCAAGAATCAGATAAAGTGGGTCTAGCACTTTTTGAGAAATCTCGATAAATCATAAAATCTAAACATGTCCTAAGAAACTCTTTGCATTCCCTTAACCGTAGCGGTGGCATTAGGTCTCTTATAATTGAAACCTTGCTTCGTCTACTTAAGCCCTCGTCGTTAAACCATGTGCCCCAAGACAATCCCTTTGTAACTATAAAATGGCATTTTTCCCAATTCAAAGCTAGATTTTCATTACTCGCACTCAAGTAATCGCCCCGTGTTATGCCATTGTCTGTACCGATCCATATTAATCGTAAAATCATCCATGAAGATCTCCATAACTTCTTCCGCTATATCAAAAATATGCATTATGCATCTGAAGGTACCAGAGCATTACACAAATTAAATGGCATTCTTCTAAAAGCAAAAGTACCAAACGGGTACGTAAAAGTGATTTTCGATCTTCAAAGTAATAGCGCTATTTGGTTATATCCTGAGTATCCATCAAGAAAACAAAACGAGGTGTCCCGCCAACCTATCCAAAGATTCGATCACAAAGGTGTGGGAAAATGATCCTTTCTGTTGCAAAGATTTAATTTTCAGAGTCGATACAAACCTCCTAATCTGTCAGCTATTTCTCTGCAGTGAATAAGTTCATTCTTTTCATTTCGACACAAAGTGAATCCACCTTTCGGGAACCATGTACCGGGCTTACTTCAAGAACTGTTTAATATAGCATATATGTTCCGTATTTAAACGTATTTTAGAACTTTTCTCGACAACTTCTTTCAAGGATCAATTCAAATTCTCCTTCGATGCTCAATGTAGTTTTTTTTGTGATAATCTTCCAAAGAATATTGCGGCATACAAATGTAAATTTACAATTCTTCGTATCTTCACCGACCAAGCAATCGCCTTTGTATTTTCTCAAAATTACCAAAGATCTTCTCGCTTCTTCACCCGCTAATGCACTCGATATGCGATAACCGGCTTTCTTTCCTCGGTCGAAACCCAGATTTTAAATGATCAAGTAAATCCTTTCAATGTTAACCCTTCCTTCGCACTAGTTTCGCCCACGAAGCCATCGCGGTTCCGTTTCGCCACTTCATTTTAACTCGTTTCATTTATACTGAGACTGCTTCATTAGTAAACAAATTTGAAGGTTAACTTCACAATCAAGCTCAAGGCATCAAATTCATTCGATTTCATTGGATGGGGAGTTTCGAATGATATAATCGTAATTCACTTCTATCAATGGTATATTATTACTTCATGTACCCATACAACTGCCTTCCTACCTTAGATGTTCCGCATCTCTACACATAAAATGCACTCGCTTTCATTCCCAACTCTGTCGCTCACCTTTCGTACGGCCAATCAAGGCAAATTGCTAAGAAAGGTCTTCCCAAAGAATGTAGAGAACTGGTGATCTTCCTCCATCCGTATGATAACAAATCCACTAGGAAAATGAATTTCCCAACTCGACGAGTACATCTTCCAGAAGCCCTTGTTTGCGGCTACGGATCTATCACCATCCAAAGTAATCGCCGTTAGTTCCCCTAAACTAAGTCTCTACACAATTGATAGAGGCATCAAATTTATACTTGCTCCGCAGTCACAAAGCTTTCTTCAACTCACATTTCCTATAGAACAGAGGAATAGTGAAACCGCTGTGTCTTTTCATCTTTGCTGGAGCTTCTGGTTGATAACGGCACTGCATTTAGCAAGCCAAGTCAACGATACCTCCTCACTATCTTTTCTTTTCTTTTCGTCAAAGACCTCCTTCCGTAATTAGATAAAGATATTTTGACTCGATCACCTCTCAAAGAATGGATATTTATTTTCATTTTCTTGATAAATATCCAAGAATTTAGAAAACTGCTCTTCTCTTTTTGACTTCAAGTCTCGTGAGAATGGCACCGGCAGGAGCATAAGCCGGTACCCCTTCTTATTTTTCCGGGTCATTTCTTCCTTTCATCCGTTCAATCAGCCGTTCTTCCCTCTTCTTTCGCCTCTTCTCCGCCCCGCCCTTCGCTTTCTATCTCTGGTCTTCATACTGCCAAATCCTTCCCACTTCTCAATTGAATTTGCCATACTCTTGTGGTTCTTCTCGTGTCGCCAGTGGAATGTCCCTTGTTCGATTGGCATATTTAGTAACACGCTCTTTGTGTCTCTAGATTTTTCAGTGAAGCACTAGCATTCTTCTGAAATGATCCGGTATCGACTTGAAAGTTTCCAAGTCGATAGTTTCGGCTCTCATGGAATCAGACAGCCTCTTGTTATCCCCCCATGAACTGCAAAGATTCGCTCCTCAGTGGTCAGTCTCCTCCTCCGACCGGTATTCACTCGCCTCACCTCCTTGCCGCCGGAACTCGTGGCCGTACATCCTTGCTCGAGGATGTTGTCCCCCGCCCTTTGGCCATGTAATGCCCCCCACCATATGAGAAATTCTCATGGTTCCTTAGTACATTGATCAGAAGAGCTGGCAGGTTAGGGATTTGGTCAAATGATAACTTCTTTGCTCGTTCACGTAATTAACCTCCTCAGCACCATAAGAATTCCTTTCTTTAAGGTACACGCACTCTCTCATCAATTCTCTTCTAACGCTCCTATTTCATGGTAGTGTGCATCTTTCCTCTCTTGTTCGGTCTATCCTATGCATTATAAAGATCCAACTTAGCTTTCTCCATGGTCGCCATCTCGTCACCTCTATGACCCATTTTCTCTCACATTCTCTTGAAAACTCAGATGGAGCTCATATTGCATTTCAGCCAAGTCCTCTATCAGATCTCTCGTCTTCAAGACTTTTTCGCTTGAATGCCCATAGCATGAAGCATCGATAATACCTGACGTATCATTCAGAGCGTGATACACTATATCCATTCGGTCTTCAAGTCTATTCCATGCATCAGGGGCACCTTTTCAAGAATCTTTGAATCTTTCCTGTTTACATACAGGCTCTCATCTTCCCTTGTTGGAATACAATTATCTCTCTTCGTCTCTCTCAAGTGAGACTGGGAGAATCCTAAGTAAGTTTCTACCAACTCTTCCCAAGTATCAACGTGAACTATACTTAAGAATGATTCATACCATATGTGGCTAATATGTCTCTCAAAGTCTGAAAAATGGGAAGAGATGTAGTCGACACCGGTTCACAATCGCTCAGCTTCACTCAGATAGCGCATCCCGAGAAATCTTCCCGTGTGCTCATTCGGTCTTCTGCGGATGACCAGAACCGATGTTGGTCGAACCATCAGAATTAAGGCCGGTTTAGTTCTAAAATTGTTTGCATCCACCGAGGTCGTCCTCGATCAAGCAGAATATTCTTCAATAACAGCCTCCCGTAAATCCTCCATCGTGTTAGTAATGGGGGTCTTCGGTCAAGGTCCTCCTGCTCCGCTTGGTCAGGTGTCTCTTCTTCTCGCCATAGCTTCTCGCTTCTTGTCTTTCTTAAGCTCCCGAGCGCTCTTTCCACTAAAGGTTCATCGAACGCGTGACCTCGTTTCCTATGCATTAAAGGTTTTCCTCGAAATAAAACATACTCATATTAATAGGATTAGTCAAACTCTAACAAATATTTTCAACATGGTTGTTAAAAATTAGTGACTAATGTAGTCACCGCTTGAAAAGAGATTGCTTTTTCTTTAAAATGTCCAAATTAGTATTCTCTTTCGCCGAATATTGATCTAATTAATTCTTCAACATTTCTGCAAGAATCCGCGCCTAAAACTTGTTAACGGTCTTCCTCCCACTATGTAAGTGTGAGTGATGGATCAAAACATCAACACAAATTTATAGTATTATTACCATAGGACTATTATCTAATCCCCAGCAATAATGCCATGAAACTTGTTTGTTATATTTCTTTACAATTATACTGATTAAAAGCGGTTTCCTTAAGAGTAGATAAATTTCTTTCTGGTTTTGATCCATGATTCTGCAAGTGTACAGATCGAACAAGTAATAAAGTGGATTTTGGTGTCCGTATATCGATCCCACGTAGATCTCAAGAATTCTCAATCAAC
Source organism: Tetrastigma voinierianum (assembly GCA_016808115.1). Taxonomy (NCBI): domain Eukaryota; kingdom Viridiplantae; phylum Streptophyta; class Magnoliopsida; order Vitales; family Vitaceae; genus Tetrastigma; species Tetrastigma voinierianum. The sequence goes on from JAEQBH010000300.1 coordinate 74,194, forward strand.
TACCCTGACTACTCAAGCTCTATACTATTTGGACTATGATTTTGAATTGATATATCCCTAGCAACCTTTAAAATAAAGGAAAGAATAAAGATATGAAAACTAAGAACACAATGAAACAATAGTCAAAATAAAAGAAATAAAAAATCAAAGAATCGACCGATCGCTAGCTTTTAAAGGAGCATTGAAAATACGCCTATTGTGAAACATCACCTTGCTGCATAACTCAGAATCCTTTGCTTCATGAACCTCGATGAATCCGTCCAAGGAAGATGGTAATGCCATGTGGATCTCTCTCGAACGACACATTTCATCATCTAATCTTTTCTATTTCTTTCGAAGACAGAGATTAGATAACTATTTAACTGAAAGGTCTTGTTCTCAGGGTATTTTCTTTTCAATACTTCATACCTAAACATGGACTGGTAAACCTTAGCTCCTAAGACATGTGCTAAGTACGGGTTTACACTATACCGGTTTCTCATCCTCAAAATTGGAACAAATTTCATTCTTTCTCGATTAAACTTCGCACACGGGATCGAACTTATCGCTCGAATCGAGGCGAACTCTCCTCGCTCATTTTAACCGATAAGTCATTCAACTCATTCTCGGGTTTCAAGTGAGAAGAAGATTTATCGATTAAAATTCAAAGCCTATTGTATCCCCAATATTAGGCTCCGCATACCCGAGAAATTGTTCAATACTCTCAGAATGCCTTCTATGTCACTTTAGGCCTCCCGGAAATCGTAGCATGAAACAACTTATTAAGGTGTATAGGACATCGATAATTGACGTATACAAAACAAATGAAAACAAATGAAGCAAATTCCAACCGGTTCGCAGCCGACAATTCACGAAAGATCGGGTTCTAACAATGCAGTAAATTCAACTAATAAGTTTCAAATTACTCATTCAGCACTACCGCAGCCCCCGATCAAAAGAACCATCAGAACCAAACCGGACGCTCAATCTGGGTTTGTTTCACTTCAAATGAACCAAAGAATTTGAAGAAAATAACATTCCGCATTCGGGGCCAACTTCAACAACTAACATCCGCATCCGTAAATTCAAAATGAAATAAAAATCTACTCTAATATAATCTAAAATAACTAGAAACAAAGAAAAAGAAATTTAGTAAATTAAATACACGAGCCTTAGGCTACCTAGACTGCTCGAGCCGCCAAGAGCCGCTCTTCGTAGTACCGTGCTTATTTAGTGCGGGTTCTAAGTCAGCCCTAACTTCGCTGCACTTCCTGCGGGTTTCCAAAACAATCGCCCATTAGTTTGTTCGTCGCGATTCTTTGTGGTCGCGACTCGACTACGTCGCCGACTCTCTTCACGCCGCGCTTCTCACCGTCGCTTATGAGTCGCTTGGCGTCGACTTCAATCATAATGCCGCTTTAATTTCACCTTCGATCGCGATCTCGAGGTCGCGACTTCAATCATACGCCGCGACTGCTCGCTCATTCAGAGCGTGCTTATTTTGGTCGCGATTCGCTTTAACACCCTCGATCCGATGCGTCGCGACCGCTGACGACGCTATACCTTCTTTCCTTGTCACTGATGTCGCGACCTCTGAATGACGTCGCGACTTCACCTTTTTGTATTGTGAGCCTTTGAGGTCGACTTCAACCCACAGGTCACACTTCCACGTTACGCCTTATGAGCTCTTTCATGTCGCGGCTTTATTCGGTCGCACTGCCTTCAGCACTTGATCCTGATGTCGCTGATGCTTTGTGACGCACGCCGAGACCTCCATTCTTACAAAATGATGTCACAACCATCGGTCGATGTCGCTACCACGATACCTTTTGCAAACCATGTCCCGACCATCAAGGACGCCGCGACATCTTCGATTCCGCAGCAATGTCGCTTATCTCTTCTAACCGTCGCGAATTTATGTTCATTTCTTTGAAAATCTTCGTCGCAACTCCTATTCGCCAAGCATCACGAATTTCCAGCGTCTATCGCTAAGCTTTCACCCTTTGGCGACCAAGTGGTGTCGACATCACGTCCGCTTCATTAATTTTCGTCGCCCTGATTTGCTTCGTCATGACTCGTGTTATTCTCTCATTACCGCCAAGGTCGCCATATCAAGTCCTTTCTTTTCAAAATTACCATGACTTCTTTTACTCGAGAAGCGTCGCCTGCGGGTTCAGACGCCCTTGTCACTAATTCCCACTGCTGTATCATGACAACATTTATCTCTGGTGTCGCGACATCGCAATGATGTCGCCATACATGAACTTCTTCTTAATTGGACCGCTTTTGACCCGACTAAGTCATTTGGCTCAACTTCCCTCTTCGTGTCACGCCACTTCCCGCTTGTTCACTCTTCGCTTTCTTCTTCACAGCCTAAATTTGTTGATGTCAGACTGGAATTGCCGAAACTGACTTCCGTCACGACTTAAATTCAGCTGACTTCACTCGGGCCGCAGATCGATTTCTTATGATTTTCTCTCATGAAATTAGATTTTCACATTTTCCCGCAAATTAATTGGAGTCAATTATCGCTTCTCAAGCAGACAATTCATCATTATTCTCTAATATAAACTCAGAAAAAATGGTTTAAAAATCTAATGAGTTTTAATTCCATCACATACCTGTGGAATTCTCACACTCGAGATGATCAATTTCACAAGCGAGGCAACGGTGTTTGCGACACATGTGGTCTTGCCATATGGCATAACCAAGGGATTCCACATGGTACCATGGGAGAAGGACACATGGCATGAGAATGTGTGGTGTGGAAGGTGACACCTAAAGCATGTGTCTATGTGACACATGGCACATGATACATGGTCCATGTGAAGACACATGGCCATGAGAGAGAAGAGTAAAGGCAGAGAAGCCTCTCAGCCGGATAAGACCAACATAATGTGAGGAAGCTTCCTCTCACATGTGGCCTTGAGAAACTTTTGTAAGGAAAATAGTTTGGTATAAAAGAATTTTGATTTAATTCTTTGAACTATTGTATAAATAATCGGGTATGTAATTATGGTAAGAGGCTGTGGATTGGACTTTACTGGACCGTAATTGCTGTCTTATTTTATATTTAGATTTAAATACGAATGAATGTCCCGTGAGTGATCGATCAAATGGTATCGAGTAACTTGGTGTCCACGAGTAAATGTTATTGGTCCGGTACCAAGACTTAAGTGCATGAAAACCTAAGTTAGAAATTCAGCAAGTTGACGGTTAGTCAACGAGACCCCCGAAAAATGGGGCGTCACAGCTTGTTATCATAGCTTAGGTAAACGATTACCTAGGCAGCTCAAATGTGGGTATCCACAAGTAATTTTTGAAACAAGCACAACTTGGTAATAGAATTTAGGTATACAAATACCTTAGACTGGTGGGCATGGGTTTGACCATTGCATGCATTATACATTTTATTGTGTGTTACATGATTGTGATTACGTGATTGTGTAAACGCAATATTGAATTATATATACGGTGGAATGTATATAAGAAAGATGCATCACTAGGTTAGAAAACATAACCTTAAGAGTTCGGAAACTGGATGAACGGAATAGTTCAGGATGTTGATGTCTATTAGTGGTTGGCATGTGTACTGTTAAATAGACAATGAATGTGAATTCTCGTCTAGGAACAAGGGTGAGGCTCGATAAGATACGTCGATTTACAAAGCAGATCTTCTCGTGATTCTACTGTGGACCTAAGGGTCATAGACATGTCAGAGTTTGATGTCATCCTCAGGATGGACTGGTTGACGGCACATCGAGTCGCCATTAACTAAGATCAGGAGAGCACGTCACATAGGATGGGCTTTGCGGTTATGTTTCAGGGGGATAAGCACGATGCTTTACCCTGCATCTATGTATGACTCCGTGTCGCATGGACAAGCACGGGTTGGCTAGCAAGCCTTACCCTAGAAGACGAGGTGAGACAGATTTGGGTCTACCTCGGGTGGTTTGTGAGTATGAGGATGTCTTTATGAATGAACTACCGGGATTACCTCCACACAAGGATGTAGACTTTGTCATTGTGTTACACCCTGGTACGTCGCTCATTTCTATGAGTCCTCAAGGATGGCACCAGTTGAGTTGTAAGAACTCAAGGTCCAACTGCAAGAATTGTTGGACAGGGGTTTTATTAGATCAAACACTTCACCTCGGCGCTCCGGGCCATTTACTAAGAAAGGATAAGACCCTTCGATCACAGACGACTTATCGAAGATTTAAACAGGGTTACAATCAACAATCGGTATCTATTATCGAGGATTGAGGATTTGTTTGATCAGCTAAGAGGGGCGCGAGTCTACTCTAAGATACACCTTCGCACCGGTTATCATCAGTTGAGAGTTAGGGAGGCAAATATCCCTAAGACAACGTTTAGGACACAATATTAGCATTTCGAGTTCACAGTGATACCATTTGGCTTGACAAATGCTCCAACGACATTCATGGATCTCATGCATAGGGTATTCCAACCCTACTTAGATCAGTTCGTCGTAGTATTTGTGGACGAAATTTTGATCTACTCCCAGTCTGAGGAGGAGCATGAGGATCATTTGATGATTGTTCTCCAGGCTCTCAGAGAACATCAGTTGTACGCCAAGTGCAGTAAGTGTGAGTTTTAGCTTACTAAGGTGAGATTCTTGGGACATGTAGTGTCAGCTTCTATTGTATCAGTGGACCCGGAGAAGGTCGAGGTAGTTATCTGTTGGGAGAGGCCTAAGCGCCCGAGACACGCAGCTCTAGACTAGCAGGTATCAGAGAGATTCATCGAGGACTTCTCCGACTAGGCTTCACTCTACGACGAGATCGACCAGGAAGAGGTCAAATTCCATGGAATATCTTTATGTGAGAAGGCATTCTAGAAATCAAAAAGAGGCTTACTACAGCCTCCTATTCGGGATAGTCCCGAAAGGGGGGACAGAGGCCACAAAGGTCTCGCGATGCCCTCGCGACGCATCAGACGGTTTTCACAGCCTGGAGGGCAGACCTACGGTTCTCAGATTTAAAGAATCATGAGTCGAATTACCCAATGCATAACATGGAGTTGGCGGCCATAGTCTTTGCCTTGAAGATTTGGCGCCACTACCTATATGGTGAGCAGTTCAAGGTGTTTTCAGGCCACAAAAGTCTGAAGTATATCTGCGACAGTCAGATCTCACAAGAAAGAACACACCAATGCAGTATTCTGAGGATTATGACTTCACTTCAATACCATCCCGGGCAATGTGGTGGCCGACAAGCCTACCGTGGTCAAGGGGTAATCAAGAAGCATTTTCTCTGCTGGGCTAAGACGCCAGAGGTTGCGGCGAAAAGTTCGGGATATAGTACAGAGACTGCCAATGTGGTGTCTTGTAGAGCTTGGGCCGCTACACCTTCCCTAATGAAAGGTATGGATTGAAGTCTCACGTGGCGAACGGAGAGATTTGTCCATAAGGATCGAAAGGCGCCTCGCGCGGTGACGAAGGCTGGGCCATTAACATGTATGGTGCAGTCTCCTGCATAGTGGACAACAGGGTTCCCTAGTTGATAGATCCGGGATAGAAGATTCTCGTGATTTCCATTCCTCTCGATTCAGAGGCATCCAAGTGGCATGAAGACGCATCATGATCTCGCCACTGCATTACCGGAGTGAGATGAAAAGACATGTCGGGACTTTGTTCGACGATGTCCTCACGCGTCGCAGTAAAGCGCCGAGCACTGTGAGACTACAAGGCTAATTCCAATATCGGTAGCAGAGTAGAAGTGGGAACAAATCAAGATGGGATTTCAGGACTTCACTGGCCACTGATCGCGATGTACGATGTGGTGTGGGTGATAAGTAACCTGGCCCATTGAGTCTAAGACATTTTCCGGGTCAGTTTCTACGACCTTCACACTAGAGGAATTCTACAGGTTATACACTAGAGATCGTTCGTTACACTGAAAGTGCCAACTTCATCAGACGTGATCGAGATCCAGTTTACAACTCACTTTCGAAGTGAGTTTCTGTGAGAGCCATGAGAACACGGCCGATGATGAGCACCGCCATCCATGCATGCATGACCGCTTGGAAAGGACTATACAGTGTGTCGACAAATTCAAAACACATGTACAAATTTAAGACACTATCACCAAAGGACATTAATTAACTTCGCAATCCTCGCTTATAAACTCGTGGAAAATTATAATATATGTAGAATGTGTAAATCTCTTAAAATAAGTCATTTTCAAGCTTTGTTTTGATTTGCTATTCCGCAAGTGCACAGTCAACAAGTAGTAAAATGGATTCAGTCCGTATATCGATCCCACAGATCTCAAGAATTTTAAATCAACTACCCCGACTAATTAATTCAATATTATTCGACCACAAAACATAGCTGGATCCAAAGATGAAGGCTGAAAATTAAACGAACAAGAGGAAATTAACCGAACTATCCAACATACTCGGAAAATAAAGAATAAAGAATAAAGAATTTCTAATAAAAGAACCGAATATCGAATAGTTATCCTCGAGGACATCAATAGAAACAAGGATAGTGAACTATCGATTCCCCGTAGTTACTTCCCGATAAAATTTCACACCCGCCAAATCTCGTCCAAGGCGTCAGAAGGTGTACCGGATCTCTCCACACTTCAAGCATTTCATTATCTTATCAGACCCGATTCTTTCAATACGTGGAATTAAATAACTACTTTTTTAAAAAGGGACTTCCTTAACTGTGGTATTTTTCTTTGCACACTTCATACCCATTTTATGGACTCGTAAACCTGAAGGCTCCCAAGTTATCTGGGCCAAGCAGACATATACAACTTCCAGATCGCTCCTCCGAAATTAGAATAGATCAACCTTCTCGATTAGATCACGCCTAACACTCGGATTAGTCTCACTTATCCGACCAGGTAACTCATTGCTGGGCCAGATATCTCATTCAACTCGTTTCTGATTTTCAAGTGAGGAAGAGATTTATCTAAGTGAACTTACAAAGCTCAAAAGATCCCTAATAACAAAGTTGGTATACCTTCAAAGACGTACATTACCTCGTGAATGTCTTCCTCGTGTCTCGTAGGACCTCCTCGAAATCGCAGCACGACGCAAATCTTAACTGCGTATAAGAAACTGATATTCAGATCCCAAGACAATAAACCCAAACCGTATAAATTCATTAATCGAAATTAACAAGTCAGCCGTGAACATTCTGCCAGAAAGATAAATTCGACTATCATGTTCACTTAATGGAAGCCGGATTCCTCAATTCATCGACTACACGATACAAAGATTCCTCCGATCATAAGAATGACTGCAAATTGAAATCGGTAAACAATCGACCTTAAATCGGTCAACTTCAAACATTTCGTAGTAATTTGAAAAATAAATGAATTCCCGTGATTCGCCAAATTTCAAATCGATAACATCCGTATTCAGAAAATACAACGAAAAATAAAAATAATGAGAGCATAATCAGCTTAAAACGCATCTGAAATGAAAAAAAATTAAGAAAAGAAAGAAAAGAAGAGAAAATAAAGAAAGAAAATGAGCTTTTCAAATATCCGCACTTCGCCTCAGGCCGCTAAGCCGCGATCGAAATGGATACCGTGGTATTTATGTGGTTCCTAAACGGGCCCTAATCCCAATGTAGCCCGTGGACCTGTAGAGCATCCGCAGCCTGTTACCGCTCTCGCCGCTGGATTTCCGCTTTGTCGCGGACATCATCGGTGTGTCGCGATTTCTCGATCCCACGTCATGACTTCACAGACACTATATAGCCTGATGAATATTTTGATGTCGCGACCCGCTTTTCTGGTCGCGACATCTTCTCGTCTTAGCAGTTTCAATTGTTCTCTCCCGATTGTCGCGACGTCGATATCTCTGTCACGACTTCCAGCTTAAGGCCTCAAGTAGCCTTCAACTGATGTCTCTGATGTCGCGACTTCTATCCCATGTCGCGACATCAACTTAGATCCCTGAGACCTCTCAAGAGCCTTCCTGTCGCGACTTCGCCTTCTCAGAATGACATCACCGTTGTCGTGACCTTACTTTATGCTTTTACCTTCAACTGAAAGGTGTCCGTGTCGCGACATCAATTTACTCTCCTGGGCTTAACCGGTCGTTTCGATGTCGCGACATCGATCGAGGTCGCGACTCCTGCTTTATGACTCGCAGCCTTGATCTATTCGCTCCTCGGCGTCACGGATCGCCATTCACGCGACATCACTTTATGAAACTTCCTCCTTCAACTAACAGTCCCGTGTCGACTCGAATCTTATGTCGCGCATACATCAGCCTTCTTTGTTTCATAGCCTTCATTTGATAGCTTTTGATGTCGTGGATTCTCAAGAAGTCTCCACGGCCTCGCTCGGCGTCACGACATCGAAGTCAATTCTCGCAATCTTTAATGGTTGTTCCCGATGTCGCGATGGGCTCAAGTCAGCCAGACTTCACCGTTGTTATGGGATGTCGCTGACCAGTTTTCTTGTCGCGACATCGCCTCCCGGGTAATCGCTTCCTCGAACCCGTGTCCCCGATGTCGTGACTTCAACCTCATAGTTTCGCCTTCGATTCTCCCCTTCGATGTCATGACTTCGCATTAAGTTCCTGCCTGTGACAACTAGTTGTTCTTGATGTCGCGACATGGGTCTTATTGTCGCGACATCACCTCTTCAACCGCTTATGTCAGGTTCCCCGTCACGACATGCCTCTAATTTCTTTCAATCTTCCCGGTGGTCACGCACTAACCGGATCAAACTTCCAAGATCGCATCAATGACCCCGCCATTTGGTTACTTCGCTCATTAATTCACTCGCACTTTTATTCCACTTATCAGATGCATTTTCCATCCTTCGGGCTTCCTTCTCGTTGGGTGACAAATTGGTGAGTTTCTTCATAATTCTGTATATTAAATATTAAATTTTAACTAAAAATCAAACAGAAAAATGGACTAAAAAGAGATGACTTTTAAGCTCATCAAACTCCCTTCTAACTTAAAATTATTGTCCTCACAAAGGAAAAGAAAAGATTTGTTTGTCCTCAAACAAAGGACATTTGTTCTCAGGGCATTCAATTTAATTGTACGTAAGGTATGCAAAATTTTCTCGTACATCTAACTTCAAGTCCGGGCCTAAGGTCAGGGTTCTACTCTTCGCTTATACAAAACTAAAATGTTGAAATTGTTTTACGAACAATAGACTCATTGGATCCTCAAGTGAATAATGAATTGTTTTTCTTCTCATTTTCATATCGAATCATTTAACTCCCTAAGTTCTTCACAATTTTGATTGTTTCATCTTCCAAATTCCATGTGCTTGTTTTTCATATCGATCTCCACTAATGTAGATGATTTCAGCCTTCAAGATCAGACAGTCTTTAGGGCTTATATTGTTAGGCTTGGGTAATGGGTAGGATGGAAGGAATTTTTAGGTTAAGATTACCCTGAACATTTTCTCTTCTCTTCTACCCTTTCTTTCTTATAATTCCTTTTATAAACTCCCTAAACTTCATGTCGTAACATCTCTGATTTCAATTAACTGTATTCCCTATTTCATACTTGTAATTTCATCGGGGAATTCTCTTAGTTTGCTAACATTCGTGGATAGTGCTGTTTTAACTTTTGTGCTTTCAACACCCTTAGCGAACTTCAAGAAATTCCCATACCAAACGGGTATTAGGTACTAGGTGTCAAACACCCCTCGTAACTTAATTGTTCAAGAGAGTTAGGCCACAAGATAAAACTTTATCCCTAGCTCTTCTTTCTCGCTTTTCTCGCTTTTGCCTTTTCTTTTCATTCCCGTTTTGAAGTTCTTCAAAAATATATAAACTCCCTTAAAACTTCTTCCTTCTTCCTTCCGGGAATTCCTGGTAATCATTGCTCTCATCAAGGATTGAATTTATGGATGGGTCAGGTTTCCATTGGTTTACTTTTGAAAAATCAGCCAATAGCCTAATCTATGGAACTAAGGTATGCACCAAAGATATTAATAAGGATGGCTAGAATGGCTCAAACTATCCAAGAACGGCTCATCATCATCACCGTATCACCTAGGATTTCGCCTCAATCAATAATCTAACAAATTCTAGAATCTGGATTTAACAGCTGTGACTAACTATAAGGAGTATATTGACTCAGTTTTATTGATGAATAGTTAAGCTCATTGATATTCAAATGTGTTCCTCGAATTTAATTGTTCATACTACAACCAAAATATGTTCCCCTGCTCCTTCACAGATACTTCCTCTTATTCGACTTATTAGTTAAATATAAGTAATTTTTTGTACCTTGTGTTGTACTTAATTATATGCATCTTGTCTATTCTACAATTTTTACTCATTTCAAATTTACTCCTACTCTAACCTGTCATTCAATTAACCATGACCTCTCAAAGAATATTTTTTATTCGAATATTTCCCACTGATTCTCCCCAATCATGCAACCACAAACAAAATAACATCAACAATCAAATGCAAAGAGCACAAAACAATTTAAATTTCTCATTTTATTTCTGATTTTCTTTGCAACTCGTTGATACACAAGAAAGGATCAGATGTTACCAAGGGTAAGCAAGGAGAAGGTCTATTTTTTTTCTTTTTGGGAAGAGGTAGCAAAATATCGAGGATCCAGTCTAAAGTGTTCAAATGGTTTGGGAAATCGTATGGAAATTTCTCTCTCTTTTCTTTCTTTTTCTCTCTTCTTGGTTTCTCTCAATCGTTTCAATGACGATCTCATTAGAGAGGTCAACTTTCTTGTTACACATCCTCGTCTCTCCCCCAAATCATTCATAGTCTTTTCCATTTCCCGCCATGACTTCTAAGAATCTCTAAAGATTATCAAGAATCAAATCTTAAATTCAAGCCATTCCTTCGCTCAGATTCGCCTCCCATTGCTTGTCTCTCGGCTGCTCAATTTGTTTTCTGCCTCCTTCAGAGATTTGTAAAGTAACTTGAAACCTTTGATTTGCTCCACAAATTTGGGTCACGTTTTATCTCTTTTTTCTAACAATGCTGGAGCTGAGCTCCGATCAAACTCGCTATTATAGAAAGCTTCATGACTCAATTTGAGTTTCAAAGAATGTATCATGATCTCTTTCCTTCATTTCTTTCTTGAACTCTTCTCCTTGCTGCTTTAACATATTTCCAATCTGTTCCTCTTTTCTGTTCAGTTCTTCTTTCCACTGTTGGTCTCTTCTTCTCATCTCCAACTCATGCTCCCTTTCTTTTCTGTCTAGTTCTTCTTCCCACTGTTGGTCTCTTCTTTTCAGTTCTCTTTCATACATGGCTTCTCTGAATTCTTGTTTTAAATTCCACTCTTCTCTCTTTTTCTTTCTATTTTTCTTCGCATAGCATTTAAAGTCTCCAAGACAGTTTGTTTTCCGTGCTCCTCTGAGCTTCTGGTTGAAATTTCTGTTTCTTACAGGAGGAGAACTGGCCAAGGGAATGGAAAAGTCTATAGGGCTGCCTTCGTCCTGGCCTTCATTATCCAAGCAAAACATGTAATCGTGTTGTCGTGAGTTCACGGGTGCTCGCTTCCTTGATCGCGCTCCTCCGGTCTCCTTCTGCCTTCAGCCTTCGCTTCACCTCTGCTTTTCTACCGCACTTTTTCCTCTGGTTTCTTGGCCCCTTGCTAACTCCTGTCATAAGGAGTGGTGAAGCTCTGGGGACTTCTTCTTCTGACTCCCAAGTTCCTTTCACTCCAGCCTTCAAGCATAACACTGTGATTGTTGCTGGATGAGGAAGGCACTTCTGCTCTCTATGATACCTCATGATAGAAGTTCTATGATAACTCCTATATCGATCTGCACTTTAGCATGGCATACAAAGTAATACGTACCTTCGTTTCCCACTCGTGCATAAATGTCTTGTTGGAACCAAAATGCATTTTCGTGAAGTAAACCATACCTTGCTTCCTCGCGAGGCTCCCCCTGCCTCGCAGTTCCCGCTTTCCTTCTTCTCGCTCTAATCGCGCCTTCCACGTACGAAATTTCTGTCCTTCCTAAAGGCGTGGGTGGGTGGGTGGTGGGTGGTGGGTGGGTGGGCAGTGGGTGGTGGTGGTGGTGGGCAGGTGGGTGGTGGGGTGGTGGTGGTAGTGCAAAGGCGGTGGCAAGGCAAAGGTAAGGTAAGGTGGTGTAAGGTGGGAAGAAGGGTGGTGGTGGTGGGTAGATTCCACTTAAAATTTTATTGAATTTCGAGCCATGTTTGTGCATCAAGCAAGCCATAGGTTTGGCTGATGGCCTCGTCAGATGAGACCTGCACCCTCTAACAAAAAACAAATGATCTTCCTCCCTACTCATGTCGAATAAAACTCTCTCACCAAATGTGATATCCCGCTGGGTGCAAGGCAGAAGTTTCTCTATCCTCTGTTTATCATCCCCTTTGAAAGGAGTCACTGGTTTTTGAATCTCCTCTCTGTAACAAAACCCTTGTTAGCTTGTCATTTCTTCCACAGAATAAGTTTCATCGTAGAGACTAAGTCTTCTACTTCTTCTTCTCTCCTTTTCCCTTTCCATTTCTCGCCCTTTCGAGAAGTCCCCTGAGTTTCTGCAAGCCCGATGCATGCTTCTTCTACTTGTTCTTCCCGACGACTCTCATCTAACTCGGCTCTCTCGATGGTTTCTTCTTCACGCTTGTCTGTTCCCCATTATCTGCCCCAGTTAGTGACCAAATAAGGAATTTCAAACATCGGAAGCAAGAGAAAAGCTTTTCGAAGGTCAGGGACTGCTGTGGTTTTCTAAGTTAAGATTCAGAGGGAAGTGACGGCATAATGGTTGTGGGCTGGAGGAATGAGATAGTTTCCAACAATGAATAAACTAATGTCGGGCTGATTAATGCTTTGTTTACGACGTGTCGCGACTTCAATTCCGCCCCTTAATTGAGATCATAAAATTTAGTGGCTTTTCGGGATGAGTATTGGTGGCATGTGTTCGATTTATGTCACATAACCGTGATGTCGCGACATGAATCTCCTTTCCTTACTACCCACTAACCGGTTTTTTCAAAACTGTCACTTACATCAATTTTATAATGGATATTAGCTAATGTCGCGACATGACCCTTTTGTCGTGTCCAAAGCCTTTAATTCAATGATTTCAAAACTTTGAATTTTTTCTTGTTTCTAACACACTTAAACATTTTATCCGTGTACATTTCAAAGTAACCATTTAACAATTAGGTCTAATCATACATGTGATTGGGTTTAAGAGAAGGTTACTCCCCTTTTCTCATGTTGTGACTCGCACTTACTGGAATCTTTCTATAATTGCACCGCTATTCCCTGTTTTGAACCCTGCGTAAGATCACTGTAATAATACATGACTCGGTTAAAACACAATCAAATTCCTAATAATAATAAAAAAATAAAAATAATATTAAATCTATCCTTCTAAAACAAATTCGACTTCTAAAGCATCGGGTAACTAAAAAAAAAGAAATAATTCAAAATTTAACATCAAAGATTTAAATCCCCATGTTTTGCCCCATTAGCCGCCGCTTTAGTCCTTAGTCGACTGCCGTTGTTGTACTTTCTTTTCCTTAAGAACCAGTAGGAGTTCTTCAACTTCTTCCTCCTCGCTGAGGTGGGCGTCAATCATTCATCGACCTCGAATTCTTCACCGTGATGGGCCAATGTCACCGCCTAAATGTAGTAATTCTGGACACCACTCAAAGGGCCCGCTTCCACTGGATTTTAATTCTACCTGAAATAATTTCGCCTGAGTTAAAACAACGTAACCCGATCCCCGTTTCAACTCTTTCTCAAGATTCTTTATCATGCCATTTCTTTGTCTTATCCTTATATTCGAGCATCACATAAGCTTCATTTCTCGCTCTTCCAATTCGCATACATGCGCCTTCTTCCTTTTTGGCAGTGTTCTTTAAAATCAAAGTTTAACTTCGATGGCCCACATTGCCTTATATTCTAATTCAAGAGGTATGACATGGTTCATGTAAAACAACTCAGATTTGTGGACATTCCACTAGAGTTCAGATGCACCTCAGAAACAAAGTGCATCATCAAGTTTGGGAAGACCAATCCTTCCCCGCCGAGTCACGCTCTTTCTGGGCATTCTTTCATCTCCCGTTGAAATTTCGTCTATCGTCCGGGATGATAAAGCTAAACTCATTATATGCTTCGATCCCATTCGTCTAAGGAGTTTTGCAAACATTTTGTTCGTTAAAATGGGTTCCCCATCACTAATAATGGTCCCGTTCCAACCTACTTAAAATATTCCTCGCAAGAAACTCACAACTACATAATTATTCCTGACAAGAAATCGCTTTCCACCCATTTGGAGACATAATCTACCGCTAGCGTATATAAATGTTTCAAATGAAGGGAAGGGTCCTATAAAACTATTCTAAACATCAAAAATTTGTATCACTCATAATACCTTTAGGGGCATTTCATTCTGGTCGCTGATATTTCAAAACTTTGGCATCACCGCTGGTAGTTTCATTCCATTCTCGCATTACCAAGATAAGGCCAATAAAACCCTCGATCGCGAGAGTATCTGCGGAGTCGTTTTCTCCCGGGGTGCGTCCTCATATGGCAGATGCATGGTGATTCATTTAAGATGTTGCCTGTTCACCTTTCCGGCGCCACATCTCTTATTATCATATCAGCACTTCTTTCACACAATAAACGGTCATCCCCAAATATAATATCCGCTATCGCCTCGAAGTTTCTCTTCGCTTCGTAGTCGGAAGTTCTGAAGGCATTACTCCACAAGCCGATAATTCACAATATCGCGATACCATGGAAGTTTGAAGGGAACTTAAACAATGTCATCTGAAGTTCTTCGCACCGCACATCGCCTTCTTCTTATCATCGCTTTTCTACTCTGATACGTCGGCAATCCATCATTACATCCCTTTTATCTTTTATTTCAAATCAAACTCTCAAGTAACAAGAAGACCCATCTTATCGCCTCGTCGCCTCCTTTCGACATCAAGTATTTGATCGGGCTGCATGATCCGTGAATTACCATGGGATCCCAAAATGTATCGTTTAAATTTTTCATAAATACTATAGCTAGCATCTCCTTTTCAGTTGTCGAGTAGTTCTCTCAGGCTTCATCAAGGTCTTACTAGCATAGTATATGGTCCTCAATACTTTCTCCTTTCTTTCGCCTCCAACACAGCTCCCATAGCAAAATCAATCGCATCACATTATTTCAAATCCTCGATTCCATTCTCATGTTAACATAAAAAAAAAAAAAGTTCAGACTAATCTGATCTTGATTTCATCGAAAGCAACCCGGTATCCTTTTCGGTAACTTTTGCATAGTGGTCTAGCTATTTTGAAAAGTCTTTGATGAATCTCTGTAAAATCCGACATGCCCCGAGAAACTTCTTACTCTGCGCTTTCACGGAGTGGTAGGTGGTCTGCGAGAGTGCGGATAATGGATACTTTGGATGAAATTGACTTCTAGTCGATGCTTGAGAGGAATTTTAGCCACCCAAGAACTATACCTTAGGAGTTACCATAAAATGGCATTTTTTCAATTGATCTTGGCCCGATTTGTCTTGGCATCTTTAATCTTGTTTCGGATTGTTGAACATTGATCAAAGGCCCCGGACCCATTACGATAAAATCATCCATGAAAATCTCCATCGCTATGACGAAATGCGAAAAAATAGACATCGTGCACCTACGGAATGTAAATTTGGAGCATTACATAACGAAAATGGCATCCCATACGGCGAAAGGTACCATAAGGGCATGTGAAGATATGGTCTTCTCTTGATCCTACGGTCTGCGATAGCAATCTGATTGTACCACGAGGTACCCATCGAGAAAACAAAAGTGAGGGTGGCACGCTAGCTTTATCCCGACATACGTCCGATGAGGTAAAGGAAAATGATCTTTTAGTTCTTTGTGTTGACTTCACCTTAATCGATACATACTCCATCCACATCCTTTGTTCTTGTTGGAATGATTCATTTTCATTTTCGATCACGAGTAAACCCTCCTTTCTTAGGAACCCACGTAAAATTTGGAGCTCGCAAGGACTATCACGAAATAAGCGTAGATAAAGCCGACGTAACAATTTGAAATTACCTGCTTTTAAACTACTTCCTTAATCCACTTGGATTCGATCTTCTCGATGTTCTACAGGATGGCTTTGAAGTTTCTTGAGCGGAATCTTATGCATACAAAGCGTTGGTGATACCGCCCGAGTTCTTGATGGACAGCTAAAGATTCCCTTATGCTTCCTTAATATTTCCGGCAAATACTTTGTGTTCCTTTCGGCATCAACGAAGGTCAAACAAGTATCATGTTGGTCTTTTTCTTGGTAATTCTAAGTAAGCATACTTTAAATGGCTTTGGCAACTCTTTCAAAACTAGCCCTTAAATGCTTGGTGTAAAGTGGTTTTCCTCTTTTCAGTATTTTCCCCATTATCTTTTACGATTTGTGTAGCGAGTTCAACCATGGGTTTTCTATAGAATGAAAGCTAGCGTATGGAAATTGAGAATAGACATCTTGTTATCTTGGAAATTCATCTCTTTTCATTGATAAAAGCGGAGTGTTACAAGCATTGATAACATCGAGTTGAAAGTAGAGACGAATCGGCTATATTGCATCCTTGTATCCACATCTATATTTGTCATACTGATCAAGTTAAATGTAGCGACTTCTTCTCGACCCTCGGGATAAGAACTCCATACATGTCGATCGAGAGGCGGCTCCAGTGGCTAGGAATGGTCTTCCTAATAATAGGGGTACTTGTGAATCTTCTTCCATGTCGAGGCCAGTGAAGTCACGGGAATCTGGAATTTCCCAAGCGGTGACTGACCATCTTGATGATCCGCACGGTTCACCATCGATCGGTCTGCCATTTGTAGAGTAACGAGTTGTGGGAGTAAGCTCCCACCCAGAAAGCTTAATTTCTTGGCTTGAGAGAGGCATCAGTTATCTTAGCTCACGAGTCACGAGAGGCTTCACAGGTCCCGGTCCTCCGCGTCTGCGAATTGTGAAACTTCACAGTCCTTCATCTTTCTTGGTAGTTCTTTCTTGATTCTTGCAGCTGATGCGAGTGAGATTCACTATTCCTTCCTACTATTTTTTCTTTTCTTGCTTTCGGTGCTGACGGTATGTCCTTGAAATTTTGCATAAAGTGGCATCGAGTCACCGCTTCCCGAGTAAAGAAGGCGTGCGTCTACAGCTTTTGGAAAGTTCTACCAAAGAACCTTGCATTGCTCTCCTCCCGTCTTTGATTTGCATGGAGTCTTTGTGGAAATGGGGTGCATGACTTTGATTCTTGGATATTCTTCGCTACACTCCTTCTTTATCATTCTCCATTGTCTCTTCTCATACGGTATTGCTACTTCTTTGTTGTTTGTCATCATTCCCACTTTCCTACTCTTAACTCCTTCCCACTCTAAGTGCACGGCCAAATGCAGTCTTCGGGTTCTTCCTTGCTTGTATCACTTGCGGGAAGGCATCTTTCCTCTCACGGCTGCGGGGGTTGAGACCCGGTGCCACTACTTGTCTCAGGTTTCTTGAGGATGCATTGGTAGTGTTACGAAAAATTTTACAGAGTGGTAGCGATCACTTCCATTCCTCCCAAATCTTGCTCCTGGGGTTAACTGACTTTTATTGTCTAATAAGCTGCGGCATGTTCCTCGAAAGTTGGGGCCCTCCTCATTTTGGTATTCATTCTGTTGTGCTCATTTCACATCTGCTGGCTGGCTGGCTGGAACCTAGGTGGCTAACGATACCCTTGATGAGGGTTACGTCCTTGCACTTTGGCTTTGAAGCCTGTTATACGAAGTTCTCATGGTTCACGAGTCTTTGGTGATAATGTGCTGGAAGGTTAGGGATTGGGTTTAAAATGATAAGACTCTTGGCTCGCCTTGAATAATTAACCTGCACCCTCACTTAAAATTCTTGAGTTCCTCTCGGCACTTCCGCCGGAACAACTCCTTTCTATTGCTCTATTTCATGACCGGTGTGTGCTTTGCTGCTTGTCCTAACACATGCATAATGGCATCCGAGCAGCTCCATACTGGTACATCTGCTCGGCTCCATGATTCCTTTCCTCTGTTGTTTCCTCTTCAGCTCGGAAGGGTTTTCATGTGACTGGCCAGATCTTGATCGGCTCCTTTGCCTCTTGACACTTTTTCTCTTGAATGCTCCGGCATGACATGATGATCCTTTTGATATCATTCATGGCATGATATACAATGTCCATCGAGTCTTGGATCATCATATTGGACATCTTCTCATTAGCCAGTTTGAATCTTTCGACTACATATAGGCTTTGTGCTTCCTGTTTGGAACCTGATGGTTTGAACACAATGATTTCTCTCCTTCTTTTCTGTTGTTAAGGCTGGGAGAATCTAAGTAGTCTCAACTAACTCCTCCTGGCATCAATGCGAACTATGGTAATGATTCATACCATGTAGCCGGGGCCAGATTCTTAGGGAGAATGGGAATAAAGCAGCTTTATGACTTCTCGGTTCACCCCCATTCGCCAAATTTTAACAAAGATCGCCATCCCGAGGAATCTTCCCGTGTGCTCGCTTCGATCTTTCGTGGGACGATCAAGAACCGATGTCACTGACCATCAGAATTAGTGCAAGCCAATTCAAAATTATTGGCATCAATCACAAGTCAGCTCATATCAGTATCTTCCAGATAATTGTCCTTAAACTCTCCATTGTATCGTTGACTGGAGGCCTTCTAACTTCCTCGACGTATTTCAACCCGATCACGTTTTCTTCTCCGGTTGAGTTTCCGCCTTCGTCTTCTTCTCAAGCTTCCAGCGCCCTTTCTATTTCTCAGGTCACCGAATCGATTCTGTTCGCTTTCCTATGCATCAAAGCCTGGAAAGCAAACACACTTCCATTAATAGATTAGTCAAATCAACAAACATTTTCAATATGGTTTGTTAAAGTTCGTTGGCTAAATGAGTCACCGCGATAAACACTATTGCTCTTTTTCTTTTAAAATGTCCAAATTAATATTTCTTTTGTCCGACATTGATTTATTAAATTCTTTCGATCCCTAAGAACGGCGCCATAAAACTTGTCGACAAATTCAAACACATGTACAAATTTATGACACTATCACCAAAGGGACTATTAATTAATCCTCAAGAACTTGGGCATAAACTCAGGGAAATTATAATATGTAGAACAGAAATCTCTTAAAATAAGTCATTTTCAAGCTTTGTTTGATTTACTATTCAGTGCACAGCTCAACAAGTAGTAAAACGGATTCAAGTCCGTATATCGATCCCACAGAGATCTCAAGAATTTAAATCAACTAATTCCGACTACTCACTTCAATATTATTTGGACCACAAAATGATAGTGGATCCACATGAAGGTGCTGGAAAAATTAAACGAATAAGAGGAAATTAAATCAACTATCCAACATACTCGAAAATAAAGAATAAAGAATAAAGAATTTCTAATAAAAGAACTCGAATACTCGAATAGTTATCCTCGAGGACACATCAATAGGAAATGCTGATAGTGAACCATCGATTCCCGTAGTTACCCCGATAAAATTTCTCGATAACCTGGCCAAAAACTGGTCTAAGGCGTTGGTAGCGGCACTGATCTCTCCACACTTCACATTTCATTATCTACGAGCAATCTGATTCTTCGAATACAGAATTAAATAACTACTTTTTTTTTAAAAGGGACTTCCTTAACTGGGTATTTTTCTTTTTGCAATACTTCATACCCATTTTATGGACTCCAAACCTGGCTCCCAAGTTATCTGGTCAAGCAAGGATATACAACTTCCAGATTGTTCTCCGAAATTAGAATAGATCAACCTTTCCTTTGATTAGATCACAAATGCAATACCGGATTAGTCTCACTATCCGACCGAGGTGAACTTTGCTTGTTTAAATAGATATCTCATTCAACTCGCTCTTGATTTCAAGTGAGAAGAGGATTGGTCTAAGTGAACTTTACAAAAGCTCAAAAGATCCCTTAATAACAAAGTTGGTATACCTTCAAAGAAATGTACATTACTGTAATGTCTTCCTCGTGGTCTCCCGCAGGACCTCCTTGAAATCAGCAATGACGCGCAAATCTTAATCTGCTGTATAAGAAACTCGATATTCGATCCCAAGACAATAAACCCAAAACCGTGGCGCACCATTAACCGGAATTAACAAGTCACAAACATTCTACTGTGAAAGATAAATTTCGACCATCATGTTCACTTAATGGAAGCCGGATTCTCACCATCGAATTACACGACACAAAGATTCCTCCGATCATAAGAATGGATCGCGAAATTGAACCGAACAATCGAATTCCGTAAATTGCCCAACTTCAATATTTCCAGTAGTAATGAAAATGCAAACAATTCCCGTGATTCTGCTTCAAATTCTAAACGATAACATCCAGATTCAGAAAATACAACGAAAAATAAAAATATCAGAGCGTTAATCCGCTTCTGAAATGTAATTAAAATGGAAAAATTAAGAAAAGAAAAGAAGAGAAAAATAAAGAAAGAAAATGAGTTTCGGGCCTATCCGCATCTTCGCCTGCGGGTCGCCAAGTCGCTTTTAACGAAATGGATAGTCAGAATGCGGGGGTTCCTAAATTCGGGCCCTAATCCCAATGTAGCCCTCACGTGGACTCAGAGTATCCAGCCCGTTACCGCTCCCCGCCGCGATTTCAGCTTCACTGCGACACATCGAGGTCGCGACCGATCCCACGCCAATTTCGCCAGACACTATATAGCCTTGATTTAATCATTTGATGTCGCGACCTCGCTTTGTCGCGACATCTTCTCATGTCTTAGCAGTGTTTCACTGTTCTCTCCTCATGTCGCGACGTCGATATCTTGTCACGATCATTTTAAGGCCTCAAAGCCTTCAACCCAGGTTCTCTGGATGTCGCGACTTCGGTCTCAGCGTCGACATCAACTTAGATCCTTTGAGACTCTCTCGTTGTTTTCCCGGTCGCGACTTCAAGCCTTCTCAGAGCTTACATCACCGGGCTGTCAGACCTTACTTTATGAAGCTTTACCTTTCAACCGAAAGTGTGTCCGTGTCGCTACATCAATTTACTTCTCTCGCTTTCAATCGTCGTTTTGATGTCGCTGACATCGATTGAGGTCGCGACCTTGCTTTATGACTCTGCAGCTTTGATCTATTCGCTCCTCGGCGTCAATGCACATCGCTATCTGGTCGTGACATCACTTTATGAAACTTCTCCTTCAACCGAACAGTCCCGTGTCACACTTCGACCTATGTTCGACATCGCCCTTTTGTTTGCGTCATTTGATAGCTTTTGATGTCGTGTGATTCCCTCGTTGAAGTCTCACTCGCCTGTTTGATGTCACGACATCAGCCGACCCTCAGAATCTTTTAATGGTTTGCTCGATGTCGCGAGACGGGGCTCAAGTCGCCGCACCCCTTCACCGCTAAGCGCTATAGATTACCGCGACCTCGCCGTCGCGACATCGCCTCCGGTATCAAGCTCTCGAATCCGTGTCCCCATGTCATGGACTTCAACCTCATAGTTTCAAGCCTTCGCCGATCTCCTCGATGTCAATGACTTCAAAGATTAAGTTCCCGCCGTGACAAATTAGTCGTTCTTGATGTCGCTAAGATACACCTGGCTATTTTACATCACCTTCTTCAGTCAGCTTTATGCCAGGTTCCCGTCACGACATGCCCTCAATTTCTCTCTTCAATCTTCCCCAGGTCACGACTCGAACTCGGATCAAATCCTCAAGATCACCAACGACCCCGCCGCTTTGTTTGCTTCGTCTGCTTACCCATCGCACTTTTATTCCACTTATTGATGCATTTTCCATCCTTCTTGCTTCCTTCCTGCTAATGACAAATTGGTGAGTTTCTTCATAATTCTGTATATTAAATATTAAATTTTAACTAAAAATCAAACAGAAAAATGGACTAAAAAGAGATGACTTTTAAGCTCATCAACAGGTTTTAGAGGACATGCTGCGAGGATGTGTCCTAGATCTTAAGGGTAGCTAGGAGGAGTATTTTCCCTTGGTAGAGTTTGCCTTATCGCCGAGTTTATTGAGTGTCCTCGAGGTATTCCATATCTCCATGCTTCGGAAGTACACTCCAAATCCAACTATGATCGGGGCGTTAGTCATGAAGCTAAGAGAGACCTCTGCTGAAGACCAAAGGTGAATTATGGATAGCCGAGAGTAGGTTTTGAGACACAAGACTGTGAGGCTGGTAAAGGTGTTATGGCAGTACCAAGGAGTGGAGGAAGCAACATGGGAACGCAAGGACACGATGCGTGCCACCTATCATTTCCTATTTGAAGATGAAGATACGTTGTTTAGTAATTTGGAAATTAAATGATTGTTGCATATGCATGTGATTGTATGTATATGTGTGTAAATATCGGGGACGAATTTTTTTTTAGGAGGGGAGAATGTAAAACTCGGGTAAAATTCAATTTTTCTCAAAAATGGCAAAACGGTAATTTTTCGCAATAGTACATGTGAAAAATATAGAATTTTTCTAGATCTCGGATGATGAAACAAGCCTCACCATTGAATTCGTCTCCCAAAATCTGGTTACCTAGTCGGAATTTCACGTTTTTCGAGGCATCGGGTATCGGGTGACACATGGGGTGGTGCCACATGACATAACCAAGGGATTCCACATGGCACTATGAGAGAAGGACACATTGCATGAGAATGTGTGGTGTGGAAGGTGACACCTAAATCATGTGTCCATGTGACACATGACACATGATACATGGACCATGTGAAGACACATGCCCATGAGAGAGAAGAAGGAAGGTGAGAGGAAGCTTCCTCTCACTTGGGATAAGACCAACATAATGAAAGAACAAAAATCAATTCGGTGAAATGAAAACTAAAAAGGAGGAAAAAGAAAAAAAGAGAAAGAAAGAAAAGAGAAAATAAAGAAAAAGAAAAGAAAATGAGGAAAAACCAAAAGTGGAAGGAAATCAGGTCGTGGGAAAAGAATGTCACACCGTGGGAGAGAAAAAAAATTGGAGAGAGGGAAAGAGAGGATTTTCCTGGTGTTCCAATGGTCAAAGCTCGATAGTCCGAGAACTAAAGTTGGTCCACACAACGAGAGCTACGCATGGATACCGAAATCCAATTTTTTTGTCAAAGCTTCAGGAGGTAGGGGTTTTCTCCTACATTGGTTCCTCTTCATTTAAGAGCTATAAATAGCCGTGTGGTTCAACCCAAACACGGGGCTGAATTTCCGGACATTGTGACTATTTTTTGGATAGTCCAGGATTAGGTTTTGAAGGTCCATAACCGTGTCGGTTTTGGTTCCGGGGACAATTGGAAATGCAGGGATTTTTGTTGTGAACTATTTTTCAGAATAGTTTTCGAGCCGAGTTTTAAGACTATTTAATGGCTAATTTATAACTGTTAATGTAGTCTTAAAAGTTGACAAAAATAAATAAATAAAACATAACAAAAGCTGAAATTTCTGGATTGAGTCCAGATTATTTCCAAGGCCGAGTATGGCCGGGAATGGCTAGTTTGTGTGCACTGTTTTTTTTTTTTTTTTTTATTGTTGTAAATTAAATAACATGTTGAATATGTTGATATATGTGTGTTATATATATTAGCATGAATGGATGTAAATTATATGTATTAAGAGTAATTATCCATGGCACTGATATAAGCACGCTTGAAAAATTGTTTCCACGAGTGTTCATCAGACATGTAACATGAGATACATGCATTGCCATTTTGCATTACATATGCACAGGGACATCCCATTGAGTTGGGTATGTGTGCATGGTTATGATCATTCATCATTCTTAGTGAATGGGTAGTGAGCTCGGTAATGTGACAACATCCAAAATGAGTCTCATGGTTGCATAGAATGAAAAATAATGCGGTGGTCAAGTATGGCAAGTCGAGGTACACCCCCCCCCCCCAGGGTGAAAGACCCGATATTGAGGTTAGACATGATCACCAGTGGTAAAAAGCCTGTTAAAAATGTCAAAAAGGCGCGTGGCATCCCGCGGTGTAAACCTAGAAATCCGTGGCCCACAAATGCATAAACACATAGAACTTGAGAACTGCAAGTTGATATCGGGAATCGTTCAATGGATTTTGATTTTTAAAAAAAAAAATATTTTGTTTTTAAAAATGGCCATTGATGGAACATAATGATGGTTCGGTTTTTCACACTCGGCATATGCATGTGTGAGGGAGTCGATGAGGACTCGGAACTTGGGATAGGGTGAGTCACATTCTCATCCATGACATGTAGACATTCGAGTAGGAAGCATGAATTTACTTGAATGTGTAAAAGGCTATTGCATGTGCACTTAGGCGGGGAGTAGCCCTTGTAGAAATTATTCTCTGCTGGGCTTTGCTCACCCCATTGTGGGACCCCCCCTTTTCAGGTATAGGGAGTGTACAAAGAGACACGCCGCATTTAGGTCGGGTGGATCATGAAGAAGCGCCGACATGTGGCCTTGAGAAACCTTGCAAGGAAAAGAGTTTTGGTATAAAAGAATTTCGATTAATTCTTCGTCTATCAGATAAATAGCCTGCATGTAATTATGGTAAGAGAGTCGTGATCGGACTCTTACGGACTATAATTAAGTGTCTTATTTTTATATTTTAGATTTAAATATGAATGAATGGGTCCTAGTGAAGGGATGTATTGAAATGGTACCGAGTAACTCGGTGTCCATGAGTAAATGGTATCGATCTGGTGCCAAGACTTAGGTGCATGAGGACCAAAGATAGAAATTCCAGAGGTTGACAGTTAGTCAATGGGACCCCCAGAAAATGAGGCGTCACACTAAAGCTGTTTCTAATTTATGGCTTTTTTCTTGGGAAAAGTGTGTATCAGGCTCCTCATTTCAAAATATTTGGACATTCATTAAGAATTGGTATTCATGATTCAGCTTGAGCACCTATAAAAAAAAATAATTAGATTTTGCTATTACTAATATAACTAGTCAATGTACTAGTACATTGACTAGTTATGGAAGTATATTGACTAGTTATGGTAATATATTCGCTAGTTATGATAGTATATTGACATAATCCTAATTATTTTTGTGGAGAATCAATCTGGCTGATGGCCCAATTCTTGGTGATGAATGTCCAATTATTTTCAAATTGACTTTTCCTTTTTTTCTTTATGTTATTAGGATTTTGTAGATTGCTTGAATGATGTGATTTTTGCACTCTGTTGGTTATTTGGATTTTTTTGGTTTGTTTAATTGTTGAAATTTTGTGTTTAATCTTATTGTCACATATGTTCCTATGCATATGCAATGTAGTGTACCATTGCATGTCAATGCCATGCCACATATGTGATGAATGGCATATGGACAATTTATCTCATGCATTTAACCATGCATTATGGACAATTATATCATATGCATATAATTTCCAATTAAACAATCATAACAATGTTAATACATTAAAACACACATATTAACATTCATCAACCAAACAATAAGCATGCTATCACATATCAAACAATAACACGCTTAATCCTTAAGGAAAAATGTGGCATATAAGATGTCCATAACAACAGCCTAATAGCCCCTTAACCCGTGCTTAAAATTGGCTAAACGGGCTCTTAACTTTCGAGATTATTCTTTTTAATCCCAAATAGTCCCTAAATGCTTTTTGGGACATATCACACACAATCACAAAACAATTTATTCAACCAGGGCACAAAATGACATTTAAATCCATTTTAACACAGCCAAACAGTCCCTAAGGGAAAGGATTTCAATCAAACAACCCTTAAACCATGCTTTGAGCATGCCATGGACACTTCACAAATCAAGCCATGAAACCGGCCACAAATAAGTCATAAAAATGTCTTTAAACACTTCTTAAATAAGCCAAACAGGTCTTAGGGACCCTACACCACATTTTCTCCCTAAATCACTCTACGGTGGAAATAAAACCAAAGTAGGAAAATCCCTACCTCTTAAAGCTGCAGAGCATGGCAGGAAGCCTCCTAGCCCGAAATCTTTGATTTCAAATCCCTCGTGGATCTTCGCTGAAACCCTCCATTTTCGTGCCCACCGATGAGCTTAAAGTCAACCATTTTAGTCCATTTTCGATCTATTTTGATTTAAAAGACCTGAATTCTCCTTAAATATGGAATAAATTAACTAAACTCGTTATTCACTGAAGGAATTCAAGAAAAGAAGAATTTTTGGTAAAAGGAATCGTATGTGGATGAGCGTAATGAATAATTGTTAATCAAACTGGCAAAGAGAAAGTTATACGACAAGGATGAAAGTGATCTGATGTCGAAGCCTTAATGAAGAATCAAAATGCATATTCAAAGTCATAGAAGAAATAAAACTCCAGTTTCAAACGAAGCTTAATTGAAGACAAGTGTCGAGTGTTGAAGAAACTCAAAGTCACAACCGTGAATTGATGAAGAAGAAAGGCATGATGTCGCAGATATCCGGGATGCGTCGACATAAACACTAAATTAGAAACAACCGCGACATCGCGCAAGGAAGCAGGTCACGACAAGATCAACTTGAGAGAAGGTCGTGACATCGTGAAAATTGAAGGAAATTTTGACCGAGGTCGCGACAAGAGCGCCAAAGCTATGACAGTTTGAAAAGACGAACTTATGACTTAGTCGTTGTCGCTGGATGTATAATCGATGTCGCGACACCAAAAGCAACCGCTTGAAGCCTCAGAGACTTAAGTCGATGTCATACAAGAGATTGATGTCACGACAATAGACGTGTTTCGCTTGAAGGTCGCAGCTCTGTTGATGTCACAATATGATTGATGTCGCCGACATCGTGAACCATCATTGAAACCCGCGCGGACATGAGCTGATGTCGCGATTAGGATTTGATACCAAGTACATCGTGAACGGCTCGCTTCAACCCGCAGCTTCCTTAAGTTGGATGTCATACAAGAGATTGATGTCGTGAGATTCTAAGACTCGGGCTGAGACGCAAGGTCATGAGCCGATGACGCCATTGCAGGGTTGATGTCATGGCAAAGTTAAAGACTTCAGCGAAAGCCGTGAGACTGGTTAACCGAGCAGCGAGATCGATGTCGCGACATCAGGAATGAACAATTGAAACCTGCAGAGGCATAAAGTGATGTCGCGACAAGAGATTGATGTCACGACAAGAGATTGATGTCGCTGGCGATCGGGGAAGACTTCGCTTAAAGATGCAAATGGCGGATGATGTCGCGATATCGCTTTCTCGTCATGACATAAAATGCCTTCAGAAAACAAAGGAATGTCGCGACTTATTGACAAATGCTGGCAACAAGTGTTAACTATCTAATGTCGCGACAAGTGGGATTTGATGTCGCACCCGAACAAGAACATGGGCCGCCCACTTAGAAATCTATAAAAGAATGCATCGGGATTAGTGGCCCAACCGAGAAACCCTAAATAATGCCAGCTACCCGTGAAAGAGGCGGAAATGTGGCAAAGTAGAACGAAAAGATCCTGCAGTCATATTTCATATTTTTTCTTTTCTTTTCTTTTTTTTTCTTTTCTTTTCTTTTTTCTATTTGGGCCGCTTGGGACAAGATTATTTTCATCTTTCTTCATGTTGTTTTATTTTTCTGGATCTCGAACGTTATCGTTTGAGAAAGGTTTAATGCGTAATCTGCTATTTTCTAAACACACCCGAATGTTTGAAGTTCTGCATACCCCTCTCGAGTCTGACTTTTCCAGCTTTCACTGCATTATTCTGATCGAGGAAGGCCAGAAGGTGTAATTCAAGAATCGAGAAAACCCACTCATTAAGAGAATGCTATAGTCGAATTTATCTTTCCCAGAGTTGTTTCAAAGAATCAGAATTTTTTCGCTTATAAATTTACTTCTCGTTATGGGTTCAATGTTTTTGATCTGAATATCGCTCTATACCCGCTTAAGATTTGTTTCATCAAGCTCGATTTAAAGGAAGTTCTCCGAGGACACTAGAGATGGCATTCTCATGAAGCTTTGAACATTTCCCTTTAAGGTATATTAACCTTACTATTAGAGATCTAATGAGCTTTGTAAGTTTACTTAGATAAATCCTCTTCACTTGAAATCAAGAATGAGTCGACGAGTTAACAATTTAAACAAGCAGAGAGTTCACCTCACCTTGAAGCAAAGGAAATCAACTCCGTGCCACGAGATCTAATCAAGGAGAGGTTGATCTATTCTAATTTAGAGGAAGAGCAACTAGGAAGTTGTATATCCTTGCTTGACCGATAACTTGGGAGCTAAGGTTTACAGTCCATAAAATGGGTATGAAGTATTGCAAAAGAAAAAATACCCAGACTAAGGAAATCCCTATTAAAAGTAATTATCTAATTCACTATCTTCGAAAGAATCAGGAAAATTAGATAATGAACTGTGGAGTGTGGAGAAATCCAGCTATACTGCTAAACGCCTTGGACATATTTTTAAAAAAACCTTAAATACACAAGCAATTATATCAGTGTTAACTACAGGAATTGATTCTTCACAATAGCAGTGTTTTTGATGTGTACTCTAAAGGATAACTATTCAGTGTCCATTTATTTTTCACTAGTCATTATTTTATTCTTTATATTCCGGGCTTTTAGTTGATTGTTCATTCTTTTACTTCCTTATCCTTTGAGACATTTTATGCTTTGCCGGATCACAATGGTAATATAAATTCCAAATAGTACAGCTGTAGCATCAAAGTAGCGATTTAATTTCGAGATCTCCGTGGATCGAGATCAATTCCTTATATCCATTTTATTACTTATCGACCTGTGCACTTGCAGGATATTAGGCCAAAACCCAAGTTGAAAATGATTAACGCTAGGAGATTTTTGGTTTATATAGTAAAATACACAAATATGTATCATTGCTCAGGATTAAATAATAGTCCTTGCAGGATCGGTCATCAACTAGTATATGTATTTTGGTCACAATAATTTTTATGGTGCCTTTGCCGGGGATTAGACAATAGTCCTTTGGTAATAGTGTCATAAATTTGTATAGGTGTTTTGGTCTAATAACAACAAGTATTTTGGCGCCGTTGCCGGGGATCGAAAGAATTTAGTAAATCAATATTCGTGACTAAAGAGGAAATGCTAATTTGGACATTTTGAAGAAAAAGAAGAAAAGAACAAAATAGCTTTTCGAGCAAAGGGTTGGTTTTTAGCCACTAACCTTTAACAAACCATATTGAAAATATTTGTCAATTTGACTAATCCTATTAATGTAAGTATGTTTTGATTTGTGGACAAAATTTTAATGCATAGGAAACTGTAACACCGATCCGAGTCCCGCCACACGCACTAGAGAGAACACCTAAGCTTGGAGGAAAGATAAGAAGTAAACTTCAACCACGGCAGATGAAAGATGGTGTGATCAAGATGAAGTACATGAGAAATAGTTCTAGAAGGGCCCAACTATCGATACTACAGGATCGAAGCTCTATATTATTCAAGATGAGTACTGGCAATCGCAAAATCACTATTACATGCAATAATTTTGAACTTAAACCAAAGACTAATTACAATGGTCCAGGCAAAGATCGCTTTAATG
Source organism: Tetrastigma voinierianum (assembly GCA_016808115.1). Classification (NCBI taxonomy): domain Eukaryota; kingdom Viridiplantae; phylum Streptophyta; class Magnoliopsida; order Vitales; family Vitaceae; genus Tetrastigma; species Tetrastigma voinierianum. The sequence goes on from JAEQBH010000300.1 coordinate 103,630, forward strand.
GCCATCCCACTCCGAGGGATCCAAACGAGCATCCGGGAAGATTTCTCGTGGATGGCTAATACAAGAAGCTGGAATGGGGTGAGTAATCTAAGTCATCAACCGCACCGATTTCATTCTCTAAGAGATACAACAGCCTGGCATGGTATGAATTCCTACCATATGGTTCGTTGATACTGGGAGGAGCAGGAGGCCTACTTAGGTAGATTCTTTCCCCATCCCTCACCTGTAGTAGAAGGAGTGGAAATCATCAGCCAAATAGTGGGGAAGATGAAAGCCCGTATGTAGCGCTCGGGGAAAGATTCAAACTATTGTCGAAGACGCCCAATGCATGGATAGATCCGCACCCGTGATGGACATCAGATACCATGCCTTGAATGATGCATCAGCGGGGATCATCGATGCTTCATGTCAGGAGCATTCAAAAGAAAAAGGCCAAGAGGCAAAAGAGCCGGACAGGACTACTAATGCAATATGAAAACTCCTTTGAGTTTTCAAGAGGAAACAAGCAGAGGAAAGGATCGCGGAGTCGAGCAAGATGACCCACAGGCCGTTGGATACTATGCAATGTGCTGATACAAGAAAGGAAGACATACACCGCCCATGAGATGCGAGCAATGAAAGAGTTACTGGGTGGAAGTGCCGAGAGAGCTACCGAAGAACACCATGATGTCGAAGAGGTTAAGTCACGGTGAGCCAAGAAACTACCATTTCAAACCCACACTTGAACCACAGACATTATCACCAAAGATCGAGGAATCATGAGAATTTCATACGCGAAGGGGCTTCACAAGGCCTAAGACACGGACAACCTCAACAGGGTTATCAACAAACGCATCAAGGTTCCAAAGAAAGAACAAAGAAGGAAATGAACACAATGAATATTGTGGTCGAGAGGGCCCAATCTTTGAAGAAAACAGATGTCGCAAACATGGGGATAATAAGAAGCCAGCTGAACCTCCATGAACAAAGCTCGCACTGAAGTAAATCGGCACCAATCTCAAATTTTTCGTAACACTACCAATGCATCCCTCGAAGAACCCCGGAAAACAAGTAGGTAGTCGGCCTAACCCCGCGCAAAGCCGTAAGAGGAGTACACCTTCCTGTAAGTGACATAGAAGAACTAAAGACTGTGCTGGTCAGGTACTTTAGAGTGGGAAGGAGTTAGAAAAGATGAAAGAAAAATGACAAGAACAAAGAAGATAAGGAAGCCCGAAAAGGAAGAAGCACTCTGAGAAAAAGAAAGAAGTGAGTGGACAAAGAAGAATATCCAAGGCTCTATACTGCAATTCCATTTCCACGACTCAGAGAAATCAAAGATGAGGGAGCGCCAGGCAAGGTTTTTGAAACCTTTCGCAGCTGGGATTAAGATGCCCTTTACAGAAAGTGGTGACCAGATGCCACTCTATTCAAAATTCATGAAGGACATAATCGAAGAAAAGAAAGATAGTGTTAAGGACGTGAATCTCACTGCTATTTGCAAGGTCGTGATTGCAGAAAGAATTGCCGAAAAAGATGAAGGATCCAGGAGTTTTACACCCGTGATCATCGAGGAAACACCCGTAGCTTCTATGACCTCAGACAGATAAACTTGATGCCTCTTCTCATGCTGCCAATTATGCCTGGGGGAGGTTATTCCCACTACTATTACTCTTCAAACGGCAAAATCGCATCGATGGTAAACCCGAAGGAGCTCCCGAAGATATCGGGTCACTATCGAAATTTGTTTTCCCGCAGATTTCGGCCATTCCGACACGGGAAGAAGATTCCACAAGTACCCCGCTATCGGGAGACCATTCCTAGCCACCGGAGTTGCCCCGATCGACATGCAAAGGGAGTTCTACCTGAGGGTCGGAGAGGAAGTCACGCCTTCAACTTGACTGCAAGCATGCAGACATGCATGTATTGCGAAAATTTGAATGAGTCGATGATGTCAATACTACAACCCGATTTTCACAATGATTGTAATGTCAAATTTTATCAATGAAAAGCAGATGAATTTCAAGATATTGAAGATGACTCACTACTGTCCATACAATGGGCCATTCTATAGAAACTGTGTTGAGCCTGAAGCAAAATAGAAATGACAAAGGAGAAAATAATGAAAAAGGGGAACCATCGTTGTCCAAGAAGAGGGGCTAGTGCTGAAAGAGCTACAAGTCATTTGAAGCATGCTTACTTAGAATCACCAAAGAGAAAAACTGATTATCTCCGCTAGACTCGGATGTCGAGGAACGTAGGTTGTCAGTAATCAAAGAAGCATAAAGAGTCTACTGTGGTCCATCAAGAGTCAAGGGTATCGCCCATCAATTTGCATGCACAAAATTTCGCTAGAAGAAACTTCAAAGCCATATCCGTTGAACATCAAAGGAGACCGAATCCAAAGTGATGAAGGAAGTAATGTGAAGAGGTACTCAAATAGCCGAATGTCGGTTTTATCTATGCACTTCAGATAGTCCTCGTGAGCTCCACCATGTGGTTCCAAAGAAAGCGGTGGCTGTATCAGATCCGCATGAGAAAAAAATGAATTGATCCCAACAAGAACAAGGGATGTGGATGGAGGGTATGCATCGACATGTGAAGTCGAACACACCACCGTAAAAGATCATTTCCTTGGCCCTTCATCGACCGATGTCGATATTAGCAGGACCCTCATTTTTGTTTCGGATGGGTACTGTGATACAATCGACATATTGCACCCGAGGACCAAGAGAAGACCACATTCACATGCCCATATGGTACCTTCGCTTTCCTAAGAATGCCATTTCGGGTCGTAATGCTCCCGCTACATTCCAAAGTGTATGGGATGTCAATATTCTCGACTCGTCAAGAGGTTATGGAAATTTTTACGGATGACTTCACCGTGTATAATCCAGCCACTGTTTGAAGAACCTGAAACAAGTGCTTCAAAGTTGCCAAGACAACAAATTAGCACCGACTGGGAAAATGCCTTATGGTAAATGTGGCGTATTGTTCTTGCATAAAATTTCAAGCATCGGATCGGAAGAGATCAACTAAGGTATCTCATTATCAAAACTCGCACTACCCACAAAGAAAAGCGAGTAAGAAGCTTCGGGGCATGCCGATTTGGTAGATCTGTCAAAGACTTCTCAAAATAGCCGCATTCACTATGCGTATTACCGGAGAAGGATACAAGGTTTAATTTCTTGAAGGACTGCGAAGGTCGCTAAGAAATCAAGATCAAATTGTTCAAGCACCCATAATGGCTACACCGTAATGGGATTAGGACGAAATAATGTGTGACAAGATTTTGCAATGAGCGTCCTAGGCAAAGAAAGGAGAAAATATTCAGACCATATACTATGCTAGTAACCTTCAATAAGCACAAGAAAATTACTCAACAACTCGAAAGGAGATGCTAGCCATAGTATTTGCTTCAGAAAATTCGTGCAATACATTCTGGATCCCATATTATTCATACCTGATTATAAAGAATTCGCGCACTGGATGTCGCATGCCGTCAGATTGATAAGGTGGGTGCCGCTTATTGCAAGAGTTTGACGGAGATCAAGGATAAAGTGGGTGTGACAATGTGATAGCTTGATCACTGTCAAGAGTAGAAAGAAGAACCGTCAAGAAGAGAAAGTAATATTACCGTAGAACTTCCCATGAGCAACTAAGTAAAGTTTCCTTCCAACCCCATGGTATGTCGATATTGTGAACTATTTAGCTTGTGGGCAGTTCTTCCTGCACTAACTACCAATGTAATAGGAAACTTAACCGATGCTAGGTATTATATTTGGGATGATCCACTATTATTTAAAAGAGGTGCTAACATGATAATAAGAAGATGTGTGCCATAAAATGAACAAGGAAATATTCTGAATGAATGCCATGCATCACCATATGGGGGGCATTTTTCAGGAGAAAGAATAGCTCATAAGATACTCCAATCTGGATTTTATTGGCCCACTATCTTCGTAGATCAGGCTGAGCTGGTTAAACTGCAGATAGATGCCAAAAGATTGGAAATATCAAGAGTGCAAATGAAATGCCCCTAAAAGGTATAATGGTGGTGCAACCTTTGATATGTAGAAGATTTTATAGACCATTCTATCACCACTGGGAACTGCACATACCGCTAGCTTGATTATGTTTCCAAACGGGTGGAAGCAAGTATCATTCAAGGAATGATGCTAATACGCTTAGAGCTTCTTGCAAAAATATTTGAGCAGCATTTGGAACACCCAGAACTATCATTAGTGATGGGGGAGTTTCATATTTTGCAAACAAAATATTTGCAAAACTCATGAGCAGTATGGGATCAAGCATGTAATGAGTCTAAATTTCCTTTATCATCCCCTGCACTCAATGGGACAAGCGTAAATTTCCGTCAGGAGATTAAAAGAATACTTGAAAAGACTGTGAGCTCAAGCAGGAAGGATTGGTCTTCCAAACTTGATGATGCACTTTGCGCTTACAGGACTGCATACAAAACTCCCATTGGAATGTCCCCATATAGGAATTGAAAGCTTTAAACCAAGGTGTCACCTACCTCGAATCGAAATACAAGGCAATGTGGGCCATCAAGAAGTTGAACTGATTTTAAACCCGCAAGGGAGGAGAGATTGCTCCAGTACCGCCTAAACCGGAAGAATTGAGAAATGAAGCCTATGATAATGCTAGAATCTAAGGATAAAGAAGGTGTTAGAATGGAACGCATCAAAGGATCCCGAGGAAAGAGTTCAGAGCAGGGAACAGGTTCCCACCAGTTTAATTCTAGACCGAAATTGTTCCTGTGAGGTTGAACCAAATGGAGTGGGCCATGCTACGCAGGTCGCTAAATACATTTGGAGCAAGGATATTAAGGACCGTATACTGAGAAGAATTCAAAGCCAATGGACGAGATCAAGCATTATCTAAGTAGGGAGGGAAGGAATAGAAGAGCTCCAAAGAAGTTATCTGGAAAGAAGTTAAGAACCAAACAACAAGTCCATAAATGCTAAGGACTCAAAAACCGAGCAACACTAGGCAACCCATAGAAAATTTACTTTCTGCTTTTAGATTTTGAAATTTTTTGTTGCCGTAATTTTGTTTTGATTAGTTCTTATAAAGATAGAATTCATTTTGAGAAGTTAATAGTAGTTTAATTAAATTTTCTTGAATCATGCAGTATGCGTCTGCAAGGCTGAAGGACAGGAGTGAGAATAGCAAATCCAGGACACCTCCAGCAACTTGCAGAAATGTCACGACATGAACAAAGGGCGGTAACTTTCTCCCTAAACCAAACCTGTGAAATATGAAAGCATTGCTTGTTGAATTTATGTTTGAAGATGCCTGAATAAATGTCTAAAGGAGTATAGGATTAATAAAGGAATTCAAGATAATGAGATCATTAAACAAAGGGCATAAGTCGCGACATAAACAAAACTCGAGGAATGCAAGTCATGACATGGGGGCAAAGCAATAATTTGCAAGACCTAGCTTATGTCGCTGGTTATTAAAGAAGGTCAGTGCCAAATACCGCCTTTAAATGCCCTAAACTAATAAGTCTTAAATAAAAGTGAGGCTAATTTGATGTCACACAAGCTTGGTCTAATGAAATAATAATTAGCCCACAAAAAAAATTTGATTGAATTGCAATTGTTGGATAACTTTTTCCCACTTCCGCTCCACTTTCCAGAAACCGTTCATCCTCCCTTCCTTCTGATTCTGAATTCCTGAAAACCCTAGCTCACAAAATCTTCAAAAAGCTTTCCTTCCGTTTCAAATGGTCAAACCCGAACAACCTGTCTCCTAACCCTAAGAGATCATATGGAGGAATATGTACAACCGTAAGAAGAAACCGACAGAAGAACTCGATGGAAGAGATGCCCACGTATAATCGCACACTTGGAGCACCAAAGAAGTCAAGAAAGAACCCGACAAGAGAAAGGAAAAGCAAGAGAAGAAGAAGTGGGGCAGAGTTTCAGGTCGAGGAAGCTTATTCCAACTCGGAAGAAGCACTACGCCAACAAGGGGGTTCAGAGCAGAAAAGAGTTATCTGTAAAACCCTATTACCCCTTCAAAGAGATGATTGAACAAAGAGGTTGGGAAGCTTTATGCAAGACATCAACAAAGTCAGCCACACGCCAGTTGGTGGTTAATTTTTATTCCAACTGGGTAAAAGTGTGGAAAGACAACACCGTATTCATCGAGGAGGCACACGAGGCCAAAGTGCCATTAACGAAGCCTATGGAATGGCTATAAGCATGGGTCCAAGTTCAAAAGCTCTGAAACCCAAATTTAAGAAGATTGCCAAAAAGTCACTCGACTAAAAGCAATAAAACTGGGATGTGCGGGAAGGAGGACCAAAACCCCGAATCAGAGAGGAAGCCTCACTGAGGAGGCTAAGGTATGGTTCTATTTCTTGGCCTCTGTTTTGGTCCCAACAAGGCATGTGTGCACAGTGAGAGAGTAGGAAGCAATTATGCTCTATGCTATTCTAAAGGGGTACAAGCTCAATGTAGGAATACAATTGAAAATTCTATAATGAGGTACCACGAAGGAAATAAGAGAGGGAGTTCCATCCCTCACCCAAAGAACAATAACTGCTTTTGTGTTTAAAGGTCGGGGTGAAGGAGTCTGGAAGAAGAGGGAAGAAGTCCCTATGACATCACCACTCTATCGATGTGAGGCAAGGGACCTAGAAACTAAAAGAAAAAGGGGGTGTTGATTGAAACAAGAGAAGAAACCCCAACTGTAAGACAAGAAGAGGAGAATATAGAAACTCCTCCTGAAAATAATACTTTCACATTTGCAGACAATGAAGGGCATGATAAAGAAGCCCCGTAGATTTCTCCATCCCCTTAGCTAGTTCTCCCCCTATGCAAAACAGAACATTCAGAGAGCAGGGAGAAGGCTCAAGGGGAGCACAGGAGAACAATTCAATAATGGAGGTCCTCCATGCCATCCAGAAAAAGATGGAAGAAAGGGAAAAAGAGTGGAAGCTGCAACAAGATTTCAGGGAAGAAATATATGAAAAAGAGTTAAAAAGAAGAGATCAACAAATGGGAAGTTAAGAACTCAGAATGTAATATAAGAACAGATGAAAGAGGTTCTTCAACAAAGAAGAGAGACTTCAAGAAAGAAAATGAAGGAAAGAGATCGCGACCGCACAAAAAACCCAAGTTTCAGTCATGAATCTTTTATAACAATCGCTTTGAGCGCGATTCCCGGCCTCAACCATCATGAAGAAAAATGAGGTAGAACAGAAGCTAAATTTGAGAATGATCAAAGGATTCAAATTTTTATACAAGTCTCTACAAAAAGATTTTGAGAATAAACTGGATGATAGAGACAAAAAGGTAAGGATGTTGAACTTCTACAAAGTGTAGAGAATGGCTAGAAAATTTGATTTGATTAATAACAATCTTTCCAAATTTCGAAGCAATGACCTAAATGGAAAACACAATGAATGGCTTGGGGAAAAGACAAGATGAGCTAAACAAGAAGGTTGATCTCTCCAATGAGATCTTCATTGAAGATCAAGTTGAGAAGAAACTAAGAAGAGAAAGGAAAGAAGAGAAATGAAATTCCCTCCATTCCCAAAATTTCATTTTGGTACCCTGCACTGGATCCCTAATACCTTTGGCCGCCTTCCAAAAGTTAGAAAAGATAGACTTCTTCCCAAGTCGAATTCCTCCTTCTCTCCAAAGCTCCATACAGCTTGTATCCAACATTTGCAATTGAATCGAAATAAAATGATAAATTTGAATTGAATTGTTGTGTTACCTTGGTTTGTTAAATTTTGTGTTGCTTTGTGGTTGAATAGTCGGGAGAATAAAAGTAGAATCATTAGGCCCAAGAATAAAAACTCCGGCCGAGATGTAATGAGTCGAATTTGAGTTTCGAAGCAAAGTAGATTAGGAATAAGTTTAATTGTAGAATAAGGCCAAATGGATACAGCTTTTAATTGAAACACAGTAAAAAGGATTTTGGCATAACCTGGAGAAGTCCAGGTATCGTAGGAAGGTAATACAATAGGAAGGAACAAACATATTGAGTTTCAGGGTACGAACAGTAAGTCAAGGATCCTGTTGAATATCAATTAATTTAATTACTCATCAACAAAAATAAGTCAAGGAAATCCTTATGGTTAGTCACAACTATTCAAATTCAAATTTAATCTTAATAAGCTATTGATTGAGGCGAAATCCTAGGTGACAAAGCCGACAAGAGATGATGCAGCCATTCTTGGATAGTTTGAGCCATTCTGGGCCTATCCCTATTCATATGTCGATGCATATACCTTAGTTCCGTGAGTTGGAGCCAAATAAGCTTTATCAAAAGTAAACCAACAAACCCCAACCCATCCTAAAAATCAATCCTTCAAGAAAGGTCCCATGGATTACCTGTGAATTCAAGGAGGAAGAAAGCAAGTCTGGAAGTCGGGAGTATATGTTTCGAGAACTCAAGGAGAAAAATATAGAAAAGGGAAATGAAAAGAAAAAGGCAAGGAGCGTAGTGCTAATAGAAAAGAAAGCTTATAAGGATAAGTTTTATCTTGTGGCCTAACTCTCTTGAACAATTAAGTTCTTAGGGGTGTTTCAACACCTAGTACCCAAATGCCATCTGGTATGGGAGATACTAACCCAAAGTTCGCTAAGAGTGTTAGAAAGCCTAAAAAGGTAAAACATTGCACTATCCTTAAATCGTGACAAACAAAGGAAATTTCCCAGTTGAATTACAAGTGAGAAATAGGGGGGCATACAGTTCTGAATTGAAGCAATCAAAGAGATGTCCCAACATGAAGTTTAGGGGAGTTTATTAAAGAAACTACAAGAAAGAAAGGGCAATAGAGAGAGGATAGAAAAGGGTTCAGGGTAATCTTAACCTAAAAATTCCTTCCATCATACCCATTACCCAAGCCTAATAATATCAAATTTCAAAAGTCCCCATTGATTCAAAGTCGAATCACTGCATTGCTGGAGATCAATATGAAATGAAATAAAAAACCAAGGAATTGGAAAATATGGAAACAATCAAACCGTGGAAGGACTTTAGGAGTTAAGTGGACTCATTATAAAGAGAGAAAGGAAAATAATTTATTATTCACGATTCAATGATTATGTTGTTTGTAAAATACTTCGCTTTTAGTTTTGAATACTATAAAGATTAAAAACTAACCTCGAACTGACTGCTGGCGTACGTAAAACAATGCATTCCTCAGATTTCAATCAAATTGTCTCACTACCGCAAAACCGAATTAAAATGTCCTTTGCTGAGGACAAACAATTTTTATTTCTTGTCAGAGGACAAGAAAAACTTTAAGTTTGGGGTAGTTTGATGAGCTTAAAAGTCATCCATTTTTTAGTCCATTTTTCTTATCTATTTTGATTTAAAAAGACTGATTCATGTGCAGAAATATGGAATAACTAACCAAACTGTTATTCAGCAAGGAATTCAAGAGAAAGAAGAATTTTTGCAGAAAAAGGAACAGAAGGTGGATGAGCGTTAATGAAATAATTGGCAGAATCAAACTGCAGCAGGAAAAGCAGCACAAGGATGAAAGGACCTGATGTCGTGAAGCCTTAACAGCAATCAAAATGCATATTCAGTCATAAAGCAGCCAAACCCGCCTAAACGGTTTAATCAAGACAAGGCAAGCCGAGTGTCAAGAAACTCAAAGTCACAAACTGTGAATTGATGAAGAAGAAGGCATGATGTCGTGACATCCTGGGATGCAAATGCGACATAAACACCGACTAGAAACAAATGCCGGCATCGCCAGGTAAGGAAAGAGAGGTCACGACAAGATCGGCCAAGAGAGAAGGTCGTGGACATCGAAAATTAAGGAAATGATTGAGGTCGCGATAAGAGAAGCGCTTTGAGCTATGACAGTTTGAAAGATGAACCATGTGACTTAAGTCATTACGCGATTAGAGACCGATGGTCGCTACACCAAAAGCAACCGCCAGCTTCCAGAGATTGAAGTCGATGTCGCGGACAAGATTGATGTCACGACAATAGACGTGCTCAGTTGAAGGTCGAAGTTCCTTAAGTTGATGTCGCGATTGGATTGATGTCGCCAATATCGTGAAACCATCGCTGAAACCCGCAAGGACATGAGCCGATGTCGCGACAGATCGATGTCGCGATACCGGGAACGACTACCTAACTCCGCCTTGTTGATGTCGCGCACAAGAGATTGATGTCGCGACATTCTGAAGACTTCGCTGAGAGTCAAAGAAGGTCATGAGTCATTAATGGCGTAGGGTTGATGTAGCGACAAAAGAAGACTTCACTGAAGTCGCAAAGACTGGGTTATTGTTCGATAGCGATCGATGTCGCTACATCGTGAACGAATAATGAACCAGAGGCACGCGGATGTCGCGAAGAGATTACGTCGCGACATCGTGAAGACTTCGCTTAAAGATGCAAATGATATTGATGATGTCACATATTGTTCTTTGTCGCTGACATAAAAATGCCTTCAGGAAAACAAAGGAATGTCATGACTTATTGATAAATGCTGCAACAAGTGCCAACTATCTAATGTCGCGACAAGGGATTTGATGTCGCGACCTGAACAGTAACATGGGCCAGTCCACTTAGAAATCCACAAAAGAATGCATTGGGATTAGGGCCCAACTGAGAAACCCTATAAATACGCAGCTACCCAGGAAAAAAGAGGCAAAGCATAGCGGCAGAACGAAAGATCCGGGTACTGCTGGCTTCATATTTCTTTCTTTTCTTTTCTTTTCTTTTCTTTCTTTTTCTATTTCCGCCGCTGAGATTAGATTATTTTCATCTTCTTCATGTTGTTTTATTTTTCTCGATCTCAACGCATCGTTGGCAGTTAGTTTCGAATGCGTAATTCCATTCTTTCAAATTACTACCGAATGTTTGAAGTTCACAAATTTGAATCTCACTCTTCCGCCCACTTGCGCCTGTTCTTATGACAGGAATGCCGAGTGTGTAATCTCAAGAATTGAGAACCCAGCTCCATTAAGAGAATGCTATAGCTCTAATTCTCTATCTTTCCCGTAGTCAAGCTTCCCAGCAAATTTGCGGAATTCCTGGGCTTATAAATTTACTTCTCTCCGGGTTATGGGTTCAATGTTTTTGATCTGAATAATGTTTCTTATACCCGCTTTTAAGATTTGTTTCATTGTTTCGATTTCAAGGAAGCCCTCCGAGTGACACCTGAGATGGCATCTCGAGAGTTTCAACATTTCCTTATGTATATTAACCCATATTAGAGATCTAATGAGCTTTGTAAGTTTACTTAGATAAATCCTCTTCTCACTTGAAATCAAGAATGAATTGAATGAGTTATCACTTAAACAAGGTAGAGTTCACCCCAATTCGAATAGTGAACCAATCCCATACCGAGATCTAATCAAGGAGAGGTCGACTCCATTCTAATTTAGGAGGAAGAGCAACCATGAAATTGTATATCCTCGTCGAATTAACAACTTAGGAGCTAAGGTTTACAGTCCATAAAATGGGTATGAAGTATTGCAAAAGAAAAAATACCCAGACTAAGGAAATTGCTATTAAAAGTAATTATCTAATTCACTGTCTTCGAAAGAATCAGGAAAATTAGATAATGAACTGTGGAGTGTGGAGAAATCTGCATCGCTTAAACTTTTGGACGTATTTTTAAAAAACCTGAAATACACAAGCAATTATATCAGTGTTAACTACATGAATTGATTCTTCACAATAGCAGTGTTTTTTATGTGTACTCTAAAGGATAACTATTCAGTGTCCATTTATTTTTTCAATTAGTCATTATTCTTTATTCTTTATATTCCAATTTAGTTGATTGTTCATTCTTTACTCCTTATCCTTGTACATTTTACAGCTTTTTAAGCTGGATCACAATGTCATATTATAGTCCAAATAGTATGGAGCTAGAGTAGTCAGGGTAGTTGATTTAGAATTCTTGAGATCTCTGTGGGATCGATATCTGGACTTATATCCATTTTATTACTACTTGTTCGTGCACTTGCAGGATATTAGGCCAAAACCCAAGTTGAAAATGATTAACGCTAGGAGATTTTTGGTTTATATAGTAAAAAGACAATAAGTTTTATGGCACTATTGCCGGGGATTAAATAATAGTCCTTTGGTGATAGTGTCATCAACTAGTATATGTATTTTGGTCACAATAATTTTTATGGTGCCTTTGCCGGGGATTAGACAATAGTCCTTTGGTAATAGTGTTATAAATTTGTATAGGTGTTTTGGTCTAATAACACCCACGCGTAGCCCTCATCGAGTAGATGAACTTTCACTCTTGGCTCGACGAATTGTGACTAGCGGAACTCCAAGGATTGAAGAGAGAAGTTTGGAAGCTCTCTTCCTCTCCTCCCTCTCTCTCACATAACCAAGAAAAACCAGGAAAAGAAAATTGGATCATTTCCTTTGTTCCCCCAAGCCCCTCACTTAAGTTTAAGTGGGTGGCTCATGTCGCACCATGTGTCCATGACTAGTCCGGATCCGTTTCTGTCCTAAAATAATTTATTTCGTCCTGATTCAAGTTCAATTTATTTTAAATGAACTTTAATTAATTTATTTTTCACTTTCGATATTTTTCTTAAAATCTCATTTTTTGGGTTAGCTAGATGCCCGACACCTCGAAAATTGTGAAAATCTGATTATCTTAGAATTCAATGAAATTCGTATGGGTCGCTAGATTTCACGAGATGAATCCAATGGTGAGGTCCATTTCATCATCCAAGATCTAGAAAAATTCCAGATTTGCAATCTATACTATAGCGGTAATTTACCATTTTGCCATTTTTCGAAAAAATTCAAATTTACCTGGGTTTTACAATAATATTACTTTTTTATGAACTTGCATTGATTTAGAAATTGTTTAATAATATGATTTTATATTAGTTTAATTTATTAATGTTTATGCAATTTAGATATCATAATATTAAATAACTATAAACAATTTATATTGTAATAGTAGTTAATAATATTACTTTTATGTTAACTTACATTAATTTAGAAATTGTTTAATAATATGATTTTATGTAAATTTAATTTATTAATATTTATGCATGATAGAAATAAGGTTTCAATTAACTTAGATAGCATAATATTAAATGATTATATTGACATCATGTTAGTCTAAAGTTTAAATTAAGTTAGATATCATGTTAGAAATTTAGATCTTACTTTTATGTCAACTTTCCATTGATTTCAATTTTATTTTCAATAAAATCACATATGTTTATGTGGATGAGGCAATATCAGACTCGAGATCCCAGATGGAGATATCAGACACTGGTGGGAGGAGAATAAAAATGGAACAATATGCAATTATTATGGTTTGATGATAAAAAGTGGTGGCATTGCTCGCTTCAAATTTCACCTATCACATACGGATCCCCATTCAAGTACAAAGAAGTGCCCAAATGTGCAATCGAAAGTGAAACAAGAAATGAAGCAACTTTTAGAACAAAAAAGTAAAGCAAAAGCAAAAAAAACTGCGGATATGGAACAAATTCGAAAGGCACTATTGAGAATAATGGGGAGTAAGAGATCAACCATCGGTTGATGATGAGAGAGAGGAGGGTGATGAGGATGTATATATGTATCCGACTGATATGCACCCTAATGAATGAGATTAATACCGAGAAGCAGTACATGGAATCGAGAACAAGTTAACGGATTTATGGGAGGCAAGAGAAAAATAGGTAAATCTTCACATCTAATTCATTTTTTCACATAATTGTGTATAAAAGAATGTAATTAGATTGTTTTTTTGTATAATTGCAATATGTGAGGCTCCACAACCAAGTGATCCATCAAGATGTATGCAAAGATCACAAAGTCTTTAGCATACGGACCCATCACCGCCAATTGCATTGTCGTTGTACAAGTCTTTGGTTGCATGGCAAAAAAGTCAAAAAATATGTTTGAAGGTGGTTTAATCAAGGAAACAATGGGATGATTGATTAGCAAGTTTTTTATATATGAATGTTCCACCTCAAAAAGCGGACTCACACCCCTTTAAGAACATGATTATTGGTGCACAACAAGCAGGTTTGTCTAATTGTCTAAAATGTTTTAATTATGACATTATTATGTTAAAATTATGATTGCAAATTGGTAACCATTATCAACTTTCCATTAATTATATATGTAGGGATGGGCATCAAATCACCATCTCCATATGAAATCAAAAGCAAGTACTTGGAAATTGAGTATAAAGACATGGAAGCTTATGTCAACATACAAAGAGAGAAATAGAAGACATATGGATTCACAATTATGTGCAATGGATGGATGGGGCCAACCAAATTGAGCATGATTAATTTCACGGTATATTCAAAAGGACGCACAATTTTCCTCAATATGTTGATGCATCAGATAAGATTAAAAAAAAACAAATACTTATATGGTTTGTTGAAGGACGTGATCAAGGAAGTTGGAAAAACAAATAAGGTGCAAATAGTAACAAATAATGGATCAACATTTGTGAAAGCGGAAAAGTTGTTAATGATGAAATACAGTTTGTATTAGACTCCATGTGCAGCACATTGCATTGATTTAATGTTTAATGACATTGGTAAAAGGGATAGTGTTGCTTAGTTCATCATGAATTTATGAAAGATAACCAACTTCATCTACAATCATGGTTGGTTGCTTACAAAAAGGCGAAAGGTCTGTGGTGGAGATATCGTGAGTCTTGGAGCAACAAGATTTTCAAGAAACTATATCACCGTTGACAATCTTCTAAAAAAGATGGTTGATTTGAAGAAAGTCTTTATTAGTGATGAATGGACATCTCACATGCTTAGCCGAACAAAAGTTGGACATAAGGTTGAAAGGCTCATGTTTGATAATGAATATTGGGAGAAGGTGGACAAGCTAGTATCCATCTATGAGGCACTATACATAGTGCTTTGCATTGTTGATTCAGAAGTCGTCCAAACCTTGCCATTTGTCTACGAGTTGATTCGGCTGATGAAGGAAAATTTAGATTAACTCTAAGCTAAAGAGTGGGTGAAACATATCATCATAGATCGTTGGGATGGAACCCTTAAACATCCTCTTCATGCAATAGGTATTTAATTAATATTCTCTTCACTGATATTCACATTTAATAATATTATGTTTTTATTATCACATACTAATTTTCAATAACTATTGCAACTGTAAAACCCGTGAAAATTTTAAATTTAAATTTTTCATAAAAAGGGCAAAACGGTAATTTGTCAGAATAGTCTCGGAGGAAAAGGTAGGATTTTTCTAAATCTCGGATGACAAAACGGACTCCACCGTTGAATACATCTCTCGAAATCTTGTTATCCCGTCGAATTTCGACGGATTCCGAGACAATCAAAATTTTACGTTTTTCGAGACACATGGCCTAATCATGTGGATGCCATATAGAACCCGAAGGGAGTGACACATGGCAGGAACCATGTGGTTCACTTGGAATAAATGGCTCACACTGATCCATGTGTTACATGATGTAATAAAAGGGAAAAATAAAATAAAGAAAATAAGGAAGAAAAACATGGTGATGACATATGGCATGGAGGAAAGTGGGGGGAAGTTTCCCCCACTTTTTGACAAATTCGGTGGATGGATGAGGATCAAATAGAAAGAGAGGAGAAATGAGAAAAGGAAGAGAAAAAGAAAGAGAAGAGAAAATGAGAAGAAAAGAGGAAAGGAAAATGAGATGGAAAAATGAGAGAGGAACAAACATGAAGAAAGTGGGAATTCAGTGGGATAAGGAAGGAAAGGAAGGGAAACAGGGGGAGAAAATGAAAAATGAACAAGGAAGGAGAGAGAGGGAAAACGGATAGAGAGAGAGGAAGAAAGAAAGAGAAAGAAAATAGGGATTTTCCCGGCTTTTCGACGGTCGAAACTCGACGGTTCGAGAAGAAAATTGGATCCACGCATCACGGGCTACGCGTGGGTACCAAAATCTTGGAGTTTCGTCAAACTCCATGAGGTAGGGAATTTTCCTACTTGAATTATTTTCTAGCCTAAAGGCAATTTAATGACATGGGCATTCTCTGGGCCGTAACTGGCCGCATGATTTAGTCCTAAGATTCTGGGACTGAATATTGGAAATTTATGGGACTAATTTCGAGCAGTCCCGGACTGGGTTGAGGTTTGGTTTTAATCCCGGGACTGATGTCTTCGGGTTTTATTGAATTTTTTCGGTATCACAGTAATGTGTTGATGAATGGAACCAAAAATTGTTCATGGCCGTGAAGGGACCAAGAGGTGCCCTGTTTTATATGGGTCTGAGATTTGGGCCATTTTGTTTGTTATTGTTGGAAAAATAAATAACAAGCTATTGTGTGTAAAAATCATGTTAATATATACTTGTTTGATGTATTAACATGAAAATTGTGATAAATGGAAATTATATGTAGGAAATATAATTATCCAGAATTTATAAATGTTGCATGTAGCTCTTATTGTGCATGTAGCATGACATCGCATGAAATGGCATGATTGCATTTCATATGCATGGTCACATCATGTCGAGTCGGGTGTAGGTGCATGGTATTGTTTTTCACCATTCTTGGTGAATGTGTGGTGAGCTCGAAAATAGGACAGCGTCCAAAATCGAGACTCACGATTGTATAAAAACAATAATAATAATAATAATAATAAATCACATGTGTTTGGGTGAAGCAAGATGGGGCAGATCCCCCCCAGGGTGAAAGACCCAAATTTTATTCTTGGTTAGACATATGTATCCAGCGATGAAAGTTCGTGAAAATGTCGGAAGGCGTTGCGAAGCCTACGGTGAGACCCCGAAAATTCACAACCCAAATAAACACACGGGATTTGATAAAATTTAAATGAATATTGGAGAGTTGTCCAATGGGTTAAGTCATTGGGTGAAACGCCATTTCACACTTGGCGTTGCGGGTGTGATGGAGTCGGTTGGGACTCAGGTTGTGAGCATGAAGCTTCTCATCTCATGCATGACACATAATATTCCATATAGGATTGCATTATTTATAGGGAATGTGATTGGATGTTTTATGTACACTATTGCCTGTGCATTTTAGGTGGGGAGTAGCCCTTGTAGGAGAATTTTCTAATAGGCATTGCTCACCCTGTCGTGGGACCCCCTTTCGGTGTAGGGAGTGTACAAGGAGACGACGCTCCTATGAGGCCGTGATTGCGAAGGAGGCCGACATGTGGCCTTGAGTAACATTTTTGTAAAAGTGTTTTATATAAAAGGATTTTTATAAAATTCTTTTGGACTATTGTATAAATAGTCGGGTATGTAATTATAGTAAGAGGGCCATGATTGGACCCTTACAGATTGTAATTATTCATTTTCTTTTCATATTTTAGATTTAAATATGAATGAATGCGTCCCGGTGAAGGGACGTATGGAAGTGTCTTAGAAGTAGCTCGGTATCCACTGGAGTAGTTAATTTTGGTCGGTACGAGACTTAAGTCTCAGACAACATAAGACAAAAATTCCGCGGGTTGACAAGTTGTCAACGGGACCCTCGGAAATTAGGGCGTCACAACAACATACTATCTAAATCCAAAATTTCAATATAGACATGGAGTTGGTTATGACCATGAGCTACTTCAAAAATTTATTTCATGACGTTTTTTCTAAATCAGATCTAATGTTGAAGGCCTTTGTAATTTTGGGAAGTGGAAGAAAATAAATTAATGAGCTTCTAATTCTAACATTAATTTTAGTCCATTGCTCTAGTTTTCATTTTAGATATTTTGACATTTTGAATTCCGGCTTATACTCTTTCGAGATGCAAAAACATGATTTGGTGATTGAGCAGTAATAGCCTCAAGATAAAAAATGGTTCTAGTGGGTGTTAATTCTCATTAAAAGTGAAGTCCATAACTATTTTATTATTATATATTGAATATAAGTAATTTTTATTGTAGCTGAATGGTGGTTTTTGTATGGAAATTACGCTCCGACATCAAGAAATTTGGCCTTAAAGGTTCTTTCCCAAACAACATCATCTTCGGCTTGTGAGAGAAATTGGAGCACATTTGCTCTAATCCATACCAAACAAAAAAATCGGCTTGCTTACCCTAGGCTCCAACAATTGGTTTTTTGTTATTACAACATGAAACTAAAGGTACTTGATATGGAGGGTGAGATCGATAAAGTTGCAAAAAATAATTTTCTCGATTTACTTGAGATTTCAGTTGAGTTTGGTGAAGAAGAGGAGAATCAACTATTCCAATGAGTTAGATATCTCCATTTATATGATGAAGATGGAAATCCTGATCCACAAATTGCTGCACATGTTCAAGAAGCAGGTGTTGATGTTGAGCGGGTTTTATCTGAAGAAGTTCATAGTGAAAGTTTTAGTTAAGACACGAAGGACTCATTTCAGCTTACTATTACTTCTTGACCCTCTTTTGATTCAAGTGCTAAACATAGTAGTAGACCAATTTTTGCTAGTACTTCTACTACATGTTATGATGGCTCAAGAGGAGAGGGGACCAATTATGGTAGTGATATTGGAAATGATGGTGGGGATATTGCAGATCCACAACAGAAATTAAGCTATCACTTCGGCACCATTCATCGGTGAAGATGATTTCACACATCCTTCCACAGTATTACACGGACAGAAGTGGTGGAATTGCTGAGCCATTGACCATATAGAGGAAATACGAAAATTACACCAGCGGAGTCGTTTTCGGCCAGTTTTGAGTCCACGAGTATTGGGACTCCATTCAGTGATTCATCGAATGAGGGCAACATATTTCTTCCTTATGCAATGAGTTATGGTCAGTCTTCTTCACATCCTTCAGGTTCCATTGGTGAAGAATATGGAATGATTAACTATTCTCATGATCCACAAATGTCATTCCAAATTCCATATCAAATGTAACAAGGATTTTAAACGAGCATGTAGGTGAACCTCGAGTTTCCTATCCCTGGAGAGGTTGTGGGTAGGAGTCAAGACATTTGTGCATGACATGTTTGAAGTTACAATCAATATTATTGAAATACCATATCTTGGTATGCATTGTTTTCAATAAGATGAGATCCTTTCATCAAATAATGTAATAGAGTCACACTGATCTTCATTTTTGTTTTAAAAGACTATTATAATGTAATTTCTCGATAAATTATAATGAATATCGTCTTCAACAAGTGTATGTTTTCTTATTTGTCTACTCAAGGAAAAATGCAAATGGAAATTAAGAAAATAGAAATGAGAAGTAGAAGTAAGGAAAAAAAAGAATAAAGTTAAATCTCACTTTTTTTTTGTTTTTTCAAGCTCATTATATTTATTTTAAAAAATAAATAATTTAAACCTATGTAAATTTGTAAATAATTTTATTTATATTTAATTTTCGATCTTTGTGACTTTTTTATCACGCATATCAAGTATAAGAAACTCATTTTCTTTAACATTTGTATATTTTTCGGAACCAAAAACAATTGAAAAGTAATAAAAAAAACAATGTATTAAAAACTTGATCATATCGTCCAACTAGACAATCGATCGGGAATCAATTGATGAACCGTGTGTGAACTGCCCAATTTGATCGAGCTGAACCAAGCGGTCTTAGGTGTTTTATGATTTCAAGCCTATACCTAAACCTTCAAAAGCCTAAAACCAGTCTAGACCAAACTTAAACATAAGGGCTAGGACGCTCATGTGCCAGCTGTTAGCCCACAAACACAAGAGTCAATGTGATTCGTGCCACGGTAGGGTGATGCGGAATCAACAAAATTTATATTCCTATGTTCCTCCCTCTTTGCTGTATGGCGGTGCAGGTGAAACAACGGGGATGGAATTTTCTTCGTACAAATGATTTGAGTGAAGTCAAAATTGGTGAATTAAATTTGGATTTTGGGGTTTGGTTAAAAACAGGGGGTATGGTTGGTTGCAAACTGAAAATAAATAAAATAAAATGTAAAATAGAACTCCTTGAAGTCTCGGACCACTGGTTTAGGGTTCGAAGGCATTCAACATGTCCTCGGGTCTTTTTCCTCGCGTTGGGGAGGATGACATATAGTCATTTCGAGACCGGCTCTTCATTTGGCATTAAAACCTAAACCACAAAAATTATTTCTTCTAATGTATAGCATTTATTACCCCTTAATGTTTCAAAACATTTAAAACCATCACTGGATCTAACCTGCAGGAGCTCATAAATGACAACTAAATGGGCATCAGTGGATCTAACAGTAAGCATCCACTGAACCTTGAAAGCTTGCCAAGTACTAGCCACTCAGGGTACATCACAGTGATTCAAACCTAAAACGTGAGATACAGAAACAGAAAAAGGGAATAAATGCTTGCGTGAAAAACATGAGGGCCAGTTCCCTCACTTAAGATATGGCATTCGATGAGCATTCAAGTCCTAACGATTGTGCATATGGCCTCAAAAAAAGGCAACCTACGGCAACTAATAGAGACAACTAAGTGGATAGCCCGGTGGATCTAAGATTAAGCATCCTTTGTAACCACACAAAAGCTTGTCAAATACATTGGCTAAATTTGGATCACAGGAGGTTTCAACCACAAGTGAGATGCGAGGGCTTAAATCTTTGTAATGCGGTGTGATAAATGAGAGGCGTGAAAACTTACCTCCCAGACCTACACCGGTGATCCTCTTAACAAGGAGGAGAGTGCAGCCAAACATCCTCGGAGAGTGTTTGGTAGCCGAAAATGAGAGAAGAGGAGAGAGAGAGAGCCTGATAAACCACACAAATGAAAGGCTGTATGCGAAAAGATTAAAGTTAGGGTTACAAAAGTTGTAGGGGAGCTTATATAGCCAACCCTAATGTGTCAAATGACAAAAATGCCTAAAATAAGAGATTACATTAAGGACAAAATGGTAATTGATCAAAGCGTGAGTCGTTTGGAATCCAAAAATATCAAAAACACGGGGCTGACCATTTTAAGCTATGCAAAAGGAATTTTTCGCTAGCATAGCGAAAATTTAACTATACTAGCGAGAATTTAAGCCCAGCCTAGCGAAATTCACAAGAGATAAGCGAGGGTTGAGAAATTTCTCACATCAGCGGTAAATTTAAGCTAGCTAGCGAGGGGAATTTAAGCTGGCCTAGAAGGCCTGTGAATAGCGAAATTGGAAAATTTAAGCTGGCACGATGGGTGGCTAGCTAGGCGAAATTTCCCAGTTCGCTGGGATTGCTGAGGAATTTTCCTTATGATTGCGGTACCGTAATCAGTAGAATTTTTCGCAATCATAGCGAAAATCCACGGGATTACTCACGCCCTCTTTGTTTTGCTCACTACATCCCCTCCTGCACTTCTTATTCATCACTTTGCCTTCAATTCTTCACTGAATCTTGACATTTCATCGCCTCGGCTCGGTGAAATCATCGAGGATTCTCGCAATCAACACCAATAAGAAGCCAAGCTTGGTGATTGAAGTTCTCAAAAACCTGCAAAACTATCTAAAACAATCTCGAAAACAAATCAAAAACACTAAGTGGACATGCACATGACAATTGGCTTAATTTATCTGATTAGTGCGCAAAAAGCACTCAAAACCTATCTTGAATAGGGCTCAAAATAGCACTTTTTGGGGCACTAATCACAATGCTCGAGTTTGTGGTCACCCATATATTTGAAGCCCTCAACAGTTTAACTCTTTACCTATATATATATATATATATCAACCATTGATCCGATCAATTCGGTTTCTAAAACATTAAAAAAAAATTGTCGAGAAAAATGATTTTCTTATATTTGATTGACTAATAAAATATAGATAAAATTACTTAAAATTTATATATTTTTAATTTATTTAATATTTATATTGGATATATTAAAATAAATAAAATTGATTTGAATCAACAAAAAAAAATTATGGGTCCAATTGACTCTATTTTATTTATTTTTATTTTTTTATTTGCATTTTATTTTATTCCCTTCTATTTTCTCCCAAAATTTTAAGAAAGAAACTTAGCCAAATTGAAAAGGTTATGTTTAATACATTTAATTTTTGTGGGTACATACAATAAATGCTAGATTGCTAGTAAACAAATAAGACAACAAAAGTACAAATCGAATAGCTAGGCTGAAAAAGACTCACTGCTCCTTTTCCTACCCTCCCCTCAGAGAGGGGAGTTCTAGTTCTTGTAATTTATTTATCATTAATCTAATTTTCAAACTTCCATTTAATACTTGCCAATGACATATAGCTCAGTTGATTCAAAGCACCTTTTACCCAGAATTATCTTCGTACCAGGCAAAACTATATATATATATATATATATATATATATATATATCAACCATCCATCCGATCAATTCGACTTTTAAAACATTAAAAAATTATCTAAAAATAATTTTCTTATATTTGATTGACTAATAAAATATAGATAAAATTACTTAAAAATTTATATATTTTTAATTTATTTAATATTTATATTTATATATTAAAATAAATAAAATTGATTTGAATCAACAAAAAAATTATGGGTCCAATTGACTCTATTTTTATTTATTCATTTATTTTTTATTTTTACTTTCATATTTTATTCCCTTTCTATTTCCTCCCAAAATTTTAAGAAAGAAACGTAGCCAAATTGAAAAGGTTATGTTTAATACATTTAATTTTTGTGGGTACATACAATAAATGCTATATTGCTAGTAAACAAATAAGACAACAAAAGTACAAATCGAATAGCTAGGCTGAAAAAGACTCATTGCTCCTTTTCCTACCCTCCCCTCAGAGAGGGCCAGAGGGGAGTTCTAGTTCTTGTAATTTATTTCTCATTAATCTAATTTTCAAACTTCCATTTAATACTTGTCAATGACATATAGCTCAATTGATTCAAAGCACCTTTTACCCAGTATTAACTTCGTACCAGGCAACGGAGGAGTTAGAAATCAATGTGGGGAATTTTAAGTTAAAGAAAAATTTTCAAAACTAATAGCTCTAAGCCTCTTTCCAAGGATATACCACTGATGAGATTTCACCGGGAAAAGTATGTATATGTACATTGATACAAAAAGTATTAAGACATTAGTGGTCAAGCCAAAGTCCTTACACAGGGCATTTGACTCTAAAGCTATTAGGGAAAGAAATAGAGATAAAATGTGAAAGTAAAAAAAAATGTTTATTCAAACTTATTTTTATTTGTTTGTTTCTATTTTTATATAATGACTAAAAAATTAAAAATTATATCAAATTATGAAGAATTTTAATTATATTTAATTTTTTTAATATTATTTATGGTAAAACCAAACTGAACACCATTTTTCTTACTATTTCTTTTTCTTTTCCTAAAACCTTCCGAGTTCTAAACCAAAGATGTCCTTGATCCTCTGGTGGTGTAGGAGGTAAATAAATACCTGAATTTAGGTAAAAAGAAAAATCTTCTCTCACTATCACTTATACCATTAAATTTGTGGTGCCCTCCTCATCTTTCTATACATACCATACAAGATAGGGAGTATTGATCCTGTGCTTGGTCAAGAACAGAAAATGGACTACACAACTTTTTTGCTTTTGCTTCCTTGTATGTGGACATGCATTCATCTCCTCAAACTCAGTCTGATTCAAGCCCGAAAACCTGGCACCGCCAGCCTCCTTCCGGCCCTGGCCATTGCCGATCATTGTTAACATCCTCCATCTGGTGGATAACCCCACCACCCTCGCAAATCTCTAAAACTTACGGCCCTCTAATGTCTATCAAGCTTGGAAGTGTTTCAACCATAGTCATTTCCTCTCCAGAAACTGCAAAAGAAGTCTTAAACAGATACGATCATTCTCCAGCCGAACCGTCCCGGACGCCGTCAGAGCTCATAACCATCATGAATCTTCGGTGGCATGGCTTCCAGCATCTTTTCAGTGGCGAAAGATTCGGAAAATATTCTCTACGCAGTTGTTTTCAGTGCAGCAACTGAATGCTACCCAAAACCTGTGGAGAAAATCGGGCGTGCAACCCCTGGACCATGTTGGAGAATGTTGCGGTAGGGGTTGCGCCATAGATATTGGCGGCGCAGCCTTTAGAGCGAGCCTTAATTTTTTATCAAACACTATTTTCTCCGTTAATTTGGCTTATGGTCATGATTCTGATTTTTCACAAGAGTTTAAGGAACTTGTGTGCGGCGTGATTGAAGGAGTTGGGAGGCCCAACCTTGCGAATTATTTCCCGACTCTTAGATTGATTGACCCACAAGGTATTCGGCGGAAAATGAATGTTTATTTTGATAAATTGTTTGATATTTTTAATGGTATAATCAGTGAAAGGCTGCAATATTCAAAAGCTTCATCGACAAGCAAGGATGTACTGGATGCCCTCCTCAATCTCACAAAGGAGAATGACTTTGAGGGAGCTGCAAATGACATAAAACATTTGTTTGTGAATACATCTTCACTCACTTTGTTCGTTAAATTTTATCCATTTGCTTCTAGTGGGTAACACGTCTTCACTCACTTTCTTTGTTAAATTTTATAAATTACTTCAAATGACTACGTAATTGAAATTATTGGAACCCATATTACTCATATATAGTATACCAAATCTAAGCACGTCCATAAGCTGGGCTATGTCCCACTCCTAAGAACAGATTCCCAAAATTCATAGTACTAAACTTTGGGGGTCCGGGTCCAACAAAAAATTGTCATCCAACTCTAACAGCTTTCATGAAAACATTAGTAAGTGCAAATTGCAAAATATGATTAACGAAATCTTAATTTAACACTTCTTTCATGATCAGGACTTCTTTGTTGCTGGAACCCATACCACTTCAATCACAGTAGAGTGGGCAATGGCAGAGTTACTACGCCACCTGGAAACAATCGAAAAGCTCAAAGAGAGATTTAAAGTCATTGGGAAAGGTGGATAGTTCAAGAATCAGACATCTCAAGCCTCATTTACAATCCGTAGTCAAAGAAACCTTCCGGTTGCACCCAGCAGCCCCACTGCTAATTCCCCATAAAGCTGAAACTGATGTAGAACTATGCGGATTCACAGTTCCAAAGAACTCACAAGTACTGAAGTAATGCACAAGTAATTTCTGGTTTGAGATCCAAGCATCTATTAAACCAGATGAATCTATGCCCTAGAGTTTTGGGAGTGTGAGATTGATGTGAAAGGCCGAGACTTTGAGTTGATTCCTTTTGGTGCTGGAAGAAGAATATGTCCAGGAAATGTCATTAGGCCTATAGGATGGTGCATCTGATGTTGGCCTCTCTTCATTCCCATGGTTGGAAGTTGCGAAGATGGGGTGGGACCAGAAAATTTGGACATGAGAGAAGTTTCGGCTTACATTGAAGAAGACACAACTCTATGGCTGTTCTCATCAAAGTCTAATTGTATTTTTATGGTTCCATCGTGGATAATTTTAATCTTTAAAATGTAGCTTTTATAGTACTTCCTAACAAACTCTTCTAATCATTCAATTTCCCAAGAAGGAGTGGTGATTTTTGGCTATTCTTGACCAACCTTGACACCTTCTTTCTATCAATTTATTTCTTAAAAGAGTGATTATTCCACATGGATATGAGTTTTATTTTATTTTTCATGATTTTGTTGGCTTGTTGCAAGTATTCTCGTATTATATTTGTCTCTTGTCAGAACTGTTGTATTTGTGTATAGGCGATTCGGACGGGTAAAGCATATTTGATCAAATAAAGACAACAAATCAAATTATGGTTGTCAATATATATGTTGCAAGCTGAAGTCATATGTATTTTAGTAACCATAGTGTTATCAAATTTGTTGTTTGATTTATTAAGGTTTTAACCTATCTACAATTTCATCCTATATGGTTTTTAAAAAATTTGTATATGTATTTGTGTCGATGTATTTCTATTTTGAATCAAAAAATATTTGTACATCCAAATAAATTCTTCATGGGGATAAGTATATACTAGTCAATAATGCATATCTCATGTCCAAAAAATTGTTTTTCATTTATGAACAATGAATATGATGTTCCTCATCAGACCTATCTCAAGAGGTACAACGCTCATCAAGTCAATAGCAAAGGAGAAAGGGTCCTGGGGATTCAGTCCGGAGCGCCTTACTACCACTCAAAAAAGTCAAAGATAAAGACAATTTTGTAATTTACTTAAATGGGCATTTTGGTGATAAGTCCAATAAATGCTAGAATTTCTATAAAAATAATCAAATTGTGCATTTTAAACGGTGAAAATTGTGTTTTAGGGCTAGTTCTAGCTCTTATTTAATAAAGAGTCTAGCTAAGACCACTAATTCAT
The DNA here is from genome assembly GCA_016808115.1 of Tetrastigma voinierianum. Taxonomy (NCBI): domain Eukaryota; kingdom Viridiplantae; phylum Streptophyta; class Magnoliopsida; order Vitales; family Vitaceae; genus Tetrastigma; species Tetrastigma voinierianum. The sequence continues at coordinate 129,783 of JAEQBH010000300.1, forward strand.
AGCAGAAGCAAATTTACTACAAAAATACCCTTAATGACTTTCCACAAGCAATTGAAATCCTCTCATTCGTACATACTCTCATTAATTCTTCCTCTTTTCTCTACCTCTTCTCATCCTCATATCACTGGTTCTCCCTCTTTTCTCTACCTCTTTTCATCCTCATTTGGATCCTTATGTTCCATTATGCTTCCCCAAGTTTCCAACTCTCCATATTTTCTCAAGAAATGATCAGACCTAATTCTAAATTCAGTTTTTTGAAGGAGGACATGAGTATGGAGGTTGCAATCTTTGTTCCTTGATTATATTCTTTACAATACTTGGTTTTTTGGTGTTAATTCCTTAGAAAACATGAAGGCAGAAAAGAGGCAGTGAAACCTTGTAATTATGCAAACTCAGAATGAAGAAAATGATAATTCTAGGGTTCATATTTGTGGAATATTGAGAGATTTTTTCACGTGGGTGTCAAATTATTTTCGTTGTAAATTTAATAGAGATGAAACATAAATAGTATTCATATATAAGCGAATTTTTTTTCATAAATTTTGGTGAAGTTCAACTTTGATGAGGAATGGAAATCTTTCTGTAATGGGTGAAATTTAAATGTGAAAAAAATGACATAGATTCAATTTGAACGATCAGACTCTTTTTTTTTTTGCATTCTAGAAGGAATTCTCTTTTTCTCCATCTTAATTTATCTACAAAAACAAATATAAATATGCAAATATCGCCTTTGATAAAGAAAATTATAATGAGCATTACACTAATTGTACAGCCACGTATTAACTGCATAAGTGGTGTATGAAGATCAAAGCTGCCTATCGAAAGCTTGAAGAGTTTTTCATTCAAAATCTCTTTCCTATATCAGATGATAATAGGCCAATCTAGGACAATCTGTATACATATTAGTGGATGTCATATTAAGCCAAAAAATAATGAATAACCTAATACATGTCTATGGCATAAACTTTCCCAATATAAAAAAATTGAAAAATATCATTGATGTCAATTTTTCCCCTTATTTGATTCACCAAAACAATGGAAAAATGCATATAGGAGTCTAGTGGTTATCGGGATTGTTATAGTGTATAAGGTCATTATACTAATTGTACAAGGCATATATACTAACTGTACAAGGGATGTACAAGCTTGCATTTTCACATATTTGAAGAAGATTTTTTACACTGAATCTCTTTCCTAGGTCGTATGCTAATACACAAACCTAGGACATTAATTAAGTGCATTGGTGAATGTCATACTTAGCTTAAACATAATGAGTAACTTAGTACATTGTTATGGCATAAAGTTCCCCCTAAAAAAATGGAAATTTTAGTTGATGTCATTTTCTTTTTCTTATTTTATTCACTAAAAAAATGGAAACATTTACATATTAGTCTATACAGAAAGAGGTCTATAATGTACAAGGTCATTATACTAATTGTACAAGGTCATTATACTAATTGTACGAGACCAATGTACTAATTGTACAAGAGGTGTACAAACTTACATTTTTCATTGGATTTGAATAGTTTTTTATTCGAAATCTATTTCCTATATCGTATGATAATACACCAACTTAGGACAATCTTTATATGTATTTGTGGTGTAAAACCCGGGAAAAATGCAATTTTTCTGAGAAATGGCAAAACGGTAAATTGCTGCTGAAGTACTGGTTGAAAGCGTGAAGTACAGGATGATGAAACGGACTTCACCGTTGGAATCATCTTGCAAAATCTAATTACCCAAGTGAATTTCGCCGAATTCCGAGATAGTTAGAATTTTCACGTTTTTCAAGGTGACGGGTGTCCAGTGGACCCCACAAAACGAGATTTTTGAAGAAAATATTGGAAGTTGGGTATTAATTTAAAAAAAATTCATATAAGATAATTTAAACTTGAACCGGGACAAAATAAATTGTTTTGGAAAAAAAAAATGGATCGGAACAAGAGGAGACACGTAGTGCGATGTGTGCCATGTGTTAGAAGTATAAAAAGGGACAAAGATATTTTGCACAAAATATCTTCCATTTGGTGTTGGAGAAAACATTAGAGAGAGAGAAAGAGGAGAAAGGCTGGTTTTCCGCGATTCAGTGGTTTCATCGGTTGGAAGTCGTCGAGCCTAGAGTTAAAGTTCTTTGTCTTGACAAGTCTACGCATAGTCACCAAAAAGGAGAGATTTCACCAAAGATCCAAAAGAGGATATTTGGAGGAAATTAAAATTTTCGGGTTTAGGAGGTGTTCTCGAGACCTCCTACCATTCTACTACGTTTCAAGAGGTAGGGATTCTTCCTAATTTGGTTTTATTTCTACCTTTGGGCTGATTTTGGGATTGATTGTGGGATGGTTTTATGCCGTATTTATGACATGTTTTGTGCCGTGTTTGTGGCCTTGATTGGGAGGATATTGTGGCCGATGGAAAAGGGATGTTTCCGGGATGGTTTCGAGTCAAAACGGCATGTATTGGAGCTACCAAGAACCTGTCTGGCACGCTATTGCGTGGAAGCCATGCTATTGTGTGGTTGGGCTCGAAATTGCAGCCTTGGGTACGCAATTGCGTGGGTTTCCACGCAATTGCGTAGCCCCTATACACTTTCAAACCTCCAACTTTATATGGCTATATCTTTCTCGTCCGAACTCCGATTCACATGTTCTTAGACTCTATGGAAAGATCTTTGAATCTAGAATCTGACCATATGCCAGTGAATAGCATTTGGGGCTCACATATTTACTGAAATTTTGATTTTTGCACCAAGTGTACTAATTGCTTAAGTTGATGTGATGAAAGTGATATGTGGTCTAATGTATTGACATTGTGTAGTTTAGCGAGAATACATACATAGTGATATAATTATCCATAATATATGGTGAAATTTATGGGTTATAGTGTCCATATGTGCAATTGGCCATTACATGGCTTGATTGTGTGTGTGTCATTGCTTGAACATCGAATGACATGTTGTGTGTTGATGTTGAAATATATGTGCATAATATATTGACATGAATGAAATGTAGTATGGAAGTCATATGTAGGTGACGTGATCTATCCATGACACCCGGTGAGTGGTGTGGATTATGTAGTCCATGTAGCATTCATTATACATGTGGCATGATACAACATGCAATGGTGCATTACATTGCATATGCACGGGAGACACCGCATGACATGGGTGTGAGTGCATGATAGAGATCAACACTGTGTTTGGTGTTCGATAGTGGGCTTGGTAAAATGGGACAACTTCCAAAATGAGTCTCACGGTTGCATAAAAGAAAAAGAAAATGAAAAATACGTGTGTTGGTTATAGAAAAAAGGGATATATACCCCATCGAGTGAAAAACCTGGTATTCTTGGTTAGACATATGTATCCAGCGATGAAAGTTCACGAAAGTGTCGGAAGGCGTGTTAATCTTGCCGTGAGACCCCGAAAATTCGCTACCCATAAAAACACACGGGACTTGGTAAAAACAAGTGAATATTAGAGTTTGTCCAATGGAATTTGATTTATAAAACAAAAAGCTTTTGTTTTGAAAAAAATGGTCATTGATGGAATATAAATGACGGTTTTCACACTTGGCATGTGTATGTATGAGGGAGTTGGTGAGGACCGGGGACATGGGACAAGGTGAGTCACATTCTCATCCATGGCATGTAGACATTTGAGTAGGAATGTGTATGTTTTTACTTGAATGTGTGAAATGGCATTGCATGTGCACTTAGGTTGGGAGTAGCCCTTGTAGGAATTATTCTCTACTAGGCATTGCTTCACCCGTCTTGGGACCCCCTTTCAGGTGCAGGATCTACAATGATGGACGACACTCAGACAAGGCCATGATTTCGAAGAAGGCCGAGATGTGGCCTTGACAAATCTTTTTGTAAAAAGTGCTTAGGACAAGCTAGTTATAGCATGTATTTTTGTATAAAAGAATTGTAATTAAATCTTTTCGACTATCAAGTAATATACGAGTGATGTAATAATGGTAAGAGGGTCGTGATTGGACTCTTACGGATTGTATTTAAGTGTATTATTATCACATTTTCAGCTTAAATATGAATGAATGGGTCCTGGTGAAGGGACGGATCGAGGTGGTGCCGAGAACTCGGTATCTACGAGTATGTGGTATCGGTCTGGTACTAAGACTTAGGTGCGCAATGACCTAAGGAATAGAATTCCACAGTTGATTTGCTAGCTTCACGGGACTCCCTGCTGGGGTGTCAGCGCTTTGCATCGTGAGCTTAGGTATACGAAAGTACATGTATTTGGTGGGCATGGGTTTTGACCATTGCATACATCGTGTGTTCATGTTCGTGTTACATCACTGATTACTTTGTGTTATGTGAATTATATACATAGTAATTTGTATCTAGGAAAAAAGGAACACTAGGGTTAGAAAACAAAACCTTACTGCTCTAAAATAACGAACGGATAGTTCGAGATGTTGATGTCTATTAGTGGTTGGCTTATGCACTACTAGTTAGACTAGAAAAGGAATCTTAACTTGTTATTTAACGTGTGTTGATGGCAAGTCGAGGAAGAGAGAACGTAGAGGTGGTGGACAGGGTAACAACCGAATGCCACTGGCCTTCGATCAGTAAGCCTTCATGGAGGCTATTGGTACTGCCACTGCTACTATTGGGTATCGTGCGAGTGTCAGGGCTACCACCGCTGCATAGGCCGGTACAACAAAGGTCAGTGGAGGGTCGAGTAACCTCCAGAGATTTAAAGAACATGATCCCCCAACATTAATGGGAAAAGGGGATCCGAGGGTGGCTGACCATTGGTTCTGACAGATCGAGAAGATATTGGAGGCTATAGAGATCACCTCTGATGCCTCTCGAATAAAGCTAGCCGCAATCCAGCTAGAGAGTGAATCCCAAGTATGGTGGGATTGGGTTAAAGCCACAAGGAATTTGGAGGCAATGGCATGGGAAGAGTTTCGTGAGCTCTTCATGGGCAAGTATTTCCCGGCATCTGCACGACATGCAAAAGCTCGAGAGTTCCTAGAGTTGAAACAAGGAATGATGATAGTGCTCGAATACGTGGCTAAGTTCACTGAATTAGCCCGTTTCACTGATGATTATGTGGCCACGGATATGGCCAAAGTGAGAAAGTTTGAGGATGGGTTGAAATTATCCATCCGGGGTAAAATTATGGGACTCCTCCTAGAAGATTTGGACTCGATGGTCAAGACAACTATGACCAATGAGAAGAAAGTGGATGACGCATGGAACATCCGGGATGCGGGTGCTAGTGATAAAAGGAAGGAGAGTTAACTTTTTTCTTCTAGCTCGGGAAAGAAGTAGAGGACTTCTACTCCGCAAGGGTTTCATGGACAGGGCCGCAACCATTAAGGCCAAGGCCATGATAAGTCATCCCAAGATGGGAGACACATCAGAGCTACTAGCCTGTCAGAGTAGAGGACATGTTACGGACATGCATCCTGGATCTCAAGGGTTATTGGGAAGAACATTTACCCTTGGTGAAATTAGCCTGCAACAACAGTTATTAGGCGAGTATACAGATGGCACCGTATGAGGCATTATATGGGAGGCTATGTCGATCTTCGGTTTATTGGACGGAGGTGGGGGAGAAACCCACTATGAGTTCGGATTTGGTTAGAGACACCTCTGAGAAGGTGGATTTGATATTAAAATGTCTTCTCACGGCTCAGAGTCGGTAGAAGAGTTATGCCAACAAACGGCGATGACCTCTAGAGTTTGAGGCGGGTGATCATGTCTTCTTGAAGGTGATGCTTACAAGAGGAGTGATTAGGTTCGGCAGGCGGGGGAAAGCTGTCGTCGAGGTATATCGGGCCTTTCGAGGTACTTGAGAGGGTTGATACAGTTTCTTATCGGTTGGCACTACCGCCTAATTTAGCATATGTTCACGTGGTATTCCGTGTCTCTATTCTCCGGAAGTACACTCCAAATCCAACTCATGTAGTGGATTGGGGTGAGCTTGTTGTTGATGCAGATGGGACCTTCGAGGAGGGACCAGTAAGTATCATGGATAGCTAAGATCGGGTTTGTGAAGCAAGACCGTGAGGCTAGTGAAGGTGTTATGGCAGCACCGAGGAGTGGAGGATGCAACATGGAAATGCGAAGACACTATGCGTGCAAATTATCCTTTCCTATTTGAGGATGAAGGTATGCTTTTAGTCATTTGATATTAAATAACGGTTGCATGTGCTTGTGAAACCCGGGATGCTATGCATTTGATTTTAGTCATTTGGAATTTCGGGGACGAAATTCTTTTAAGGGGGGAGAATGTAAAACCCGGGAAAAATGTAATTTTTTCGAGAAAGGGCAAAACGGTAAATTGCTATTGAAGTACAGGTTGAAAGCTTGAAATTTTCTAAATCCTGATGATCTAAACTAACTTCTCACCGCATTGAACTGCCTCTAAAATCTCTACCTATGGGAATTTCATTGAATTCCCGTATAGTCTAATTTTCACGCTGGGAGACCCCAAAACGAGATTTTTGAAGAAAATCTTGAAGTTAATAATTTAAAGAAAGTTCATATAAGATAATTTGAACTTGAATCTGGATGAGTTGCCACCTGTTTCGTGGAAAAACTAGATCAAAACAAGAGGAGACACGTGGCGCGATGTGAGTCATGTATTGGAAGTATAAAAAGGGACTAAGATATTTTGAACAAAATATCTCCCATTTGGTGTTGGAGAAAACGTCAAAGAGCGAGAGAGAGACAGGGAGAGAAGCCAAGGTTTTTCAAGATTCACAGATGTTTCCCTCTCTCTCTCTCGCTCAGGCAGGTAAAGCCTCCGCCAGCTCACGCCAGCCCTCCTCCCCCTCCAGCCAAAGTCTTCTCTTCTTACATCAATGTGGCATAAAAAGGTGAGGGCAACAAAAAGGAGAGATTTCGCCGAAGATCCAAAAGATGAGATTTTGGGGAAATCAAAGTTTTCGGGTTTAGGAGGTGTTCTAAAGACCTCCTACCATTCTACTACGTTTCAAGAGGTAGAGATTCTTCCTACTTTGGTTTTATTCATAACTTTGGGCTGATTTTGGGATTGATTGTGGGATGGTTTTATGTCGTGTTTATGGCTTGTTTTGTGCCGTGTTTGTGACATGTTTTATGGCCTAAATTGGGAGGATATTGTGATAGGTGGAAAAGGGCTGTTTTGGGGTCAAAACAGTGTGTACTGGAGCTACCAAGGAGATATCTGGCACGCTATTGCGTGGCTAGGCTCGAAATTGCAGCCTCAGGTACACAATTGCGTGGGTTTCCACAAAATTTTGTAGCCCTTGTACACTTTCAAACCTCCAACATTAAATGGTCATATCTTTCTCGTCCGAACTCCGATTCATATGTTCTTAGACTCTATGGAAAGATCTTTGAGTCTAAAATTTGGCCATATGATAGTGAATGGAATTTGTGTCATATTTACTCAAATTTTTTGATCGTGCACCAAGTGTACCACTCTCGTTGGGTCGATGATGAAAGGTGGACGTGTAGCTCCAAAGTATTGACATTGGTGAGTGTTCATTGATAATTATATGCATATTGATATAATTATCCATAATATATGGTGAAATGTATGGGTTATAGTGTCCATATGTGCATTGTGTGTGTCATTGCTTGAACATCAATTGGCATGTTGTGAGTTGATGTTGATATATACATGCATAATATATTGACATGAATGAAATGTAGCATGTGTTAAGTATGTGTGATTTGATCATCCACAACCATGAGTGGTGTGGATTATGTTGTCCATGTACCTGTAGACCCTTAACTTTGTCCCTCAGCACTTGCATTTATCCTTTGGGTGTTACACTCACCCATCGTTCTCATATAAAACCATTAGGGCCCTTTTAGGCTTAGTCTGTCTCCGAGCCTCGGGTGGGCTTGTATATATCCTATCGAGTGCATATGTAGTTCACTTCAGAGTGTCATTGTGGCAGTTTTTTTTATCGACATCGTGCCATAGGAAGCAAGTGGGGCTCCCCCAAGGGTTTAGGCCTAATCGGAGTTTATTGGAGTATGTCGACTGAGCACTTCGGGCTTGCTTTCATCATATCTCCTCGTACAAACTCGGGAATTCGAGTGCCGCTTTGGATTCCTTTACTCATCGAGGAATCTAAAAAATTTGAGAATTTTCAGTAACCTGATCAAACAGCCTAATTGATTTCACTGAAGTTCACATTGTAGCGCTTCGACCCGAAGCACTCAAGGCTTGTTTTGTCATATCTCCTCGCTCCTAATTTAATCAAGTGACCGTTTTTTTTTTCATGGACTCTTATTCTTCAAGGAATATTCTTAAATATTTCCCCTATATTTTTTCCTCAATCGGATCGACCCGCCTGGGAACCGTGACATCCTAAGTGCATCAGTTAGCTTGCATGGGGCGCTAATTTTTGTGATTTCGTGCCCACATCCTATATGGATCTCGGCCCATAAGCCCCGTGACAGTCCTAGGCATGGGTTGATCCGCTGACCATACATGGGTTGCTTGCAACCCACCTTGGGTCCACTTGGATACTTGGTGGTTAAGCAAAGAAGTAAATGTGGCCAGCTATGGACCTTGGGAATAGAGGAGTGTTTATGAAGCTGGGGAAGTTCGAGACTGAAGGGGGGAGTTCTCAGGACTGAAGGTGTGCAAAATGGAGTGAGCTCAGAGAGAAAGGGACATATAAATAGAAGAAGAAACGTGGAGAGGTGATCAAAAAGGGAAGGGAGGAAGAAGAGAGAAAAAATGGAGAAAATGAGGAAAAGAGAGTTGATCTAAATTTGGAGGGGCGTGGTCTCTCTTGTTTTGAAGAGGAGTTCGACTGACGGAAGGAGTGGATGCTGTGTTCGGAAAGAAATAAGAAGAAGGTTGGAATATCCATGAATCTTACAGGTACAACATTTATATGCTTCTCCCATTTCTTTTTTTCTTTTCTTTGTCTTTGTTGTTTATGGACTCGTGTTAGGTCACTAAAGTAACTGCTTTATGGTTCTGCTCGGCTATTCGAGTCTGGGATTTGTACTCCATTTGATTTTTTGGATTTTGACTCTTTGATGAAGGTTCTCGACAAATTTCGAGAGCCTTCAATCTAAATAACCGGTCGGGAAACCGACGCCCTGGCTCACCAATCAGCTTATGGGAACAACAGCTTTTGGTCTGCGCTGCCAGGCTTGCTCACCATCTGATCTTCGATTTCACCGCTGTTTCTTGATTCCTAACTCGAGAAAGGTTCTCGACAAAATTAGAGAGCCTCTCTCAACTAGCCGACCGTGTCAGGGAAACCGATTAACCTGGCTCATCGAATTCAATTTGTCAAAACAAAGAGTTTGGCTCCTGCACTGCCTAGCTTCGCCTCATTCGAGTCAAATTGTACGCCGTTTGTTTTGGGATTTTGACTCTTTGTGGAAGATTCTGACAAATATTGAGAGCCTCTCTTAATCAGCTGGACTGGTTGAGAAACCAGATCACCATCTAATCGAATTCGCTGATAGAACAAATAGCTGATCTTAGGCTGCCAGGCTCTGCTTCAATCATTCAAGTCGGGGTTTTCTACTTGATTTATTTTTTTCAATTCTTGACTCTTTGAGGAAGGTTATGACAAATTTTTAGAGCCTCTCTCAACCGGTTGAACTCGAATCTCGCCTTTGCCGAACAACAGCTTGGGTCTTGGCGCCGTTTGTGCCTGCCTAGTCATTCGGCTCGAATTGTAATAATCAAGCCAGATTTTTATTTTCTTTACCGTAAGGAATGTTTTGAAAAATTTTCAGAACTATTCTCAATCGGATCGACCGGTTGGGGAACTGGATCAGCCAGTTTTTTGGGTTTTGTAAGGGTCGTCCGATTTCAGTTTAATTGAAGCCTGTGACCTTTGTGAGTCCGACCCATTCGCCCGTGACAAGGTAGCTATGGTTATGGTCCGAAACGGGTTTAGTTCAGGTTAATGTGGTTCAATTTTGGATTCTTAAGAATTAGGACCTATGTAGGTCCAAAGGGTGATTAGTTAAGCACCAATAATCTGGTTTTCATGGAGCCCGCTTTATTTAATAGATACGGGTTAACAAGAGTGGTAGTATCATGAGTGGTTTGTATGCCATGTATGGTTTCTCTGGGCTTCCTTTGCTTTTGGATATCTAATTCTTGAGAAATTATTGTGAAGGCTTAAAATGTGCGAATTAATCTTTCCTTGCAACGCTTTGGCTAGGGACCACGTGTACATGCCACATTTGCCCTTTGGTTTTCAGGTTTTTAAGCATGCTAGATAAATTAATTAGGTCGGGTCCGATCCAGTTATATGTTTAGCCTAGGAGACTATCCGATATGTGACCCATATGTCTCACATACCAAATTCACTAAGAACCGACAAAATGAGGGTGTTACCTCATATGAGGTAGCTACCCGATAGTAATCCGATCCTAATCTAAATCTAGTTTTCACGATAACGCCCATACCGGAGTCATCAGCTTTGTTTACTGGGTTTTCCCTTATAAAATAACAAACAAAAGTAAGTGGGGCGATCAGAAAACTGCTCCTGGGACGACTTTCTAAAATTCGAAAATCAACCCACATTTTCTTTTCATTTAGCTATTTAGTCGCGCCACTTCCGTGGATCGGGCAGGGTCCACAAATTGGCGACTACCGGGATCGAACCTAGAATCTCCGGTTCATAAGAGACTGCTTAAAACTTGAGTTGTGTATATTGGAGCACATGGTTCTCTGATCAGGAGGCTCTTGGGCTACGTAGATGGCCAATGATCATACACTTGATTGGTATTTGGCCTACATTTGTGATTTGTTGATGTTTGTGTGTTCACTTGTTAGATTATAGCATGCTTTCTCATTATTTATCGGTATCTAGCTATAACATTTAGGATTAGGCTTAGAGGATCAGAATGTGTGTAGATTTTGTGATGGGCTTGCTCTTTGTGCATGATTGTTTGCTGCATGACTGCTCCTTCCCTTGCATGACTGCTTGCCGCTTGTGTTTATGGGGCACGTGTATATCCCCTTACTTTCGAATCACTAGTCTTGGTCGACCATTCCTCATGGATTGCTTGCTCGGGGAGTCATTCCCAACTGTCTACCTTCGACCAAGCTAGGGGTTTGGAATAAGGTCTAGCATAAGGGCTATATCGTTGTATGGGAGCATTATGGAGATGACGGATGTCCGAGCAATGAAGACCTGTATAGCCCTGAGCTAGATTTCATGGATAATTGTGTGGCCAGTATTTCACTTTAATTGTTGATTTATTGTTGATTAGGATCTTAGGTTGTGTATCCTTGTGGGTACGATCATCTAGCCTTTTAGAACTTGCTTTTTCTCTTTGTTAGCTTTTAAGCCACCTTACCTCTAAGGTATTACCATGTCAGAATCTCGCTCCTACATGTGGAGCCACATATCAGATTAGTTGTTGATGTCACATGTCAGCTCATTCCCTTAGAGGATTTCATTATGGGATTGCATTACTGGATTGATTTCCATATTGATAGTCATAGAGACTTAATTACCCCTTTCCTTTTGTAGGATTGTTGATTAAGAGAGACCTGGGTTCCCGGGCTTGGATCCGGATCGGAGGTAGACTTGTTAGAGATTCAGATCCACACAGTCAGTTAGAGCAGACATTAAATCATAGAGATATGGACCCTCAATACGTTACTGTCGACCAATTGGCTGAGATTACCGATACCATGGCATCTCTCTGAGATGCTATATTGGGACTGGAACAGAGGATTGATGGGCATCAGGCCCAACCATTTCCAATTTCAAGGAGCACCCCGCATGACTCTACTGCACCTCCACCACCACCACCACCACCACCATCTGGACCCACTATACAGTAGGACTATACAGGTCCACCTCCACCACCACCACTGGCTCAATCAAATTTCACCCGGGCCGGAGCATTTGTACTGTATGGTCAGACTGAGACCACGCCACATTCTGTTGTGGCCCCGCACCACCACGATGACACTCAGCCCGTGACGGATGTGATTCTGGAGCGCAGGATTAGGTCTCCGCGATGTCTCGATGGAGTTATAGGTTGGGACTCGATATGATGACCTTTCTGAAGGGCAACCTTGCCGCTTGAGTTTTGCATGCCGGACATCGAGAGGTACACCTGGATAGGGTGCCCCCGTGATTCACTTACGCCTGTACAACGCTGTTATGCGCAAGCATAGATAGGCACGATGATCATGCTTTTTCCTGCCGCCGAGCAGCGCCAGGGCCAAGGCTTGCACTCATTAGACCCTTCGAGGCGTAGGGACATGGGCTTATTCGGGACAGGAGTTTATCGTATTAACATTCTTTTAATAATCAGAGCGACGTATCCCGGAGAGTTAGAGGCCCTCAGGCAGAGGCCAGATGATTAGATCACTTCATTCATCTCCCGCTGGAGAGAGAAGATTGTACGTATTTATAGATGTAATCTTCTTAGAGCGATCGTGATCAAAGATGATACAGCCTTCACCGTCAGTAACCTGCGGGCTTCCCACATACAGACTTTAGATCATTGGTTCAGCCCTATGGCATTGAGGAGGGCATAACTGAGGATTATAAGCAGACTCTTCCCTGACTTCAAGGAAAGAAGCCAAGGTCGTGACCTGCACCATCGCATGTCGGGTGCCATTGCACAAGACAATGTGTCCCCACGCCACCTTCGTTTGCAAAGCGCAATGACACTCTTACAGATGATACAACAGATCAAGACACTGCTTACTCCTTTCAGCTTCTGCTTTGGGCCTACTTATCTACATCCGCCACCACAGCCAGTATATGCTACACAGCGCTCGCGAGGCCACTACGTACAATAAGATCAACAAAGATGAGCACCACCTCCACCGAGGCCACTGCGCAGCATAACTCCGGGATGCCATTGAGCCTAGCATTTCAGAGAATGTTTGAAGGGGGTTTGATTGTTCCATCAACATACAGACCACCACCACAAATTTACCCCACCCTGGATCTGTGGATCCATCTTCACCAGGCCTTATCACGTGAGACAACATGATACAGATAGTTGTGCAGCATTGAGGCATGCTATTCAGGAATTGATTGATCAGGGTTTGGTTGATTTGGGACGCCCTGGAGTGACTACATACTCGCTCCCCACTCATAACACTAGAGTTGTACCTCCACCCCCGGGTGGTATACATTCAATTGAGTTTTTAGGAGATGAGATATTCATGATGGGATGGGATGCAGAGGCTCCTCACCAACTGCTTGTATGCATTCTTAGGGCTTTATTGATACACCCATGGTCAACAGTCTCCAGCCATTTAGATTGATTCCGCATGATGTTCCTCACGACAACAAAGATCGCTAGCATACTTGCACATGTCTCCATGGCACCCTTAATTCTATTTCCGGAGGACTATGGGCCAGTGCATAAAGATGTCCAGATTGTTACGAGGAGTGGGAGGGTAGCTCAGCCCCCACCTATTGATAGATCTTTTGCTGGCATTGATGCTAGAGATGAGATTCAAAGGGAAGATGATGAGATTTTGCGCTAGCTGCACACCACTTAGGCCCGCATTTCCATTTGGAGCTTATTGGCCTTATCCAACACACATAGAGACGCATTGATCAGAGCTCTTAGTCATATTAGAGTTGATACTACTACCACCGTAGGGGGACTGATCCACTTTCTGACAGCGGATAGGGCTACATGCATAGTGTTTTATGACAATGATTTACCACCTGAGGGATCAAACCATGTTCGTCCTTTGTTCATCAATGTTGCTTGTTCAGGTCGTAGGGTGCCTTCCGTCCTGCTGGACAACGGCTCTGCCCTTAACGTTTATCCACTGGTTACTTCCATTGCTTTGGGATTTTCACCATCCGATTTTGAGCCATCCATACGCACTGGGCCGAGCTTGACAGATTCGGGAGGATGGCCTAGGTACTTACCACACATGTCATGACGTCCACAGATGCTCCACTCTTCAGGTTTTAGGATCCAGCCATTCTTTAACTCCGCTGGGGCCGCCCCTCGATCTGGCGAGGTGGGTGCTATACCATTCTCTCTTCACTTCATCGAAGGTGAAGTTCATACACGAGGGTCGATTATCACAATACAGCCTCCGACAAAGATGTTGTTACTCTGAGAGCCGTTGTTACAAATCGCCACAGCGAGGACGCACTCGTGACTTAATCGGGTTTGTTTTTGACGAGGTCCAAAGTTGTCTCCGCTTAGAGGATGACAACAGAGACATGGTACCATGTCTTTGATTGTTAGCAACAAAGACTTTGCGCTTAGCATGATGAGAGTGCATGTCTTATATGCCCCGGCTCGATCGGGGTCACAGGGGCCAAGCCAGTTTACTATTACGCCGATCGACATACATATGGATTTTAGGTTACACTTTGAGGATGATGACGACACATGCCGATGTCGCCGAGATAAAGAGTCAGCTTGTCCCGGTTCCATTCGACAATACTCCCCCTTCTCGCCCATACACTTTCTTCGCTGAATGACTATTTTACCAAAGGATCAGAGATGCACCCCACACAGAAGGAGTTAACCATGTTTCCAAGATGGTTGAGATTCGAGGCATTCAATAGGCCTTAAGACATATGTGCTTGAGTTCTAAGACCACCGAGCCACCCGAGGCCATGACAGTTGCACCCCCATCACTGGATCGAGCCAGTGTGTTTTCCATGTGCTTTCCTGAGGAGGTCCCTGACTATGATCTACCTATGGATTTGGGAGATGGTCCCGATGGTGATTTTTGTCTGATACTTATATGGATGCAATGGACATGATAAGCACTAGCCATATCCTTGACATAGCCCCGCTTGGGCCCCATTATGCTTTTGACATGTTTGGAGTTTCTATGATTAATACTGATAATGTGACACTTTATGACGCTTGCACTGACGCGATGGACATGATCGACACTGGCCTCATTCTGGATGCTTCCTCACTTAGGCCCTGATTCGCTTTTGATGTGTTTGGGATTTCTATGCTTGAGTTTGATGGTGATGGACTTGTTGCTACTGATATTACTCATGATATCAAGTTTCTACAGGGAGCGTCCGACTCGTGGACTCAAATTCCTCTTCTTTTGACACTATGTCCGGTTTGTCACCCGCTTGATGACATTTCGATGGGTAATAATGATACGCCGAGGGCCAAAGTATTTGCTTGTGTCATAGCATTTTCATTTGATCGCACTACTCAAGCATCTATACCATATGTATGCGACAAGTTGATGATGCTGGAGACATCTTAATTTAATTCACTGTGGTGTCGTGGCCCACTCGATAGAGGATGTAGAAAGTTACACCTGTTTCTGTAGCACAAAGTTGATAGATTTTGGTGTACCAGATCAGCCCAGGGAGATTAGGATTGGCTCTTCCTTATCTCCTGATGAGAGAAGTGGATCGACGACTCACTCATGTCATACTTGGATGTATTTGCATGGTCGTATGAGGACATGCTAGGCCTTGACCCCACTATAGTTCAACATCACCTGCCCATTCTGCCACATGCTATGCTAGTTAAGTAGAAATTAAGGAGACTACATCCTCGATGGAGTCTGCAGGTTAAGGAGGAAATGCGTACAAATCGTTGTCAAGCCCCGTCAAAGAGTTGAGTATCCCGAAATGGTCGCTAATGTCGTCCTTGTTCCCAAAAAGGATGGCAAAGTTAGAGTTTGTGTTGACTTTTGAGATTTGAATAAGGCCAACCCTAAGGATGAATTTCCCCTCCCACACATCGATATGTTAGTTAACAGCACTACAGGGCACCCTATGTTGTCAGGTATAATCAGATTTTGATGGCTCCAAAGGATATGGAGAAGACTTCTTTCATCACTGAGTGGGGTACTTACTGCTATCGGGTCATGCCATTTGGGTTGAAGAATGCAAAGATACTTATCGTAGACAAGCATTACTTTATTCCATGATATGATGCATAAAGATGTTTATATATGTGATGATTTATGTGATGTTGAAGTCTCGAGACAGTGGCATATCACTAGCAAAGATTCTGTAGACTCCTTCAGAGGATCCGACAGCTCGTATCCCATAGCTCGTATTAAGATTGAATCCCAAGAAGTGCACCTTTGGGTAAAATCTCTAGGAAATTGTTAGGACATTGTTAGTGAGCGGTAGCAAAGGTTGATCCAGAGAAGACTCAAGGCCATACTTGACATGCCCAAGCCCGAGGAACGAAAGAGATCATGAAGCTTTTGTACTACAATACATCCGCTATTTCATTACTAGACTAAATGCACATACGCTGAGCTTCCCATTTTCACCTTCTCCGAGGAAGAACCACTACGGTTTGGAATACGATTATTGGGCTGGTGCTTTGAAAGATTAAGGAATGTTTACTTTCTCCCCCAGTCTTAGTGCCTCCCACACCGGGGCGGCCCTTGCTTCTATATTGTCGGCCAACATAGCTGGGATGCATGTTAGCTCACCGATGATTCAGAAAGGAGTAAGCCATTTATTATCCGAGTAAGAGGATGTCGGAATACAAGTGCAAAATACATTATGATTGAGCGCCGCTTAGCATCAATTGGCTACCAGAGACTTGGCACCATGCGACGTGAGTATTCCATACTCTTTAGCTCGATCGATCCATCGAGATATTTGTTCGACCGATCTTTCCGACCAGCTCAAGAGATGGTTGGTTCCATTGACGTGAGTTTGATGTTCAAGATATGACACAGAAATCGGTAAAGTACATTGCTGCATCATTCGGGCTTCTTTTCCTTAATACGACGATATACCAATTGACGATGATTTCCCCCGACGAGCAATTTGTTTCAATGACCAAAGATTACAGACGGCGCTTGTACTGATGGTGCCGCCTAATCGCCGGGTTTGGTATTGGTATCTTATTGATATCACCACAGGGTGATCACATTCCTAGATCAGTTCGATTAGCATTTTCTGATCATCACCGGTTGACGAATAATATAGTTGAGTATGAGGCTTACATTACTTGCATGAGATCTACTGGATCTTGGCATTAAACAAGAGACCATAATTCCAACTAGTTATACAAATATAATCTGTGGTTTCGGAGGACTCGAGATGAGAAGCAAAGCCCTACCATGCTTACTTAGACCTACCGTCACGATTCGACGAAATGAGATATATACATCTCGCTCTAGGCGAGAATTAGTTTGCTGATGCGTTAGCCACCTTGGCTTTTATGGTTGAGATTCCTACAAGAGTGATTGTGAGACCACTACTGATTGAGACCAGGTCCGCACCCACTTACTGTTGTTTAATTGGAGATATTGAGAATCAGGATGAGCTACCATTGTATCATGATATTTATCAGTTTCTATCATGTGGTGCTTACCCTGAAACAGCCACAACCAAGGATATGAGAGCATTGAGACAATTGGCCACCAGATTTGTTATTTATGGGGATGCCCTTTATAGGAGATCATCCGATGGCCTATTATTATTATGTCTAGACCGCGCCTCTGCAAATCGAGCTTTAATGAGAGGTTCATGCCGTGAGTCTCGTGGCCCAGCCACATGGAGGCCACATGCCAGCGCATAAGATCATGAGGATCGTTACTTTTGGTCGACTAACATTGTTGCCGCTTGGTACGTAGATGTTCCTGGAGGCCAAATTTACCTAGATTCTGATACACGTGCCACTGAGTTGCATGCACTTACATCCCTCGCCGTTTTCAAGATGGGGCATTGATATTATTGGGAAGATCTCACCCAAGTCTTCCAAAGCAAGGCGAGTACATCCTAGTGGCGCTATTGATTATTTCACTAAGTGGGTGGAAAGCCATTTATGTTGGATTGATACGACTGTGGCCAAATTCATCAGATCGCACATTATATACCGATATGGGGTCCCTCATGAGTTGATCTCAGATAGAGGAGCGCATTTCAGAGGCGAAGTGGATACACTAGTCTAAGAGTATGGTATTCAGCATCATCGATCATCTGCATATAGGCCCACTAATGGGGCATGAAATGCAAATAAGAATATCAAGAGGATTTTGAGAAAGATGGTTGAGACTTAGGATTGGTCGAGAATCTCCCTTTCGCATTGTGGGCTTATTGTACATCTTTTTGTACCTCAACTGGGGCTACACCTTAAAAATGGAACAATATGCAATTATTGTGGTTTGATGATAAAAAGTGGTGGAATTGTATAAAGACCAAATGATGTATATGTGAAAATATGGCCAAGGGAGTGAATGTGGTAAATACTTAAAAACTAATTTGAAACAAAAGTAAGTGTACTCAAAAACTGAAATGAAAAGTATTACCAACACTCAACCCCTTTCCGCAAGTGCACGGGTCATACAAGTAATAAAGTGGACTCTGTGATCCTGATATCAGATCTAATGAGGATTGGGAGGTTCTCTCTAATTGGAATTTGATCACCCCGATTACAAGGACTCTTCACTATTTAGGCGATCAAATACGATGTGGAATAAAATCAATTTAATTGAAATAAAAATTGATTTAAAACTAATCCTAAAAATCTACCAAATAAAACAGTTTACATTTCCTTGAAAGCACAACAATTGTGAGTTGAATGCTAGATTTGTCCAAGAGCAAGTGTAGTATAATTTCTCCTGGCACTATACATTTCACTATCTAACACACCATATTCCTTTTCAGGACAAATGGATCTAAATAGCTACTTGTAAAACCTGACTCTCTTTAAGATTTGATTGTTTTTCTTTTTCAATCTTCACAACCATTTCTTAGGATCAAGAATTTCATTTCATAGACAAAGAAAATGCAAGCCTTCCAATGTAAACAGACACCGCCCTTCAAATCTAATAAAATTTTCTATCTCCTTGATTAGATATTTGCTAACACGGGATAAAGATCCTTTTATCAAACTAAGGAGAAACCTATGATAAACTAAATTGATACATCATCTAATTAATCCTCACACCATGAGTAAATTAGTGATCTATCAAAGTAATTTTTCAAAGTTCATTAGTTCCAAGATATTAGTCTAACATACCCCTAAGTTACCGCTCTTTTACTCAGAATCTTTCATCTCCGTGTCACTCGTAGGACCTCCTGAAATCGTGAGAAAAGATGCTCTTTTCTCGGGCATAAGCTACTAATATTCGAACAATTAATTTTATAAACAATACCAATTATATAAATTCGCTTTCAAAACCCACAAAATAACTAAAAATTGCAATCCGAATGTTCAACAATTAATCCCCACCTCAAGAGGGTGTTTAATGTCTGCTATCGGGATTCCAATCATCACCAATCAAACAAAAAGTAAGAAAATGAAGAAAGAAATCAAGAGACAAGAAGAGAAAAATCCAGATTTGAGCTTAAATCTTCGCCTCAACAGTAAATAAATTGAATATCCGAGTACAACACCAAAATCTCTTCAATAGAAATAAAAATCTGCTCTAAAACTACTCTAAGATCTATTAAAAATAAAAATCTGCAGAAAAAACTAAGAAAATGGGTAGTTTAGAGAGAGAAACCCATGAGAAAGAGAAAATCCAGATTTTTACCTTCAATCTTTGTCTGAACCTTAGTGAAATCTGAATATCTGTTATACAACACTGAAATCTCTTCAATAGAAATAAAATTCGCTTAAAACTACTCTAAAATCTAAAATAAATCAAAATCTGGCGTGAAAACCGAAAATGGGAGTCTAGAGAGAGAAACCCCATGAGAGAGGCTTCAATCTTTCCGCTCCCTCTTACCTAAAAAACGAAAGTATATATGGTCCTAGGGTGAAATGGGCTTGAAATTAGGTCAAAATATCAATTTTCGGCATTTTTTAGGTTTCTCCAGTGTTTTTGGTCGCAACACAGCAAGCTGGTCGCGACACCGTTTTTTTGGTCGCGACACATTTTCCTGGTCGCGACTAAGTTTCTGGACAGCAACTTGTTTTTCTTCTCCAACTTGTCGGGGCCATAACTTCTTCATTTTAACTCGGATTTGGGCGTGTGAGTACTCGTTGGAAAGATATTTGAATGTAGAATGCATCCATGAGGGAATTTGAACCCTTTGATGTTCCAGATAGTACATAAAATTTTATCTTCCCAGTGGCGCACTGTGAGACTCTCGGTTGACTCTTCTTTTGGAAATATATTGCTCATTTCTTGCCAAATCACTTGCTTTTCATCAATAATCCTACAAAACCATGTTTAGAGGAAATTTTATGAGTTTTACATGAATATGGATATAAAATGCACAAAATAACATGTGAAATGAATTCAAAACATAGATGAGTTTTACACTCATCAAATTGCTTGCTTCAAATTTCACCTATCACATACGGATCCCTCATTCAAATACAAAGAAGTGCCCAAATGTGCAATCGAAAGTGAAATAAGAAATGAAGCAACTTTTAGAGCAAAAAAATTAAATTAAAAGTGAAAAAAACTACGTATATGGAAGAAATTCGAGCAGAATTACGAGGCACAATGGGAGGAAGACATCAAACTATCATTGATGATGATGAGGAGGAGGAGGAGGGTGACGAGGATGTATATATGTATCCGACTGATATGCACCCTGATGAATGAAATTAATACCGAGAAGCAGTACATGCATCAAAAGCTAGTGAATGGAATCGAGAACAAGTTAAAGGATTTATGGGAGGCAAGAGAAAAATAGGTAAATCTTTACATCTAATTCATTTTTTCACATAATTGTGTATAAAAGAATGTAATTAGATTTTTTTTTTTGTATAATTGCAATATGCGAGGCTTCACAACCAAGTGATCCATAAAGATGTATGCAAAGATCACAAAGTGTTCTGCAGATAATGACTCCATCACCGCCAATCAGACACATTGTACAAGTCTTCGACTGCATGAAAAAAAGTCAAAAAAATATGTTCGAAGGTGGTTTAATCAAGGAAACAATGGGATGATTGATTAGCAAGTTTTTCATATATGAAAGTGTTCCACCTCAAAAAGCGGACTCACACCCCTTTAAGAACATGATTATTGGTGCACAACAAGCATGTTTGTTTAATTGTCTAATATGTTTTAATAATGACATTATTATCTTAAAATTATGATTGCAAATTGGCAACCATTATCAACTTTCCATTAATTATATATGTAGGGATGGGCATTGAACCACCATCTCCATATGAAATCAAAAGCAAGTACTTGGAAATTGAGTATAAAGACATGGAAGCTTATGTCAACATACAAAGAGAGAAATAGAAGACATATGGATGCACAATTATGTGCGATGGATTGACTGGGCCAACCAAATTAAGCATAATTAATTTCATGGTATATTCAAAAGGATGCACAATTTTCCTCAAATATGTTGATGACGATAAGATTAAAACAAATACGATATATGCTTTGTCATGACTTAACAAGGAAGTCGGAGAAGCAAATGTGGTAAATAGTAACAAAATGGATCAAAGATTTGTGAAAGCAGAAAGTTGTTGATGATGAAATACAATTTGTATTAGACTCATGTAAGACACTTCATTGATTTTAATGTTTGATGACATCAAAAGGGAGGCCATGTTAGTTGATCATGAATCCTTGAAAGATAACCAACTTCATCTACAATCATGGTTGGTTGCTTGCAAAAATGCGAAAGGTCTGTGGTGGAGATATTGTGAGTCTTGGAGCAACAAGATTTCCAACAAACTATATCATCGTTGACAATCTTCTAAAAAAAGATGGTTGATTTGAAGAAAGTCTTTATTAAGATGTATGGATTCCCACATGCTTACGAACAAATTTTTGACATATAATGAAAGGCTCATGTTTGATAATGAATATCGAGAAGGTGGACAAGCTAGTATCCATCTATGAGGCGTGACACAAAGGCTTTGCATTGTCGATTCGTGTCGCCCAAACCTTTTGCTATCTACGAGTTGATTCGGCTGATGAAGGAAAATTTAGATCAACTCAAAGCTAAAGAGTGGGAGAAACATATTATCACAGATCGTTGGGATAGAACCCTTAAACATCCTCTTCATGCAGTAGATATTTAATTAATATTCTCTTCACCGATATTCACATTTAATAATATTATGTTTCTATTATCACATACTAATTTTCAATAACTATTGTAATCAGATTACCCAGAAAATTTAAATTTAAATTTTTCTATGAAAGCGGCAAAACGGTAATTTAGAATAGTCCCTACAGAAAAGATAAGATTTTTCGGATCTCTGATGACAAATGGACTCCACCGTCGAATTCTTTTCTAAATCTAGCATCCTACGAATTTCGACGATTCAAGACAATCGTAATTTTACGAGACACCGGTCGAGGACACATGGCCTAATCATGTGGATGCCATATAGAACCCGAAGGGAGTGACACATGGCAGGAACCATGTGGTTCACTTGGAATAAATGGCTCACACTGATCCATGTGTTACATGATGTAATAAAAGGGCACAAATAAAAGAAAAATAAGGAAGAAAACATGGTGATGACATATGGTAGTATGGAGGAAAGTGTGAAGTTTCCCACTTTTGACAAATTCGTAGATGGATGAGGATCTAATAAAAGAGAGGAGAAATGAGAAACAAGAGAAAAAGAGCAGAAGAGAAACAGAGAAGAAAAGAGAAAGGAAAATGAGATGATAAATGAGAGAGGAACAAACATGAAGCAAAGTGGAATTGGTGGATGGCGAAGGAAAGGAAGGGAAACATGGGGAGAAAAAGAAAAACAAACAAGGAAGAGAGAGAGGAATGGAGAGAGAGAGAGAAGAGCAGAGAGCCGATTTTCCGGCCGATCGTCGAAACTCACGGTCTCGAGAAGAAAATTTGATCCATGCATTGTGGGCTACGCGTGGGTACCAAAATCTTTGAGTTTCACAAACCTCACGGAGGTAGGAATTTTTCTACTTGAATTGTTTTCAGCTTCCAAAGGCAATTTTAACGGCATGTATGCTGGGGGCTTTTAACCGCCGCATGATTTAGTCCCAAGATTTCACATCGAATATTGGAAATTTTTGGGATTGTCTGCTGCGATCCGAATCGGGGTTGAGGTTTGGTTTTAATCTCATGACTTATGTCTTCGGGTTTTGTTGAGTTTTTTCGGTATCACAGTAATGTGTTGATGAATGGAACCAAAAATGGTTCATGGTCGTGAAGGGACCAAGAGGTGCCTTGTTTTCTATGAGTCTGAGATTTGGGCCATTTTGTGTGTTATTGTTGGAAAAATAAATAACATGCTATTGTGTGTAAAAATCATGTTAATATATACTTGCTTGATGTATTAACATGAAAATTGTGGTAAATGGAAATTATTTGTAGGAAATATAATTATCCGGAATTTATAAATGTTGCATGTAGCCTTATCATGTTACGTGAAGACGACCGCATGAAATGGCATGATTGCATTTCATAATCATGGTCACATCGCATTTAGCTCAGCGCGTAAGGCATTTCTTAACGCGCCATGTAGCTTTTTAAACGACAACATTCAAAATCAGACTACACAGATAAAACAATAATAATAATAAATCATGTGTATTTAGTAAAGCAAGATGGGTGTTGCATCCCCTGTGGTGAAACCACTTTATTCTCGTCGACATACGATCCGGCGAAAGTTCGTGGAAAGTGTCGAAGTCGCTACTGGTGAGACCCCTAAATTCGCAACCCAAATAAACACAATGTAGATTTGACAAAATTTAAATGAATATTGAGAATTGTCCAACGGGTTGTCTATCAAGGAAACACCACTACACATCATGCCACAGAAAGGAGGAGCCTGCTAGGACTCGTGTCAGGAGCACGAGGCCTCATTTCATGCATGACACATAATATTCCATATAGGATTGCATTATTTATATGGAATGTGATTGGATATTTTATGTACACCATTTCATGTGCATTTTAGGTGGGGAGTAGCCCTTGTAGGAGAATTTTCTAATGGCATTGCTCACCCCGTCGTAGGACCCCCTTTTAGGTATAGGGAGTGTACAAGGAGACGACGCTCCTATGAGGCCGTGATTGCGAAGGAGGCTGACATGTGGCCTTGAGTAACATTTTTGTAAAAGTGTTTTGTATAAAATGATTTTTATAAAATTTTCGACTATCAGAGGCCTTCCGTATGTAATTATGGTAAGAGCAAGATCGGGACCCCTTGCCAGATCGTAATTATTCATTTTCTTTTTCATTTTTTAGGGGATTTAAATATGAAATAAATGTGTCTCTTGAAGGGACGATGGAAGTGGTGCCGAAAACTCGGTGTCCATAGCTGGTACCGGTCCCATCAAGACTTAGGTGTAAGACTCACATAAGACAATTCGCGTTAACGAGTTGTCACGGGACCCCTGAACAAGGCCACAAAGAATATACTATCTAAATCCAAAATTTCAATATAGACATGGAGTTGGTTTTGACCATGAGCTACTTCAAGTTGTTCATGACGTTTTTTCTAAATTAGATCCTAATGTTGAAGGCCTTTGTAATTTTGGAAATGAGGTAAATTAATGAGCTTCTAATTCTAATTAATTGATTCAATTTATTCAATTGATTTTTTATTTTAGATATTTTGACATTTTGAATTCACAGCTTATACTCTTTTGAGATGCAAAAACATGATTTGGTGATCGAGCAGTAATAGCCTCAAGATCAAAAATGGTTCTAGTGAGTTTTAATTCTCATTAAAAGTGAAGTCCATAACTATTTTATTATTATATATTGAATATAAGTAATTTTTATTATAGTTGAATGGTGGTTTTTGTATGGAAATCACGCTCCGACATTAAGAAATTTGGCCTTAAAGGTTCTTTCCCAAACAACATCATTTTCAGCTTGTGAGAGAAATTGGAGCACATTTGCTCTAATCCATACTGTAAACAAAAATCGAATCTCTAGGCTCCAAATAATTGGTTTTTTGTTATTACAACATGAAACTAAAGGCATTTTGATATGGAGGCAAAGATCGATAAAGCCAAAGCACAAAAATACTCTTTCGATTTACTTGAGATTTCATCCGGAGTTTGGTGAAGAAGAGGAGAATCAACTATTCTAGCTAAGTTAGATATCTCCATTTATATGATGAAGATGGAAACTAACCACAAATTGTCGCATGTTCGAGAAGGTGTTGATGTCAGAGCTTTCAGTTTTATATGACAGTTCATAGTGAAAGTTTTAGTCAAGACACGAGGGACTCATTTTAGCCTGCTATTACTTCTTGACCCTCTTTTGATTCAAGTGTTAAACATAGTAGTAGACCAATTTTTGCTAGTACTTCTACTACATGTTATGATGGCTCTAAGATGTAGGACCAATTAGCGGTAGTGATATTGGAAATTATGGTGGGGATATTGCAGATCCATAACAAAGTCAATATCCATTGAGCCAATTCATCGGTGAAGATGATTTCACACATGCTACACAAGATGAAGACCATAGGTTTAGGAGAGTCGGTCCAGGTATTGGAGTAATTGGAAAGTCATATAGAGGAAGACAACGAAGGAAGACACCATACAACGAGGATTCGTTTTTGGCTAGTTTTGAGTCCACGAGTATTGGGACTCCATTCAGTGATTCATCGAATGAGGGCAACATATTTCTTCCTTATGGAATGATATGGTCGCCTTCTTCACATCCTTCAGTTCCATCGTGAAGAATATGGAATGATTAACTATCCTCATAACTCACAAATGTCATTCCAAATTCCATATCAAATGCAATACACAAACAGCATGTGGGTGAACCTCGAGTTTCCTATCCATGGAGAGGTTGTGGGTAGGAGTCAAGACATTTATGCATGACATGTTTGAAGTTACAACCAATATTATTGAAACACCATGTCTTGGTATGCATTGTCTTCAATAAGATGAGATCCCTTCATCAAATAATGTAATGGAGTCACACTGGTCTTCATTTTGCTTTTAAAAGATTATTGTAATATAATTTCTCGATAAATTATAATGAATATTGTCTTCAACAAGTGTATGTTTTTTTATTTGTCTACTTAAGGAAAAATAAGGAAATTAAGAAAATAGAAATGAGAAGTAGAAGTAAGGAAAAAAAAAGAATAAAGTTAAATCTCACATTTTTTTTTTGTTTTTTCAAACTCATTATATTTATTTTAAAATAAATAATTAAACCTATGTAAATTGTAAATAATTTTATTTATATTTAATTTTCGATCTTGTGATTTTTATCACGCAAATCAAGTACAAGAAACTCATTTTCTTTAACATTTGTATATATTTTTTAGAACCAAAACAATTGGAAAAGTAATAAAAAACAATGTATTAAAATCGGATCGTATCGTCAACTGCACAATCAAGCAGAATCAATTGATGAACCGTGTGTGAATCGCCTAATTTGATCTGATTGGGCTAAACCGAGCGATCTTAGGTGTTTTTTGATTTCAAGCCTATACCTAAACCTTCAAAGCTTCCAAACCAGCCTAGATCAAACTAAATTGTATAATAATGACGCCATGTGGCAATTAAGGCCCACAAGCACAAGAGCTGAATGTGCTCGAATCAGGTCATCACCGATTCGTACACGCAGGTGATCCCGAATCAACAAAATTTATATCCTATACTTCTCCTCCAGTCAAGCTAACACCGCAAAGATAAAGGTCTAGGCCTCCAACACAGGATGAGCTTTCTTCGCACAAATGACTAATGTTGAAGGCAAAAAAATTGGTGAACAAATTCTGGATTTGGTTTGGTAAAACAGGGGGTTTGGGTGTTCACCGATCGAAACTGGAAACAAGAAAAAAATGTAAAATAGAAACCCCTTGAAGTGTTAGGCCACCGGTTTAGGGCTTCAAGGTAACCACATGTCCCCTGGGTATTTTATCATTGGGAGCATGACATATGTCATTTCCCGAACCTGGATTCATTTAGCTTTGAAAACTAAAACCCATGATTTTCCCTTGAAAATAGCATTTAAATGGGAATAAATAACTTTAACAAAGGAAAACACATCTCAAAAAACCCTAATCCATTTATAACTAAAGGTGAGATAACTGACCGAGCCTCAATGGATATAGTGAAAGTATCCAAACAAAAAAGCTCTGCCAAATACACATTAAAGAGAGCATGCTTTAAGAGATTTTAACCCAAGTGAGGCCAGAACACAAACAACCATAAATACGTGCGCAAAACAGGGAACCGTGAGTTACCCCACACCCTAGCTAACACCTGCCCCTAAGGAGGAAGAGTCTAGTTTAACATCCTCGAGTCATTATCCGTATGAGTGTTTACAGCTCGAGAAATCTAAAGTTAAAAGAAGAAAAAAGGAAAAAGGAAGCCATGGGAAATCGCTCTTCGCCATCAGATATCCGAAATCGCCTGGTTGATTTGTACAACCGAGACTTATATAGATGCTCACAGCGGGTTACAAAAACCAAAATCTAAGGTTATTAGGTAAATGGAAAAACCAAAAGCAAAAGCAAATGTGGTGTACGTGAAAGGTGAACAAGAACAGGAGTAGAAATCGAAGCACTGAGTCGAACGTTGCTCGCAGGAGAAGCTTTCCGCGAAGGTTTTTCTTCACATTTTCGCTTCTTCTTTCCTTTCGATTCGATTCAAGAATGCCGAGCTGACACTCCTTCAAGTAGCCGGACTCAACAATTTTAAGATAATTACCAACCGCAAATTTAAGCCACAAATGCGCATCATTAAAATAAGTGATCTTAATGTGCAAATCTGCACTAAGACACGATTAAGACAATAAAAGACTAAACCTATAATAAATAGGGTTAAAATGAAGACTTTTTACTAATCGCCACTTTGCCATATTTCAAGCCTCACGCTTAACTTTTACCTATATATATATATATATATATATATATATATATATATATATATATATATATATATATATATATATATATATTATTTATTGCAGAAGGGGCCATGACGCCCATGCGGCAACCAAGGCTCCATAAACACAAGGCAAGAGCCAATGCTCGAGTCTATGGTCACCCACATATTTTGAAGTTTCTCCCCAACAGTTTCCTTTTAACTATATATATATATATCAACCATCGATCCGATCAATTTGGTTTTTAAAACATTAAAAAAAAAATTATTGAGAAAAATGATTTTCTTATATTTTATCGACTAATAAAATATAAATAAAATTACTTCTAAAATTTATATATTTTTAATTTATTTAATATTAATATTGATATATTTAAAATAAATAAAATTGATTTGAATCAACAAAAAATATTATGGGTCCAATTGACTCTATTTTTATTTATTCATTTATTTTTTATTTTTACTTTCATATTTTATTCCTTTTCTATTTTCTCCCAAAATTTTAAGAAAGAAACGTAGCCAAATTGAAAAGGTTATGTTTAATACATTTAATTTTTGTGGGTACATACAATAAATGCTAGATTGCTAGTAAACAAATAAGACAACAAAAGTACAAATCGAACAGCTAGGCTGAAAAAGACTCACTGCTCCTTTTCCTTCCCTCCCCTTAGAGAGGGGAGTTTAGTTCTTGTAATTTATTTATCATTAATCTAATTTTCAAACTTCCATTTAATGTTTGCCAACGACATATAACTCAGTTGATTCAAAGCACCTTTTACCCAGTATTAACTTCGTACTAGGCAACGGAGGAGTTAGAAATCAATGTGGGGAATTTTAAGTTAAAGAAAATTTTCCAAATCTAATAGCTCTAAGCCTCATTTCAAGGATATACCACTGATGAGATTTCACGGGGAAAAGTATATATATATGTACATTGATACAAAAAGTAATAAGACATTAGTGGTCAAGCCAAAGTCCTTACACAGGGCATTTGACTCTAAAGCTACTAGAGAAAGAAATAGAGATAAAATGTGAAAGTAAAAAAATTTGTTTATTCAAACTTATTTTTATTTGTTCGTTTCCATTATTAAATAATAACTAAAAAATTAAAAATTATATCAAATTATGAAGAATTTTAATTATATTTAATTTTTTTATATTATTTATGGTAAAACCAAACAGAACACCATTTTTCTTACTATTTCTTTTTCTTTTCCTAAAACCTTTCGAGTTCTAAACCAAAGATGTCCTTGATCCTCTGGTAACCGGATGGTGTAGGAGGTAAATAAATACCTGAATTTAGGTAAAAAGAAAAATCTTCTCTCACTATCACTTATACCATTAAATTTGTGGTCCCCCTCATCTTTCTATACATACCATACAAGATAGGGAGTATTGATCCTGTGCTTCGTCAAGAACAGAAAATGGACTACACAACTTTTTTGCTTTTGCTTTCCTTTCTATGGACATGCATTCATCTCCTCAAACTCAGTCTGATTCGCCCGAAACCTGGCACCGCCAGCCTCCCTCCCGGCCCCCGGCCATTGCCGATCATCGGCACCATCCTCCATCTCGGGGATAAACCCCACCAATCTCTCGCAAATCTCTCTAAAACTACGGCTTCAATGTCTATCAAGCTTGAAGCAGCCAACCATAGTCATTTCCTCTCCAGAAACTGCAAAACAAGTCTTAAACAGATACGATCGATCATTCTCCGGCAGAACCGTCCCGGACGCCGTCAGAGCTCATAACCATCATGAATCTTCGGTGGCATGGCTTCCAGCATCTTTTCAGTGGCGAAAGATTCGGAAAATATTCTCTGCGCAGTTGTTTTCAGTGCATCAACTGGATGCTACCCAAAACCTGCGGAGAAAAATCATGCAGGAACTTCTTGACCATGTTGGAGAATGTTGCGGTAGGGGTTGCGCCGTAGACATTGGCGGCGCAGCCTTTACAGCGAGCCTTAATTTTTTATCAAACACTATTTTCTCCGTTAATTTGGCTTATGGTCATGATTCTGATTTTTCACAAGAGTTTAAGGAACTTGTGTGCAGCGTGATGGAAGGATTTGGGAGGCCCAACCTTGCGAATTATTTCCCGACTCTTAGATTGATTGACCCACAAGGTATTCGGCGGAAAATGAATGTTTATTTTGATAAATGGTTTGATATTTTTAATGGTATAATCAGTGAAAGGCTGCAATATTCAAAAGTTTCATCGACAAGCAAGGATGTACTGGATGCCCTCCTCAATCTCACAAAGGAGAATGACTTTGAGTGGAACGGCAATGACATAAAACATTTGCTTCTGGTGGGTAACACATCTTCACTCACTTTGTTTGTTAAATTTTATACATTTGCTTCTAGTGGGTAACACGTCTTCACTCAATTTGTTTGAGAAAGCAAATTTATAAATTACCCTCGACATGTACTGAAATTATTGAACCCATGTCATCATATATAGGTATACCAAATCTAAGCACGTCCATACAGCTGGGCTATGTCCTGCACTCCTAAACAACAGACCCCCAAAAATTCATAGTACTAAACTTTGGGGTCCGGTCCAACAAAATTGCCATCCAACTCTAACAGCTTCAAGGAAAAACATTAGTAAGTGCAAATTGCAAAATATGATTAACGAAATCTTAATTCTAACACTTCTTTCTTGATCAGGATCTCTTTCTTGCTGGAACTGATACCACTTCAATCACAGTAGAGTGGGCAATGGCAGAGTTACTTCGCCACCCGGAAACAATCGAAAAAGCTCAAAGAGAGATTTGGGAAGTCATTGGGAAAGGTGGGATAGTTCAAGAATCAGACATCTCAAAGCTTCCTTATTTACAATCCGTAGTCAAAGAAACCTTCCGGTTGCACCCAGCAGCCCCACTGCTAATTCCCCATAAAGCTGAAACTGATGTAGAACTATGCGGATTCACAGTTCCAAAGAACTCACAAGTACTAGTTAATGCATGGGCAATTGGTCGAGATCCAAGCACTTGGCTGAACCCAGATGAATTCATGCCCGAGAGGTTTTTAGAGTGTGAGATTGATGTGAAAGGCCGAGACTTTGAGTTGATTCCTTTTGGTGCTGGAAGAAGAATATGTCCAGGAATGTCATTAGCTCATAGGATGGTGCATCTGATGTTGGTTTCTTCTTCATTCCCATGGTCGTGCTTGAAGGCCGGTGAATTCGCAGTAATTTGGACATGAGTGAGAAGTTTGGGCTTACATTGAAGAAGACACAACCCCTATGGGCTATTCCCATCAAAGTCTAATTGTATTTTTATGGTTCCATCGTGGGATAATATTAATCTTAAATGTAGTTTTCTATAGTACTTCCCAATAAACTCTCTTCTAATCATTCAATTTCCTTAAGCAAAGAGGGGTGGTTATTGGTTATTCTTGGCCTGAAATCCCTTGACACCTTCTTCTATGAATTTATTTCTTCAAAGTTCAAGATATGAGTTTTATTTTTTGCTTTTTCTTACGATTTTGTCATTGCCAGAAGATTTATTATTAGTTTCGGGCTGCAGAACGTTTTATTTCCAAGGTGATAAAAGGATTCTGACGGTGAAAAACATATTTGAAGAAACAAAGACAACAAATCAAATTATGCATTGCCAATATAGACGCTGCAGTTCTACTATACGTATTTTAAGAACTATACTAAGTATCAAATTTTGTTGTTTGATTTATTAAGGTTTTAACCTATCTACAATTTCATCATATATATTTAAAAATTTCAGATACGTGATTCGTGTCGATGTATTTCTATTTTGAATCAAAAAAATATTTTACATCCAAATAAATTTTTCATGGTGATAAGTATATATAATTAGTCAATAATGCATATCTCATGTCCAAAAAATTGTTTTTTAATTTATGGACAATGAATATGATGTTGCTCATTGTACCTAGCTCAAGCAATACAACGTTCATCATTTCAAAAAAGCAAAGAAGAAAGGGGTCCTAGATTTGAGTTTGGAGCAGTTTACTACCACTCAAAAAAGTCAAAGATAAAAGACAATTTTGTAATTTACTTAAATGGACATTCTGGTGATAAGTCCAATGAATGCTAGAATTTCTATAAAAATAATCAAATTGTGCATTTTTAATGGCGAAAATTATGTTTTAGGGCTAGTTCTAGCTCTTATTTAATAAAGAGTCTAGATAACACACTAATTAATAAGTAAATATAAAATTTGATCGACAAAATACCCTTTAATAACTTTCCACAAGCAATTGAAATCCTCTCATTCGTGCATACTCTCATTGGTTCTTCCTCTTTTCTCTACCTCTTCTCATCCTCATATCACTAGTTCTCCCTCTTTTCTCTACCTCTTTTCATCCTCATTTGGATCCTTATGTTCCATTAAATTCTCTTGGTTTGTCACGCTTCCCTGTGTTTCTCCAACTCTCCATATTTTCTCGCAAACGATCGTAATCTAATTCTAAATCGCTTTAAATAAGACATGGGCCTTCGAGGTTGTAATCTTTGTTCTTTGATTATTTTCTTTACAATACTTGGTTTTTTGGTGTTAATTCCTCGAAAATCATGCAGAAAAGATAAGCAAAGGAAACCTCAGAATTACGCAAACTCAATCAAGCAGGAAAACGAAAATTTGGGTTCATATTTGTGGAATATGGAGAGATTTTTTCACGTGGGTGTCAAATTATTTTCTTGCTTTGTGTAAATTGGTTATGAGATGAAACATGAATAGCATTCATATATGTTATGAATTTTTTTTTCATAAATTTTAAGTACCCACTGGATGGCGAATGGAAATCTTTCAGAATGGGTGAAATTTAATGTGAAAAATGACAGATTCAATTTGAACAATTGTACTTTTTTTTTTTTTGCATTCTAGAAGGAATAATCTTTTCCCCATCTTAATTTCATTCACAAAAACAACATAAATATGCAAATATTAGTCTTTGATAAAGAAAAATTGTTGTTTTTATAGTGTACGAGGGCATTACACTAATTGTACAAGGCTAATGTATTAACTGTACAAGTGGTGTACAAGATTGTGTTGCTCATTGAGTTTGAAGAGTTTTTTATTCAAAATCTCTTTCCTATATCGGATGATAATACGCCAACCTAGGACAATCTGTATACATATTAGTGGATGTCATATTAAGCGAAAAAATAATGAATAACCTAATACATGTTTATGGCATAAACTTTCCCAATATAAAAAAATTGAAAAATATCATTGATGTCATTTTTTCCCTTACTTGATTCACCAAAACAATGGAAAAATGCATATAGTAGTCTAGTGGTTATGAAAAAGACGGGATTGTTATAGTGTATAAGGTCATTATACTAACTGTACAAGGCATATATACTAATTGTACAAGGGATGTACAAGCTTGCATTTCTCATAGTATTTGAATAGATTTTTTCTCCAAAATCTCTTTCCTAGGTCATATGCTAATACACGAACCTAGGACATTAATTAAATGCATTGGTGAATGTCATACTTAGCTTATACATAATGAGTAACTTAGTATATTGTTATGGCATAAACTTCCCCAATCTAAAAAAATGAAAATTTTAGTTGATGTCATTTTTTTTCTTATTTTATTCACTAAAAAAATGGAAACATTTAAATATTAGTCTAGTGGTTATGAAAAAAGAGGGGTTCGTTATAATGTACAAGGTCATTATACAGACCAATGTACTAATTGTACAAGAGGTGTACAAACTTACATTTTTCATTGGATTTGAATAGTTTTTTATTCGAAATCTCTTTCCTATATTGTATGATAATACACCAACTTAGGACACCTTATACGTATTGGTATGTAAAACCTCGTGAAAAATGCAATTTTTTTGAGAAATGGCAAAACTACAAATTATCGCCAAGACAGCTGAAAGCTGCCGGGGTTTTTTAGATCTCGACGACAAACGAACTTCACCGTTGGAATCGTCTCACAAAATCTAGTTACCTAGGTGAATTTCGTCAAATTTCGAGATAGTCAGAATTTTCACATTTTTCAAAGTGACTGGTGTCCAATGGACCCCAAAAAACAAGATTTTTGAAGAAAATCTTGGAAGTTGGGTAATAATTTAAAACAATTTCATATAAGATAATTTGAACTTGAACCGGGATGAAATAAATTGTTTTGGGAAAAAAAAATACTGTAAATAAGAGAGACACGTACGCGACGTAGCCACACATGTTGTAAGATAGTGGGACAAAGATAAATATCTTCCATTTGGTGTTGGAGAAAACATTAGAGAGATAGAAAGAGGGCGAAAGGCGAAGGTTTTCTTCAGCGATTGACAGGGTTTCATCGGTTGGAAGTCGTCAAACCTAGAGTTAAAGTTCTTCGTCTCGACATGGCTACGCGTAGGCACCAAAAAGGAGAGATTTCACCGAAGATCCAAAAGAGGATATTTGAGGAAACTAAAGTTTTCGGCTTAGAGGCTGTTTCGAGACCCTCCTACCATTCTACTACGTTTCAAGAGGTAGGGATGCTTCCTAATTTGGTTTTATTCCTACCTTTGGGCTGATTTTGTGATTGATTGTGGGATGGTTTTATGCCATGTTTATGACATGTTTTGTGCCGTGTTTGTGGCCTTGATTGGGAGGATTTTGTGGCTAATGCAAAATGGCTGTTTTCGAGATGGTTTCGAGTCAAAACGGCGTGTACTGGAGCTACCAAGAACCTCTCTGGCATGCTATTGCGTGGAAGCCATGCTAGCCGTGGTCACCAAATTGGTAGCCTCGTACGCAATTGCTTGCATTTCCATGAGACTGAGCGGTATTTCCATGCAATTGGGCGTACTCTATACACTTTCAAAACCTCCAACTTTATATATATTTTTTCCCCTCGCTCCGAACTCCAATTCGCACGCTCTAGACTCTATAAATATCTTTGAGTCTAATCCAACCATATGCCAAAGGAATAGTACTAGCTCACATATTTACTGAAATTTTGATTTTTGTATATACCAAGTGTACCAATTGCTCGTTGGGTTAATGTGATGAAAGGCGGATATGTGGCTCCAATGTATTGACATCGTATGTGCTTAGTTGATAATTATATACATATTGATATAATTATCCAGAATATATGGTGAAATGTATGGGTTATAGTGTCCATATGTGCAACTGGCCATTACATGGCTTGATTGTGTGTGTGTCATTGCTTGAACATTGAATGGCTTGTTGTGTGTTGATGTTGATATATACATGCATAATATATTGACATGAATGAAATGTAGTATGGAAGTCATATGCAAGTGATGATTCGTTACTTCAGTTCACTATCGGGCGGATTCAATCGGCTGACGAGAACATATACCGGACTCTTACCGCTTTAATTAGACATTGGTATATCCAAGTCTTATAATATATCAACATCATATACAAAAGTCCAATTAAGCAGGTAAAGAGTCCCGGTATATGTTCTCGCATCCCGGAAACCGGTTAGGATCCGCCAATCGGGTTGGACCGGGATTTGGGGCGTGACAAGTTGGTATCGAGCCTGTGGTTTAGCGCTTCGAAAGAGTCTAAATTTCTCGATGCACCTACATAGAATGTGTCGCCCACGCGATGTCTTTGTTCGCTTATCGTCTAGAATGGATCCACCTCGTGAAGTCAGATGAAACAAATTAAAGCGCCAATCCTTTGATCCATCTCGTCCTATTCGTCCGAGTCAACGAATGAAAAATGCTTCAACCGGGCATTGGTAAAAGTTTCTCAGATATGGCAAGGGTCTAGATCGACTCCACGCCCGGCCGAGCCCGAGTGATGCAATACGAAAGCATGGAGCGAAGAATTCCATGGTACAAGTATGGTGTTAATCGATAAAGTCGAAGTTTTTGGCTTGAAAACTTGAAAGGGTTTTAGATGAAACGAAATGTCCAGCCGACCAAAAGGTCACATGTGCGTTTCATCACGCAAGGTGCAAACTTTATGATCGCGGAAGCCGGTTTTGAGAAATCCACTAATCCCGCATCCGCCATGGGACTACTTCGCCACCGAAGTTTAATACAAAGTATGTCACCTGATGATTACAAGGAATCAAATGGAAGAAATTTCTCGACTCTACGACAAGGGAAAAATGACGCGGGTCGACATGAGAAAGAATTCACGCCTCAAGAAATATGCACCGAATCCGGCTCTACCGAAAAATTCAGATGTGGACAGCTGAGGAGGGCCTACTGAGGAGGGCCTACATGAGTTCATCAAAAGGTACCTCACGCTGTTACTGCACCACACTTTATCACCAAGCGCAGCGGCTATAAAAAATTGAGAAACTGAATGAAGAGTCAAGAAAGAAAGAAAGAGAAAAAGTTCTCAAGAGGGGGTTCCTCTTCAGGGAAAAGACCTGTGAGAGTCAGGATGTTGATCTCAAGACGAGGTCTCACTACAAGGGTAGGAGACAAGGACCTACCATGACACAAAAGTTCCGGTCGAGGCATCTCAACTGGACAAGAGGAAAAGCACGTATGCCCACATTGCCACACCAGTGGTATTTGCGCATCGTGCAATCGGAGGTTGTTTTCGATGGGAGTTATTTAGCATGTGATAGCCAACTGTCCACAGGATTGGGAAGTTCTAGAAATCCTCAAGGAAGTAGTAGAGGGGGGTCAAATGTACCTCCACTGCACTTAGTGTGGGTAGAGGACGGCGGGCTCGCAAGGTGAGGTAATGCTTCGAGACAAGAATCGTCCCGCTACTACGGCCCCAAAGACGGGCTTATGCGATGAGAGCTCGAGAAGATCCCATACGCCTGCAGGCGTCATACATTCACTCTCTTTGATATTGATTTATATGCTTTAATTGATCCGGGCTCTACACATTCATATATATGCATGGAACAAATGAATGACAAACTACCGGCAGTAGAGCTATTAGATTATGACCTACTTGTTACAAGTCCTCTGGGGCATAGTGTTAGAGTCAACCGTGCGTATAAGAATTGTCCCTTAATGGTCCATGATAGGGAATTCTCGGTTGATCTAATTGCTTTGCCTTTTCATGAGTTTGATTTGGATTCGAAATGGATCGTTATCTAAACACCGGGCCATAGTTGATCGTGATAAGAAAATAGTCCTCGCTTTAAATGTCCCGACCTATCGGCAAGAATACAGGTATCCATCCGAATCAAGACCGAGTTATGTCAAATATGAAAGCCCGACGCTTCGAGAAAGGTTGTGAAGCTTCTTGCTGGACTTCGACTCCAAAAGAGAGCAAGTAAATTTAGAAAATATTCCCGTGATTAGGAATTTCATGTGAGCTTCGAAGAGTTACCTAGTACCAATTTAACGAGAAGTGGATCTCTCTATTGAAGTTGTAGAGGGAACGACTCCTATTTCGAGGACACCTTACTATATGTTCAACCCAATTCAAAGATTGTAAAACTCACTACAGGAGCTATCGATGCGTTCATATCCGACCTAGTGTTTCACCTCGGGGGGTGCGCGCCGCTTTATTTGTTAAGAAGAAAGATGGCACTCTTCTGGATGTGCATTGACTCCACTAAGAAATAAACAGTACGCTTAAGAATAAGTACCAAGTAAGCCAAGAATAGAAGATTTATTTCCGATCAATCGAGAGCGAGCAAGTGTCTTCGAAGATAGACTTGCGATCGGGATATTATCAACTCCAAGTAAAAGAGGTCGATGTCCAAAATAGCTTTCAGAACCCGTTATGGCCACTATGAGTTTTCGGGTCATGCCATTTGGGTTGAATTAATGCTCCAAATGCAGATGGCGACTTGATGAATAGGTTTTCCTCGCCTCTATTTGGATCATCAATTTATCAGGGTATTTATCGATGACATCCCGGGGGTATTCTAAAGATGCACAAGAACATGAACACCATTCAGGATAGTGTTGCAAACTTTGAGAGAGAATCGCTTGTTTGCCAAATTAAGTAATGCATTTTTGGCTACGGAAGCAAGTCATTCCTAGGCCATATTGTATTCAAGGAAGGCATAGAGCGACCCAAAGAAAACAAGCACTGTGAATTGGAAACCACCTCGAATGTAACCGGTGCGAGAAGTTTCGGGCTTAGCAGTTATTATCGGAGATTTGTACAAGGCTTTTCGCTTATAGCATCCTCACTTACAAGATTACTCCCGAAAGGAGGAAATTTGACTCGATGATGCTCGCCAATCCGCTTTTGAAAATTAAAGGAAATAATCGTTGAAGCACTAGTGTTGATCTCAAATTTCTACTGCGGGTAGGGATTACACAAAGATATAGTGATGCTTCGAGGATAGGTTTGGGATGCGATTGATGCAGATGGGAAAGTGGTACTTATGCTTCCGTGCAATTGAAGCCGCACAAAGCAAAACTATCCCAATAATAGCTGATCAGGAGTTAGCGTACCGAGCGCTCGCTTTCAAAATTCGACACACTATTTATACGGTTAAATGTAGAATTTTCACCGATCATAAGAGTCCGAAATATTTGCTAACTCAAAAGATTTGAACTCGAGGCAACGCCGGGTGGTCGAATT
Source organism: Tetrastigma voinierianum (assembly GCA_016808115.1). Lineage (NCBI taxonomy): Eukaryota > Viridiplantae > Streptophyta > Magnoliopsida > Vitales > Vitaceae > Tetrastigma > Tetrastigma voinierianum. The sequence goes on from JAEQBH010000300.1 coordinate 167,942, forward strand.
GTTGAAAAGACTATGATCAGATAACGTGATTACCAATTCTCGAAAGCAAATGTAAGAATGAGATGCCTTGAGTAGGAAAATGATTTCGGCTCGACCTTGAAAGATTATGATCGAGATTTGCACCGATGGAGCCTTGTTGGCTCAATTGAAATGTGATACTAGAATTAAGACAAATGATAGTGAATGCTCGTAAAAAATGATGACGTTACAAAGGAATGGCTCGTACCGGTCAAGACTGAGACAAGACTGATTTTAACATAGATGGAAGGGGAGGTTTGTTGTACAAGAACAAATTATGTGTACCGAATGATATGGAATTGAAAAGAGCGGCCGATATGTGAAAGCCACAATATCGTTTTCACCATGCATCCCGAAGTAATAAATGTACCAGATATGAACGCTCCCATCGGTGGCGAGGGATGAAAAGGGACATTTAGCATGTGGCTAAGTGTCTAACGGTTAGCAAGTAAAAAGCTGAACACTGGCAACATCCTGGCTTATTGAATCCCCTTCCACTCCTCAATGGAAGGACAACATAACGGGCGGATTTCGTATCCTGCCTCACCCAAAAGAAACATGATGCAATTCGTAATAAGGATGTGATCGACCAAGTCTCGCCACTTACCATTCGACTTGATTACTCCATGGATCGCTTGAGTTACGGACCTTTATGTGAATGAAATTGTTAGATTACATGGCATTCCCGAATCGATAGTGTCCGACCGCGATCCTCGATTTACGTCAAGGTTTTGGAAAGAGTTGGCTGGGCCACTTTTTTTTGGTACGAGATTGAATTTTAGCACTCGGCTTCATCCACAAACCGATGGACACCGAGCAGTGATCCGTGTATTAGAAGATATGCTTCTGTGGCCGTATTAGATTTTCTCCCTGGTTGGGATAGCACGCTCCACTCATAGAATTTGCCTTATAACAACAGCTTATCAATCCAAGATTGTACGGCCCTCAGATGAAGCTCGTATGGAAGACGATGTAGAACCCTACGTGTTGGATAGAGATGAATGAGCACATTATTCGACCGACTAGTAAAAGACACGTAAGAAAAAGTTCGCATTATTCAAATAGAGATTAAAAGCTGCCTGGTGGATAGACAAAGCGTCTTATGCTAATTCAAGAGAAAGATATAGAGTATGAAGTCGAGATAAAGTGTTTTTGAAAGTATCTCTCCGCGTGGAAAAAGATACTCCGCTTTGGAAGGAAAAGGAAACCGGAAATCCACGATTCATCGCCCTGGTATGAAGTTTTAGAAAGAGTCGACCAAGTACATGATCGCTTGGCACTTCCTCGTGGGTTAGCCAAACTACATTATGTATTCCATGTGTCTATGCTTCAGAGATATCGCTTCGACCATCGCACAAATTATCCAAGCAAATGCAAGATGAAATGGTACAGAGATTCACCGGCGAAGAGCCGAAAGCTATTCTTAGATCGTGAAATAAGACGCTACTAAACAAGCAAGTTCCACCGTAAAAGTGCTTTTGGCAACATCATGGTATGGAAGAAGCGACATGGGGAAACTGGTATTCCGACAATGAGGGTACAATACCCTCACCAGCCGGTGCAATTTCGAGGACTAAATTTATTTTAAGGTGGGGAGAATTGTAACACCCCGAAAGATACCCTAGTTGTTTTCAACATGTTTGGGGTGGTATTTTGTAGACATAAATTAAAAATTTTCGTAAATTAACCGCGAAAAATATAGAAACTTAAAAATCCCCTAAGTTGTACAAATTATAAGGGCAAAAACCGTAATTTGTCCAAAGAGGGACATCAAAGACACGGGTTATATAATTAGAGTGCCACATAAATAATGAGATTCAGAATACTAAGGAAAGTTAATGGCTAGGAATGCTAAATAATTTAAAACCTTATTATAAAGAGAAAGAGACCAAAATGCATTTGGTCTCCAAACAAGAAGCTTACTGAAGGAGGAGGAAAAAAGGAAGGAGAAGTTAAATATAAGAAGAAGAAGTTAAGGAGGGGAGCAAATCCAAGGTATGGATGCTTGACTTGTATGGAACTAAGCAAAGAAGGATGGAATTCTCATGTTTTATGAAGGTTCATGCAATTGGATGGTTAGGAGCTTGCCCAAATCTAGAGTTGTTAGATTACATCTTAAACCAAAGGTTTCTTGAAAGGTGGTTGCTATAATTCTAAATAGCACAAGATTGGCATGAAATCCCTCCATTTTATGAGGATTCATGGAAATTGTGTTAGGTTTACAACAAACTCTACATAATCTATAATTGGTTTATGTATGGGTTATAAACCTCATAATATAGTTGTTTCTGGGGAGGTATTTATGATAGGTTTTTTGGATCTATGGATGATAAGTGTATGAAAGGGGGAGAAAATACCCATTCTGGGCATTTTCAAAATTAGTACCGGCACAACTTGAGCTTGTACCGGCAATAATTTCGGTTCTTGGTCATTTTTGTTGCTGTACCGGTACAACTTGAGCTTGTACCCGCACAACCCGTTTCCGGTTTTCCGTTTCCGACCAGCCAGATTGGGCCATAACTCTTGCTCATTTATCCGATTCGAGTTATTCATGGCCACTTAAAATAGACTTCAAGGAGAACAAAACATATTTACTGGCACTCCAAATTGTGACTCCCCAGATAGCCCAAAAACGCACTCTCGGGCGGGCCATGCACAGCCCACTTCCTCGCATCGCTGATCATAGAGTAGCCCGAGCTTGCTTTGGACAGAATTTGAGTTTCTGCTCGACCGGGTGATTCCAGTTGGAATAGAACCCTTAGCACCTTAACTTTAAAGGAGTACAAAGATATAGTGCCAAATATGAAGTTAAGACCCCGAAAAAGTGAGTATTTCAAACTGTCCCTCGGGTAAAATCGGTAAAAGGACTAGTTGGCATGAAAGTGCCATAACTTTAGTTCGATTTATCCGATCGATTGATTCCAATTCCCGAAAAGTAGATTCTTAGTGTTAATAAGAATACATGAATAAGGTGATTACATACGCATCATACCTACCGCAGATATGAAATCGATCCTGCCATGAAACACATAAGTGGCTAAGAATGCCTCTATTATAAGATAGTAAGTTACCGAACTCCTATAATTATAAAAATACCCGGCACTGCCATTAACCGAAATACACTCCCTGCTTCCGATTAGTACTGGTAATTCAGCAGTGCTCCAAGACTCTCGATCCGATTAGTACTGCATTCCCTGCTAGTGTCTCGACACTTATTTTGATTAGTACTTCTATGATTCTCAAGTAATAGTCCGACACTCCCGCTTTGATTCAGACTTCTAGCATTCCCGCTAGTGCTAATGACACTCCGGTCCGGCTATGCTACGCACTCCCGCCCGACATTAGTGCCGACACTCCCGTTCAACTGAAATTCTTCTACTTTGTGCTACGGCACTTCAGACAGATAAGATCTTCGATACTTATTATACGTAAAGGTCTTACACTTTTATTAGAACTGGTCAAGGTATTCCTATAATTATATGATAATAACCTGAATAATGAATAAGAGGACATGAAGGTGTATCGTTTTGATCTGTAATACCTAAGGGTATTTCTGAATATGAGTAAGCTCAGAATTCCTACGAGATCTCAATAAATATAAGTCCCAGAATACAATATAAGTCTGGGTGAGTACCTCCCACGGGTACGTCCGCATAATAAACCTCGTAGTACCTACGGGTACTTTATATAAGAATAAGCATAAGTAATTGTATAAAACTCCATGAGATGAATGCATGTAATTTCCTATATCCGTTATTGTTATATGCTTATTATAACTCGTATACATGCATATTATATAGCCCCCACTGCTCGCAGTGCCTTAGCAAGTGGTTTTTAATCCGTAGGTACAGAGAAGACGTCCGAGAACTTCTCAGATTCGTGGCCAACACACGACTAGGGGTTCATCATTGTAGGTTCCTCACTCTGATCAGTAATTGTAAATGTATAGTTTTTGAATATGTAAATGGGACTCAGTACTGTATATGTGACACTGTAAACACCACTACTGTGGTATTTGTATATGATGTTGATATATCATAAGACTTGGATATACCAATGTCTAATTAGCAGGTAAAGAGTCCCAGTATATTTTCTCGTCCCTGAACCGTTCTGACCGCCAATCTGGGACCGATTTGGGGCGTGGATACATCTATCCATGACAATCTTATGAGTGGTGTGGATTATGTAGTCCATGTAGCATTCATTATACATGTGGCATGATACAACATGCAATAGTGCATTACATTGCATATGCACGGGAGACACCGCATGACATGGGTGTGAGTGCATGATAGAGATCAACACTGTGTTTGGTGTTCGATGGTGGGCTTGGTAAAATGGGACAACGTCCAAAATGAGTCTCACGGTTGCATAAAAGAAAAAGGAAATGAAAAATACATGTGTTGGGTATAACAAGAAGGGATATATACCCCATCGGGTGAAAACCCGTATTCTTAAGCCAGGACATGTATCCAAATGATGAAAGTTCACAAAAGTGTTAGAAGGCGTGTTAAGCCTGTGGTGAGACCCCGGAAATTTGCTACCCATAAAAACACACGGGACTTGGTAAAAACAAGTGAATATCGGAGTTTGTCTAATGGATTTTGATTTATAAAACAAAAAACTTTTGTTTTGAAAAAAATGGTCATTGATGGAATATAAATTACGGTTTTCACACTTGGCATGTGCATGTGTGAGGGAGTTGGTGAGGACTGTGATTACGGTGAGACAAAGGTGAGTCACATTTCATCCATGGCACATAGACATTTGAGTAGGAATGTGTATGTTTTTACTTGAATGTGTGAAATGGCATTGCATGTGCACTTAGGTGGGGAGTAGCCCTTGTAGGAATTATTTTCTAGTAGGCATTGCTCACCCCGTCTTGAGACCCCCTTTTAGGTGCAGGATTTACAATGATGGACAGCGCTCAAATGAGGCCGTGATTTCGAAGAAGGCCGAGATGTGGCCTTGATATATCTTTTTGTAAAATGCTTAGGACAAGCTAGTTATAGCATGTATTTTTGTATAAAAGAATTGTAATTAAATTCTTTTGGACTATTGCTAATCTAGTTGGGTATGTAATAATGGTAAAAGGGTCGATTTGACTCTACTGGGACCGTATTAAGGTATTATTATCATATTTTCACTTAAATATGAAACGAACGGCCCCGCAAGGGACGAATCGAGGTGGTGAGAGAACTTGGTATCTACGAGTATGTGGTACCGGTCTGGTACCAAGACTTACGTGCGCAATGACCTAAGGTAGAAATTCGCGTGTCGATGGCTAAATGGACCCCCGTTTCGTGCACACGCTAAGACGTGTTCAGGCATAATGAGTACCTGTGTGGCTGTGGGTACGGGTTTTGACCATTGCATACATTGTGTGTTCATGTTCGTGTTACATGACTGATTGCTTTGTGTTATGTGAATTATATGCATAGTAAATTGTATATAGGAAAAAAGGAACACTAGGGTTAGAAAACAAAACCTTACGAGTTCGGAAAATAACGAACGAGATAGCTCGAGATGTTGATGTCTATTAGTGGTTGGCTTATGCATTACTAGTTAGACTAGAAAAGGAATACGTGTGTTGATGGCAAGTCGAAGAAGAGAGAACGTGAGGCAGGATGTGGTAACAAACCGGGATGCCATTCGCCTTCGGACGTCAGCCTTCATGGAGGCTATTGGTACCGCTTAACGCTACTATTACACAGCGAGCAGCTAGGCTACCACTATTGCACGTGCCTATACAATGCTGGGACGTGGAGGTCGAGTAACCTCTAGAGGTTTAAAGCACGTCATCCCCCAACATTCATGGGAAGAAGGGATCCGAGGGTGGTTGACCATTAGTTCCGACAGATCGAGAAGATATTGGAGACTATAGAGATCACCTCTAATGCCCCTCGAATAAAGCTGGCCGCATTCTAGATGTGACACCCCAAAACCCGGGGGTCCCATTGACTACCGTCAACCTGTGGAAACCTGTGTGTCTCATGTCATGAGACCCATACATGAGTAAAATGGCCCAATAGGGCCCATCATCATACTCGTCCATACGTTTACAAGACCATACATTTCTATAGATCTAAGAGTTATTACTACCCTAATACATAAAACATATATTAAAACTAGGTCGCTCTAATATATACACAAACAAGAATCAAGGCCACAGTCCAGCCCGCTTCATAATCCCGGCCCCAAAGAGCGCCATCCGCCCGCACTGGCCCCGTACCGAAAAAAAGGGGTCCCACGACGGGGTGAGCTAACGCCCAGTAGAGATAAATCCTATAATGGCTATTTCCTACCTAGGTGCACATGCAAATGATCATTTCATAGTCAAACCCACAACCAATCTGTGCATAAATGTTATCCTATCATGGAAAAATTTACATGCATGTATGAGACGACACTGTACATGGCCCAAGTACCTGGTCAACCTCCAACCCACCACCTAACGCAAGTGCCAACGGAAATCAAGATCGAAATAATTCCGACTTCCATCTCACAATCCTCGTAGTCTATGTGATATTTATTTAATCGCTTCGTCTTTGGGCAAATGTAATCCTTCGGGGTCTCACCAATCTCTTTACACTTCGACATTTTTCGGCTTTCACCTGGATACGCCGTTTCCAACTGTGATTTCAGTTTTTCACCTGAGGGGGGTATCTATCCCCTACTTGCTACGCCCGACACATTTCATTTTCCATTTTCGTTTAACACTATGGAACTCAATTTGACTTCGTTCCATTCCCAAGCCCACATGATTCAACACTAAATGCAAGGCAAATCAAGATTCATGTACACACTCATGTAAAGTGGTGTTACCGCACACCATCGTAATGACGAAGCACGCACTCAAACCCATGACCAATGTAAGAAAACCTCTATATGGACATTCTACACCGCACACTATGTGTGTGCTATGAACACTATGTCCGAATGCACACAGCATTTCATATATTTAACATACATGCAGTCATGTTAATATTCCACATATTCAAATCAATACATCACATAAGCATGCACTAACCATATTGGTTCCATAAAATTCTGCATGGCATTCATTCAAGTAATAACAAGCCAACTTTGATTTTCAGTGTTAAAACCCAGAAAAACAGCACATGCAATGACATGCAATAAGCATATTAGTTCCAGAAAATTCTGCATTCAAGTAATAACAAGCTAACTTGATTTTCAGTGTTAAAACCCCAAAAACATCACATGCAATGACATGCAATAAGCATATTAGTTCCGTAAATTTCTCGCATTCAAGTAATAACAAGCTAACTTTGGTTTTCAAAGGTGAAAACCCAGAAAAACAACACATGCAATGACATGCACAAGCATATTAGTTCCAGAAAATTGCATTCAAGTAATAACAGCCAACTTTGATTTTCAGTGTTAAAAACCCAAAAACAGCACATGCAATGACATGCAATAATCATATTAGTTCCAGAAAATTCTGCATTCAAGTAATAACAAGACAACTTTGATTTTCAGTGTTAAAACCCAGAAAACAGCATGCAATGACATGCAATAAGCATATTAGTTCCGGTAGTACTCTGCATTCAAGTAATAACAAGCCAACTTTGATTTTCAGTGTTAAAACCCAAAAAAAAACAGCACATGCAATGACATGCAATAAGCATATTAGTTCCAGAAATTTCTGCATTCAAGTAATAACAAGCCAACTTTGATATCAGTGTTAAAACCCAGAAAAACAACACATGCAATGACATGCAATAAGCATATTAGTTCCAGAAAATTCTGCATGTTAATATTCACAAATTCTGCATATCAGTTCCAGAAAAATTCTGCAATTTACAAGGACAAAAAAAACCAGTCTTAACATCAACGGTTTCTATAGAAACTGTTCTTGTATCAGCATGTATATTTCATGTATCAGCTCCAAAACCAGTAGCCACAAATCAGCTCCAGGTTTGCTATTCTGGAACACTACAAGGACCCAGAAAACCGGTCCTACCAATAATAGTATCTGTAGAAATGTTATGGAATCAGCCCACTGCTAGGGCTACCTTTCATGGACATTTCATGACTTGTAAATAAGAAGTAACTGAGGAAAGATACCAATTTCTGCATGTTCTTCATTCAACAATAACATACCAAACTCAACCAAATGCCATTTTCATGGCCCCAAACAAGGAAATAACCAAGGAGGAAAGATCCCTCACCTCTTGAAGTGTGTAGGATCAGTTCTTGATCCACCCAAATCTGAAACAATGGAGGAAAAAAGCTTCCTCCTCCCTTTCTCCTTTCTTTCTTTCTTCTTGTTTTCTTTTCTTCCTTTCTTTCTTTTCTTTCTTTCTTTCTCTCTTTTCTTTCTTCTCCTCTCTTCTCACGACCGCTTGGCCATCTCTCCTCAAACTACCAAGTTGGCTCGACCTTGTGGAGCCTCCACCTTAACATCCATTTGTTTGACACTTGGTCAACTCAAGACCCCAAGTGTTCTCCATGCCACAACTTCAACCACTTTCTCATGCTCATGTACGGTGGGTGGCTTGACATTTGGCCTCCCACCCAACTCATGCAATCCTATGGCATGAAACTCGGGGCTCCACCCACGTGCTGGTGTCTCCCATGCAGTCACATGATCCCCATGACGTACTCACCAACCGAATACGTGCAAAACCGATGCCTCTAATTCGACGCTAGCCGTTTGGTTCAACTAGATTTCGCGAGATGATTCTAACGGGCGTTGATCCGCTTTCTCACTATCCGAGGTCTGGGAGAAAGATATAGGGTTTTTGTCTCAGACCGCCCGGCAAGAATTACCGACAGCTCATTTTCGAAAAATTTTCCCCGGTTCACATTCTCCCCTTAAAAGAATTTCATTCCGAAATTCGCACATACAAACAATCAACCACATGCATACGCAACGTCATTTCTAAAACATTAATGACTCATCCGCACCTTCCCCTCCAAACAAGAAGGGAGGTTGGTGCGCACGGTGTCCTCGCTGGCCCCATGTCGCTCCTCGGCCCCTCTACGCCATAACACCTTCACAAGCCTCACGCCTTGCCACACGTGAAACCGCTTCTCTACATCCATGATACGCATTGGTCCCTCCTCAAAGGTCCCATCAGCATCAACAACAAGCTCTCCCTAATCCACTATATGAGTTGGATCTGGAGTGTACTTCCAGAGCATAGAGACGTGAAACACTTCATGAACGCTTGACAAACTCGGTGGCAACGCCAACCGATATGCAACCGCGCCCACCCTCTCGAGTACCTCATGGTCCAATGTACCCTACGACAAACTTCCCTCGCTTCCAAATCGATCACCTCTCCATCACCCTTCACAGCATGATCACCACCCGGAACTCTGAGGTCGCTCGTCGATCGCCGAATCCCCTTTGTCGGCTCGAAAGCGCGGCGGAGACGCTTCCGGATCATACCCACCTTCTCGAAGGTGTCTCTAATCAAATCTGGACCAGTGATGGAGCTCTCTCCCACCGCCCAACATACGGATCGCATATGGCCTCCCGCAGAGCCTCATAAAAAGACCAATACTCGCTGATAACCGCACAGATTCCCACTAAGGCAAGTGCTCCTCCTAAAGGCTACCCTTGAGATCCAAGACGCATGCTCGCAAAGATGTCCCAAAAACTCGAATAGTCCGCTCTCGACGACCACTTTTCCGAGGATGAAAAAGCGGTACTCACAAAGCCGTGTCCCCGGCCTTTTGGAAACTCTTCCGTGAACCGAAATCAGAACCGAGGGATCCTCGATCCGATACTATGGAGATCGAAGAACCCATGCAATCGCGTATTATCTCCCGTGTATACAACCCGGCATAATTCCTCCAAAGCAGGAAGGTCATTCGCGACGGCCAAATGTGCCGACTTGGTGAGCCTGGCCCACTATAACCCATATCGCATCATGCCGCATGAACCGGGCAAGTGAGAGTCACCGAAGTCCATCGCGGATGTGCTCCCCCACTTCCACTCTGCTATCTCCAATGGCTGGAGTAGCCCTGCTGGCCTCTAGTGCTCGCCTTGACCTCGCTGGGCACGTAGAAGACAATCGTCTGACAAAATCCCCAACATGCTCATCCCGCTCCAAGAATACCGGAGACGGCGCTGTCATGATACATCTTCGTGCCACCTGGATGCACAACGAATCGAAAGCAATGGAACTCCCCAGGATCTCCTCCTCAACCGGCGACCGGGGACCACAACCCGTCCCTGATATCGGCACGCCACTCCCCTCCCTCCGGTGGATGGCCCAGCCCTTCGTCCGTAGACCTAACCTGCACACGGCCCCCGATAGATACCAGCTCAGCGGCCCCGCACCCGGGACTCTATCACCGCTTAGTGTAGACGACGCAGTCATCATACTTCCCAAGGTACCTTGAGCCTCAAGCCATCGCATCGGCAGCCCGAATCGCCCCACTATCTCGAAAGCATCTGCCACTCCCGGAAGCTACCAGCCGCACTCCCTCGCGGACTTTCGGCTAAGCGCATTAGCCACCACATTTGCCTTACCGGGATGGTAATGCAAAGTGAAGTTGTAATCTTCCAAAAACTCCATCCACCTACGCTGCCTCATGTTGAGGTCTCGCTGCATGAAGATGTATTTCAGACTTGTGGTTCGGAAAAACACTCGAATCAAGCCACTACATATAAGTAGTGACGCCAAATCTTCAGGGCGAAGACTACGGCAGCCAACTCTATGTCATGTGCGGGGTAATTCTGCTCGTGATTCTTCAACTGCCGAGAACCATAAGCCACAACCTTCCCGGACTGCATCAGAACACACCCTAGTCCGTCCTTCGAAGCATCACAAGATACAATCGGTACCTCGGTCTCTTTCCGATCTATTAGAATAGGAGCCGGCAAGCCTCCTCTTCAATTTCGGAACGCCGCTCACATGAGTCATCCCATACAAACTCGACCTCCTTCCGGTCAACCTTTGTCATAGCGCCAAGTACCGGGAGAAATCCTCTATAAACCTCCCGTATGCCTCGCTAATCCCAAAGAAACTGCGATTCGAAGATCGACCGGGCCCTCCTAACTCATCACACCTCAACCTTCCCCGGTCCACCGACACGCCCGGCCGACACCACGTGTCCCAATAAACCCACCTCGTGAAGCCAAAACTGCACTCATCGAATCTCGGGGCATACAACCGATGATCCCTCAAAAGCCGTAGTACGACTCGCGATCCTCATGCTCCACCGATTGGGAGTAGATCGCATGTCATCAACAAAGACCACCACAAATTGATCTAAATAGGGTTGGAACACCCTATTCATGAGGCCCATGAATACGCCGGGTGCATTCGTCAATCCAGTGGCATCACCGTAAACTCAAAAGTGCCCATACCACAGTACCTCGACGCCGCCTTAGGATGTCTCGCTCCCTAACTCTCAATCGATGGTAACCGCGGCGTCTATCTCGAGCAGACTCGCGCCCCTCTCGCCTGATCAACAAGTCATCAACTTCTGCAATGGATACCGATTCTTGATTGTAACCCCGTTCAACCGGGCTCTAATCGATGCATTACCGGCTGGGTCTATCCTTCTTCTTCGCAAATAGAACCTGAAAGCACCCCATGGTGAAGTACTTGGTCTAATGAAACCCTTGCCCGCGCGAACTCTGTGATCCGGACCTTGAGCTCCTGTAACTCAACCGGCGCCATCCTATGCGGAGTCATAGAAATGGGTGACGTACCAGGATGCAATTCAATGCGGAAGTCTACCTCCCACGATGGAGGTAATCCTGGTAGCTCATCCGGAAAAACATCCTTGTACTCGCAAACCACCCGAGGTAGACTCATATCCTGTCTCACCTCGTCCTCTAGAGTAAGGCTAGCTAGCTAACCCGTCAACTGCCCGTGCCATTGTGAATCGTACACAATATGGGGTGAAGCATCGTGCCTATTCCCTTGAAACATAACACAAGTACCGTCTAGCGTGTAGGCAGTAACTCTAATACGGTCATTAGAACTACACAACCCGATGAGCCGTCAACCGCTCCATCCTGCTGATGACTCGAACTCTGACATGTCCATGACCCAGGTCCACCGTGAGTAGAATCCCAGAGATCTCTAACTCACATCCTCGACATATCCGATCAATTCTCTCCTTAGTCCCTAAGGGAGAACTCACATGCAATGGCTCGTCTAAGGTCTCAACCTCTAAGCCCAATACTCTCACACAAGATGCAAAGAGCACAAAGGAATGCGATGCACTGAACAAATAACACCTCGCTCGCAAGGTGCGAGTGGAAATGTACCCTCGGACCACCGGGACCGATTCGGGCCGTCACCGCGGAGTAATGGCGAAGACACGCCTCTGACCCCCAAAGTCCCGGCCCGTACACTCCTACCAGACCGACCCATACTCCGCCCCGCCCGCCCTGAAACACCGATGCTCGTCGCACTCAGATCGACACCGCTCCCCGGCCCGTGTCAGTGGGCGAGGAAACATATCGAGTCCGCCACGCCCCACCGATGACGGACCGTGGGCGCCCCCGATCCCGAAAACCCCGGGATCGGCGACGCTCCGCCTTCATGTGTCTCTACGATGGCGCGGAAACATGTCATCTTCCCACTTAACTGTAACCCTGACCGGCCTTGGCCTTGTCAAGCACGCGCCCCGCCCCCCGAAACCCTCATGGAACGTAAGTCCTCATTTTTCCCGAGCCCGGTAAGCAGTTGCTTTCGCTCCCCTTTCTTATTACTAGCACCCGCAAGATCTCGATGCTACGAGCGGCCATCTACCTCTCGCTTCAATAATCAAGGGTCGTATAAACCATCGAGTCCATATCTTCAGAGGTTATGTTCTACAATCTGGGCCTCCGATGGACAACTTCAACCAATCCTCGAATCCTCCCGACCAGTCGCATAGTCATTATTAATCATCCCGAAACGCGCTGACACTGCGAATCGCTACGTACTAAGTATAGTCATCATCCCCGTCTCACCTCAAGGAACTTCTCGCCTCGCACAGTTCAGCGTAGCTTCCAAAGTACTTCCCAAGGAATAGTCCGCAAAAAATCATCCCATGTCATAGTCTCCGTTGTCCCCGAAGTCGCGACCACTCCCACCGTGACTGACTCACCTCAAGCTGGAATGAAGCCAACAGAATCCCAGAGTAGTGCATCCGAGGTGATCTCCAGAAATCTGTGAGAATCCTCTCAATCTGAAGGAACCAATGGTCGGCTAACACGGACCCCTCCTCCCTCCCGTGAACGCCTGGGAGGATGGTGTGCCTGAACCTCGAGGTTACCGGCACCTCTCAACTCTAGCCGCATCGTACCGTGAAGCCGTGGCTATCGCACACCCATAGCCTCTATGAAGGCCTCGTTGATCAAAAAACGTGGTGGCTTAACATCATTCCTGCAGATCACCTTCTACGCCTCCGCCCTCTACTTGCCATCTACAAAAGTCAAACCAAAGTTTAGAATCATTTTGTTCAACTATTAAAGACAATATGCCGACCTCAATAATGGGATTTAATATCCCAAACCATCCGTTTGTTCCCGAACTTCTAAGGTTACGTTTCAACCCTAGTGTTCGTATTTCTATATATACATCCTACCACGTATATAATTCACGTAATTTGCACACACAATCATGCACATACAATCAAAGCATAAAAACCGTAAAACACACACTGCATGTCAGGATCTAATCCGCTCGTAGACTCCCAGGGTAACCACCCACTATAGACCTTGATACCAAACTATGATCTCGATATCAATTTCCGAGCACTAGGTAATCCTAACTCAAGCTCCAACGCCTGCCATACCAGGTCAGGATGCTCCCACATTAACAAAGATGTCCTAAACCCATGCCCCACCAAGCCCTAGGTATTCATATACCTAAGCTCCGATAATAAGTCGCTACACCCCAAAATCGGGGTCCCATCGACTACCAATAACCTCAAGGAAACTCCGTGTGTCTCATGTCATGATACCCATACATGAGTAAAATGGCCCAATAGGGCCCATCATCATACTCGTCTATACATTTACAAGACCATACATTTCTATAGATCTAAGAGTTATTAAATCACTCATAATACAAAACATATATTAAAACTAGGTCGTTCTAATATATACACAAAACAAGAATCAAGGCCACAGTCCGGCCCGCTTCATAATCCCGGCCTCTAAGGAGCGCTGTCCGCCCGTACCCCGCCCCAGACCAAAAGGGGTCCCACGACGGTGAGCTAACGCCCAAGAGAGATAAATCCTATAAGGGCTATTTCCCTACCTAGGTGCACATGCAAATGATCATTTCACAAATAAACCCACAACCAACTGCATACATGTTATCCTATCATGGAAAAATCTACATGCATGTATGAGACGACACTATACATGGCCCAAGTACCGGGTCAACCTCCAACCCACCACCTAATGCAAGTGCCAATGGGAAATCAATACCGAGTCAATTCCGACTCCCATCTCACAACCCGTAGTCTATGTGATATTTATTTAATCGTTTCGTGTCTTTTTGGGCAACAGAACTTTTCGGGGTCTCACCGCGGGTCTCTTACACCCTCCGACATTTTTTGGGCTTTCACCGGTGGATACGCTGTCTAACTAGGTTTTCAGGTTTTTCACCTGAGGGGGGTATCTATCCCCTACTTGCTACGCCCGACACATTTCATTTTCCATTTTCGTTTAACACTATGGAACTCAATTTGACTTCGTCCCATTCTAAGCCCACATGATTCAACACCAAATGCAAGATCAAATCGGGCATTCATGTACACACTCTCATGTAAAGTGGTGTTACCGCACACCAATGCAATGCAATTTGTGCCACGCACTCAAACCCATGACCAATGTATGAAAACCTCTAAATGACATTCACACCGCACACCATGTGTGTGCTGGTGAACACTCAGCGCGTCTAATGCATAGAACATTTCAGTATTTAATATACATGCGCTATGTTAATATTCACATATTCAAATCGCATCATACATGCACTAACCATATTGGTTCCATAAAAATTCCGCATGGCATTCATTCAAGTAATAACAAGTCAACTTTGATTTTCGTTGTTAAAACCAGAAAACAAAGACATGCAATGACATGCACAAGTATATTAGTTCCATACTCTAATTCAAGTAATAATGTCAACTTTGATTTTCTGTTGTTAAACCCAAAAAATAGCATGCAATGACATGCAATAAGCATATTAATTCCAGAATTTCGCATTCAAGTAATAACAGTTAACTTTTTGGTTTTCGCATAAAACCCGTAAAAAACAACACATGCAATGACATGCAATAAGCATATTAGTTCCGTAGTACTCGTATTCAAGTAATAACAAGCCAACTTTGATTTTCTCATGTTAAAACCCAAAAAACAACACATGCAATGACCCGCACAAGCATATCCGTAAATTTCGATTCAAGTAATAACAAGCCAACTTTGATTTTCGCGTTAAAACCCGTAAAACAGCACATGCAATGACACGCACAAGCATAAGGTTCCGTGAAAATTCTCGCATTCAAGTAATAACAAGCCAACTTTGATTTTCGCTAAGGTTAAAACCCAAAAAACAGCACATGCAATGACACAATAAGCATATTAGTTCTAGAAATTTCTTGCATTCAAGTAATAACAGTTGTAACTTTGATTTTCGCAGTTAAAACCTTAAAACAGACATGCAATGACATGCAATAAGCATATTAGTCTCCAGGTAAAATTCTGCATGTTAATATTCACAAATTCTCAGATATCGGGCCTGGTAAAATTCTGCACTTACAAGGACAAAAAAAAAAACCACCCTAACATCAACAACGGTTTCTATTGAAACTCGGTTTCATCAAGATGTATATTTCATGTATCGCCTCCAAACCGCAGAGCCACAAATCAGCCCAGGCCCGCTTATTCTGAACACTACAAGGACCCGTAAAGGCCCTACCAATAATAAGATCTCGTAGAAAATGTTATGGAATCAACCCATCGCTAGGCTACTTTTTTCATGGACATTTCATGACTTGTAAATAAGAAGTAACTGAGGAAAGATACCAATTTCTGCATGTTCTTCATTCAACAATAACCCAAACTCAACAAAATGCCATTTTCATGGCCCCAAACAAGGAAATAACCAAGGAGGAAAGATCCCTCACCTCTTGAAGTGTGTAGGATCAGTTCTTGATCCACCCAAATCTGAAACAATGGAGGAAAAAGCTTCCTCCTCCCTTTCTCCTTTCTTTCTTTCTTCTTGTTTTCTTTTTCTTCCTTCTTTTCTTTCTTTCTTTCTTTCTTTCTTCTCCTCTTTCTCTACGAATTGTTTTGCCATCTCTCCTCAAACTACCAAGTTGGTTTGACCTAGGGAGCCCACCTTAACATCCATTTGTTTGACACTTGGTCAACTCAAGACCAAGTGTTCCATGCCACAACTTCAACCACTTTCATGCTCATGCACAGGGTGGCTTGACATTTGGCTCCCACCCAACTCATGCATCCTAGTGGGCATGACACTTTGGCCCACCCATGTGCCAAGTGTCTCCCATGCAAGCGCCACAAGACCTCATGATTGGCCTCGTTCCGCCCTCGAAATACGGTAAAACCGACGCCCTAATTTGACGCTAGCCGTTTGGTTCAACTAGATTTCGCGAGATGATTCTAACGGCGTGATCCGTTTCGTCATCCGAGGTCTAGAGAAAGATCTAGGGTTTTTGTATGTACCGTTCCGGGTAAGAATTACCGATTCGCTCATTTTCAGAAAAAAAAAATTTTTCCCGGGTTTCACACTAGCTACAGAGTGAATCCTAAGTATGGTGGGATTGGGTTAAAGTCTCAAGGAACTTGGAGGCAATGGCATGGGAAGAGTTTCATGAGCTCTTCATGGGCAAGTATTTCCCAGCATCTGCACGACATGCAAAAGTTTGAGAGTTCCTAGAGTTGAAACAAGGAACGATGCCAGTGCTCGAATACATGGCTAAGTTAACTGAGTTAGGCCGTTCACTGATGATTATGTGGCCACGGATATGGCCAAAGTGAGAAAGTTCGAGGATGGGTTGAAATTATCCATCTAGGCTCCTAGAAGATTTGGACTCGATGGTCAAGATAGCTATGACCATTGAGAAGAAAGTGGATGACGCACAGAGCATCCGGGATGTGGGTGCTAGTGATAAGAGGAAGGAGAGTCAACTCTCTTCTTCTAGCTCGGGAAAGAAGTACAAGACTTCTACTCGGCGAGGGTTTCATGGACAAGGCCGCAACTATTAAGGCCAAGGCTAAGATAAGTCATCCCAAGATGGGAGACATATCAAAGCTACTAGCTAGTCAGGGTAAAGGACATGCTACGGACATGCATCCTGGATCTCAAGGGTTATTGGGAAGAACACTTACCCTTGGTGGAATTAGCCTGCAACAATAGTTATCAGGCGAGTATACAGATGGCACCGTATGAGGCATTATATGGGAGACTATGTCGATCTTCGGTTTGTTGGACGGAGGTGGGAGAGAAACCCACTATGATTTTGGATTTGGTTAGAGACACCTCTGAGAAGGTGGATTTGATATTAAAATGTCTTCTCACGGCTCAGAGCCGGTAGAAGAGTTACACTAACAAACGGCGATGACCTCTAGAGTTTGAGGCGAAAGGATCATGTCTTCTGAAGGCATACCACGCAGGAGTGATCAAAGTTCTAAGCAGTGTGGAAAGCTGTCGCCAAGGTATATCGGGCCTTTCGAGATACTTGAGAGGGTTGATACAGTTGCTTATTTGTTGGCACTACCGCCGAATTTAGCATATGTTCTTGTGGTATTCCATGCTCCTATTATTCGAAAATACCCAACCGACTTCCACAGAGCGGATTTGGAAGTAGCTTGTTAACGATGCAAGATGGGACCTTCGAGGAGGGACTAGTAAGTATCATGGATAGCCAAGATCAGGTTTTGTGAAGCAAGACCATGAGGCTAGTGAAGGTGTTGTGGTAGCTTCGAGGAGTGGAGGAGGCAACATGGAAACGCAAAGACACTATGCGTGCCAATTATCCTTTCCTATTTGAGGATGAAAGTATGCTTTTAGTCATTTGATATTAAATGACGGTTGCATATGCTTGTGAAACCCGAGACGGTATGCATATGATTTTAGTCATTTGAAATTTTAGGGACGAAATTCTTTTAAGGGAGGAGAATGTAAAACCAAGGAAAAATGTAATTTTTCCTAGAAAGGGCAAAACAGTAAATTGCTACTGAAGTACAGGTTGAAAGCTTGAAATTTTATAGATCTCGGATGACGAAATAGACTTCACCGTTGGAATCGTCTCACAAAATCTAGTTACCTAGGTGAATTTCATCGAAGTCCCAGATAGTCGAAATTTTCAGTTTTTTCAGGACCCCAAAAACGAGACTTTTGAAGAAAATCTTGGAAGTTGGGTAATAATTTAAAGAAAGTTCATATAAGATAATTTGAACTTGAACCGGGACGAAATAAATTGTTTCGGGAAAAAAACGGATCAAAACAAGAGGAGACACGTGGCGCGATGTGAGTCATGTATTGGAAGTATAAAAAGGGACAAAGATATTTTGAACAAAATATCTCCCATTTGGTGTTGGAGAAAACGTCAGAGAGAGAGAGAGACAGGGAGAGAAGCCAAGGTTTTCTTTAGCGATTAATAGGGTTTCGTCGGTCAGAAATCGTCGAGCCCAGAGTTAAAGTTTTTTATCTAAACAAGGGCTACGCATAGGCACCAAAAAGGAGAGATTTCGCTGAAGATCCAAAAGAGGAGATTTTGGGGAAATCAAAGTTTTCGGGTTTAGGAGGTGTTCTCAAGACCTACCATTCTACTACGTTTCAAGAGGTAGAGATTTTTCCTACTTTGGTTTTATTCCTAACTTTGGGCTGATTTTAGGATTGATTGTGGGATGGTTTTATGTCGTGTTTATGGCATGTTTTGTTCCATGTTTGTGGCATGTTTTATGGCCTAAATTAGGAGGATATTGTAAGGTGGAGCAGAGGTCGGTTGGGATGGTTTCGGTCAAAAACAAATATGGTACCGGAGCTACCAAGGAGCTTCTCGGGCACGCTATTGCGCGGGCCGGGCTCGAAATTGCCCAGCACACACCGCGTGGGTCAATATCATTCTGCAGCCCCTGTACACTTTTAAACCTCTAACATTAAATGGTCATATCTTTCTTTTCCGAACTCCGATTCATACATTCTTGGACTCTATGGAAATGTAACACCCCAACCATTTTTTTAAATGATTTTTTTTCATAGAATTTAAGTTTTAGGTTTTCTAAGGTCCATCATGAATTTATAATAATTTTTAGGAATTATTTCTCAATTAAATGGAATTTTAGGTAAATATACCCGCAGAAGTGTCACCTCGAGCAAATAATCGAAATAGAATTTTTAAAATACCAAAAAGAATGAAATAAATTATGAGAATTTTATGAAGCAAATTAAGGTCCAAATATATGTTATAAAAATAAAATTAATGAAAATAAATGAAAACATAATAAAAATACGTGAACAAAGTGGAACCTGTAGGGAAAAGTCAACAGATTTTGTTGACCAAGGGCCAAAGAGACATTTTTAATAATTCCCAGGGCCTTAAAAAAATTCAAGAAAAACCGCAGGAACTTAAGTGCAATATTGAATTAATTTTTAAAAATATTAGGCCTCAGAAAATCGGGCAAAAAACAAAAGAAAAATTAGAAGAACCCTAGGTTCTCCATTCGCGGCCGAACCGGCCGGGAAGGAAGAAAATTTTGTTGCAGCCACTCCCTTTGAATCAACCTGTGATTTTTCATGGTGGGAGACTTCTGAAGGTGTATACAGTTGTTTTTAATTTTGGTTTTGCATGGTCTGTGGCTATGAAAGGGGCTGATTGATGGTCAATTAGGCCGTTTTGAATGAATTAATTGTTCTAATGTGTATGCTAGGTTGCACAGATTTTGAATCTATAGAGTGTGACCTAAGAGGCATGAATTAAGTCTGGTATGTTTAAAATTTGGGGAGAATGTATTTAGAATGAAATTGAGTGTGGTAATTAGTGGAATTATGCTTGAATCGATTGAATGTAGTTCTATTTGAAGGTCGACGGGATTAATCATAGTGAGGACCTAATGGACGAATATTAGGCCACTTGACATCATTGGAAAGATATGGATGTTAGTGAAATTTTTCCACTAGTTTCAGGTCTTTTCGACGTCGGTAGAGAAAGATATAGGCCAATCTGCCAAAAAAAAAAACGAGTTTAGTGATTAAACATTAGATATAAGAAATTAGTTGTGAAATTGAATATTAAAATTATAATTTTGGGTATTTAGATGTTAAAAGGCAGAATGTTGAAGGTAAGGAAAGTAAAAAGGGGATTTAAAAAAAAATTATTTAAAAAGCTCAAGTTAGGCGATTAAATAGAAACGGTAAACGCAATTTAACAGTAGTGAATAACAAGGTATGGCTCATATGATTTTGACGTTATCTTTTATATTTCTTTTCTTGCATGAATATTGGTATAGCAAACAAAGTTGGGGAAGGCTCATACGGCTCAGTGGTGAATAGCCTATCGAGCCTCGGGATTAATAGGAGGTGAGTAAATTTATATCATCGTACCTTGCACCTTCGAAATGTATAGCTTGGTATTTTCATTGTTTGACTTGATCGTAGTAATTGACTATGATTAAGACCCTTATTCGAAAGCATCTTACGAATTGAATTTGCTCCATGCCATAAGTCTGTGTTCTCGATGGATTCATGCCGAGCACGGTCAGCTAACTCTTATTGTATTTGGTGTTATCTTCTGTTGCATGTCGAGACCTGGCCATCACGGTCGGTATAACTATGTCGTTAATGTCATTGATGGTATGAATCCACGAAAGCCTAAGCATTAGGGAGGTCATCGGGCTATGTGCACATGGTACCCTGGTGCGGGCGACGATGCCTTCCTAGAGAGGTTGCAAAACTCTAGGCGTAGAGGCAGGCCCGTTCTCTGCGGATCTTTATTTGGAATGCTAAATTCCCGATTATAAAGACAAAGGAATGTACGGATTATTGAATGGTAAACTATATTTCTGTGTTTAAAACCTCTAAATCTCATTTCATATTGTTGTTCATATTAGCTATTTGTTGCATAACTTGTGCGGTGATTGATTGATTGAGCATAACCATTCTTGTGAGCTGGCCTTGAGTACCTAGCCTCACAAGTATGGTGATATATTTTTACTCATAGAGTTATCTCACCCCCGTTGATTTCCTCCTTTTAGGGTAGACAGAGAAAGGAGAATCCAGGCATTTCTTGACCACTTGGATTCTATTTGAAACATGTAATGGATTATTATTTTGTTTACTTGGTGAATGAGTCTAAGTTTCCAGAAGATATGGTGAATTAGCGGTTATTGGGTTAATTATTTGGTTAAATCGATAAATTTGGATTACCCAGTTGGATAAATTTTGCTTTGATGAAACACTAATGATATTTTGATGAGACCATTGAGGCCGTTTTTGTTAGTGGATGACCACGGAGGTCTAACTACATTATCTTGTTTAGATAATATGTGATATGAAGTTTTGAGTTAATTATTAGTAGATTTTAGATTGATATTACGAATAACGAGTTTGTCATTTGTTATAGAAACAAATAGGTCTTGCCGAATTTTTGGTAGAAATTATGTGGGGACAGGCTTGCTACGGGTTTGGTGGCCTTAAGCTGCCATTCCACTAGCCTTAGGTCCTGACATAAAGTGAGATGTGACAAAGTTGGTAGTAGAGCCTGATTTAAAAGAACTGGGGATGTTATTTGGGTAAATGATAAATGCAAATATGAAGCATAGGATTAAATTGTCTTTTGTATGTCATCATAGTATAGTTAATTTAAGCGTATCCTATGGATGAAAGTTTAAGTACTCTTGATATGTATTGTGAATCGTATCATTTGTTTTCTTGGTTGTCGAGAATGCTACCCGAAGACAACAAGCATGCCAAGGGGCGTGGACCACCTCGCCAAAGGCGAGAAGGGAGATCTATGATAGATGGATGTTGGGATGCCGGATGTGGTCGTGCATCCAGATCGGATCGAGATGGGCTAAATTCACCCCCTAGATTGAGGCGGAGAGTGCGGGAGTGGTGAGGAATGTTCCACCACCGCCTCCCATTTGATATGGATGATTTGAGATTTTGGGGCAAAAATACAAGAGTTAAGGGCGGAGAATAGAGGCCCTTGGGGCGGGAAATCAGGCCAGTGGGACAAGCGAGTTCCATTCCAGTTCCACACACTCGGCTCAGCTCCACCACGACCTCTTGCACGGAGTGCAGAGGGTAGCTAAGCGAATCTTGGATAGAGGAAAATCTATCTTCAGGAATTCTTGAGGTTTAAGACTCGGAATATCATGGTGAGGAAGGAGATGGCCACGGTATTTCTTGGAGGAGACGAAAAGTAGTGAGGAGATTATCATGCTCGGATGCTAAAGTAATTGAAATTTGGTAGGAATGAAGATGAAGAATAATGCATGGGATTGGTTCGGAGGACACATTTAGAGGATCAATTATATGGAGGGGAACCCTCCCACTTCAGGAGATGTTTAGAGAGGTACATTATGGATGAGTTGCCTCCCCGTGAGACGAACGAGGCCTTATCGGTTTAGAAGCTAAGCAGACATCGGATGAGGTGTATTTGGTATGCTAAAGGTTAACAAATTAGGTAAATCTGCTCCCAGACTAGTACACAGATGGAAGCGGCTAAGTGTTGATGGGTCAGAAATTTGGAGATGATCTCACCTCTTCTGATGCACTATTGTCTGGAGATTTTCCACATTGACAAAGATTGTTGATAGAGCTAAATTGTGGGAGACCCGAGAGATAAAGGCATGGCTGAGAGAGATAGAAAGGAGAGGAAAATGAGGTGGCCGGAGTAGTAAGGGAAGAGTAGAGGAACCGGTGTTCGAGTCCTCTCATAACCAAAATAGAGGGGGCGAAAGGAGAGGGCGATCACGAGGGATTACCTCGGTCACGATCAACACTGCTGGCCAACACAAGGTTCGAGTGAAACTTGTGTGTAAGAATGTGGAAAGAGCCTGATGGTCAATAGATATTCCTCCATAGTTTGCTACCGGTGTGGGCGAAGCGGGGCATATATCTGAGCGCCCTCGGAAGGGTGCTCGGCGACCACCCATTTGCGACACCTAGCCTACGATGCAGGTGGGGGCACATTTGGGAGGTCTTGGTGCAGGGAGAGCCTGAGGGGATAGGCTCACACAGGCCTGAGCCTGAGGCCCACACGCAGGTTGGTAGAGGCAGGTAGAGTTTGCAATTAACAGTGATTTCAGACTACATTCTTTGTGACAGGTATATCCTGAATTTAACATATTTCTTGGGTAAGAAAAAATTTAAATGCTTTTAATTTATTCATAGGTATAATACATGTACAAAGCAGACAAACGAAGTGTTATTTGATGGGACCACTCACTCATTTGTATCCCCGTCTTATGCTAAGAAATTGAACAAGGTAAAATGATAATGGAAAATCCGCAGCTATTAGCACACCACTTGGAAATAGTTGAAGTGAACTATATGTACAAGATCATGTGAATAATGATAGGGGATAGCGGATTATATCTTGATTTGATTGAATTTTTATCTTTTGGAGTTTGATGTTATCTTACCCAGGTATGGAATGGTTGTCGGCTAACTATGCGACCATGGATTGTTATAGAAAGAAGATAACGTTCAAACCATTTGGGAATACCTGGTTTATTTTCGGGAGATCATAATGGAAGCCTACCTTGTTTTCGGCTATAGCGACCGGGAGGTGCCAGAAGGGTTTCGAGGGTATTTAGCTCATGTGAGAGATGCTAGAATTCCTGCGATTTGGGAGATATACATTTGTGAGGATTACTCGGATGTCTTTCGATGATTTACGGGATTAGCACAGACGGGGAAATTGGGTTTAATATTGACTTGTTGCACGAGTACAGATCCTGTGCTCTATTGCACCCATCTGCGTATGACACTGCTTGGGTGAAAGAGTTGAAGAAGCGATTCTGAGAATTCTTGGATAAGGGTTTTATTAGACCAAGCAGTTCACCGTGGGGTGCACCGGTGTTATTTATGAAGAAAAAGGATGGGACTATGAGGATGTGCATTGATTATGAGACGATTGAATAGGTAACAATCGAGAATAGGTATCCACTTCCCGGAATAGATGATTTGTTTTGACGATTAGGGCAGTCATTTTCAAAGATTGACCTTCGATCAGTTACCATTAGTTGAAGATAAGGAGGGAAGGTATACAGACCACATTGGGACTCGATATGAGTTCATTATGAGTTCTGGTAATGCAGATTTAAGGTTATTAATCACACCCGACCACGTTTATGGATTTGATGAGCAGGGGTGTGAGCCACATGCGGATAAATTTGTGGTGGTGTTTATAGATGATATCTCGGTTATTCAAAAGTCATGTGGAACATGGGGAACACCTCGGATTATCTTCATGGTTCTTAGAACACATCAGTATGCAAAAGCATACAGAAATGTGAGTTTGAAGCAAATTATGGGTTTCTTAGGGCATGTGATAAACGAGGAGGTGTTCGGGTGGATCCAGAAGAAGGTAGAAGCGTGTCTAAGCGCTAGACCCACCAATGTAGTGAGATACTTAGTTTTGGGTATGGGTGGATGTCTGGAGATTTGTGAAAGATTTTTCGGAATGTTGCTCAACGACGCCGTGATCGAGAAGCAAGTAAATTGAGTGGGATGACACACTGTGAGCAAAGTTTCCCGAAGCAAGTTGGTTAACTCTTTGCTCGGTGTTAGCATTACGAATCAAGGAGGTATGGCGATTGTATTGTGATGCCTCGGAGTAGGATTGGGTTGTGTTTTGATGCGAGAATGGGAAGGTAATAGCATATGCATCCGGATAGTTGAGAGACATGAGTTGAATTATCTACACATGACACAGAGATGGCGCGGTGATTTTACTGAAGATATGGAAGGCACTACTTATATGGTGAGAAGTGTGAGATTTACCACGGATCAAAGCCTTCGATACATTATTGAGAGAGATTTGAATCTCGAGGCGAGAGGAGATGCGTGCAGGAGTTCTTGAAGACTATGATTGCAGTTTTTATATCATCTGGGAAAGCGATGTGGTGGGCGATGCTTTCAGCGAGGAAGTCCGTAGGCGATCTAGCACATATTTGATTACATAAGAATGCAAACAGAGGAGTTGAGGATCTGTTTTTAATATAGAGTCACAGTTTGAGATTCTGATCCAGAGATTAGTTTACCACCGAGTTCAGGTAGAGGCCCTTATTGATTGAGAAGTGAGATCAAGGCCCGACCAAGATCCTTCCTTTATTAAATTGGGGAGGCGGTGCGGTCGAACAGGGCGTGGTTGGGGGTAGGGATGGCGTCTTTGAGACGAGAAATAGGTTTGTGTGTGCACAGTAAGAAGATGGGTTGAGACAAGGATTCTACAGGAAGCCCGTAATGCACCCCTTATAGTGTTAAATCGAGTCACAGATGTCTGGGATGTTAAGGTATGTATTGGTGGAATGGGATGAAAAGGATGTAACGCAGTATGTGGCATCATCTTTGTTTTCTGCCAAGTCAAATTCGAGGCACGAGAGACCCACGGGTCGCCGCGAGGTGCCATTACCTGAATGGAAATGGGAGAGAATTACTATGGACTTAGTGGTTGGGTTACGACTCGGAAGGGCATGATTCGATGCGGGTTATAGTTGATAGATTGGCGAAATGTTTCCTTCTTAAATTTGTCCAAGACCACTTATACGGTGGCACGGTATGCACGGATGTATGCGGACGGTGATATGTGCTTTGCGAGTGCGGTGTCCATAGTATCGATGGGGTCCACGGTTCACCTCGAGGTTTTGGCGAAACTGAAGCCTTGGAGTGCTTAAGCGGATTTGATCTGACCTTCCATCCTCAGACCAAGATGGGCGTCGAGAGCAGAGAAAATTCGGACTCTTGAGGATATGCTCAGGATGTATTTATGGATTCCCGGTAGTTGGAAAAATATTTGCCTTTAGTAGAGTTTTCTTATAATAAGCTACCATTCACGATTAGAATGGCGCCATATGAGGCACTCTGAATAAAATGTAAGTCCACCTTCTTGTTGGATGGAGGTAGGTGATAGAGGGTGGAAGGTCGAGTTGATCGAGAGAAACTTACGAAAGTACCTATTATTCGGGGAGAGAATGAGGGCGGCTTTCGGTCACAAAAGAGTTATCTTGTCAGAGGCGGGGATGTCTGGAGTTTGGTGTGGGTGATCACGTTTTCCTTAAAATATCTTCCCCATGAAGAGGTAGCGACGAGATTCAGGAAGAAAGGAAGGCGACCACCCAGAGATATGGGCCATTGAGATGTTGGATGGGTTGTAATGTATCTTACGGATTAGCTTTGTCCCTAACTTTGGCCGTAGTGCATCAGTGTGTTTCCATGCAGTCTTAGGGAAGTCGTTCCTCGTGTCTCACATTAACGGACTGAGAGATTAGGGTTGATAATGATACATCATATGAAGAATTACCGATAGCCATAGTGGATAAGACCAGGACCAGAGAAACAAGAAATAGCTATGGTAAAGGTGCGGTGGCGGAATCCACGAGAGTAGAGTGTACACAGGAGGAGTGAAGCGATCGATGAAAGGCAAAAATATCCTAAACTCTTCGGTGATAAAGGTACACACTCTTTAATAAATTCGAGGGCCAATTTTTATAAGGGGAGAATGTAACACCCCAAACATTTTTAAATGATTTTTCATAGATTTAAGTTTTTAGGTGTTTTAAGGTCCATCATGAATTTATAATAATTTTAGGAATTATTTCTCAATAAAATGGAGATTTTAGGAAAATATACCAGTGGTCAAGTGCGGCAGTTGACGAAATAGAATTTTAAAATACCCCAAGAATACCAAATAAATTGTAGAATTTTTCCAGAAGCAAAGTAAGGTCCAAATATATGTTATAAAAATAAAAAGTGAAAGTAAGAAAATACATGAAAAATAATAAAAATGCGTGAGCGAGTGAGAGCAGGATGAGGAAGAAGGCAGTTTTGTTGACCCGAGGGCCAAAGAGACATTTTTAATAATTCCCAGGGCCTTAAAAAAATTCAAGAAAAACCGCAGGGACTTAAGTGAAATATTGAATTAATTTTTAAAAATATTAGTCCTCAGAAAATCAAGCCCAGAAAACCGAAAAATTGAAACCCTTGGTTCTCCGTTCGGCGCCAGTGCTGAAGGAAGAAAATTTTATTTGCAGTAATTCCTTTGAATCAGCTTCTGTGATTTTTCATGGTGGGAGACTTCTGAAGGTATATTTAGTGCCATAGTTTTAATTTTGGTTTTTCATGGTTTGTATTGGAGAAAGGGGCTGAATTGATAAATGATTGTTTGGATGGTCAATTAGAGTTTGTTTTGGAATAGATAATTGTTCTAATGTATGCTGGGTTGCAATTGCATTTTGAATCTATAGAGTGTGACCTAGAGGTATAAATTAAGTCAGTATGTTTAAAATTTGGGAAAATGTATTTAGAATGACATTGAGGTGGTGAGTGATTAGGGTTGAATCGATTGAATGTGAAGTTCTGTTTGAAGGTAGACTTGGACAGAATCATAGGAGGACCTAATGGACGAATATTAGGGCCAATTTGACATCACTGGAAAGAATTATGGATGTTGATGAAAATTTTCCACTGGTTTTAGGTCTTTTACGATGTCGAGTGAGAGAAGGAATATACGGCAAAATACTAAGCGATGCAATGCGCAAAAAAAAAAAAAAACGAGTTTAGTGATTAAACATTAGATATAAAGAAATTAGGTGAAATTGAATATTAAAATTATAATTTTGGGTATTTAGATGTTAAAAGCGAGAATGTTGAAGGTAAGGAAAGTAAAAGGGGATTTTAAAAAAAATTGTTAAAGCTCGAGTTAGGCGATTAAATAGAAAGCAGGTAAGCGACTGGTGAGTAGTGAATAACAAGGTATGGCTCGTTGTGATTTTGACGTTATCTTTATATTTCTTTTCTTGCATGAATATTTGTATAGCAAACGAAGTTGGGGAAGGCTCATACGTTCAGGGTGAATAGCCTAGCTGAGCCTGGATTAATAGGGAGGTGAGTAAATTTATATCATCGTACTTACCTTGAAATGTATAGCGGTGTTTCCATTGTTTGAGCTTGATGTTAGTAATTGACTATAATGATTAAGATAACATATTCTTAAACATTAATTGAATTATGAATTTGTCCATATGCCCTGAAGTCATGTGTCACGATTAATATTATGTGAGCAGGTCAGCCTAACTCTTGTGTATTTAGTATTGTCTCTTGGTACATCTTTAGTACGGTCAGCTATAACTATGTCGTTAATGTCATTTGATGGTATGAATCCACGAAAGCCTAGCCAGTAGGGAGGTCATCGGGCCTATGTGCACATGGTACCCTGCAGTGCGGGAAAAGCCCAGTGCCTTCCTAGAGAGGTAGTAAAACTCTAGGCGTCAGACGAAGGCCGCATTCTCTGGGATCTTTGGTTTGAATGTCACGAATTCCGATTATAAAGGTAAAAAGGAATGTACGGATTCTTGAATGGTAAACTATATTTTAATGTTTAAAACCTAAATCTTATTTCATATTGTTGTTCATATTATATTTATTTGTTGCGCCTATATGCGGTGATTGATTGATTGAGCATATAACCATTCTTGTGAGCTGGCCTTGAGTACTAGCCTCCTGAATATGGTGATATATTTTTACTCACGAGTTATCTCACGTTGATTTCCTCCCCTTTTTCGGGGTAGACGAGAGAAAGAGATCGGGCATTTCTTGACCACTTGGATTACATTTGGAAACATGTAATGCTAGTTATTATTTTTGTTTATTTGGTGAATGAGAGTCTAAGTTTCGAAGGCTCCATGGTGAATTAACTTAGTTATTGGGTTAATTATTTGGTAAAATCGATAAATTTTGAATAGTTGGAGTTGGATAAATTTTGCTTTTGATGAAACCTTATTGATATTTTGATGAAATTTGTTGAAGTAGTTTTGTTAGTGGATGACCACGAGGAGGTCTATTTGTTGTATTATTTGAGATAATATCTGATATGAAGGATTTTGAGTTAATTATTAGTAGATTTTAGATTGATATTGCGAGATAACGAGATTTGTCATTTGTTATAGAAGCGAATAGGTCTTCTTAGAATTTTCGGTAGAAATTATGGGACTTAGGCTTGCTACGGGTTTTGGTGGCCTTAAGCCTACCCATTCCCTAGCGCCGGTCACAGCCTATAAAAGTGGGATGTGACAGGAAAGCTCTTTGAGTTTAAAATTTGACCATATGACAGTGAATGGAATTTGGTGCTCACATATTTGCTGAAAATTTGATTGTTGCACCAAGTGTACTAATTTCTTGGTTGGGTTGATGTGATGAAAGGTGGATGTGTGGTCTAAAGCATTGACATTGGTGTATGTTTAGTTGATAACTATATGCATATTGATATAATTATCCATAATATATGGTGAAATGTATGGGTTATAGTGTCCATATGTGCATTGTGTGTGTCATTGCTTGAACATCGATTGGCATGTTGTGAGTTGATGTTGATATATACATGCATATTATATTGACATGAATGAAATGTAGTATAAAAGTCATATGCAGGTGATTTGATCTATCAATGGAATGTAACACCCCAAAATATACCCTAGTCGTTTTCGACATGTTTAGGGTATTTTGTAAGTGTAATTTGAATGTTTCGTGAGTTAAATGCGAAACATGGAAGCAGAACTTAGAAAAGTTACAAAACTTAAGGACACAATTGTAATTTGTCCAAAAAGGGGCCAAAGAAGAAATAATAGGAATTGTTGTGTAATTCCTAGAAGATTGAGGCCAAAATACAATAAAGGGGAAATTGAAAGCCAAATAGTCAAGAGTTGAAGGACTAAGTTGCAAAAGTAAACTTAACCCAAAAATGGGTTTTTGGAGGGCCAAACATGGCCTTAATAAATCCATGATTTAAGACCAAAATTTGTCTCATTTGAGGGAGACCAAACCATAAAAGAGAGAGAAGAAGGAGAGAAGAAGAAGAAGAGGAAGAGGAAGAGAAGAAGAAGAAAGGAGGAGGAGTTCAAGGGTATGGAACTTTGGATTTTTGTATGAAACTAACCTTGATTGTGGATTCTATGAGATTATGTATGAATTTCCATGCTTGGTTGGTTAGTAGTTTGTCCCCAAACATGGGGTTTTGCTAAGGTTTCATCTTAACCCAAAGATTATGGAAAGTAAGGTGGGTAGAACCCCATATGGAACAAGATGGTTATGGAATCCTCTCTTTTAGGTTGGATTCATAGTTAATTGAGAATCTTTGAGTTAGGGTTTACAGAATAAGCCTAACTAAACATCAAGTTTGGTTTGTGTATGGGTCCTAACCCATATTAGAATGATTTTTTTTAGGAATTCATGAAAGAATTTTGAAGAAAGATATGAAATTGAAAGAAGAATTGAGTAGAAAAGAGATTACAAGGTGAATTTGAAATGGTTTTGATGTGTAGAGTTGATTGGGTATCAAAATATGGAAAAATGGGTGAAAAACACACGATACAGGCATTTAGAATTGTGATGTGTACCGGTACACTTGAACATGTGCGGTACTTTGTGTTCTGGTCATTTTTGGCCAGTAATGCTTAGGTACACATTAGGGAGTGCCGTACACTGTTACGCTAGTTTCGGCCGGTTTTACATTATTTTGGCCCATGCTTGCTCAATTTCTTATCAGAATTTGAGTGATTCAAGTGGCTACGTAAAATAGACTTCAAGGAGAACCAAAATTAAAGAATAGGAATTACCAAATTATGATCCTAAGTGGCCTAAAAATTCACTCAAAGTGGGGCCATGTGCAAGCCAAATTTTGGTTCCAGCTTTGAACATAAAGTATCCGGAATTATTTGGAATAACAGAACAATTAACCGGGTGGGTGATTCAGTTGGAATGAACCCTTAGCACCTTATATTTAAAAGAATACAATGACCTAGAGTCAAACATGAAGTTAAGATCCCGAAAAATTAGTAATACAGGCTTTCTAGTGTAATCAGAGATTAAGCCAGGCCTAGTTTGGCATGAAAATGCCATAACTTTAGTTGGATGATCAAGTTGGATTGATTCCACTTCTTAAGTAAAGTAGATTCATAGAGGAATAAGAATATATGAATGAGGTGTGATTCCACATACATCATACTTCACATGATTATGAAGTGCCATATGTAATAGGCATGAAACAAGGAAAATGTAGAAAATGAAAATGTAAGATGTGTTCATGAAACATAGAAAATGATTATGGAAAATGAAAATGAAAGCAATTGAAACATGATTGTGAGCGTGAGAGGCAATATGTCATGAACACATAATGTGGTTAAGTGATATATGATTATTATCACATATAACCAGAAAATGATAACAAATGATAGGAGTATATGTGAATAAGTATACGTAAATGAGTATTTATGAATGAGTATACGTGAATGAATATGTGAATAAGCATATGAAATGAGTACGTGAATGAGTTTATGAAATAAGTACATAGATTGAGTATATCTTTGAAAAGATAATACAAAAGTGAAATTGGAATCGAAATGTGATTGTGATCGGTTATGAATGCTATTTGTGAAATATATATAAGTATATATATAATGATTTGAATCATTGTTATTCGAAATGTTTGTCATAAATATGCATGTATGCGTGTATTTGAACTATAAGTGAAATTACTGCATAAAAGTAAACATATTCGAAATGTATTATTGAATGACCAACATGGCCAGGATTCTGTTGGTCGTCATGAGTGCCGTAATTGTTAAATGCGAAATCAGTACTCTTGAATGATAAACGAGATAGGTTCAGCAAGCGAATCGTCATGAATGTCAATTCTATAGTCAAAGTGAATCGATGATATTGAATGTGAGATCCACATTGCCCTCTTGAATGACAAGCGGACCGAGGATTGACAAACTGGCGAATGCATGCGTGAATGTCGAATTCTATAGCCATATATGAGGCAGTGATATTGAATGTGAATCAAATTTGCTCTTTGAATGACAAACAGACAGGATTCAACAAGTGAATCTGTCATGAATGTCAATTATATAGTCAAAGTGAATCATCTTTGTTAAATGCGAAATCACATTGCTCTTGAATGGCAATGGCTTGAGGGACGAGTTGACAATTGAATGCGTCGTGAATGTCAATTCTATAGCCATATGTGAGACCAGGTGATATTGAATGTGAGATCACATTGCTCTTGAATGACAAACGGGACGAGGATTCAACAAGCCCGAATCTGTCTTGAATGTCAATTCTATAGTTAAAGTGGATCATCTTTGTTAAATGCGAGAAATCACATTGCTCTTGAGATGACAAACGGGCCAGTTCGACAAGTGAGATATGTCTTGAATGTCAGTTACATGGTCAAAGTGGATCATCTTTGTTAAATGCGAAATCACATTGCTCTTGAATGAATGAAGCAATTGAGGATTCAACAAGCGAATCTGTCGTGAATGTCGAATTCTATAGCCATATGTGAAATCACAAACCGAAAAGCGAAACAACGGTATTGAAAAGTGTATTTGTATAAGTATCTTTTACATTACACAGATATTGTATAAAGGCATTATTTTGGTAAATGTATTTTATTAAATGTGAATGTTATGGGTCTTTTGATGAGCTTAAAAGTCATATATTTTTAATCCATTTTTCTGTTTGATTTTCATCTGAAAATGAATAATTAATATGTAGAAATATGAAGAAACTCACCAATTTGTTATTAGCAGGGAGTGTGAAAAAAGAAAGAAAAGCGATAGAAAATACGTGAATTGGTGGAGTAAAAATCGAGGAAAATGGGGCATAAATGAAAGCAAGCTGGTTAACTAATGTTGCGGTTTGGACTTGCAGTCCGATTATGATGTGCGACATCAGGAAAAATGAAGGAAATTTGATGCAAGTCGGAGTAGGGATCCTGAGTTAGGCGGTGAGGGTAACGAGACTTAAGGAGATGATGTCGCGACAACATCGTGATGTCGCGATAAAGGTTGATGTCGCTGACGAGGATGGAGTCGCTGACGAGAGGAAGCATGAAGGCTATGACGAGGTTTGAAAGATGAAACTGTTGTGACTTAAGCTGTTGTCGCGACAGAGGACTGATGTTGCGACACTAAAAGCAACCAGTTGAAGCCTCCAGAGACATAAGACGTGCTCAGTTGAAGGTTGCAGTTCCTTAAGTTGATGTCGCGACAAGAGATTGATGTCGCGACATCAGGAACCATCAGTTGAAAGCTGCAAAGACAAGAGATTGATGTCGCGACAAGAGATTGATGTGCGACGCCGAGAACCATCGATTGAAGGCTGCGAGACATGGCGATGTCGCGACAAAGTTGATATTCGGCGTGAGAATGACGATTGAAGCGCCTGCGAGGCATAAAGTGATGTAGCGACAAAGTTGGTGTCGCGACGCTAAGAAGACGCAGTTCAAGGCTGCGAGAGACTTAAGTTGATCTTCGCGACAAGAGATCGATGTCGCGACATGGATGATGCTCCAGCATTGATTGCTGTCGGCGACATAATATACCTTAAGGAAAACAAATAAGATAATCGCGAGCTTATTGATAAATCTTTATGACAAGTACCAAACTAACTAATGTCGCGACAAGGGATTTGAGGTCGCGGCACGAGCAGGCATAACATGAGCGATCCAACTTGGAAATCATCAAAAGAATGCATTGGAATTAGGGCTTTGAGAAACCATAAATAGCGACTACAGGGAGAAAAAGAAGAGGAGGCGTGGGCGGCGAGCGAAAGATAAGGTAATGGAAACTCATTTATTTTCTTTTCTTTTCTTTTCTTTTTATTTTCTTTTACGACTTACAAGTCGTTATAGATTAGATTATTTTCATCTTTTTTATTTTGTTTTATTTTAAGATCTGGATGTTATCGTTTTGAGTAGAGTGAATGAAGAAGAATTCCATTCTTTTCAAATTACTACAGAATGTTTGAAGTTAGGACAAATTTAAAATTCGACTTTCAGTTTCAAGTCAGTTAATTCTTATGATCGGAGAATCTTTGTAGTGTGTAATTTGGTAATTGAAACCCGGCTTCCATTAAGTGAATCTTATAGTCGAATTTATCTTCCACAGTTGTTTCCGACTTGTGAATTTGGGTTTATGAATTTTACTTACGGTTATGGGTTTAATAACTGATGAGATATCAATTTCTTACAGTTTTAAGATTTCATTTCCACTGCTTTGATTTCAAGGAGGTCCTACGGGTGACACGGAGAAGGCGTCACGAGAGTTATGAACATTTCCTTGAAGGTATATTAACTGCTTTATTAGAGATCTAATGAGCTTTGTAAGTTTACTTAGATAAATCCTCTTCTCACTTGAAATCGAAAAGAGTTGAATGAGTTATCAAATTTAAACAGCGAGAGTTCCTCGATTCGAATAGTGAAGCCAATCAGAGTGTTGGCTGAGGATCTAATCGGGAGAGGTGATCTATTCTGAAATTTGGGAAGAGTAACCGGGGAAGTTGTATATCATGCTTGGCCAGGTAACTTGGGGCTAAGGTTTCTGATCCATAAAATGGGTATGAAGTATTGCAAAGAAAAATACTGCGGATTAAATCCACATTAAAGTAGTCATCTAATTCCTGTCTTCGAAGATTCGGAAAATTAGATAATGAGCTATTAGTGTGGAAGTCCCATTTATCTTAGCCTTGGGCTGATTTTAAGAGCACAGAAATACTAAACAATTTTATGGAAGTGTTAACTACGAGGAATTGATGCTTCCACCGATATGAGTGTTTTTGATGTGTCTCTAAAGATAACTATTGATTAATCATTTATTTTCTTAACTATTCATTATTTTTTTATTCTTTAGATTCAGTTTATTTGATTGTTCATTCTTTTTCCTTATACTTGTATATTTCTGACTTCTTAAGGCTGGATCATGATGTCATGTTATAGTCCAAATAGTATGGAGCTTGAGTAGTCGGGGGTAGTTGATCTAGAATTCTTGAGATACCAGGTAGGATCGATATACGGACTTATATCCATTTTATTACTTGTCGACTGTGCACTTGCGGGATATTAGGCTGAAAACCAGGGGTGAAATGATTTACTACAGGAGATTTTTTGGTCTATATGGTAGAAAGTTAGCAAAGTTTTATGGCGCGATTCTTGGGATTAGATAATAGTCCTTGGTAATACTTGTCATAAATTTGTTTATGTGTTTTAGTCTTAACAAGTTTTATGAGCGCGGATTAAGTGGATCGAAGAATTTAGTGAATCAATATTCGGGCGAAAGAAGGAAATGGTAATTTGGACATTTGAAGAAAAGAACAAAAATAACTTTCAAGCGATGGTTATTTTTAGCCTGCCTTTAACAAACCATATTGAAAATATTTGTTGACGGACCTAATCTATTAATGTAAGTGTGTTTGATTTGGGGATAAAATTTACAATGCATGGAAAGCGGAACAACGTGCGATTCAATGAGACACGGAAATTAGAACACTTCGAAGCTTGAGAGAAAGATAAAGAGGCGAAACTCAACCATGAGCGGATGAAGACGGGATCGGAATGGAGATGCGAGAGAGAAGCAGCTAGAGAGGCCTTGATCAGCGATACTATGGAAGACTTAGGCTTGTGTGAGACGAAATTACTTTCTGCTTGATCGGTGACCAGCTATTGATGCAAACAATTTTGAACTTAAACCCCGTACTTAATTACAATGGTCAGCGGCTTGTCAGTTCTTGGTCATCCCACTTGAGGACCCGAGCAGGCACTGGGAAGATTTCTCGGATGGCTAATACGATTGAAGTTGAATGGGGTGAGACAAGTCATCAAAGCGCATCTATTCCATTCTCTAGAGATACAACAATACATGGTATGAATCTTTACCATATGGTTACATTGATACTTGGGAGGAATTGGTAGAGGCCTGTAGGTAGATTCTTCCCCTGACCCTAACCTTAGAGAAGGAGGAAATCATTGTGTTTTTCGATGGGGGAAGATGAAAGCACGTATGTAGCTTAGGGGAGAAGATTCAAGCAGTTCTTTGAGAGATATCGATGCATGGGATAGATCACGAGAGACTCGGATGGACATTGTATATCATGCCTTGAATGATATATCAAAGGGGATCATTGATGCTTCATGTTATGGAGCATTCAAGCGAAAATCTTTGAAGAGCCAAAAGAAGTGGATTGAAGACACGGCTAAATGCAATATGAAAACTCCTTACGAGTTTTCAAGAGGAAGCTGTGAGAGGAAAGGGGATCATGGGGCTGACAGATGAAGTAGCCATGGAGGCCAAGTTGGATGCTATTATGCCTGGGATGGACAAGCGAGAAAGAAGACACACACTTTGCCCGCGAGATAGGAAGCGGTTGAAGAGAGTTATTGAAGGAAGTCTTGAAGACTGCGGGGGCATTCTATGATCTTTGAAGAGGTTAGAGTATGCGGGCAGACGAGAAACTACCATTTCAAACCCGATACTAACTGCCGACACATTATCACCGACCTTTGAGGAACCATGAGAATTTCTCATATGGTGGAGGGGCTTCCGCGAGGCCAGGCATGGGCAGAACCCTCGACGGGGTTATCAACGTGTAGGTTCCGGCGGCATCGAGGAAATGAACACGAAATGAATATCGGGGTCGGAGGAGGTTGATCTTTTGAAGAAGCAGATCTTTGTAGTTCATGGGGATAATAAAAGCATTGAACCTCCATGAACAAAGCTTTTGGCATTAGATATTCTTGCCAATTCTCAAATTTGAACACCACCCGTGCATCCACTGAAGAACCTGGAGACCTGAAGTAGAGTGGTGACCCCAACCTGCTGAAAACCCGGAGGAAAGATGCCTTCCCCAGTGACCTGAAAAGAAGAATCCAAAAGACTGCATGGCTGTGCAGCTTAGGAGTGGGAAGGAGTTAGAAAAGATGAAAGAAAAAAATGACAGCAGCAAAGAAGAAGAAAGCCCAGAAAAGGAAGAAGCACTGGAGAAAAAGAAAGAAGGAGTGGACAGGAAGGATATCCAAGACTCACAGACACCAGTCAATTTCCACGAGTAGAAATCAAAGATAAGAGGCAGTTTGCAAGGTTTTGAAAACCTTTGAAGCTAGAGATCAGTATGCCATTCTGAAGTGGTGACTTCGAGATGCTACTCTATGCAAAATTCTGGGGCATCTTGAAGCGAAAAGAAAGATAGTAGAAGAAGGGATTGTGAATCTCACTTTGCTACTTGTAGTCTTTGTGATAAAGAAAAGAATTGCGAAAAAGATGAGATCCGGGGAGTTTCTGATTCCTTGCATCATTGGAGAGTCAATTCAGCTGTGACTCGAGATTTAGTATAAACTTGATGCCTCTTTACGTTGCCCAGCTTGATTAAGTTTGGGGAGTTTATTCCCACTGCTTATTACTCTTGATGCGAGACGAGATAGATGGTAAAACCACAGAGGGTCTTGGAAGATATCGCTGAAGTCCTTTGTTGGGAAATTTGTTTTCCTAGTAGACTTCATCATTACGGACATGGAGAAGATTCCTGAGTACCCCTGCTATTAGGGAGACCATTCACAGCTACTGTTTGCCACGTCGACATGTAAAAGGAGTTCTTACCTTGAGGGTTGGAGAGGGAAGCGTGTTGCTTTCAACTGATCAAAAGCATGCGGAATGGAGCATAGGCAGAGAAAATTGCAATGTAGTTGATGATGTCTATACCTCTGACTGTGATGTTCTAATGATTGTAATGCTTTCGAATTTTATCAATGAGCGAGATAAATTCCCGGTATATTGAAGATGACTACTCGATTGTCCATACAAGCAGTTTCATTCTATAGAAGCTGTGTTGAGCACGAAGCAAAACGAAATGACAAAGGGAAAATAATGAAAAAGGGAAATTCATCGAGGAAACCGAGTGAAGAGGGGCTAGGGTTGAAAGAGTTGCCAAGTCATTTGAAGTATGCTTACTTAGAATCACGAAAGAGAAAACCGGTGATTATCTACGCTGGAGCTTCGGTGATCTTGAGGAGCAGAGGTTCTTGAAAATCTTAAAGAAGCATAAAGAGTCTATAACCAGTCCATTGAAGAGTTGAAGGGTATCAGTCCATCAATTTGCATGCACAAATTCCTCTTAAGAGAAACTTAGAAGCCATGCAGCAGAACATCGAGGCGAATCCGGTGATGAAGTAGTCGGGAAAGGAGGTGCTGAGTGCTTTGAATCTTTGGTTTATCTATCTGATTCGAGATAGTCCTTGGTAGGCCCGATCCATGGTTCAAAGAAGGGTGGGTTTCTTGTGATCCATAATGAGAAAAATGAATTGATTCCAGCGAACGGTGGATGGAGGTATGTGATTACGGGAAGGCGAACAGGCCATCAGAAGATCATTTCCCTTTGCCCTTCATTGATCGAATGTTGGACCCAGTTAAGCGGGACACCTCATTTTTTGTTTCTTGGATGGGTATTGAGGATGCAATCAGATTGCTATTGCACGAGGACGAAGACCACATTCACGTGCCCGTATGGTACCTTTGCCTTGGAAGGATGCCATTTGGGTTTGTATGTCTCTGCTACATTCGAGGTGTATGATGTCGATGTTCTCGGACTTGGTTGAAGAGGTTATGGAGAATTTTATGGATGACTTCAGCGTGTATGGATCGATTTTGATGGAGTGTTTGAAGAACACCGGAAGCAGTGCTTCAAAGATGCAGAACAAACGACTAGCCCAGAGATTGGAAAATGCCATTTATGGTAACAAAGAT
The DNA here is from genome assembly GCA_016808115.1 of Tetrastigma voinierianum. NCBI lineage: Eukaryota > Viridiplantae > Streptophyta > Magnoliopsida > Vitales > Vitaceae > Tetrastigma > Tetrastigma voinierianum. Next base: position 206,718 of record JAEQBH010000300.1, read on the forward strand.
ATTGTTCTTGGGCATAAAATTTGCATACTTTGAATTTGGAGTAGACCGATCAAGGTATCCATTATCAAAACTCTTCTTGTACTTTACCCGCAGTAAAGGAGTAGAAGCTTCTTGGGGGCATCTTTGGATTTTATAGGAGATTCATCAGACTTCTCGAAAATAGCGGACCACTATGTAGATTCTTTGGAGAAGGATCTGAGTTTAATTTTGATGACTCTGCAGGCTGCTTTTGAAGAAATCAAGATCAAATTGGTTCAAGCACACATATTGGCTGCACCATAATGGGATCGGATTTGAAATAATGTGTGATGCAGGTGATTTTGCAATGGGACTACATCTGAGGCCAAAAGAAAGAGAAATATTCGAGGACCATATACTACTAGTAGAACCTTCAATGAAGCCTGAGAAAATTACTCAACAAGCGAAAGGAGATCTTAGCCATAGTATTTGCTTGTGAAAAATTCGGGCAATGCATTTTGGGATCCATGTTTGTATTCATGCGATCATGCAGTCAGTGCACGATGTCAAGAAGGAAGCTAAGCCCAGATTGATAAGGTGGGTGCTGCTATTGCAAGAGTTTGACTTGGAATCGGATAAAGGGTGTGACAATGTGATAGTGATCCTTGTCAAGAGTAGAAAACCTTCTTGAAGAAAGTAATATTAGCAGAGAACTTCCCGGATGAGCAAGCTAATTTAAAGTTTCCTTCGACTTCCATGGTATGCGATATTGTGAACTATTTAGCTTGTGGAGTAGTTCCTTCGAGGTCGGCCTGTGAAGGAAACTCGGAATGACGTGGTATTAGATCCCTTATTATTTAAAAGAGGTGCGACACGATAATAAGAAGATGTGTGCGAGGAAAATGAGCAGACAAATTACGAGATAGATGCCATGCATCACCATATGGGGCATTTTTCGGGGAGAAAGAGCGACTCATAAGATACTCCAATGCGGGTTTTATTATTGTATCTTCGAGAGATTGTCTTGAGTGGGTTAAATTGTGTGATAGATGCGAAAAGATTGGAAATATCAATGACGAAATAAATACCCCTAAGAGGTATAATGGTGGTGCAAATCTTTGATGTATGGGGAATAGATTTTATAGGACCATTCCACCATCATTTGGGAACTGTACATCTTGCTAGCGATTTATTATGTTCCAAATGGGTGGGCGTAACTTAATCAGGAATGATGTATGTGCGTTGTGAGCTTCTTACCGAAAAAAAATATTTTAGTGAATTTGGAACACGGAACTATCATTAGTGATGGAAGCCATTGCAAACAAAATATTTGCGAAACTCATGGCAGTATGGGATCGAAGCATGTAATGAGTCTAGCTTATCATCCCGGACCCGATGGACAAGCGAAATTTCCAACGGGGAGATTAAGAATACTTAGAAAAAGGCTTTGTGAGCTCAGCGGGGAAGGATTGGTCTTCCAAACTTGATGATGCACTTTGGGCTTACGGGATTTGCCTCTCAGCTCCATTGGAATGTCCCCATACATAATTGTTTGGCAAACCATGTCACCTACCTGCGGGGTGGAGTCTCTGAGGCAATGTGGGCCATCAGTTGAACCGATTTTAGCTGCCGGGAAGAGAGATTGCTCAAGCATGCAGAGCGGAAGAATTGAAATGAAGCCTATGATAATGCAGAATCTGAGGATAAGACGAAGAAATGGCATGATCAAAGGATCTACGAGGAAGAGTTCGAGGAGACGGGAACGGGTTCTCTTGTTTAATTCTAGGCTGAAATTGTTCCCGAGGGAAGGGTTGAAATCAGATGGAGTGGGCGTACAGTGGTGTCAAGCGATGCATTTGGAGTAGTGACGATAAGGACTGATGCGGAGAAGAATTCAAAGTCGATGAATGGCGAAACCTTATCTAAGCGGGGAGGAATGGAAGAGTTCCGGCGGGTTATCTAGAAAGAAGAAGGAGCAGAAAGCAGCAAGTCCCGGCTAAGGACTCAAAGCGGCTTGTGATGGGAGGCTTGACCATAGAAAATTTAGTTTCTGCTTTTAGATTTTGAATTTCGTTTTGATTAGTTCTTATAAAGATAGATTTAATTTTGAGAAGTTAATTGTAGTTTAATTAAATTTTCTTGAATCATGCAGTATGCGTCTGCAAGGCTGAAGGACATGAGTGAGAAAAGCAACTCCAGGACACCTCAAACAACTTGCAGAAATGTCACGACATGAACAAAGGGGGGTAACTTTCTCCCTAAACCAAACATGTGAAATATGAGTGAATTGCTTGTTGAATTTCTGCTTGGAGATGCCTGAATAAATGTCTAAAGGAGTATAGGATTAATAAAGGAATTCAAGTTTTTTGAGATCATTAAACTAAGGGCATAGGTCGCGACAGAAACAAAGACTTGAAAATGAAAAGTCATGACATGGGACAATATGATATCTAAAAAAAAACCTATTTATGTGACGAACTTAGTATGTCGCTGACGTAAAAAAGATCCTTTACTTATTTACTCACCCCTCTTAAAATGCCACTAAAATTAATGTTCTTAAATAAAAGTGAAACGAAATTGATATCAGCGACAAAGCGAATTTAATGAAATAATAATTAGCCCACAAAAGCTGGATTGAATTGCAAGCGTTGGAGAACTTCTTCCCACTTCCGCTCAAATTTCGAGCTGTTCATCCTCCGTAGCATGCGATTCTCAATTCACGAAAACCACTAGCTCTCAAAATCTTGAAAACTTTCCTTAGTTCAATCATTGAAACCTCAAACCTTGTCTCTAACACGGAAGAGATCCTTGGAGGAATATGTGCAACGAAGGAGAAATCAGACGGGAAGAGCCAGATGGAAGAGATGCCTGAAGCTGAGTACCGCGGTTTAGAAGAAAGAGCGAGATGAGAAAGAGGAAAAGCAAGAGAAGAAGAGTAGAAGATTTTGTGTCGAGAGGAAGCTTATTCCAACTAGAAGAAGCACTATGCCATGAGGAGTTCGTATCATAAAGAAGATTCGAAACCCCTATTACCTTTCAAGGAGATGATTGAACAAGAGGTTGGGAAGCTTTACTGCGCACATCAAAAGTCGAGTACACCGTGATGGTGAAAGAATTTATTCGAATGGTAGGCGGGAAGAAATGACAACGTGTTCGTCGAGGAGGAGTGTGGGTACCATATGGACGAGGCCATTAGCGAAGCCTATGGAATGGCGGGGCACAAGCGTGGGTTCAAGTTCAAAAAGCTCTTGGAAAGCCAATTTTAAGAAGGTGCCAAAAAGCTCATGACGGAAAAGCACAGTGGAGACGAGGGAAGGAGGACCCGAACCACGAACGGGGGGCTTCTCGAGAGAGGTGGGTATGGTTCTATTTCTTGGCCTGTTTTAGTCCCGACCAAGCATGTGTGCACGAGTGAGGAAACTGGCTTGATTATGTATGCTATTACGAGAAGGGTCTGAAGCTCAGCGTAGGAATAGTAATTGAAAATTCTATAATGAGTACCATGAAGGAAATAAGAGAAATTTGATCCCTCGCGCTGACAACAATAAGCTGTTTATGTTTAAAAATTTCAGGGTGAAGGGTGCAGGAAGAAGAAGAAGTCCACATGACATCACCTCTCCCTCTTGACGGGAGTAGACAAGGACCCGAAACGAAAGAAAAGGGGTGTTAGTTGGAAACAAAGAGGAAGAAGCTCAGCTGAAACGAAGAGAGGAGACTTTGAGGGTTGCGGCCGAAAGAAGAACGAAACTCCTCCACGAAAATAATACTTTCACATTTGCAGGAGCAGTGAAGGCGGGATGAAAGAAGCCTTAGATTTCTCCATCCCCTGGCTAGTTCTCCCCTATGGCTTAATTCGGAGAGAGAGGGAGAAAGCTCAAGGGAGCCTGAGAGAACAATTCAATAATGGGGTCCTCAATGCCGTCGAGAAGAAGATGGAAGAAAGGAAAAAGAAGAGTGGAATTTGCAACAGAATTCGGGGAAGGAATTTATGAAAAGAGTTAAAAGAAGAGATCGACAGCAGGAAGAAAGGCTGAAAGAATAGAAGGAAACAGGATGAAAGAGGTTCTTCGTGAGAGGACTTCAAGAAGAAATGGAAGGAAAGAGATCGCGATCTTCTCTGGAAACTCAAGATTTGAGTCATGAATCTTTTTATAACGATGGGTTTAGGCGTGATTCTCGGCTCCCAACCATCATGAAAAGGAGGTAGAGCGAGGAAGCCAATTGGGAGAGCAGTCGAGGATTCAAATTTTATACAAGTCTAAAGATTTTGAGAATAAAATGGATGATAGAGACAAAAAGCGAAAGGATCTTTGAATCCACACGGCGAGAGAGAATGGCTAGAAAATTTGGATTTGATTAACAACAATCTTTCCAAATTTTGGAAGTAACAAGCGAAATGGAAAACCTGATGAATGGCTTGGGGAAGAGACAAGATAGGCTAAACAAGAAGGTTGATCTCTCGATGAGATGCTTTCATTGAAGATCGGGATTGAAGCGAAACACGAGGAAGAAAGGAAGAAGGAAATGAAATTCCCCTCAAATTTCCGGCTCATTTGGGTACTACTACGGATCCTAATATCTTTCTTTGCCCTTCGAAAGAAAAGATAGACTTCTTCCCATTTTCTTATTCTCCCAAGGCCCATACGGTTGTATCCAACATTTGCAATTGAATCGAAATAAAATGATAAATTTGAATTGAATTGTTGTGTTACTTTGGTTTGTTAAATTTTGTGTTGCTTTGTAGTTTATAGTTAGGAAAATAAAAGTAGGAATTAGTTCAAGAATAAAAGCTATTTGAGATGTAATAAATTGAATTGAATAAACTGATTAGATTAGGAATAATTTGAAATGCGAATGAATGCGAATTAAGGGCCAAATGAATACGATTTAATTGAAACACAAAGTGCAAAAGTGACTTAAGTCACAGTATTAAGTCGAGAATAGAGAAGGTAATACAATAGAAGGAACAAACATATTTTTGTAGTTTGTGAAAGATACGAGCAGTAAGTCGAGGAACTTTGTTGAATATCAATTAATTTAATTACTCATCAACGAAAAATAAGTGAGGAAATCCTTATGGTTAGTCCTGACTATTCAATCCAAGTGCAGAACTTGTTAGATTATTGATTGGCGAAAATCCTAGGTGATGTTGTGAAGTGATCGCGAGGCCATTCTTGAATAGTTTGAGCCATTCTAGCCATCCACATTCATATCTTGATGCATATACCTTAGTTAGAAATTGAGCGAACAAGCTTATTTTCAAAAATAAGCCAATGGAAACCCAGCCCATCCTAAATCAATCCTTGATAAAGAACCTATGATTTACCAAGAATTCAAGGAAGAAAGAAATGAAGTTTGGGAGTATATGTTTTTGAGGAACTCAAGGAAAAATATAGAAAAGGGAAGGAAAGAAAAGGCAAAGACGAAAAATGCAATAGAAAGAGGAAACATAGGGATAAGTTTTTATCTTGTGGCCTAACTCTCTTGAACAATTAAGTTCTTGGGGTATTCAGCACCTAGTACCTAATGTCATACAGTATGGAAGCTACTAACCCAAAGTTAAGCTAAGAGTGTTAGAAAGCCTAAAATGGTAAAACATTGCACTATCACTGAATGGTGACAAACAAAGGAAATTTCCCCAGTTGAATTACAAGTGAGAAATAGGGGCATACGATTACGAATTGGAAGCAATCAAAGAGATGTCCAAACATAGAGATTAGGGAGTTTATTAAAGAAACTACAAGAAAGAAAGAATGAGTAGTGAAAAAAAAAAAAAAATTCCTAAAAATTGAATTAATCTTAACCTAAAAATTCCTTCCGTCCTACCCGTTACCCAGAGCCTAACAATATAAGCCCAGACCTGATTGATCTTGAAATTTGGAATTACCTACATTAGTGGAATCAATATAGAGCTTGACAAACCTATGGAATTTGGAAATATGGAAACAATCAAAATTGTGAAGGCCTTTAGGGTTAAGTGACTCATTATGAAGATAGAAAGGAAAATAATTTATTATTCAACGAGGATCTAATATGATTATGTTGTTTGTAAAACAATTTCAGCAGTTTAGTTTGTATACTATAAGATTAAAGCTAACCTTGAGCTGGACTTGAAGCTAGAGGAACAGAAAACAATGCATTCCTTGTATTTCAATCAAATTGGCACTCTTCTTAACGAGCAGAAAAATGTCGGCTATGTTTGAGGACAAGCGATTCTTTCTAACCCGGCTGGCAGTGTAGTAAAAACTTTAAGTTTGGGGAGTTTTGATGAACTTAAAGTCATCTATTTTAATCATTTTTACGTTTGATTTTCATCACGAAGGAATAATTAATATCTGAAATATGAAGAAACTCCGCAATTTGTTATTAGCGGGAGTGTGAAAGAAGAAAGAAAAAGCGATAGAAAAATCACGAGAAATTGGTGGAGTAAAAATGCATAAAATGGCGAGCGGTAAACAAGCGGTTAACTAATGTTGGAGTTTTGGACACAGTCCGATTATGATGTTGCGACATCGGGAAAATGAAGGAAATTTGTCGCAGTCGTGGCGGGGATCCTGAAGTTAAGCGGTGAGGACCTTCGGAGACTTAGGAATGATGTCGCGACAACATCGTGATGTCGCGACAAAGGTTGATGTCGCGACAAGGGATGGAGGTCGCGACAAGAGAAGCGCCTTGAAGCTATGACAGGTTTGAAAAGATGAAACTGTTGTGACTTAAGTTGTTGTCGCGACAGAGGACTGATGTTGCGACACCAAAAGCAACCAGTTGAAGCCTCCAGAGACATAAGACGTGCTCAGTTGAAGGTTGCAGTTCCTTAAGTTGATGTCGCGACAAGAGATTGATGTCACGACATCAGGAACCATCAGTTGAAAGTTGCAAAGACATGAGCTGATGTCGCGATAAGAGATTGATGTTGCGACATAGGAACTATCGTTGAAAACGCAAAGACATGAGGCGATGTCGCGTGAAGAGAGTTGATGTCGCGACATCGAGCTGATTGAAACTGTGAGGCATAAAGTGATGTGACAAAGTTGGTGTCGCGTATAAAGAAGACACCGATTCAAGGCTGCGGAGACTTAAGTTGATGTCGCGACCGAGATCGATGTCGCGACATGGATGATGTGCGACATTGATTCCTTGTCGCGACATAATATGCCTTCGGGAAAACAAATGAATGTCATAACTTATTTGATAAATCTTGCGACAAATTGCCAAACTAACTAATGTCGCGACAAGGGTTTGAGGTCGCGACACAGAGGAACAATTAACATGGGCGATCCATGGAAACCACAGAATGCATTGGAATTAGGGCCCAGTAAGAAACCACATAAATAAGCGGCTACCCGGGGGAAAGAAAGGAGCGGTGGCGAGCGAGGCAGAAAGATGCAGGTAGTAGAAACTCATTTATTTTTTCTTTCTTTTCTTTTCTTTTATTTTCTTTTACATTTCGATCGTTATAGATTAAGATTATTGTCATCTTTTTTTATTTTGTTTTATTTTAAGATACGGATGTTATCGTTTTATTGAATTTGAATGCAAATTCCATTCTTTTCAAATTACTACACGGAATGTTTGAAGTTCGAGACAAATTTAAGGTCGACTTTCAGTTTCAAATTGGAGTTGTTCTTATGATCGGAGGAATGTTGTAGTGTGTAATTCGGTAATTGAAACCCGGCTTCTATTAAGTGAATGCTATAGTCGAATTTATCTTCCTGTAGTTAATTTCCCGTGTAGCTTGTGAATTTTAGTTTATGAATTTGTACGGTTATGGGTTTAATGTTTTGATGAATATCAATTTCTTATGCAGTTTTAAGATTCTGTTTCATTGCTTTGATTTCAAGGAGGTCCTCTGGTGACACGAAGGCATTCACGAGTTATGAACATTTCCTTGAAGGTATATTAACACCTTTATTAAGTCTAATGAGCTTTGTAAGTTTACCTTAGATAAATCATTTTCTCACTTGAAATCAAGAAGAGTTGAATGAGTTATCAATTTAAACAACCGAGAGAGTTCACCTCGGTCGAATAGTAAAAGCTGATCTAGGTGTTATTGAGATCTAATCAAGGAGAGGTGATCTATTCTAATTTAGAGGAAAAGTAACAGGAAGTTGTATATCCTTGCTTGGCCGAAATAACTTGGGAGGTATTTAGGTTTACGATCCATAAAATGGGTATGAAGTATTGCAAAGAAAAATACCCGGATTAAAATCTAATGAAAGTAGTCATCTAATTCCCTTGTCTTAGAAAGATTGGAAAATTAGATAATGGCTGTGGAGTGTGGAGAGATCGGTTGTCTTGCTAAACGCCTTGGAATGATTTTAAAACTGAAATACCTGGCAATTTTATCGTGTTAACTACAGGAATTGATACTTCACAATAGCATTATTTTGATGTGTCCTCTTAAAGATAACTATTCAGTGTCCATTTATTTTCTTAACTATTCATTATTCTTTATTCTTTAGATTCCAGTTTATTTGATTGTTCATTCTTTTTCCTTATACTTGTATATTTCTGACTTCTTAAATTTGGATCACAATGTCATGTTATAGTCGAATAGTATGGAGCTTGAGTAGTCGGGGTGGTTGATCTAATTGCTTGAGATCTCGTGGGATCGATATACGGACATATATCCATTTTATTACTTGTCGACATGTGCACTTGCGGATATTAGGCAAGCAAAGTGAAAATGATTTACTCTAGGAGATTTTTGGTCTATATAGTAGAAAGTTAACAAGTTTTATGGCGTCGTTGCCGGGGATTAGATAATAGTCCTTGGTAATAACGTCATAAATTTGTATATATGTTTTAGTCTTAACATCTTTTGAATTTGTAAGTGGTTATGGGATTGCCCGAAAAGAAGTGTTTTCGTGTAATTAAAAAGTTTAAAATGGAATAACACAAACAAAATGTTTTGGAAAGATAATTGAAAATGTCGGAGTAAATCGGGCTCGGCCAGATCCAGCCAATAAAGTCAAGTCGAGTTCGAATTCGCGACACTTTTGAAAATAAAATTTAATAAGGCGAAATAAATGTTTTGATTGAAAGCGTCTCGAATGCATAGGAGCTCCAGCTTGGATCCCATGGCCGGTCGAAGTAGAGTTGGTCGCGACACTGAACAAAGAAAATTTAATAAAGCGAAAACTAAAAGTTTAGCAGACATCCCGAGGATCATGAAACATATTTGCTAAAGGGAGTTGATTAATGAAGCCGGTAGAGTGATAGTGATAAGAGTCTAATATGTATTGAGTATTAGTCTGAACGACCTTGTATGAAATTGATATGACTTGATCTGTTAGATTTTCCATTGTAGATGTATAAATTGTTTTGAATGATACGATATGCCATACATGTAGAAGATATGGTGGAAACTTGTAAAGACATGACACATGGAAGTGATACGACCGTGAAAATGTTATGGAATCTAAAAAGGATAAAATCTACATGTATATTATGATATGAGTTAGAAGTCACATAACAATAGGCTTCGTTAATTGCATAAGGAAAAGTAAATGTAAAAAGATAGTGACGGTGGTTATTGTTATTGGTAGATTCTTGTCTATATGTTCCCACTAAGGCGTAAACAGCACGGGTGTCAGGTGTCGATGCGAAGAGGAGATAAAGAGGACGAGGACATTACGCGTGATGCGGGCCGTCTCGAGAGATAGGTGCTCTGTGCTTCATTTTCGCAATCTCTGATGTTTGTATTAGATATGTACATGTATAAGTAATTGTATAAGTAATTGGGACTTAGCATATGTGTATAGATTTTAATGGATACCACTTCGATGGTAGTCCCTTTTGTATATGTAAATGATTTTTTTGGTTAATACAAAAATTGTTTGTATGCCACAGGTATAAGTTAAGCTCTGAAAAAAAATAAATAAATAAAGAGTCCCAGCATATGGTTTCGCACCCCGAAACCGGCTCGGATTTGCCAATCGAGTTGGATCGGGAATCGGGGCGTGACATGGAACCCAATGAGTGGTGTGGATTATGTTGTCCATGTACCATTCATTATACATGTGGCACGATACAACATGCAATGGTGCATCACATTGCATATGCACGGGAGACATCGCATGACATGGGTGTGAGTGCATGGTAGAGATCGACATTGTGTTTTTGTGTTCGATGGTGGGCTCGGTAAAATGGGACAACGTCCAAAATGAGCCTCACGATTGCATAAAAGAAAAAGGAAATGAAAAATACGTGTGTTGGCTATAGCAAGAAAGAATAGATACCCTCTCGGGTGAAAAACTCGGTATTCTTGGTTAGACATATGTATCCAGCGATGAAAGTTCGCGAAAGTGTCAAAAGGCATGCGAATCCTGTGGTGAGACCCCGGAAATTCGCTACCCACAAAAACACACAAGACTTGATAAAAACAAGTGAATATTGGAGTTTGTCTAATGGATTTTGATTTATAAAACAAAAAGCTTTTGTTTTGAAAAAAAATGGTCATTGATGGAACATAAATGACGGTTTTCACACTTGGCATATGCTTGTGTGAGGGAGTCAGTGAGGACTCGGGACATGGGACAGGGTGAGTCACATTCACATCCATGGAATGTAGACATTTGAGTAGTAATGTGTATGTTTTTACTTGAATGTGTGGAATGGCATTGCATGTGCACTTAAGTGGGGAGTAGCCCTTGTAGGAATTATTCTCTACTGGGCATTGCTCACCCCGTCATGGGACCCCCTTTCAGGTGTAGGGTTTACACCAATGGACGATGCTCAGATGAGGTCGTGATTTCGAAGAAGGCCGACATGTGGCCTTGATAAATCTTTCTGTAAAAAGTGCTTAGGACAAGTTAGTTATAGCATGTATTTTTGTATAAAAGAATTGTAATTAAATTCTTTTCGACTATTGATAATATAGTCGAGTATGTAATAATGGTAAGAAGGTCATGATCGGACTCTTATAGACTATATTTAAGTGTATTCTTATCATATTTTTAGCTTAAATATGAATGAATGGGTCCCGGTGAAAGGACCTCGGTGTCCACAAGTACCTGGTACCGATCCGGTATCAGGACTTAGGTGCGCAATGACCTAAGGTAGAATTATGCAGGTTGACGGCTAGTCAATGAGACCCTCGGGTTTTGGGGTGTCACCTTATGATGCCCTAATTTCCAGGGGTTTTTTTTTTCTTGGGTCCCACTAGATTAGAAACCAGATTTGTAAAACCCATGTGAACAGTGTCCATGAATAGTGCCAAATAATAGTGGCTCAAACAGTGCACAACACAGTGTAGTGTGCAACTGGACAGCACAGGATGGGCACGGACGGCTCTATCGTACCCACCCCAAGCTGTTGTGCCCGTCCATTACCCTGTAACGTGCGCAGGCCTGCCTTGTAGGCTACGACAGAAAAAAAATCCTCTCGCAACACTACCCTTGGAGATCTTATCGCGACATTAAGTCTTCTATCGCGACAGAAATGTCCCACCCTTGGGAAAACTCTGTAGCAACCAGAAGGCTCTTTCGCTTGCGCACACTGCGCTGTCATGTGGGCATCCCAATCACGCACGCATGCCTGTCGCGCGCGCCTAGGTCAGGTCGTGCGCTTAGCCTGAGAACCATGTCGCGACACAGTGTCAGCATTCTCTGTTGCGATCCGAAATCCTCTGTCGTGATCTAAAACCAGCAGTATCCTGCCTTGGTATTTCCTATGCTCTGTCACGACTAGGAAATTCCTTGTCACAACATAGAGATGCAATAGCCAATTCTTGGGCTTTCCTGCACCTCCAACTGCCTCCCAGTTGCATTTTACTCAACATCCAACAAGCTTTTTATTACAAAGGCAATCGAATCTGAAAACTTGTGTATTAATCATACCAAAATGAGTTTTAATTACAACTCACAACTCATTACATATCTGGCTTGGGTTTCTACCCGAATTTTGCAAAAGCAAGTAAGTCAAATCTATCTTTCTTCCCAGCCTAAACCTCGGGCGTGCCTTTCACGGGTGTACCTCAGTACTGAAAATATTTTCCACAGCCAGGGTGAGCAATGCCCGGAAGAAATGCTCCTACAAATTTCTCCCCACCTAAGTGCACATGCAATGTCATGTATGAAAAGCGTTTCAAAGCAAGATTTTGTTTTATAATTCCATTGAATGACCCTCCAGGAAGTTCCTTTGGACAAGCCCTCCGATCAAGTTCATGGAGACTGACCCTCAGATATCAAAACATAGTGGACCTCGATATCAAAACATATTGGACAACCCTCCGATATAAAAACATATTGGACAACCCTCCAATATAAAAACATATTGGACAACCCTCCAATATACAACCCTCCAATATTAAAACATATTGGACAACCCTCCGATGTCAAAACATATTGGACAACCCTCCGATATAATCCATTCAAAACCCGTATTGTATATTAAGCAGCATGCTATCAGCATCATTTTTCTCACCTTTTTATGTTATTCAATCGAGAAATCAACATACAAACTGGATTTTAGTCTCGACCAAGAAAAATAGCATACATAATCGACATGTCCAATCAATGACCGGCAATGACCATAACCGGGATCATCATACTCGGATCAGTAAGAAGCAAGTGAAGCCGGTTCAGGCTATAGTTTGGAAATTAAGACGAGACCTAAAATCGATCTCAATCATCAACTATTTATACCAAACTGTTCCTTAACCCATTTCTTGTTGGAAGCTTCACCCCATGGCCATTGAATGGCTCTTAAAAGCGGATTAACGGGTAAGAGAACCCTTACATTTTGCGATTTTTTTTTTTTTTCCGTCGCTGACTAAGTTCCTTGCTTCCTTTCTTTCTTTCTTTTCTTTTCTGGTTTCCTCTTGGCTTTCCTTCTCTCTCTCTCCTTGGCCTTATCTTTTTTTTTTTTTAACTTCCACGCTCCTTCTCCCTCACCTCTCTTCTATTTTTGGCTTTTTCCTCTCCTTTGTTATCTCCCATTTTCTCTTTATTATTTGTTTGTTTGATCCAGTGTGGGGTGAGTCAGCCCCACTTGCCTCCACACTAGCAGCCCGGCCGTGGCTGCCTTCATACAACTGCCATAGCGAGGCAGTGCTCTATCTGGTGCCACATGAGCACTAGATCCCCTCGCACTACTTAGTTTTTCGAAAACGTGAAATTTTGATAATCTCGGAATTTAACAAAATTTGGCTGGGGTGCTAGATTTTGCGAGACAATTCCAACGGTGAAATCCGTTTCATCATTCGAGATCTAGAAAAATCCCATCTTTTTCGTTAAATTACCATTTTGCCCTTTTTACGGGTTTGTTCTCCCATTTCAAGAATTTAGATAAAATTCACACACACACACACACACACACTGGCACACACACACACACACACACACACACACACATATATATATATATATATATATATATGTATGTATATATCACCACATGCATATACGATAGTCATTTAACATTTAATGACTAAACCACGTACCTTCGTCCTTAGAGAGAAAGGGATATCTGGTACGCATCGTGTCCTCACGTTCCCATGTTGCCTCCTTAACTCCTAAGTGCTGCCATAACACCTTCACTAGCCTCATAGTCTTGCGTCGCAAAACTTGATCTTAGCTATCCATGATACGCACATGTCTCTCTTCGAAGGTCTCATCTACATCAACAACAAGTTCTCCCCAATCCACAGCATGAGTTTGATCTGGAGTATACTTTCGGAGCATGGAGACATGAAATACTTCATGGACACCTGCTAAACTCGGCTTGATATGGCAGATGCACAACCACACCCACCTGTCAGTACCTCGGGGGCTGATAAACTTATTGACTATAGCTTTCCCCGCTTGTCGAACCTTAATACTCCCCTTTTATGCATTACCTTCAAGAAGACGTGATCATCCACCTCAAACTCTAGAGGTCGACACCGTTTATCGATGTAGCTCTTCTACCGGCTATGAGCCATGAGAAGACGCTTTCGTATCAAACCCACCTTCTCAGAGGTGTCTCTAATCAAATCTAGACCAGTGATGGAACTCTCTCCCACCTCTGTCCAACAAATTGGGGGATCGACATGGCCTCCAATATAAAGCCTCATAGGGTGCCATCTGTATACTCACCTGATAATTGTTGTTGTAGGAAAATTCCACCAAGAGTAAGTGCTCCTCCCAGCTACCCTTAAGATCAAGGACACATGCTCATAGCATGTCCTCTAAAACCTGTATGGTCATCTCCAACTGACCATCTGTATATGGATGAAAAGCGGTGCTCATCTGTCATTTGTGTCCCCGTAAGCGAGTGGGTCCACCAAAGTCCGTCGTGACATGCTCCTTCCACTCGAGTACTTGAATGGGCTGGAGTAAACTTCTTTGGTCTACGATGCTCGGCTTTACTTGCTAACACGTGAGACATCCATGCACATTGTATCCTGTCGTGTTGATGGATAGCAACTGAATGCTATCCTTGGACTCAATCACTCACCTTTCAGTAGGGAAAGCGAAGCCACCCAGGCTCCTGCGCTCACGATCTGGTCGTTATCTTTACTTGATCTAAACTATCCCATGGTCTCGAGCATCTACCACTCCCGAGAAGCTACACTAGCCAATACTCCTCTTGACTTCTGACTGACCACATTAGCCACTACATTTTCCTTACCAAGATGGTAATGCAAAGTAAAGTCATAATTCTCCAGATATTCCATCCAGCCGCATTGCCTCATGTTGAGGTCCCGCTGTGTGAAAATATACTTCAGACTCTTATGGTCTAAAAATACTTCAAACTGCTAACCATACAGGTAGTGGTGCCAAATCTTTAAGGCAAGGACAATGGCCTCCAACTCCATATCATGTGTAGGTTAATTCTACTCATGATTCTTTAACTGCAGAGAACCATAAGCTACCACTCTCCCAAACTGCATTAAAACATATCATAGTTCATCCTTAGAGGCATCATAATTTTAGTGTACCTCTGTCTTTGTTTGGGACTATCGAGGAATGGAATTTAAAGTAGAAGCCTCCTTTTCAATTCTGGAATGCCTTCTCACACAAGTCATTCCCGCTCAAACGACCCACTTAAATTGATTTCGTCATAGGTACTACTAGTCGGGAGAAATCCTCGATGAACCTCCTATAGTACCCTGCCAATCCCAAGAAAATGCGTATCTCGAAGACTGACTTTAGCCTCCTGACTCATACTTGACCTCGACTTTTTCGAGTCTGCGACGCACTTGAAGAGGTGATACTCACGTGTTCCAAAATTTCACCTCATTAAGCCCAAAATTCACATTTCTTGAATTTGGCGTACAGTGATAGTCCATGAGGTGCACGGAGAACAATCCTCAGGCTGATCATCATGTTCCTCCTCAAGTGGGGGTAGATGAGATGTGCGTGACAAAGACTCTGACAAATTGATCCAAGTAGGGCTGGAATACCTTATGCATGAGATCCATGAATGCCGTAGGAGCATTCGTCAATCCAAAGGGCATCACTGTGAACTCAAAAGGCCCATACCGCGTCCTAAATGTTGTTTTAGGGATATCAACCTCCCTAACTCTCAATTGATGATAATCACTGTTAAGATCTATTTTGAATTAGACTCACGCCCCTTTCAACTGATCAAGCAGGTCATCAATCCTCGATAATGGATGCCGATTCTTGATCGTTACCATGTTCAACTGTCGGTAGTCAATAAACAGTCGAAGGGTCTTATCCTTCTTCTTTGCAAATAGAACCGGAGTGCCCTATTGTGAAGTGCTCGGTCTAATACAACCCTTGTCCAACAAGTCCTGCAGTTGGACCTTGAGTTCCTGTAATTCAATCGGTGTCATCCTATGAGGAGTCATAGAAATGGGCGACGTACCAGCGTGTAACTCAATAATAAAGTCTACATCCTGTCTGCGAGATGTCAAGATATCATCAGGAAAAACATCCCTCATGCTACTTAAGCTGCAGAGGTAGACGAATCTTGTCTCCTGTCTCTAGGGTGAGGTGTTGAGTATAAATGTATATACCCTATTGTAAATTTCTATGGTAGGTTTTAATGCCCTTAATAGAATGTTATCCTTATATTCAAGTTAAGGATAGATTGGTATTCGATAAGGATCAAACTAATGAATGCGCGTGAGTGACGTAATGTAGTGTCACTCCGATTTGTAGCCTAGCGGGACAGTATCGGTAGTGTTCACAAAATTAATTTTAATAACTGGTCAGTAGCCTAGCGAAATCATACTATGTTATAAAAGATTTTTATACCGGCCTGCAGCCCAGCAGGATTGTGTTGGTGATTTTGTTATCCTACGCATCGAAAAAATTGGCGAAATTTGTTTAAGGGCAAAATGATAAGAATATTTGTGATATTTGGAATGATCGATGAATTGTAATGAATGTATATGAAATGAATATATATATATATATATATATATATATATATATATATATATATATATATATATATATATATATATATATATCTTATATATATATTATATATAATATATATACATATTGTATTGCATTGATCATTGATAAAGTTCAAAGCATTGCTTTAGAAAACCAGCATGATTGTGTTAAAATAAAATGAAGGCGTATAGAACCACTAGCATGAAAATGCTTAGGCGCGATGTTTTTCATCGCGGTCTGCAGAAATGAGCAGTGCGAGAGACGTGAAGCCGCCTGGAGTGAATCAGAGTCATTGTCAAAGTCACACGGAGGATAAGTAAAGCTTCTTCACATGCATATATGAAATTATTCGCCTCATTTTGTACAAACACTACTATGAAAATTGAACTATGATTATGTTTTGTAAATATTTGGATATTGAAAACGGCTAATAATGCCGCATTGTATAAAGGTGGGAAATGGACAAAATGGGCATGAAATGCCACATCGAATGAAAAAAGAGTTTTGTGATCAAATGATGGGCCTTTATGTTAAAGTGGTATTTACATATATATTTTTCATTAGTAATTGGTGTGTTTGGAAAAGTAAGGTATGTTGGATAATTCAAAATTATTCAAAAAAAAAAGCGAAAACCAGCGATCCTTGGAGTGCAGGATGAGCCTCTAGAGTTGGGTCAGGTATGGCGGCGCAGGCCTTCACAATAATGCAACCAAACTTGTTGGGAGGATTAAGACCTTATAAAGAAAGATTTGCAATTAGTTGAACTCATGGAATATGTTAGAAAGATTATATGATCAACTTGTTTAATTAGATAATGAGATCTTGATTTGGAATGGACTTGACGTTTTATTTTAAATGGAGACCTAAAGACTAAAGAAGCGAATTTTGAAGGAAGATTATTGCTTAAGGCTTATGATCCACCCTAAAGGGTTTAATATTATAAGATTTAGACGAGAATTTTGGAGGTAAAATATAAAGTAGGATATTACATGATCTGTGGCTTTGGGTTTAGTGTGTTTGTATTTGGAAGTTTACAAATATTCAATGGAATTTTGCAACTACTTAGAATTTCTAAATGAGTGTGGAAATTTATTACTATAGACTTTGCGATAGGGTTACCAAGAACCTTTGTTGATGATAATGTTTCATGGCAATGCTTTGTTTATGGATAAAGTCTAATAATTTCTATCATACTAGCTTCTCGGTATTAAGGAGATTTTGAGAATGAGATGTTTGATTTTATGGTATTTAATAAGAATTCTTATTTTACTTCTATAATTTGACTTCACCTAAAAAAAAAATCTAAGTACTAAGTTGAGTTTTGATAGTAGCTTTCATACTTAGGCTAATGACTAATTGGGGAAAGTAATCATAAGTGGAAATATTTGTTGAGAGATATTGTTTTTGTAAAACCCGTGAAAATTTTAATTTTCTGAAAAAGGGTAAAATGATAATTTTGTAAAAATCCAGAATTTTTCTAGGTCTCGGATAATGACGGACTTCACGTTGGAATCGTCCCCGAAATCCTAGCTATGTCGAGATTTCGTAGTGCGAGGCAGTTAGGGTGCACGTATTTGAGGCAATTGGACAAATGAGTAAAATGACCGGTGGCATGAGGTCCCACACATGGATGCATCTGGAAATGGGCTACGTGTCTAAGGAAAGTAGTCTTGCATGAGGGTAAATGCTAGTGGATGCTAGGTGTCTTGGATAGGCTTTGCATGAGGAATTTAGTGGGAAGGAATGTGGGTTAGGAGAGCAGTGGAAAGGAAGGTGTCAAGAGGCTTAGGAGGAACATGCTCTCTAAATAGAGGAAAGACTGATCCGGTGGGGAGAAAAGAGAGAGTGATAGAGGCTCACCTTCTCTCTAAATTTCGACGATCGGACCAGACGGTTTTGAAGTGGAGCAGAGGGAAGGTTCGACACTTCGACGAGGCCGCATAGAAGCCCAGGAGTTGGAGTTTTGACAAAAGCTCGAGAGGTAGGTTTTCTCCTACTTTGGTTGCTTTCTACCCTAAGGGTTGTGTGGTGGTTGTGTTGCCCTACGGGGAATGTTAGTTGTATTTTGCACCATGAGAAAGTTTGCCACATTGAGGGTAGCATACACAAACCGGACTTTGGAACTGATTTTGGATAGGAAAGAAATGGGGTGAGGTAGTGGGTCCTTCTGATAAATTGTAGCCCTCATCAATGAACTTGATGTTAGGCTTTGAATTTCTCGATTTGACCTCTGTAGACTAAGTTATAGTCCTTTTACTGATGTCGATCCGGCTAAATCTGGTCAGACCAGTTTTACCCGGTCGGGTCAACTAGCCGGACCTTAAAAGCGGAGTTTTGAGTCGAGAAATAAAAGGAATGCAGATGTGAATCCTTACGATAAATTAGCCCCATCAATGAACTTGATGTTAGGCTTTGAATTTCTCAATTTGAACTCTTTGTAGACGAGTTATGGTCTTTTTACTCAATGATCCAAATGGGTGAGAATTCGTCAAACAAGGGTGCGTCGAAGCAGTGGAGCGTGAACGGTGTCGTCGAGAAAGTCGTCGAACGAGTGGGCGTGAAACGGTGTCGTCGAGAAGTCGTCAAGCGGTGAGTGGTCGTCAAAGAGTGCGTCAAACAAAGGGAGTGTCAAGCGATTAGCCGGTGAAGCATTGGTAGTCAGCGGTGGTCGTCGAGGGGTCGTCGAAGCGAGGGGTGATGAAGCGGTGTCGGTGAGCGGTGGTCGTCGATGAGCGTTAATTAAATCAAGCGGTGAGGGTCGATCCGTAGGCGGTGGTGATCCAAGCGTTGAAGTGCGTCCGCCAGACGGTGGTGGAATCAAGCCGGTGAGGGTCGATCAATGAGCGATTGGTCGTCCAAGGAGGGTCGTCCGTGAGCGGTGATCGTCAACGGTGAAATTAGTCCATGAACGGTGGTCGTCGAGAAGACGGTGAGGGTCGTCGATGAGCGGTGGTCGTCGAAATTCGTCCGTGAGCGGTGTTCGTCAAAGTTGACTCGCATGACCTCCAACCCGGAAAGGTCATATCTCACCCCGTTTGAACTCGATTTAGGTGTTCCTTGGACTTCATGGAAAGCCCATTGAGTAAACTCTCCATTGGGACCTCTTGGAAGGGCGGTAGGTGCCTGAGCCCGCCGGAAATGGCCGTCAGTCAGAGTGGTAGGCTGCCCGGGTGAGACCAGTTTAGTCATGCGTGACCCCGACTTGAAGAGCCATAACTTTCGTCGAATTCCAGTTGGGTGTTCTTTGACTCTATGGAAAGCCCATTGAGTCAAGATTGCAGCCATGTTCCTGGGGACATTGTCCAACCAGGCATGTTAGTTCTGACCAGTTCAGTTGTGTGTTAGGGCTTTAGTGGATAACATGCAATTTGGAAATTGACATGTTGATATGTCTTTAATATAGTTTGAGTTGATAACATGCAGTGTGGAATATGACATGTTGATATATGCTGTGACATTTTAACAGGCATGCTTAATCTTAAATATGAGGCATGGATAATATGCATGAATATGTGTGCATGGGTGATTATGTATATGCAACTAGCATAATATCGCATGTGCACGAAGACATCGCATGACATGGAGTGTGAGTGCATGGTACGGATGCGACACCGGGTTAGGTGTCTTGGGTGGTTATGGGTCAAAAATTGTGTATGTTGCTGATTGATGGACTCGAGTGGGATGGGAGTCCAAATGGAGTCAACGGTTTGAAACTAATGGAAATAAATATAAGTGTGTGGGCATAGCAAGATGGGATAGATCCCCCCCAAGGTGAAAGACCCAAATGTTATTCACGGTTAGACATGATTCCCGGCGATGCAATTTCTTAAAAATGTTAGACCGGCGTCACGGCGTCAGAGCGGTGAAAACCCCGAAAAATCAGTGACCCACAAATAAATAAGTACGCAATTTTACCAAGTCGAATGTGCATTGGAGGTGTTTCCGATGGGTTACAAATTCTTAAAGAAAAACAAAGTTCTTGTTTTGGAAAAGGTCATTAGTGGAATAAAAGGACGGTTGGTATTTCACACCACACGCCCTAGGTAGGTGTGAAATTCGATGAGTAACTCGGGATATGGGCATGAGGACATTCATGCATTGACATTCATGTAGGCATCTTACTTGAATGTGTTTTTCTATCTGATCATTGCATGTGCATAGGTGGGGAGTAACCCTTGAGAGATTACTACTCTTGGGCTTTGCTCACCCGTCGTGGGACCCCCTTTTCGGTGCACGAAGGCGGTGCTCCATCGAGGCCGTGAGTGTGAAGAAGGCCGGGTTGTGGCCTTGAGCAGCATTTTGTAAAAATATATTAGAACAATATAGTTTCATATATTTTGGGTATGGAAGTGAGAAGTACATTGAACTCTTGTATGAAAAAAAAAAAAAAAAAATATGACCCTAGAAATGCAGGGCGTCACGGAGTTTTAATTTTGAAAAGTAATCAGAATGAGTTCTTACCTTTAGTTAGAATTTTCTTGTAAAATAGTGTTAAGGTAGTAATGAGATGATACTTTCATAGAGGTTTATGATAGAAGTTTATGATCCCCTATCTGTTACGATCATATTGGAGAAAAAAAAATTAACACGTGAACTTGAGCAATTGACTACTGAAAGGATAACCCTGACTGAAGATAATTTGGAAGAAAATCAAGGTACACATAAGTGTTATATTGATAATCTCAAGCAATATTTGGTATTTGAATTTAGTGATTATGTTATTTAAAAGTTTGCTTATTGAGTTACAATGAGATTTGGAGAGAGAAAAAAAACTAAATTTTTGGTTTATAAGATCATTTGAAATATTAGAAAAGTATATGTCTTGGTGTATTAAGTCGTCTTAGTTTGAAGTCCATGTGACGCCCCAAAACCCGGGGGTCTCATCGATAACCTGTCAACCTGCAAAAGTCTATGGAAATCGGGTATCCACGATGCTCGCACTCACATGTCTCATTATCACAGAGACTCATCCTACATATTTAATTCATAATGTGACCGCCCCATTTCTCAGGTCAGTTGACCATCGTCAACACATCAAACACAGAGTCGTATCATGAGACCCATACATGAGTAAAAATTGTCACATTGGCCTACACATCACACTCACCAAAATATATCCAGCTATATTACAATAGTTTCAAGAGTTATTACATTACTCTTAATACGAACATATATTAAAATTAAGGATTCTAATACATGTTTTACAAAATATATATTAAAGCCCGCAATCCAAACTTTCTTCTTAAGCGGCCTCAGTGGCGTTGTCTTCGAACTCCTGTACTGAAATAATTTTCCCGCGACGGGGTAGGCAATGCCTAGTAGTGATGTCTCATGGGTTCTTTCACTCTCCTAAGTGCGCATGCAATGGAAACGAACACATTCGACGGATGCATGATCCTGCTTGGATGTCTGTGTCTGTCCATGCCAGAGTCCTCTGGCTCCCTCACACCGTAACTTGTCATGTATGAGAATTTATTTTCAAAACAAAACTATTTTTTTTTAATTGTAAGACTGACCCTCGTGTAAATACGTTTGGGCTGACCTCAGAAATTGAATTTGTTGGGTAACTCTCAGAAACAATTCATGGGCCCTCGCGTGGTGTTGGATAATTTTCTGACCTGATTCTTCGGACAACTTTAGATAAAATTATTATTTTAATTTTACAAAAGAATTCATTGTTTGGGCAACCCTCCTATTTAAATACGTCATGAACTCACACCTACTATTTTAGGGTTCCCCGGTGCATATGAAATGCATTATGCCATTTCCTATATCCAATTCCAATGGCTCACACACAATTATATTTCATATAATATAAACATCATGTTAACACATTAAATTACATGCATTAATGATTCTTTTCGTACATATCTCAAGCCATTCATTTTTAAGCAATATTATGCAAATAACACACATGGACAATTTCAGTCCAACCATCAACCAATTTGTTTCACGAGTTCCCAAGCTTGATATGTGGGCTGTCCCTTGGACAACCCCTCATCAAGCATCGGTTCACTTCTTTGGAGATCGAAATCAATGCCATGTCAGACCTCACAACACCAAACCACAGATTTGCATACATTCAAATATCAAGCAATAACACATAAATATAACACACATATAGGGCACACAAGGACCATTTTTAGTCCAAGATCAGTCCGGGATTGTCCAAAACGGGTCCCGACATTTCCAACATTTAGTCCCAATTTTTGGGACTGATCAAATGGCCACTTACGACCTCATGCCATCCAAACCATTTTAAATGGCTCTTAAACCCAAAATAAACCAGTAGGAGAAGACCCTTACCTCCTGGAGTTGTCAAAACTCCCCACAATCGGTATCCATGCGTAGCTCTTGCCGTGGGGAGCAACTTTTCCTCTTGGCTCGTCAGGATTCGACGATTCAATCACTGGAAATTTTAGAGAGAAGTTAGAGTCTCTCTCTCTAAAAATCCTCCCTTTTTCTCTCTCTTTGTCGGTTGGTTTCTTTTTCCCTCTCGGCTGGTTGGGTCGACTTAGTCGAAGGGATTGTCCTCTTGTACCCATGTCCAATTGCCATTGGTTCCTTGGATTACACGCACATCCCTTATCCATGTACTTTGGGATTTTCCTCCAATTAGGAGATGCCACATGTCCACATGGGCCCCACACTTGAGCTCAAGTTGACTAATTCTATACATGACACATGGCATCTCTTGATCCACTCAAAATGTGCCAAGTGTCCCACACTACCCTTATTGCCTCGAAAAACGTGAAAATTTCGATTGTCTCAGAATTCAACAAAATTCGATGTAGTAGCTAGATTTCGAAAGACGATTCCAACGGTGAAGTCCGTTTCGTCATCCGAGATCTAGAAAAATTATGGATTTTGACCAAAATGACAATTTTACCCTTTTTAAGAAAATTAGAATTTTCTCGGGTTTTACACATAAATACACAAAATAACTTCATACAGTTCGTATACAAAACGTGGGAGTTATAGCATCTCACTCACACATATGGTACAAATACGTGCATTAGAACCAAATGTTGTTCCAATATACAAAACAAGATATGTATTACAGTGCAGGTTCTCATACATATGCAAAATACATCAGGCCACAACCCGACCCTCTTCTCAGCTCTCGGCCTCGGGAGCGTCGTGCCGCACGCACATGAGCTGGCTGTGCACGAAGGGAGGTCACGCGATGGGGTGAGCTATGCTCGGTAGAGCAAAACCTACGAAATTTATTCCCGCCTAGGTGCACATGCAAATGATCATTTCACGGTCACCCTGAAGAAGCACGATCCATGCAGACATATTTGTCTTATCCTTGGAAAAAAAAACTACATGCATGTATGAAACCGACACTCTACATGCCCTATGTACCGGGTCAACCTTCTACCCACCACCCAATGCAAGTGCCAATAGGGAATCAATCACAGTCGATCATTTCCCGTCACACAACCCAGTGAGTCTTATGTGATGTTTATTTAATCATTTTCGTGCCTTTTGGGCAACGAACTTTCGGGGTCTCATAGCCAGATTCTCTTACACCCTCGACATTTTCGGGCTTTCAGATGGATACCTTTGTCTAACCGGGTTTTGGGCATTTTCACCTAAGAGGTGTCTATCCCTTACTTACTCGCTAGATACTATTCATTTCATTTTCATTTAACAACGTGTGACTGATTAGACTTAAGTCCCATCCAGGAGCCACAATTCATCATAAGCAGTGCTAAATCAATACTATGTACACACACCCATGTAATGCGGTGATTCGTCATACACCAATGCAATACAATTGTGCCACTGAACCCAAACTCACTCTAACTCATGCCCAATGTATGAAGACCTCTACATGGACATTTTACCTTGTACACTATGTGTGCACCATGAACCCTCGTGTCTAATGCACACAACAATTCATATATTTAGTTCAATATCAATTTACATATTTATTATGCTATAATTCACACACTTAATTTCAATACATCATGCAAACATACATTCCCATAACTCTAACATCAATTAGGCAAATAGAGGTCATGTCATGTCTCGAGTGGGACATAACACCTCGATCCTATAATTTACAACATGTCAAAACATATGGCCATGTTAAACCTGGCTTATATAACTCCAATTGTTTGGAAAACATAATAAAGTCATCATGTCATCTCTTAACTGAGAGATGGCACTTTGATCCACAATTCATAATGGCTTAAGATTCAAGCCTCATACCATCATAATTGCGTATAGAATTAACACCAGACATCACAAAATCCATGATTTAAAACTGATCTAAAAGCAAGGAGAAACGGTTTTGGAAACACTGTTTTTAACAGGGCTACTCAATTTTCAAACAAGACTAGAAACTGTCTGAACATAGCTCCTCTTTGAATGCATTTCTGAGTCAAAAGGAGTTGAAAATTGGATAGACCTATTTCAAGGAGATATGTTCTCCTATAAGTCATAGTCTGGTACGAAATTAGAATCATTCAGTCGATGTGTGATGGCCAGTTATGGCCCAAAAACACGAGTCATGGGATCTCAACCTGACACGGGGAAAAGATTGCACGAGACCTAGCTCCACTTTGAGTGAATTTATGAGTCAAAAGGAGTCAGAAATTGGATAGACCTATTTCAAGGAGATATGTTCTCCTATAAGTATAGTTTACCCAGCAATTAGAATCATTTAATTTTGATGTGTGATGGGCAAGTTATGGCCAAAATCTGGTGTGATTAGGAAAAAAAGCTAGAGGCGACATCTCCTAAAACACAACATTTACCCTATACGCAAATTCTCCTCCATTGAGGGTCACAACCAAACTCAACCAATGCCATTCCATGGCCCCAGTCAAAGAAAATAACCATATAAGCAAAGTCCCTACCTCTTGTAGTGTGTGGGATCAAGTTCTTGATCCTTCAACCTTGCAAAAAATGGAGGTGTTTGGCTCCTCCTCCTCCTTTCTTTTCCTTTCTTTCTTGCTTAGTTTTCTTCTTTCCTTTCTCACCCCAGTCCATGAACTGACCTTGCCTAGTAGCAATCCCCCTTTCCTCTCCTCCGATTCCTAAATCCTCTGCTTCCTGTGAAAATCTTGATTCATTCTTCTCCTTCCACTAAGCTAGGACCCATTCCCATGGTGCTAGACAAGTTCTTAACCACTTGACACTTGTCCTTGACTAGGACAAGTGTCTCTCTTGCCACCAAAACCCCCACTAGTTGCATGCACCATAGAGGTATGACACTTGGCCTCCAGTGCCATTAATTCTGAGTGCCGCGTGGTGTAGCGCCCCTGATTCTCGAGGGGTCATTTTGCTTTTTAAGCGGTGCCTAAGCGATTGTTCGTGACGGTGTTCATGTCTGATGACACCAAGCGATTACTGTATCGTAGGTATGTCGCGCCACGGTGCGTGCACAACTGCGCGCCTTTGTTGTGCCTATGTGTGCGATCCACACACACCTTGGCTACGCGCTGGTGCTATCGCGTAAGCTACGAGCTCTGTCGCGCGCGTTGCGTGCCTTGTCGAGAACGTTGGGCGCTCCGTCGCGACACTATCCGTAAGCCCAGCCCTGTCGTAACACCAAGGTTGTGTCGCGACACCAATCAATCGCGACAGAGAAAGTTCTATCGATGTAATTTCAAAATTTCTCCCATTGAAGTGCCATCAGAAGAACACAAAGGTCATGTCGCCGACACCCAACCAATCCACCATATGGCCAACCCCGTCGCAATGTGGCGGGAACTCGCTCGACATACCCGGGCCTCCTCACACTGGAGTCCCACCGTCGTGACCCAAAAATCTATGTCGCGACACACATAGCCCAGCTACCTAAAGCCATGTCGTGACACCCAAACCTCTGTCTATCGCGACAAGGAATTCTTTGTCGCAACAGCACCTATCGAAACCTCACGCGACAGCCTTCCAGATGCAAGTCACAAGACATCGCTGAAGAGTGTAGTCCTCTGGTCGCGGCGCTGGGCGAATGCGCTCGTCAGACACACGCCAGCCCTTCTCTCGTCAGCGACCTAAAGCACCTGCAACCCTACTGACGCCTCATTTTTGTGGTTCAAAGATACTATGAAATCAACCTAAATTCGGCTATATCACTACAAAGCCAACAAATCTAGAAAAACTCGCCAACATGTATATATTATACAAAATGAGCGAATTACAATTTGTCTCTGTATCATAAATTACAAAAAATCAAATTTACCCAAAATTTCACAGGGTCGTGGGACAAAACAAGACCATATTTGGTCTTTCACACTAGGTCCCTGACGCGTCCCATCCCTAGCGAACCTCCAAGACCGAAATTATTTCCTCACGATCTATACGAAAGCAACGCTTCAATAGTCGAATTTTCCTACATTTCGTTATTCCCCACCTAGGTGCTCATGCACGACACCACACAAACATTCAAGTAAATCCGATATCCCTACTGAATGTCTACATGCCCCATCCTACGCCGAGTCCTCACACATGCATTTTCCATGTGAAAATGGGCTTTCAAAACAAAGATATTTGTTTGTTATTCTGCGACAACCCTCCGATATAAATAAATGACATATTCATTAATAGATATCATGGACAACCCTTTTTGATATATATATCGACGCATTCAATAAATAACTTTGGTCAACCCTTCGAAGACATGTCATGCACTTACACCTACTATGCTATGGTGTCCTCATGCATATGAAATGCAATATGCCATTTTCATGTTAATATATCTAACATGCATATACTAACATTGTTCATACACAAGCATCATGTTATTCAACATCAACAATAACACAAACAACACACATGGGCCAATCAATGGTCGTGTAACTCATCTCAGAATCGCCAAACACTTGGGCAATGACCGTCAAAAACAAATTCCTAAATCGGAAGACTCGCTCCCATATCTGACTAAAATACACGGCCATTTCGGCCCCAAACAACCTAACCATTAGGATGGCTCTTAGCCAAAGATTAAACTAAGAGAAAAACCCCTATTTCTTGGAGTTTGTCAAAGCTCCCTGATTATGGTCTCGATGTAAGCCTCTAGCCAGATAAAACTTCCTCTCATTCAGCCAAACCTACCCGATCGTCGGTACTTGCAGGCGTAGAGCCTCTGCCAACCTCTCTTTCTTTTCTTTCTTTTCTTTATTCTTCTCCCATCCCACCTGCTCAAGATGTGCCAAGGGATGTCCACTCATGCCACTCGTCAACCCTCTCATTGGCTCCTTGATTACCTTATCTATTTATCCATTCATTCGATTCTACCAATTCATGGTTGTTACATATTCCTATGGTCCGACTCGAAAGCCTTTTGTTTGAGACATCCTACACTTGACTCATGGCGCACTGAGAGCCACTCATCACGTGCCAAGTGTCTCATGCCACCCTCGGTGCCTCGAAACACGTGCAATTCCGACTATCTCGAAATTCGACGAAATTCGATGTGATAGCTAGATCTCGCGAGACGATTTCCAATTCAAGTCCGTCGCGCCATTCGGCATTCAGAAGCATTTCCATTGTTTTGATTAAAATTATCATTTTACCCTTCTTTAGAAAAATATGGATTTTCTCGGGTTTTACACATGGCACCCCATGGTCGGGATCGGCCCGCCGACATGCAAAGTGAAAAATCGACCGTCTCTAATTCAATCAATGCTTGTTTGATTTAACTAGATTTTATGAGATGATTCCAACTTAATGATCCGCTTCAATATCCGAGACTTAGAAATAAAAATCTAATATCTTATCTATATCGACTCAAACATCAAGTTTTTGTTCTTTTCTTAAAATACATTTTTCCCGTTTCACAAATTTCATCTAAGTTCATAATGACTTGTACATTGCCTCGAGTAAATAATTTTGTCTCTCTTATGCTATGACATAAAGGAGCCTATTCTTATCATTTCGGAGACTTCAAACTTATCAAAAGTATTTTTGTTCAAATGTAGATGTGATAGAAATAAAAATGATATTACTTGTTATTGTCAAGTTAGTAAAGCTTCTCACGCAATCATAATATTTGAGATATTTGTGAGTTAGGAAATTTGATAAGAAAATGATATTCAAAAAACTAGTTAAAATACTATTTATATCAAGTTTAGAGGACTAAACTTTTGTTGCTGGGAGGAGATGTGAAGTCTCGTAATTTTCAAAGGGATAGAAAAAAAATAATTCTTTTAAAAATAAAAAAGGGTATAAGGGTAATTCTCCTATGAAACCCTATGTATAAATTAAAAACAATAATAAAAATATTTTATTATTCATCTGGACCTTTCTGCTTTTCAGGTAGCCTCAGTGATCATAGAACTCATGCTAGGTTTGAGAAAAGCTTTCAAGAGGTAAGATTTTCAGATCTTACTATAGCTAATCGAATATATATATATATATTACCCTTGTTCTCCCTTACGGAGTGGTTTTCGTTTCAAAACTAGATGATATAAAGCATCTAAGGTTGAAGAAGTAATTAAAAAGTAAGATATTTTCCTTATTTATTTTCCTATAATTTTTCGTATAGATTCTTAATTTTCTTTAATATTAGATCAACCCTTAAGAAACAGATTAGATTCACTTATTTTCTTTAAAAAATAAAATAAAAATACTGAAGGTGTGTCTTAACGAATTGTTTTGATAATTTAATAAAATAAATAAATCCGAATAAAGCGTGGTAGGGACCACCATAGAGAGTTGTTTTTATAAAAAATATTCAGGACCATCAGATTATGGATATAGAAAAAATAAAAATAGAAAAAAATAAAGAAATATAGTATGGGGACACATGTTGAGATCAATCATATGTTTGAGAATATATGAATGAATCCAGAGTATAAGAATGAAAAAGTCAAATTAAATTTATTACGATTTTGAAGTCAGAGGAATTTAGTTAATAAATGACATTTACTAAAAAGTCAAAGTACATATTGTTATGGTAAATATCATTTAATGTTAAAAGAAATTAGTCTAAAAGTCTTTCATCAACTGCCTAGAAAACTTAAAGTCTATAATTATCGTATATTTGGAAAATAAAAGTTTCTATATTCCAATTATTTTAGAAAGAAAAAAGATGTAAAGTTTCTATGATAAATTCTTAGAGATTAATAATAAAACAAATATGAAAAAATTTGGAAGCTAAAGTTTATAAATATATGTATTTGATAAGTGGTTGATTTATATATTTGTGCAGATCCAACAGCTAGGTCAGCCGCCTCTGACAAATGAGGCCCACGGTCCGATTCGAGAAGAGCCTAGTCAACTCGGCTCATGCCAAACTCCATTTTTTAAGAGGGCAGCCTAAGGCTACCGGGCCCCACTCAAACAAAGGGCGCGGCTTGACAAGCCCAATAATTAAACCATTTTTAATTTTAACCCTCTCTTACTTAAAATTTAATGCACCAACTAAATTGTACATATTTGACTTATATAATAAACTTTGTTATAAATAACTTTATTGAGAAATGTGAATGACCACACATTTATCTAATCATTATGGATACTTTATTATCGTATTAATGAAGACCCCTATATATACGGATCCTCGGGATAATTTGTTATAAGATAACAGGACCTCTTGTGTTCTCTTTCTTCTCTCGCTCTTCCTTTCTTCATTCTTTATAACACGTTATCAGCACGAGAGCTCAGACAGACAAAGTCACAAAACTAGTAAGGTATTATGAGTATGTATTTTTCCTTTTTCCTTTTCTTTCTTTTTCAAAGAAAAATTTTATAGCTGTAAGCTATAAACTCGGACGTTATCTATCGCTTGGAAGCTATGAAATTCTAAATTGATAAATATTTCTTCCATCATTGATTCATAACCTGAAAATAATGTCATTGAAAATTTGATCCATAACCCTCAAGTTCTCATTTTAAAACATTACCACTTGATCTCAGATATATTATTATTAAATTTTAAGTTATTAAGTTATAATTTTCTTATATCTTTTCACTTTATTCATATACTTGTAATTATTTTAGAAAATGACTAATATCACTAAGCTCAAATTTGTTCCTTTGATATTTCGGGCAGGAATTATTTATCTTGGATATTGGATGTTGAAATCCACTTGGATGCTATGAATCTTGGAAATACTATCAAAGAAAGAAATACCGCATCCCAGCAGGATCGCGCTAAAGCTTTAATATTCCTTTGCCATCATATTGATGAAGGCCTTAAAAGTGAATATCTTACGGTCATAGATCCATTGATCCTTTGGAAAATTTTGAAAGAACAATATGACCATCAAAAGACCGTAATACTTCCAAGGGTCCGTTATGATTGGATTCATTTACGACTACAAGATTTTAAGTTGGTCAGTGACTATAACTCAACCTTGCTTAAAATTAGCTCTTAGCTAAAATTATGTGGAAAAAAGGTCTTCAGATGAGGACATGCTTGAGAAAACATATACCACTTTTCATGCCTCTAATATGCTCCGCAACAAAGAATATAGCGTCGTTTTTTTTACCAAATATTCCAAGTTAATTGTATGTCCTCAGAGCCGAAGCAAATAATGAATTGTTATTAAAAAAATCACCAATCTCGCCGGTCCGGATCTATATCATTGCCTAAATCCAATTCCACAATTCAAGCTAATAGACGTGGGCGTGGCGCATGCTGGCGGTCGATATTTTTGCATGACTAGGCCTATACCGTAGTCTCGTCGCCATATTTGAATCATGATTATAATCAATCTCACACAAGAAAAAATAAATCCGTGTCGGACCATTCGTAAATACACGGAAAGGCAACTGGGCCACATAATAAAAGGGTTTATGAGATTGAATGTTACAGATGTGGAATGAAAGGTTACTAGTCACTTACTTATCGTATGGCCAGGCATTTGTTTGACCTGTTATAAATAATTCATTAAGAAATGTGAATGACCACACATTTACCGGTGAATCATTATGGATGTACTACATCAGATAATGAAGACCCCTATATATATGGGATCCCTGATAATGAAAGATAAGGAGAATAAGGACCTATTGAGTTCTTTCTTTCTTCTCTCAGTTTCTCTCTTCCTTTCTTCATTCTTTATAACACGTTACCATCACGATTTCATTTGCTCATTTCGCTTTCATACAAAGATCCATCGATATCCAACAAGTTTTATATCTTTAGTTGTTTGAATTACTGGTCTAAATAATTCTCGCTAAATACAAAGATTTTAACTTTGTTTGAATTACTTCTTTCCATTTTAACTAATCATTTTGACGTCGACATTCATTCATATTTTGTGGCTCCTGATCTTCATCATTGCTTATTGGATTATGCCCAAAAAGTACTATTTTGAACCCTATTTTTAATAGGTTTTTAGCGCTTTTTGTGTACTAATTGTTATAATTAACCCAATTGACATGTTCTGTCCCTACTTATCTCTTCCGATCGTATTCCCAGTGGCTATTTTTGTAGTTTCCTTTGGCAGTGAATTGAAGCCAAATCACGGTCAATCCAATCATAACAAAGCTCCAAGTTGATTTCCATCAATTTCATATGGTTTTCTATCAATTTTAGCAAGTCTGAATGAAGAATATCAAAAAGTAAGAAGAAATGGAATAGTGCAAAGGTGAATAAAAGCAACAAAAAGTTAAATGGAACAAGAGGCTACTGAGAACAAGGCCAAAATTCGCACGCTTAGAAAATTAAGTATCATAGCGAAAATTACCGTATCGCGAAAATTTCACCGCTATGACCTAATTCGCTATCATAGCACTTTCGCTATCATAGCTTAAAATTAACATCGCGTACAACAAAATTTCAATTTTTGTTATGACTAATCTCGCTATCATGCTTAAAATCGGCTCCCTCCTCGCTTTTGTGTTTAAACGACTCCGTTTTTGCTTTTTCTCCTTTCTACCCTCACTATAATTTTGTTGTTTCATATTGTTTTGTAATTTCCCTTTTCCGTTATAAGCCCCGGTCCCTCAGAATAAATGACATCAATCACTTAATAAATTGGAGAAGCTTTTAAATTTCTCCCATTTTCTCCGCTTCATTTTCTTTCCTCTTTCTATTTTCTGCTGCCAAACACCCTCCAAGGATGACAACTGAGGATGAGCTTACTTAAAACCCTTCCTCCTTGGAAGTGGAAGGTTGCCGGTTACGTGATTTGAAGGGGTCGGCTGTGGTTCCTTGTTTTTCACGCAAAGAGGTTTTGACATTTTGGTTCCCAAATTTTCAACTCTAGTTTAAAGCTGATGTACTTTCTTCGCCAATACTTGCCAAGCTTTTTGTTCGCGTATTCTAGTTTTAGATACACTATCCATTAGTTGCTCTTTACGAGCCACTTGAGGTAGGTTAAGGGGTTATATTTTTCACTTTTGATGCATCCTCTTTATCAATACTTTGTAATCTTAGGTTCGTTGACGCTATTATTAGATCCAATCGAGATTCACATTTTTACGAAATAATATAGGATGGGTCAAGGTGATAGATTTCAACGTAGGGAACTATAATTGCTAAATAAATGCTTTCTATCAAAAGGAAAATTATTGTATTTAGTTTTAAAGTTAAATGAAGATCCTGTCGAGATTTACTATATGTCATCCTCCTAACTAAGAAATGAACCCGGGATCTCAATTGCCTTAGGACCTAAAACCAAGAGTCTAATGCTTCAAGGAGTTCTTTTTCATTTTTCTTCTTCATTTTATTTTCACTGGCAAACCATCAACTCCCCTGTTTTTACCAAGCCTTAAAATCCAAACCAAATTCACCATTTTTGACTTCACTTAAATCGTTTGTACGAAGAAAACCCATCCCTGTGTTCGACCCTAGACCACTATACTGTAGTAGCTTTGCTACGACAGTAGGAGGGACTTAGGATATAAATTTTGTTGATTCTGGATCACCCTACTGTGGCACGAATCAAATGGCGCCATTACCGGGGATGGTGCCTTAGTGCATATGACGAACTGTTGAACACTTTTGATCCTCATCACAAGTACTGGTGAATTGCTTTTATATTTCACTATCATTTTCTTTTAATTTCATAAAAAAAGTTGTCAGATGATTTGTTTCAGGGTTGTTCATGTTGCCTATTTTTGTCGATGAACTATGTTCCAAAGGCTCGAACTAGAATCAAATGGCAGTGGATTAGAAATCCAAAAGGCAGGCTACTCACTGTATTGCATTCATGTCTATGAGGGATTATAGGAACTAGTCATGGCAAAGTCAGCAACCTGTGGAGAGGAATCCAAATGAATATAGGTCTATGAGGGACTATAGAAACCAATGGATGAGTTCACCATATGGCAAGACTTTACAACTCATACTGGGAACAACACTCCTCATGGGAAACCAAGACCTCCACAAAGATGCAAAACCTCCCTAACCTCCATTTTATGTTTCAACTCCTCGCCGCCTCAACCACCGCGCCTCAATCCCTCCATTCAACAAGCCATTTCGGGACCTTACCCTGGAGAAAGGATGACTTTCAGGCGTGAGCGTGCTTCGACAATGCCCATTCAATAAGAGAATTGTCACTATGGAAGACACTGAACAAGAAATCGATGGGCTGAAAATGATTTGAAAGATAAATGGACAACTGCAAGACTCCATCAAACCTAATCGATTAACAAAGAATGTCCACCGTGAGGAAGAGTGCCAAAGTGACACCACGGCAGAGGAGATAGTTGTCAACACCTACACCAGGCTTAAGAGGATTTTATCAATTATCTCGCGAGTATCCGAATCCTCAGATATGTGTGATGTTGTTTTTCCAAGGGAAAAAGAAGAAGAAATCATTGCCTTATTGGATCGAGGAGGGCAAAGCTGAATAGAAGCAGGAAAGAACCACAAAAGCTACCCTTCAAACCGCAATTCCCATGAAACCGAATCCCAAGCACACCGCCTGCCACTAAATGCCCACTACCGCAGCCTCCACCTAATTAAGTGTATATCTCGCCTACACCTAAGCACTACAACCCCCGGGCACCCAAAGCTAAGGCCAACCCATCACTGCCTGCCATGCAAAACTTTAGGAAGTTAATGGCCACTATATAGAATCTAGCCACTACATCAAAAACGATGGCAAATGCATGATACCAGATGGCATAGTACGGTTCAAAAGTCAGTCTCGCATTCTAGAGCACCCTAACCCCATTTTTAAGCTCCCAATCTCACTTTTGTTTTAATTTTTCATGTTTTATTTTTATTTTATCTTATTTTAATTGGATTTCATAACTTTTCTCCTAGATTTTCTAATTTTTAAGTTAATATTCGTTTCTATCTTTGTTTTTCACTTTTTCGCAATTTTTCTTAATTTTTTTTTGTATTAATTTTGCAGCTTTAAGTGAAATTTTTAAAGCGCCGGAATGGAGAAATAAAGAAGAGCAGAAGGTGAGAAAATTTCACACACATAGCGAAATTTTCGCAAATACAGTGAAAATTGGAAGCTGTGGAATTTTCGCTATCATAGAGAAATTTTGCTATGTAGCGAAATTGGCGTACGGATGTTCCCCATATGAAAACAAAATAGGAATGTTGAGGTAAGTAAAAAAATTTTATTAATTTTAATTTAATTTTAATTATTTTTATTTTTGTCATAAAAATATTTTTATTTTTTATTTTTCTATAAAAAAAATGTGTTGTCTCTAAAAAAAAATTATTATTATTATTTTTATTAATTATTTTATTTTATTTTTCAAAAAAAAAAAAAAAACACTGCTATGTGAAATTTTCGCTACCCCCACTGTTTTGCCTTCTGATTTTGTTTTGCTCATAACTTTTTCATCCGAACTCCGTTTTAGGTGTTTTTGGTACCGTTGGAAATCTTAGAGAGTGTGAAATCTAAATATGGCCAGAAAGAACACTTTGAAACATTATTATGAAGGTGTAATTGGCAAATGTCTAACCGTCACTTTTTCTTTCTTCCTAACTCTGCTCATTCAAGCCCAAACAGAGGAATAAGTGTCGTATGGAAATCTTCAGAAGCCCCTATCCAACAACCCATCACATATCATCAAGGGAGGTAATACTTCCTTCCCTAACTTTCCAATCCGAGCCCCATTTCTATTAATCGAGATGCCTGGGCTGTGCAGAGTTAATAAGGAAGTGGCTTTTGCATTAAGGTTTTGGTTATTATTTTGCTAAAAAGTCACTTGTGATGTTCAAAGGGCTTGTCAGTTCCTCTCTACAAAGTCATACATTATGCGCCTTACTTTTGGGAAAATTAACCCATTTTGCAACCAAAATTTTCTATGTTTCGCCTAGCTCATAGTTTGAAAATTTGAAACTTTGTCCAAATTCCTATTTGATTTTAGATTGGTTCACACCAATCGAGTGCTGGATGATTAGCTGAATTCGCGTTTCAACCTTTTCTTCCGACCTTAGCTAAACACACACTCGTGCACATCAAAGCCAATAACTCGAAACCGCCTAAATTTCCTTTACTTTAATAACATATCCTAGTGTTTGCTGACTACCTTTAATAGTTAAGGACCCCCGTGGAAAGAAGGCCACGCGCTTCGAAAAAAAAAGAAATAAAAAGAAAAGAAAAGAAAAAGAAGAAAATTGTAACGCTGGCTTGAAACCCGAACACCTGCCCGAGGAGTTTACAAAGCCTTAAAGCCCTGCCCTAAACCTTCACTAGTCAGAGTCACGACTTAGTGTCGCTACACTCGTGGATGGGTGGTTTAGCGAGCTTGTAGGTGTTGGAGTTTCAACCGTCCGGGTCCTGGGTGAAACCTTAAGAGTTAGTATCGAAGATCCTCAAGTGACTCTCGTGCCCTAAGCTCTTTAATCGCCTGTATCATCAGATCCCTGCACATGACCCTTTTGCGAGGTCGTACTTCAGCATTGCACCCCTACAACACAAAAAGCTGCAATAAGAGGGTCCCGATCTATTTAGGTTAGTTGTATGCTAGCTGGTATAGCCAGTTAGGAGAGTGCAATGACAATTTATTGTCGAGCCGAACAAACAAACACTTAGATTCGCATGGCCCTGCTGATTCCATCGAGATGGAGGCCTTTGATACTCACCTTGATGGCATTCATTCCCTCTCAAGATGCTTATCGACCGCTTTCGATGATTCTAATTAGTGGTTGTGCATTACTCATTCACAACTTTTTGAAATATAATTTTTGAACATTATTTTGCTCTCATTGTATGCTCTCTCTTCCTTTCTTTCTTTCATTGCTAAGGTACTAGCAATGTGTAGGTCAGTGTGATTACTCAAAAAGTGCTATTTCAACCCTATTTTTACAGGTTTGCTTTTGTGTACTAATCATATAATTAACCCACCGACATGTTCCGGGTCCCTGTTCATTCTTCCTCGATCACATTCAAGGGCTGCTTTTGTGAGTTTTCGCAAGAATCGAAGCCAAATTGTCAGGTCAATCCAATCATAACAAAGTCAGTTGATTTAACAATTTCGTATGTTTTCTATCACCCTTCAGTACGAATGAAGAATATCAAAGCAAGAAGAAATGAATAAGGCAGCAGAACAAAGCAACAGGAGCAATGGAACAAGAGTTGTCAGAACAAAGGCTAAAATTTCGCTATGCCGAAAATTCGCTATCATAAATAAAATTATCGTGCATAGCGAAATTCTAATTTTCGCTATGATTGAATTTTTTGCTATGATAGTTAAATTTCGCCATCATAGCTTAAAATATCAGGTATCAAGTAAAATTTCAATTTTCTATGACTGAATTTACCAGTTTATAATAATTTTCGCTATCTTAATAAAAATCACTCCGGTGGCATAGCTAAAATTGTTCCATTCCCTGCTTTTGTGTTAACAATCTGCTTGGTTTTTCTCCTTTCTACCTCACTGTAATTTTTGTTGTTTCCATATTATTTTGTAATTTCCTTTTCGAGCATATGTTTCCTAAATTAGAACAATGGACATCAATCACTAATAATAAATTTTGGAGAAGCCAAATTTCCCATTTTCTCTCCGTCATTTTCTTTCCCATTCTTTTCTATTTTCTGGCTGTTAAACACCTCCAAGGATCAACTTGAGGATGAGCCAGCTAAAAACCCTTCCTCCTTGAAGTGGAAGGTCGGTGGTTCCCCGCTTTTTCACGCACAGTTCGACATTCTTTGGTTCCCAAATTTTCAACTCTAGGTTTAAAGCTGATGTACTTTCTTTGGCCAATACTCTACAAGCTTTTTTAGGTCTCTATTCTTAGCCAGATACACCGACATCAATTAGCTATTACTTCACGAGCCACTCGAGGTAGGTTAAGGGGTTGTATTTTCACTTTTTGATGCATCCTCTTCATCAATACTGGGTATCTTAAGGTTCAAGTGGATGCTTGGTTGTCAGATCCACCGAGATTCATTAGTTGCCCTACGAGTCATTGGTAGATAACAAGGTGATAGATTTTCACCTGAGAGGAACCATAAATGCTAAATGAAATGTTTTCATCAAAAGGAAAATTTTATTAGTGGTTTATTTTTAAAGAATGAAGATCCTGGCCTCTGTGAGATGACTATATGTCATCCTCCCCAACGCGAGGAAATGAACCTCGGACCTCTCAATTGCCTAGACCTAAAACCAAGAGGCCCAATGCTTCAAGGAGTTATTTTCTTATTTCTTCTATGACATTTTATTTTCAGTTTGTAAACCATCAACTCCCCTGCTTTTACCAAGCCCAAAAATCCAAACCAAATTCACCATTTTCGACTTCACTTTAAATCATTCAGACGGTAAGAAAACCCATCCCCGTGTTCGACCCTAGACCACTATATTGCAAAGAGCTTCTGCGCCTGCTAGTATAGAGTGAACTCAGATATAAATTTTGTTGATTCCGGATCACCCTACTGTGGCACGAATCACTTATGATGTCCATAACCACTTGGAAGGAAAAAAACATCATCTATAAGGGTAGTATTTCAATCTCATATTTTACCCTTATGTATATAATTAATAGATATCTCTTCATTGTTATGTACCGGTAGAATCTCATGAGATAATAATTCAATTGATGCCTCTGCAAGGGTTATTAGTTCATCATTTAACTTTCTACATTTGTATGATCTTCTCGTGGAGCATCAACGGCTTCACTTTTCCTTTTCCTAGGAATTCAGTATCTTTGAGGTAATAGCTCGTCTCGCGCTTTAATCAGGTTTCAGGCTCATCGCTATGCTATTTCAATTTTCCATTGAATTTCAATCTGTCGATATTTGCAGCCGTATATGTGATTTTCAGAGAATCTTTTTGAATCAATAAATTCATCGTGCACTGGATTTGCAATATTTTGTAAATTAGCTATCTGACCTCTAACTTATCATTGTAAATAACATGAGAAAGATATTCAAATTCATGTACTCTCTCATTCTTCTAGACTTCAGTTTCTTTCTCCTCTAACGGTGGAAAACATCTACATTAAATTGACAATCTAAATCAAGCAATAAACCTCACTCAGGAGAGGCTCAATATAGTTATTAATAGATGAAGATTGAAAAACCAACATAAATACTTTCAGACTGAGAACCTAGTTTAGTTCGGTTGAGGTGCAAGGGGAACATAACAAAGATAACATGTAAATGTGAAATATTTGGTTGATAACCAAAACAAGTTGAGGGCCGGAGATAAATCTTGATTGGTTAGTGGATGAGGGGAATTAAATTCACGAAGATGAATAATAAGCATGCCCTATGTCTATGAAAGGCAATTGGGTGTTCAAAAGTAACGGTATATCACTCACTACGTGACGCCGATAAAGGATTCAGCTAACCCCTTATGAGTATGAACATGAGTAATTGAGTATTGAACATCTATTCCAATGGACATACAATAATCAAGGAAGGTTTGAGATGAGAAATTAAAATCCATTATCAAGACGAAATGTCTTGATAGGATGATCAGTGGAATTAAGCTCGAGCCGACCATTCGGCTAGTAACTGGCAAATGCAACATTCCAGAGAAAAGGCATACATAATCATCTAGTGGATGCATCAATTAAACCATAAAATAACGAAAAGGTCCATTATGTGGGTGGGAATAGTCGGCAAATATCCCCTGAATACGTCGAAATGCGGGGATTTAGACTAAATTGCAGTTATGGTCTATTTAATTCGCTTCTTGAGAACAAGTCGCACAACTAAAAATCATGATTTAAAATTTGTCTACTAAGAATTTGAACTATACGATCTAATCATTGAAAGTCCTGGGTGTCCAAGCCGTTCATGCCACAATGAAAATGCTTTTGGGTCATTGAACTTCGTTCATGACAAAGATGAGATTCTGGCAGGTCTAATATTTGTTTGATATAATCCATATGATGAATAAACTGCTTGTTCCTAAGATTTACTTTTGCCCATTAATGAGTAAATACTGTATTTACTATGATTCACAGCTTAATGTGATATCTATTTCTATTATCCTCAAAAAAGTAAATTTCATTATATTTATTAGAATAATAATTATTAGGGTAGAAAATCAATGCTGGTTCTCTAGAGTCTTTAATTAGCCTTCAACTGACCTCGAGATAGTTTGATCATTAAATGAACTATAAAGTTAAGTTTGAAAAAGTATTTCTTATCAACAATGCAGAAGTTATGAGTTGTGGCACAATCAACAAGACATGTATCTCCAAGAGAATGATCCATATATCTTCAAAAGAAAGACAATTTAAATAGAAGAACTTGGTTTGTATTAAATATGTAATAAAAAGTAACATAATAAGCATATATGTTAATCATAGCACACATTGCCAACACCAATCAAATGGTTAATTTTTCCACTTGGATCTTCAAAGAAGTCAAAGATATCAAAATGCGCAAAGCAGACAGACCATCATTATCACAGAGTCTGCCATCACCTTTGATTGGCAATTTCTGAGGAGACTTGATATGACTTTCATCGTGTGATCCATTATCCCTGACCATTAATAGTTATCCTAATTTGCTACCTTTTTCCTTTGATGGAGGCTTGATACAAGTCAACCAAATGTTTGGTCGTATGACAAATACATGACTAGTGACCTTTCATTCCACATATGTAGCATTCAGTCTCATATACCCTTTTGTTATGTGGCCTAATTTCCTTTCCCGGTAATATTTTTGAATGATTCAAGTTCTGGTTATTGAAGTCGTTTTTCTTATTGTGAAGTTGATTATAATCACTTTTGAGGCCTTCATCAATGGCGACGTGGGAAGAATGAAGCTTTGGGGCCAAGTAATCCCGACGGGATGCAAGATTACGTTAGTATTCCAAGACTATAACATCCGTGTGGATGTCGCATCCAATATCCAAGATAAATAATTCGCCTGTAATATCAATAAGAAATTCGAGCTTGGTAATATTAGTCATTTTCTAAAATAATTAACAATATATGAATAAAGTGAAAAGATATAAGAAAACTATAACTTAATGCCTTAAAATTTAATAATAATATATCTGAGCTAAAGTGGTAATGTTTAAAATGAGAACTTGAGGGCTATGGTTCAAATTTCCTCTTTCTATCACATAGAGAAGAGTGCATATTTTCAAGTTATGAATCAGGCCGAGGCCATAGCCATGGTCACCATATTTCTTGGAATCAAGGTGATTATACTCAACCTTACAATAAGAAAAACAACACCAATAACCAGAAGCTGAATCATTTAAAAATATTACTAGGAAAGGCAACTGGGCCACATAACAAAATGGTTTATGAGACTAAATGCTACAAATGTGGAATGAAAAGTCACTAGTCACGTACCTGTCGTACGACCAAGCATTTGGTTAACCTTTATCAAGTCTCCATAAAAGGAAAAGGTAACCAAATTGAGACCAACTTTATTAATGGTCAAGGGACAATGAATCCTGATGATCCTTATCAAGTCTCCCTCCAAGAAGCTAACAAACAAATTGATTGACAATTTCATTAATAATGATGGTGCAATACCTTTAACTCATTTCGATATCTCCGACTTCTTTCAAGATCCAAGGGAAAATTGACCATTTGATTGGGTGATGGCAATGTGTAAGCATGACAATATATATGCTTATTATGTTACTTTTTATTACATATTTAATACAAATCGTAGTTCCTTCTATTTAAAGTGTCTTTCTTTTATGATATATGCACCATTCTCCGGTATGCTCATTTGCTGATTCTACCATAAATCCCGCCACAATTTTACGTGCTAAGAAATACTTTTCAAACTAAGCTTTAGCCCATTTCTTAATGCTCAACTATCTCGTGTCCTCATTGACCTAATTAAAGGCTCCAGAAGAGCTACTATTGTTCTGCCTAATGGCACCATGTTTCAAACTGATGATGTCCTTTATTCTAATAAATCTAATTGAAATTTACTTAGTTTCAAGGATATTCACCGAAATGGATATCACATTGAAACTATGAATCATAATGAAAATGAGTATTTACTCATTACAATGCAAAAACAAATCTTGGAAAAATTGATTTCTCATCATATGGATTATATCAAACAACTATTAGACCTCAATTCATGCCGCTGCGAACCGGTTCAATGACCCAAAAGCATTTTTACTATGGCATGAACGGCTTGGACACCCGAGACTTTCAATGATGCGCCCTATAGTTCAAAATTCTAATGAGCATCCATTAACAAGAACACAAATTTTAAAATCTTAAGATTTTAGTTGTACTACTTGTTCTCAAGGCAAATTAATTAATAGACCATCTTTTACAAAGATTGCGTTTGAATCCCCTGCGTATTCAAGGGGATATTTGTGGGCCTATTCACCCACCTAGTGGACCTTTTCGTTATTTTATGGTTTTAATTAATGTGTCCACTAGATGGTCTCATGTATGCCTCTTTCACATTGCACGTTGCATTTTCCAGATTAGCCAGATAATTCTACCATGGTACAATTTTCTCAGACCCTAAAAACACCTTAACAGTTTTATAACATGTTTAGGGTATAAAATAAATTAAATTGTATTTTTTCGGAGTTTAAATTGCTAAAAACAAAAAAATGATAAAACCCGGAAATTATACAAGGGACAAGGTTAATTTGGTAAAAATGTAAAAATAAGGACCCAAGGGTCATAAATGAAGAAGTGTATATGCCAAAATGAAAATTTGATGAAATGAAGTGGAAATAAAGCCCTAAAATGCAAAAAATGGGAAAAATAGGAATTAACGTGTAAGCCAAACATGGCCTTATGAAGGTTTAGAGTGTTAAGACCAATATGGTCTAGAGTCTCTCATTTAGGCATTTACGTTTTGGAAAACCTAAGGCAAATCCAATTGAGAGAAAAAGGGAGATGAGTGGGTGATTTTGCTCCATGAAATCAGGAGTTTAAGTGATCAGGAAGAAGAAGGAAGAAGAAAGAAGAGTAGTTAAGAGGATTTAAGGTAAGAGACTAACCCTAACTTTCCTTAATGTTGTGTTTAGGTTTAGAAAGAACCCTAACTTGGCATAAAAAATGATGTTGATTGATTTATTTAAGTTTTGGGGGCTGTTCTAAGTTGTTATATAACACAATTTGGCCACACCCTCAATTGAGGAATTTTTTGTATAAAGGAAATGTTGAGTTTATAGGGGAGATGCTGTCAAATATTTCCAAAACCCATGTTTTTGTTTTGGCCATAACATGGCCATCACTCATCAAAATTGAGTGATTCAAATTTCTAGGTAAACTAGACTTCTAGGAAAACAAATATTCCTAAAATAAGTATATCCAAATTTGGACCCCATTAGACCCAAAAATTCGTCAAAGTGAGGCTATGTTTTCGGGTCAATTATGGTTCAGTTATGATACAGTTTTGGTGTTTCCAAACAGTTTTGGTATTTAGGCCATAAGTTGATTTTCACTCATTCAAATTGAGTGATTCAAATTTCTGGGTAAACTAGACTTCTAGGAGAA
Organism: Tetrastigma voinierianum; assembly: GCA_016808115.1. Taxonomy (NCBI): domain Eukaryota; kingdom Viridiplantae; phylum Streptophyta; class Magnoliopsida; order Vitales; family Vitaceae; genus Tetrastigma; species Tetrastigma voinierianum. The sequence continues at coordinate 249,807 of JAEQBH010000300.1, forward strand.
CAAATTTCCTTGAAATAAGTGTATTCAAATTTGAACCCCATTAAACCCAGAAATTCATTTAAAAGGAACTCTATTTTTAGGAAAATTCTAGTTCTGTGTTGAATATAGAATAGTCCCAGATGTTTAGGACATATCTGGAGCTTCGGTGCTCCGAATTGGATGATTCCAATTTCTGAATAAAATAGATTTATAGAGGAACAATGGAAAAGTGAAGGTGTGTTGGGTAGAAAACAACCTTAACTGAAAACCTAAATAAGCCAACTTATATTGTTCTCTAATTGTGATGGATTAGGGTTGACGATGAGGAAAACCCGAATTAAAGTCAAGATTCCGAGGATAGGAATCGAAGTGCGACGACCTTTTTCGTTCGTTCTCTATTCTTCTCTTTTTATTTCAAGTATTAAAATTGTTTACGTAATTATTGAAATGATTTTCAATAAAACTGCATATTGATTTATTTTAAGTGACTTGAGAAAATGTATTTAAAATGATTGCCAAGGAAAATTGCATGAGTATTGAAATGAAGTATTTGAGTATAAATGTATATACTCTATTGTAAATTTCTATGACCTGCTAATGCCCTTAATAGAATGTTATCTCATATCTGAGTGCTAAGGATAGATCATACCAATAAGACAAACTAGCAAGACCGTGAACTTAACGTAATATAGTGTCACTCTGATCCGTAGCCCAGCGGGACAATATCGATAGTGTTCATAAATTGATTTTTAATAACCAGTCAAAACCCCAGAGGGACCGTACTGTGTTATAAAAGCTTTTTATATTGGCCCGTGCCTAACAGACCGTGTCTTGACTCGTTTATCCTACGCACCGAAAAACATCAAGCAATTTGTTTAAGGGAAAAATGATAAGAATATTTGTGAAATGCATGATTTGAGTTTTGAATGAGTTATTGCATATAAAAGTGCATATTTAAAATGATTAATGAATTGTAAATAAATGTATATGAAATGAATATATATACTGTAAAACCCGAGAAAATTAGAAATTTTCTAGAAAAATGGCAAAATAATAATTGCAATAATAATAAATTGCCATAATGGTTCATGGAAGCCTAGAAAATTCTCTAGATATTGGATAACGAAACGGACTACGCCATTGGATTCGTCTCACGAAATCTAGTGATCTAGAAAAGTTTCGTCGAATTCTGAGACAGTCATAATTTTTTTACGATTTTATGGGTGGTGAGCTCAGTAATGGGACAACATCCAAAATGAGTCTCATGGTTGCATAGCATGAAAAATACGTGTGTTAGGCGTAGCGAGAAGGGATACATACCCCCTTGGGTGAAAAACCCGGTAGTTGCGGTTAGAAATGATCACCAGCAATGAAAGCCAGTAAAAATGTTGGGAAGGCGTGCGGCATCCTGCGGTGAAAACCCGGAAATCCATGATCCACAAATGCATAAACAAATAGGATTTTACTAAATAAATGAACATTGGAGGTTTATCCAATGGGTTTTGATTTATAAAACAAAAAGATTTTGTTTTGGCAAAAGGGTCATTGGATTAAACATCAATGACGATTTTTTTCACACTTGGCATATGCATGTGTGAGGGAGTCGGTTAGAACTTGGGACATGGAGCATGATGAGTCTCATCTGATTCACAACATGTAGTATTCCATGGTAGGATTACATATTCTATGTGGAATGTGATATGATGTGATTATGGCATTGCATGTGAACTTAGGTGGGGAGTAGCCCTTGTAGGAGTTATTTTCTACTAGGCAATGCTCACCCTGTCGTGGGACCATATTTTAGGTCAGGTTAGGTATAGGCGGCTGACTCCCGTTCGGGACCGCATGATTGAAGAAAACCGGCTATGGCTTTGTTTTTTTTTTTTTTTTTTTTTGTCTCTTATTTGAGCAAAACTTTAGTTCTATATACATTTTGTATAAGAGTGTACAATTGAACTTATGTAAACTATTACTACATAGTTGACATGTGTATTATTCGGAGTATTATTGAATGGGTCCAAGTGGTCACTATTACTCATAACTGGACTCCTGGTCATCAGAAAGAATACCTGGAGGGGTCATGTGATATTATTGTTGTACCGCTGATTTCTGATAGATTCTGGACAAAGTGAGACTTTGTCCTATTTTTGTTGAATTATGATCCCGATAAATGGACATGACGGTGGTATCGAAAGCCACACGATATCCACGGGCTTTCCACAGTCGACGCATGTCAATCTGTGACTTCGATTGGGGCGCTACAATTTGCATCTGAGCTTAGGTAAACGACACTAGGAGCTCGAATGTGGGTATCCACAAAATCACGAAATACACAACTCGTAACATAATTTAGGTATACGAATACCTTGAACTGTTGAGCATGGGTAAGATCAATGCATGGTGTGCATTATATGTTTTGTGTTCTAAAATGCTCTGTGCTTGTGTGTTAGAAATTGTGCGAAATATATGCATTGACAGGATGTATTTAGTAAAGGATGAACACTAGGGTTATAAAACACAACCTTAGGGTTCGGAATATCAATGAACATGATAGTTCAGGAACCGATAATTATTAATGTTTGAAAAAAACAAATCTCAATTTTCTATTTGACATGTGTAGATGGCAAGTTAAGTAAGGGGACGTAGAGGTAGCCCGCGGGGCAATAGCCACCCACCACCTGTATTTGACCAACAAGCCTTTATAGAGGCTATGGGTGCTGTAGTCGCCACCTTTGCACAGTCTAGTTCAGTTGGGGATCAAGGAGGGTCGAGTAACCTCTAAAGGTTTAAATCGCACCATCCTCCGACATCTACGGGAGCGTAGGGATCCGATGGTGGCCGACCATTGGTTCCGGGAAGTAGATCGGGAGAAGATATCGAGGCTACGTGGAGATCACCTCGATGTGGTAGTCATCAAACTGGCAGATTTCATCTGCAGGGTGAATCCCGGTGTACGCGGATCAGTCAAGACCTCTGGTGACTCCGGAGGCTATGACACGGGGGAGATTTCCATGAGCCTTCATGGGCAACATTTTCTACACCTCTGGTAGACATGCCAAGGCTCGAGAGTTTCTAGAGTCGAGACAGGAGCCATGATAAGACTTAGCACGTGGCCAAGTCTCATAGAGTGAATGGGATGATTATGTGGCCAGACAACGCCAAGGTGAGGAAATCTGAGGATGGTTCAAGCTGTCCATTCGATAAGAAGATTACGGGATTTCTCCCAGAGGATACGGACTCTATGCGAGGACAATTATGGCTACAGAGAAAGAGATTGATGACTAAAGACATCCTGGACATGTGCTAGTGGGAAGATGGGAGGAGAGACAAACTTTCCTGGAAGACGTAGAAGAAGTAGAGGACTTCTACCCACAACAAGCTGTATTGGTCATAGCCTATCATACCAGCCAGACAAGACCAATGAAATGTTATTACTACCATCAACCTGGACATATGAAGTGATTTCAGCGTGTGGGTCCTAGATTATAGTGGACGAAGACAATCCTGGGCCATCACCTGGACATGCACGGACATAGTTTGTTCCTTCTACCCCAAATAAGGCCGAGAAACCAAGACGTCCTGGGAGGTCGCACAAGCGCCCTTCTCGGCTTCACGCACAAGCCAAAAGAGGCTAGAGTACGGGTCAGGGGCCAAGGACAAGGCTTCCGTGTCGGACTGGGGACCTGTAAGGCTGCCCACGCCATTACACCACAGACGAAACCCGCAGATCACTCTGCTATATGTGTATAAAGGAGTGCTATCTCGCTCTATGGGCAAGGATACTTTGATTCTCTAAGGCATCGTATCTTATTCATCGCTACATCATGTGTGAGAGAATCAATAGAGGTCGAGATTCGAAAAGTGATGAGCTTAAAGTCACTCCATTTTCACCATTTTCCTCGATTAATTTTTACATAAAAAGACCGATGATATGCAGAACTGGACAACTTCACCAAATTTCGTGCAGGAAATCCAAAAGAAAAGTGTAAATCATAGTAGTGCTGGCGCACGTATGCAGCGGAACCGATATAAGGGGACGGCAGGGCAAGAAGAACGACGCATAAGGATGAAAGGACCAAATGTCGCTTAAGTCGACAAAGAATCAAATGCTTATTCGTGTTACACTGAAACTCCACTGCAAATAATCTTTGAATTGGAAAACAAAATGAGCCGAGTGAAAGAACCAAAGTTAAAACAACTAGGAATCAAGAAGAAGAAGAAACAATGTCGCGGACATTTCCGCATGCAAATGGCATCAACACTATAATAGAAGCGCCGCATATCGCCAGGCGGCAAAGTCATCGCGATAACAAATTTCACAGAAGATCGCGACAACACTGGGTCGCCGCGACATCAATTACGGCGACTCAGGTCGCTGACAACATCAAGTCACGCGACAACAATCAGACCAATGGAAGTCGCTGATAACACCCGCATCGCCGCGACATCAACCGCACGGACCGTAAGGTCGCGACGCCGCAGTCGCCGCGACGCCGCGAAGCCGGGCCGCGACGTGAGTTTCAAACGAGGAAGAGGTCGCGATAAGATCAAGCCGCCGCGACACCACTTTCACTTCTTAAAACATCTCGCAACCACATGGGAGGCCCCGCGACAAGGATCGTGGATTAAGATCGCAGGTCGCGACAAGAGCTCCGATGTCGCGACATTACCGCCCATCGCGCCTAAATAAAGTCCAAAAAGAAATGCATCGAAATTAGGGCCCAACTTCAAAACCCTATAAATACGAAGCTGCTACCAAAAGAAATGCAGCTCTTGGCGACTTGAAAGAGACTGGTACGGCGGCTCCTCGTATTTTTTATTTTTATTTTCTTTCTTTTGTTTTCGTTTTCTTCCATTTTATTTTAGATTATATTGGGTTTGTATTTCATTCCCACTGATTCTAATGCAAACAAGAATGTAAAGATTTAGTCGAACGCAGATTTATATTTCTGTAATCACGTCCCGGTTGTTTGAATTTGCATAAATTTTGATTTCGACCCGCTTTCTCGGGATGCATGCTGGTTTTCGACGCAGTTTTCTCAATGTATGGTATAATCGCACTTAGAAACCCGCTCATCAATCGACGTTATCACGAAATTATCTTTCCCGCAAGATTTTATTCATTACGGCCGAACTTCGATATTAAACCAATTTTGCCGGGTTTTGTTTGCTTGAATCAATCCCCAACGCTACCAGACCCATAATGAGGTCAAGCCACCTCCGATTTCCGGTGCCCCTTCGAGGACACGTGAGAAGGCATCTTGAGTAAGGAACAATTTCTGAAGGTATTTGAACCCGATATCGCTCGATCTAATGTGCCTGGGGGATATTTAAATCAATACATCCTCTTTCACTCAGAACCGAGGAATGAGCTTCGAGTGAGCTATTAATTTAAGTATGCAGAGTCTCACCTCAATTCGACATAATTCCGATCCCGCGCAGAAGGATCTAATCAAGGAAAGAGGCCGTTCTAATTTTGAGGACGAGGAACTGAATACAAAGCAAACCTTTGCAATGACTATATCATGACTCGTTTGCGACCATGTCGTGGGTATGGAAGCATCGAGAAAGAAAAATACCCGCACAAGGCTACTAGATTTGGGGTATATCTCCACCCTCTGTTCGAGAGAAATGAAGTATGCTAGATGATGAACTTTTGTGGCTTGTAGAGATCTAGTCACACTATATCAACTGGACTAGTTTTAAAAATCAGAGTTCAGAAGCAAAGTTACGCATGCATCAGAGGGAATTGATTCTTCAATAGCCGATTATTCAATGTTTCCTTAGAAATAATCGTTCAATCTAAATTTGCTATTTTAATATTTCACTAATGTCAATTCATTTATTCATTCATTTTTCTTTACATAATTCTTTTCGTGTTTTCAAAGCAAAATCCTAATATCGTGACATCGCCCAAATAGTATGCAGCTTAAGTAGTCGGGTACGGATTGAAAAATTCGAGATCTCTGTGGGATCGAGACCGACTTAAATCAAATTTACTACTGCTCGATCCGCGGCACTCATAGTGATAATCGGATCAAAACCACAGAAAATGGTTTACTCTTTATGAAATATCTTTTAATCAACACCATACTAAAAGAAACCCACACTCAGTTTAATGGTTTTATTAATGAGGACTAGATAATAACTCGGGTAATAAGTCATAAATTTGACAGTGTTGATCCATAACAATTAATCGATGTGGGCCAACAAGTTTTATGGCGCCTGCTTTCTTCCTGGGATTAGATAATGGGTCCCAGTGATAATCATATAAATTTGTATACATCATATGGTCCATTTCAACAAGTTTTATGCATGCCACTGCCAGGATCAAAAGAATTTTAGTAGGATCAATATTCCGATGAAAGAAGGAAATGCTAATTGACATTTAAGAAAAAAGAACAAAATAGTTTTTCAAAGCAAAGGGTTATTTTTAGCCACTAACTTAACAAGCCATATTGAAAATATTTGTCGCCCGACTAATCCTATTAATGTAAGTGTGTTTTGATTTCAGAAAACTTTAATGCATGTGAAACGTAACACCGATCCGATTCCAACATACCAACTAGAAAGAACACTGCTTGAGAAAGGCGTGCTAAGTTTCCAGGAACCTGTACCATGGCGTATGAAAGGCCAGACCAGACTGGCGACAACGATCAGCTGAGCCTTTAAGACCTCCAATCATTGGACAATGGAGGACTTCGAGACCAATTATTCAGATGAATACTAATCGACACCCGCAGCCGATGCCAATAATTTTGAACTAAAGCCAAGACCGGGACATAATGGTTCAAAGAATACCGCTTTACCTGGTCATCCCAATGTATGACCCAAATGAGCATCCGGGAAGGTTTCGACGGCCAACACTATGAAGTTGAATTGTAGGAGACCACAGGTCATAAAATTGCATTTATTCCCATTTTCCGAGAGAGGCAAATGTACCACATGGTATGAATCTCTACCATATGGTTCTCGTTTGATACTGAGGAGCTTCAGAGAAGCCTACCAGTAGATTCTCTCCACCTTCACTCACCTCCGGTATGAGGAGATAATCAGGTTCCAGTTAGTGGGAAGATGAAAGCCTTTACGTAGTCGGGAAAGATTTAAAAGGTTGTCAAGAGGTGTCCAATGGCTGGGATAGACTTGAAGACCCAGACGATTACAGCGTATCATGCCTCAATGATACATCTAAGGGCATTATTGATGCTTCATGTTGTGGAGCATTCAAACGTAAAAGTTCTGAAGAGGCAAGAGATCTGATCGAGGACCTGGCTAAATGCAATATGAAAGCTCCATCAAAGTTTTCAAGAGTAATTAGCAGAGTAAGAGGATTCATGGAGCTGAGCAAGATGACAGCCATGGAGGCAAAGCTAGATGCCATCATGCATAGAATGGACAAGTTAAGAGAAGATGCATTAATCAAGCTCAAGAACAGGAGCAAATAGAGGGAACTATCGAGAGGAAGTGGGCCGGGCAACACCAAGAATCGTTTTATGATGCCGAGGAGGTTAAGTACTCGAGAGCCAAGAAGTTATCACTTCAAACCAAATCCTAACCTCGGGCCAAAGACACTAATATCCAAAGACTGAGGAACCATGAAAATTTTTCATATCGCGGAGGGGCCTCACAAGGCCAAAGGCATGAACAACATCCTCAGCAAGGATATCAACAACCACCAAGGTTCCAACAGCAGCAGTAAGGAGGAGGAAGCAGAAATGAATATCAGGGTCAGAGGAGAGCTCCACCATTTGAAGATCAATTGTCGCATCCATTGGGGACAACAAGGTTGCAACCTCCATGAACAAAAGCTCAGACCGAAGCCTCAAAATGCCAATTCCTCAAATTTTTCAAGACCACTAATGCTTCTCTCAAGAACCCGGGAGACACGCATAGGGCAACTGGCTCTAAACCTGCAAAATAAGATGAAAGATGCCTTTCCCAGTGACACGAAGAAGAATCCAAAGACTCAGGGATAATGGCAAAATGGTTGAAAGACTCGAGAATAAGACGTAAAAGATGAAAGCAAACTGGCAGGTTATTATCTTAAATTGTCAAACACTGAAGGGAAAAGAAAGAAGGAACAATTGTCAGAGAAGAAGGGAAGCAAGAAGAAGACCTCAGACACCACTGCTAGCCCCATTTCCACCCGAGGTCGCTAAATCAAAAATAGAGGAACGCTTGCAAGGTTCTTAAAGACCTTTAAGCCGAAATCGCATGCCTTTCACGTATGGCTACTCGTATGCCACTTATGCAAAATTTTGAGACATACCGAGCAAAAAGAGGAAGATCGCTGAAGAAGGAATCAGAATTCACCGCAATCGCACACAAGTGATCAAGAAAGGCATACCAGAAAAGCATTTAAGGATCCAGGAGCTTTACCATTCCCCGCACCATTAGAGAGCTCGGTTCCAGAAGCCTTCGTGGACTCAAAAAGCCGCAGATAAATTTAATAATTCCATTCGCTGCCAAGAAGCAGTTTCGGGAGACATTCCCACCACTGCCACCCTCCAAATGGCGATGTAACCTCGGCAAAACCCGGGCTGAATCATAGAAGATGTGCCGGGTCAAGGTGGAAATTTATTTTCCAAATCGACTTCAGTCATAATCGATATGGAGGAAGATTCATAAGTCCCTCTGTCGGGAAGGCCATTCTAGTTAACCGGGAGTGTTCTAATCGATAGTGCATGGGAATTTCATGCCAGAGTCGAGAAGAGACAACTCACTTCCACTTAATCAAGTTTTAAGAATTTAGATACGTAAAGGATGATATCAAGTCGAGGAAGATGTATATGTCAACAACTCGTATTTTTAATATGATTGTAATGACCAACTTTCAATCAATGAAAAAGAGATGAATTTCAAAGATCCCGAAGGTTTTCATTCGGGGATTTTCGCACATCAATTTACATTCGAACAAAAGGTGATGAGCCCTGAACAAAATGATAAAACAAAGAGACAAAATGAAGAAAAGGAATTTTATCAAGAAACCAAAGAAGAAGGGCTAGTTTTAAAAGAGTGCCAAGTCATTTAAAGTAAGTATGCTTACCGAGCCGCCAAAGAACAAACCAAGAATAATTTCACTGCATCTTAGTGATGTCGAGGAAACGTTGGCCGGAAATTTTAAGGAAGCATAAAGAGTCTATAGCATGGTCTATTGAAGATTTAAAGGTATCGCCCATCAATATGCATGCACAAAATACTTTAGAGAGAGTGCAAGACCAACTATTAACATCAAAGGAGATCAACTAACTGCGAATGTGAGGCAATGGAAGGAAGTGTCAAATGGTTAAATGTCGTTTTATATATGCAATTTCGCACAGTCCTTTGTTACCTACCATGTAGTTCCAAAGAAAGGTGGATTTACCGTGAATCCGCACGACATAAAATGAACTGATTCCAACAAAAACATGGACAGATGGAGAATATGCATTGATTACGTGAAGCCGAAATACGCAACCAAGAAGATCATTTCCCCACCTTCATTGATCGATAAAATTAGACAAAAGCCAAGAGGACATCATCATTTTTGTTTTCTCGATGGACATTCAAAGGTACAACCGTATTTGTAATCAAGACCGAGGACCAAGAAAGACTAAGCATTTACATGCCCCTATGGTACTGTTTCGGAAGACGCTAATTAGGGCTATGCAATGCCCCTGCTACTTTCCAGAGATGTATGATGTCGATGTTCTCATATTTGGTTGAGGAAGTCATGGAGATTTTTATGGATGACTTCACAGTGTATGGGTCCAGTTTTGAACAGTGTCTGAGCAACTTGGAAACAGTACTTCAAAGATGCAAGGACAAACAACTAGCATTGAATTTGGGAAAATGCCAGGCTTCACGGTGACGTAAGGTATTGTTCTCGGGTCATAAAATTTATGCTATTGTGGCTAGAAGTGGACTAACTAAGATTTCCATTATCAAAACCTTAGCACCTCCCACAAATAAAGAAAAGGTATAAAGAGTTTCTCGTGGCATGCCGGATTTTATAGAAGATTCATCAAAGATTTCTCAAGGATAATGTAATTCACTATGCGACATCGAGAAGGACACAAAGTTTAATTTTTATGATTCCCGCAGTCGCCTTTGAAGAAATTAAGATCGATTGGTTCAAGCACTCTATCATGGATGCAATTGTATCGGATCGTGGATTCGGCATCGTAGATGCCGTGGACTTCGCAATGGGGGTCAGATTGGGGCAAAAAGAAAGGATAAATATTCGTAGCCATATACTATGCTAGCGTAACCTTTCAATTTTAAGCACAAGAAAACTATTCCACAACCGGTGAGATAAACATAGTGTTTGTCATGAAATTGTGCCATACATTTTGGGATCCCATGTTATAGCTCATTACTGCATCATGCACCCAACAACACCGGGATGTCAAAAAAGGAAGCTAAGCTAAGACTGGAGCATTTGGTGCTACTACCAAGAGTTTGGAGCATGGAGATTATGATAAAAAGGACGCGGATAATGTGATAGCGCATCACTCATTCATAATAGAAAGAATTGGGCGTAAGAGGGAGAGATAAGACTAAGAGAGAATTTTCCGTGACGAGCAACTATTTCAATCATCATTCCAAATGCCATGGTATGTCAGATATTAGAATTACTTAAGCCATGGAGTAGTTCCTTCGTAATTCGTGCAACAATGTAAAAGAAAGCTCAGGATCTGGTAGTTGTGTATTATATCTCGGATGACCCACTTTATAAGAGGGATGTCTGGATGGCGATTATAAGAAGATGTGTGCGAGGGGCGAACAAAGCAGACTTATGAATGAACGCCATGCATCACCGTACGTGGGCATTTTTCGAGAAAGAACATCTCATAAGATACTCCAATCGGATTTAATCGCCAATCGTATTCAAAATCGTGATCAACGGGTCAAATTATGTGATAGATGCCAAAGATTGGAAATATCGCAAAGATAAATGAAATGCCTCACGAGGCATATCGTGGTGCAAATTTTTATGCATGGGGGATAGATTTTACTGACCCTTTCCACAATCATTTGGAAACTCGTATACCGCTGAAGAAGGATTATGTTTCTAAACGGTAGAAGCCATAGCTTCGCTTCAAGAAATGATGTTAATACGCTTGTGAGTTTCCCCCGCAAAATAACATATCGAGCGCATTTGGAACACCTGCAACTATCATCGCGATTTAAAGCCACTTTGCAAACAAAATTTTTGCAAAGCTCATGAGCAGATATGGGATCAAACATATAATGAGAGATTAAAAGGATCCTGGAAAAGACTGTAAGTTCAAGCATGAAGGATTGGTCTTCCAAACTTGATGATGCACTTCAGCTTCCATGTGACTACATTCAAAACTCCCATCGATGCCCCCATATAGATCGTATTCGCAAAGTTCAGCGCCTCACTCCTTTCAATTAGAATACAAAGCTATGCGCTCATCAAGAAGTCAATTTCGATTTCAAAATGGCAAAGGAAGAGAGATTGCTTCAAATCGAATGACCTGGAAGAACTGAGGTGAAATGAAGCCTTTCCATGATAATGCTAAGATTCACAAAGACAAGACAAAGAAATGCATGATCAAAGGATTCTGTGGAGAATTCAAAGAAGGGGATCGAAGTTCTCGCTATTTAACCCGCATTAAGATTGTTTCTAGAAAATTTAAATCAAGGTGGAGCGGACCATATACAAGTGGGTGTCAAGTACTACTTCTGAGCAAGTAACACTCAAGACCGATGTCGAGGAATTTAAAGTCAACGGATGTAGACCTAATCATTATCAAAGCAGTGGAAGAAAGAAAAGAAGAGCTACAATCGGTTCATTTGAGAGAAAAGAAAATCAAAACAAACAAGTCCAATTTAAGGACTCAAAACTGAAAGCAAATACGGGAGGCAACCCATGTAGACTTTAATTTCTCGTTTTTTACTTTTAGACCGTGGAATATTTTTTTTTTAGAATTCACCTTGATTTTTTGTTTTCTAGATTTTATAGTGATTAGTTAGTAATATGGAAGTTAATTTTTGTTTAATTAAACAAATGTTGCGAAGGCGTGTGCTTAGCGAAGGAAGGAGAGAAGGAGACAATTCCAGGACAACTCCAGCAATTCACAGGAAGGAGCTTTTTGAAAAAAAAAAGGGGGAGTATTCTTTTCCCTATACAAATTTTGTGAAAAGTGAATAGAATATATGTTTGAATGGCTGTGTTGAATTGATTTAGTTGATACTGAGAATTTGAGAACTGATAATGAATGAAAAGCTCTCTGTTCCTTAAATTTAAGGCAAATGCAGACTAGGTCATGACAAAAACTTCTGTCGCGACAGAAGCTAATGTCGCAACAGAAGTTGATGTCGTGACTTAGTCAGAATTGAAAAAAAAAATATATATATAGAGTTGAATGTCGCGACAAAACGCTATGTCGCAGCCAGATCAGATCCTTCAAAAGAAGTGATGTGGAAATTGCGACATCTTAAATAAAGCACCTTAGGTGCGACCCGAGGGGAGGATGACTTGTCCTCCGGCGGAGTTCTGCTTGTCGCGACAAGCGATGGATTGTCGCGAAAAAAAAATTGTTGGTAGGCGATCCTAATTTTGCTTTTTAAATTTAATGGCCGTTACCGCGTTCCGGCTGAAGTTAGAAGCGAGAAGAGCGCGATTGAGCTAGTAATAAATAGTGATTAGTGTAGAAACAGAAATTCAAATTCGATTGAACCAATGTGTTTAATACACTCAATTTCGAGGGAATAATCAGAGGGAAATTAATGAGTTTGAGGAAAACGTTCAAATTCTGCCATGAACAATGAACCCTTTATTGAAACACCGGAAGAGCAAGGTTCGAGGAGTCTCATTTAATCCATTCATAGAAAAGAAAAAGAAAGAATAAATGGTTGTTCTTCCCTAGAAAGCGAAATTCACTATAAAAGATGGGAGGAAACGACGGGAAGAGAAAACGAACAAGAGAATGGGGAAAAGGGAGAATGAGAGAAAGAAGTGCTCGAGGAGGTTTGAACCTGAGTTTTTATGGAATGAATGGAGTTGGAAAGAAATAAATTCCATTCTTTATTCCATAAGCGTATTGTGTAATAAAAGAATGGTTGATGGAAGGGAATATGGATTAGTTAGAATCCATCAGCCAGAAAGCTCGAAGAGAAAGGCGGTGATTTGTTTGCACGAGCCTTGTTGCCAGTAGAATCACTCTTGAAGGAGCTCAAGGTCTGGTGAACCAAATTTTGAAGCGGGGGCTGCAACTTCCTGAAGAAGATATAGGGATTTAGATCAAGAAATAAAGGGTTTTTCTCGAACTTAGATCTGATTATGCTTGTAAGAAAACAAATTATGCATCGAAATGTTTGATATACGAATAGATTTCCTTACGATTTGTAAATTGGTTGTTCATGATATCTAAATTATATTTACATTTCATTTAGTTTCTGATTTGGGAATCAATTTAATAATTTACTGTCTGAGAATAAGAGCCAAATGACGAGGCAATTTATTTGAAGCATAAGTGCGATTTAGTTCTGATTTTGCTAATAAGTCCGGGATAAGGGGAAGGTTACTCTGATTGAAGGAACAAAACTAATTTTTTAGTTTGTGGTATTAACAGTGAGTCAAGGAACCTGTTGGAAATAACATCATTTAATTTCTCATCCACTGATGTGAGTCAAGAAAATCCTCAGAGTTAGTCACAGTTAATCAACCCAAATTCTAGAACTTGTTAGATTATTGATCAAGGCGAAATCACAGGTGATACAACTTGACAAAGAAATGATACGGGCCATCCTTGGAAAGTTTGAGCCATTCTAGCCATCTGCTTATATGCGTGCATATACTTTAGTTCAATTGAGCCAAAACAACCTTATTTTCAAAATCGACTAATAAAGACCCCCAACCCCATCGAGGATCAATCCTCAAGAACTTGTGATTACCAAGAATTCGAGGAGAGGAAGAAATAAAGAGTTTACGGGGAGCATAAATTTTGAGGAACTGAGAAAATATAGAAAAAGGGAATGAGGAGAAAAGATCTACATCGAAAATCTGAGTGAAAAAGAAAGCTCCAAGGGAATAGGTTTTGTCTTGTGGCTGACTCTCTTGAGCAATTAAGTTCTTAGGGGTGTTTTGACACCTAGTACCCCTAATGCATACGGTATGAGTTACTAACCCAAAGTTCGCTAAGAGTGTTAGAAAGCCTAAGAAGACAAAACATTGTATTATTCCTGAATGGCGATAGAAAAAGAAAAATTCCCCAGTTTGAATTGTGAATGAGAAATGGGAACATACAGTTCTGAATAGAAGAAAATCAATGTAATTATCCCCGAACGCGGAAGTTTGGGGGAACAATCGAGGAAACTCTGAGGAGGAAGACGTATGTGAGTGAAAAGGAAAAAGGGTATTGGTAATCTTAACCTAAAATCCCGTCCATCTACGCACCCAAGCCTAGCATTACAAGCCCAGGCCTGATTGATCTTGAAGGTTGTAATAACTTATATTAGTGGAGATCGATATGAACAACATTTATGGAATTTGGAAAATCGAGGGGAAAGATCAGCAATTGAACATCCTTTAGGGTTAATTGACTCATTAAGGAAATGAGAAAGAAACCAACTTACTCTTCCCAAGCCGAGATCAATTGACCTTCTTGTTATTAAAACAAATTCAACAATTTAAATTCACGTGATTGAGTAAAAACTAATCTTGATACGGACTTGAGCTTGAGAATACACAAAAAAGAATGCAATTTCTAGTCCTTCAATTAAATTGATTTGCAACTTACAAATAGAAGCAGAAAAAATGTCCTTTTGTTTGAGGCAAAACAAATCTTTCTTTTCTTTGTAGGAGACGAAGCAAATTTTAGTTTAGGGAGTTGATAAACTAAAAGTCATCTATTTTGATCCATTTTCTGATTAATTTTACATAAAAATGATTTATATCTGAGAATCTGGAATAAACTTCACCAAATTTCTGTACAATGGAAATCGAAAGAAGCGAAGTACGATAAGGAGCGAGAATGTGCGGAGCGGAGCGTATAGAGGATAGAAGCGATGACGTGAAGCGGCGCGCCAGGATGAAAGGACCAAATGTTGCTAGCTTGACTGACAATCAAAATGCGTATTCGAGTTACATCCGGTGAAACTCCAGTCATAAATGAATCTTAGTTAAGAAAACAAAATGAAGTTTGGTGAAAGAAACTCAAAAGTTAAACAACGGGAATTGAAGAAGGAAAGCAATGACATCGGGATGCGATCAGCGACATCAACACTATAAGCGAGCGTCGCGACATCGGTTTACAGGAAAGTTGTAAGCGACAACAATTTCCTATAAGATAAGGTGGCGACAACACTGGTTGTCGCGACATCAGCTCTGAAGACTTGAGGTGCGTGTGTCAGTTGTCGCGAAGCGACAATATCTTGAATGGGGTGCGATAACACGGTATGTGCGACATCGGTGCATGGACCCGGAGAGATTGACGTCGATGGCTGTGGCAGCGCGTGGGTTTCATTGGAGAGATTCGCGACAGATCAAAGGCACATCGCGACACCACTCATAAGACATGTCGCGACCACATAGAGGCTCGTGACGGGGGGGGGGCTGCGTGAAGCAGAGGTCGGCAAGGCTCGATGTCAGCGACGATGTCGATCTGGCCGGCTCAATAGAGTCAAAAGAAATGCATCGAAATTAGGGCCCAACTTCAGAACCCTATAAATACGAAGCTGCTACCAAAAGAAACGCAGCTCTTGGCGACTTGAAAGAGAGATCTGGGTTGCTGAAGGCTCCTGTATTTTTATTTTTCTTTTCTTTTCTTTTCTTTCTTTATTTTCGTTTTCTTTCCATTTATTTTAGATTAGATTAGTTTGTATTTAGGATCTATTTGGATTTGGTGAAATTTGTAAAGGATTTAGGCGAGATACGGTTATATTTCTTAAAATTCTTGTAAGTTGTTTGAATTCCCGGACAAATTTTGGATTGAACACCAGGTTTCGATTCACGATTGGTTTTCTTGATAAACAATGTATGGTATAATCGATGAATTTAGAAACCAGCTTCCATTAGATTGGCGTTATTGTCGAAATTATCTTTCTATGATATTTTATTCATTATGGCTGAACTTGGATATTAAATTGACTTCTTTGGTTTTGCTTGTTTCTTGGAATTGATCAACGTCCCGGTCTCACTTGTACCACGCTGTGAGGTTGTTTCAGCTATGATTTGAGGAGGCCCTACGAGTGACACGAGAAGGCATTCCTAAGTAAAGACAATTGGAAGGTATTTGAACGTATTAGCGTCTGTGTATAAATATTTAAATCAATACATCTTCTTTTCACTTGGCGAGAATGAGTTTGGTGAGTTATTAATTTAAAGTATCTGGAAGTTCACCTCAGTCGAATAGTGAATTCGATCCGAGTGTTAGCAAGGATCTAATCAAGGAAAGAAATAAGTTGTTCTAATTTTGGATGAGGAACAGTGCGGTCGCGAGCCTCTGCGATGACTATATTGAAGGAGCTCGAGTTTGCGGAGTCCGTGTTGTCGGGTATAAAGTCGAAAGAAAAATACCAGAATAAAGGCTGCTAGATTTAAAGTAGTTATCTCACCCTCACGTGTTCGAGAGAAGCCGATTAAGGTGAGATGAAGCAGTAATGGTTTAGAAGTCTAAAGTCACCATGTCGATCATTGGACTAGTTTTAAAAATGCGACAGTTGAGCAAAGTTACGGTCTGGTAGTAGGAATTGATTCTTCCTGATAGCTGATTATTCAATGTTTCCTTTAGAAATAAATTATTTCAATCTAAATTTGCTATTTTAATATTTCAATATTCAATTCATTTGTTATTCATTCATTTTTTCTTTTTACATCGTCGGGTTTTCAAAAGCGAGAATAATCGATATCGTATTATCGTCGAATAGTATGGAGCTTAAGTAGTTGGGGTAGTTGATTGAAAAATTCTTGAGATCTCTGTGGGATCGATGCTCGGACACTAAATCAATTTACTACTTGTTCGATCACGTACTTGCGATTATCTGGATCGAAACCACAGAGGAAAATGGTTTACTCTTTATGAAATATCTTTTAATCAACACCATATCTAAAGAAACCCACACTCGAAGTTTAATGGTTTTATTGCGAGGACTGAATAATAATCCTTGGGTAATAAGTCATAAGATTTGAATAGGTGTTTTTGATCGCAACAATTAATTGATGTAGTCAACAAGTTTTATGGCGCCGTTTTTCCGGGGATTAGATAATAGTCCTTAGGTGATAACGTCATAAATTTGTATACATCATATGGTCCAGTCAACAAAAAGCCGTTGTATGTGAGCTCTCCCCTAGGAACTAAGGTGTGTGTGGATCAGATATGTCAGGGTTATGAGTTAGAGATCTCCGGGATTCTACTCATTGTGGACCAAAGGGTCATAGACATGTCAGAGTTTGATGTCATCCTCGGGATGGACTGGTTGACGGCACACCGAGTCGTCATTGACTGTGATCGTAGGAGAGTCACTGCCTGCACATAGGACGGGATTTTGTGTTATGTTGAGGGGATAAGCCACGATTCTTCACGAGGAGCGTATCGACTCCAGAGTGGCATGGGCCAGTTGATGGGTTATTCTTAAACCTTACCACAGAGGAGCCAGTGAGACATTATTTGGGTCTACCTCGGGTGGTTTGTGAGTATGAGGATGTCTTTCCGGATGAACTATCGGGATTACCTTCGCATAGGGATGTAGACTTTGTCATTGAGTTACACCCTGGTACGTCGCCCATTTCTATGAATCCTCATAGGATGGCATCGGTTAACTTGCAAGAACTCAAGGTCCAACTACAGGAATTGTTGGAAAGGGGTTTTATTAGATCAAGCACTTCACCTTGGGGCACTCTAGTTCTGTTTTCTAAGAAGGACAAGACCCTTTGAATGTGCATTAACTATCGACAGTTGAATAGGGTTATGATCAAGAATCGGTATCCGTTACCGAGGATTAAATTTTATCAGTTGAGAAGAGCGCGAGTCTACTGTAAGATAGACCTTTGCACCGGTTACCATCAGTTGAGAGTTAAGGAGGCAGATATCCTTAAGACAACATTTAGGACGCGGTATGGGCATTTCGAGTTCACAGTGATGCCATTTGGCTTAACGAATGCTCCGGTGGCATTCATGGATCTCATGCAGAGAGTATTCCAACCCTACTTAGATCAATTCGTCATAGTCTTTATGGACAACATTTTGATTTACTCACAGTCTGAGGAGGAGCATGAGGATCATAAGGATTACCTCGGACCCTCAGAACATTAGTTGTAGCTAAGTCTCTTGATGGAGTGTGGGTTTAGTTGCGGGTGAGATTCTTAGGACATGTAGTGTCAACTTCTTGTGTATTAGTGGACCCGGAGAATGTCGAGGCAATTATGAGTTGGGAGAGGCCAAAGTCAGTCTTTGAGATACGCAGTTTCTTTGAACTTGCAGGGTATTACAGGAGATTCATTGAGGACTTCTCTTGATTAACTACACCTATGACAAGATTGACCTGGAAGGAATTAATTCAGTGGAATTGTGGCCTTGAAACACAGGGGTCATTTTTTTTTCTGCGTTTCAAAATTTGGTATAAAACAACCTTTTTTATTACAAGGGTATATGAAACATTGTATATTTTTCTTACAAATACAGAAAAGCTTATAATATTTTACAAGAGTTTGATGTACAACTTTTTTACACTTTTATATGTCAAAATATATTAAACTGGGTATTCACAATATATTTTACATAAATGCTTCTCAAAGCCACAACCCAGCCTTCTTTGTACTCACGGCCTTGAAGGAGCACCGTCCTCTCGTGTACCTGAAAGTGTGGTTATGGCCAAATTGAAACAAGCATGATGAAATTTCTAGTCTTACTCCACGCTTTAAGTGCATGCAATGCCATGTTTGCAATTTTACACACATTCACCTGAAAATATATAGAATATCTATATGAATGTCATATGCCAAATCCCAGCCTGCCTCGAGCCCTCGCTTGAGCTCTCGCACTTGCATTTTTCTTCATTTCTAAAACAAAAGATTTTTGTTTTAGCTCTACATGAGTTAGTTGGGACCAGATCGATAAAATTTTTGTACCATCTATAGATGGCTTTTCATTTGGATAGACTCTAATAATAATGTGGACTACCCTCGATGTCGTTTTTGGACGGACTCAGATAAGTTTGGTGAATGACAGTAGGAAAAACCGTTTATTCATGTTGTGCATTCACAGCGATATGCGCGATGTCCCGTACGTGTGAGGTGTCTGACTAATGATAAATGATATTTATTTATTTTCATGCATGCATGTAACAATTTCACAAACTACATGTTATTCCATGAGAATTATGACATGCAAACTGAATTTTCCACCCAGTTTCCTCACTAGAAAAATACAGCATGCATTACTTTACATATTTTCACATCAAAAACTACATGGTATCTAATATTGCATGCATGTCCATTGTTCGTTCTCCCACTATGTAAGTGTGAGTGATGGATCAAATCATCAACACAAATTTATAGCGTTATTACCCCGGGACTGGCTTATCTAATCCGCGATAATGCCGAAACTTGTTTGTTATATTTCTTTGCAATTATCTCTTGATTAAAGCGCGGTTTCCTTAAGAGTAGATAAATTTTCTTTCTGGTTTTGATCCATGATTACGCAGAATGCGGTCGAACAAGTAATAAAGTGGATTTAAGTCGAGATATCGATCCCACGAGAGATCTCGAATTCTCGATAACTACCCTTACTATTGGCTACATACTATTTAGGACTATGATAGGCTTAATTTATATATTCCTGTAACCTTTAAAATAATAAAGAATAAAGATATGTAAACTAAGAACAAAATGAAATAATGCTTAAACTAAAATAAAAAATAAGAAGCTAGGCGATCGATTAGCTTTTTAAAGGAGCATTGAAATCTGATTGTTGTGAAACATCGATTCTTAACGGTTTTCAACTCAGCTTCCTTCATGAACCTCGGGATTAGAATCGGAGTCAAGGAAGAAGGTAATGCCATGTGGATCTCTCCTTAACGACACGTTTCATCATCTAATCTTCCACTGTTTCTTTGAAGAGCGAGAGGATTAGATAACTACTTTTAATACGGGTTCCCTTGTTAAGGTATTTTTCTTTTTCAATCTTTATACCCCAAAAACATGAATTTGTAGCGTAGCTCACAAGAGCATGGCCAAGCATGGGTTTACACTATCTTGTTTCTCATCGCCTCAAAATTGGAACAATTCATTCTTTCCTTGATTAGATCGTATACGGGATTGAACTTCTTTGTTGAATCGAGGTAGAACTCTCTGCACTCATTTTAATTGATAAGTCATTCAACTCATTCTAGGTTTCAAGTGAGAGAGAAAGATTTATCGATTAAATTCTAAAGCCCATTAGATCCTAATATTATTAGGTTATACCCTTGAGAGATTGTTCAATACTCTCGAGGGTGCCTTCACGTGTCTTTCGGGCCTCACGGAAGTCGAGCATGAAATGATCCTATTACATGTATAAGACAACGATATTTGGATCATATACAACTTGATAAACAAAACTGACAGCGATTGGCGGGATTCGTGGGCTTTGATGGGATTTCAACGGGAAAGATAAATTCTAACAACAGCGTAAATTCAATGGAAGCTAGGTTTCTAAATTACTTCGTTACACTAACGGTAGCTCAATCAAAAGAACTATTGTAAATCTAGCTGGAAGTTTAAATTCCAAAGGCTGTTTGGACTTGAAACGAGCGAGGCGCGATAATTTGAAAATAACAATTACACGTCCGGCACAGCTTGACAACTAACATCCCGAGATCCGAGAAATTCCAAAATGAAATAACAATCTACTCTAATCTAATCTAAAATAATAGCAAAACAAGAAAGAAAGCAGAAGAAATTAAAATACACGGGCATACGCTGCGAGTTCTCGTTACGGCGCGAGGCGCTTTCAGCCGATGGCGGCTGGCGTGTTGCCTGGGGTTTGGAAGTTGGGCCCTAGCTTTGGTGCACTGTTGTGGATTCAGTTCACTGGCCATTTGGTTGTTAATGTCGCGACCTACGGCGCTGTCGGCGACCTCGATTGTGTCTGGTATGTCGCGGGGAGCTTTTATTTGGTGCGACTTGTCTTCGACATCTCTCTTGGATCGATGTCGCGACCAGCCGGCGATGTCGCGACCATGATACCTTTGCGGCTGATAGCCATGACCCAGCGAAGGGCGTCGCGACCTTCTTTTCTTTATGGCGATCGCGACCACTAGCGTGTAGCGACCATGATACTGCGGCGATGTAGCGACCTTCTTTGTATGGCGATGTAGAGCCAGCGATGTAGCGACATCTTGTGGTCCGATGTTGATGTCGCGCGACGCTATAGATATCGCGACTTCAATGTTCGATCTCTTGAAGTACATGTCGCGACTTCTTGTCTGTAATCACGACCTCCGTGTCTGCTTCACCCAGCCTTGATGCAGCCAGCGACCTCGAAGTGGTGTCGCGACATCGTAATACACTTCTTTATTAATTTATGTTCGTCTGACTTGGAGTTTCTGTTGCGACCTTGGTGTGATTCTTCCTTACTATCAAGGTCGCGACATCAAGTCCTTTCTTTCAAAATTAGTTGCGACTTCTTTTACTTACGAAGGTTGTTCTTGTGGCTTTGTAAACAGATCCTTGTTGCGACCTCATGGTGGTATCACGACATCATTTATCTCCTTTTGGTGTCGCGACATCGAAATGATGTCGCGACATAGAGACACACCTCTTCATTTCTTGTTTCTTTTAATCTCGACTAAGTCACATTCTTTGTCACTGACTTCGCCTTCTTTAAGTCACGACTTCAACACATTCACTCTTCGATTTCTTCTTAAAGCGGAATTTGTTGATATCGTGACTTGGAATTGCTAAAGCGCACTTCTGTCGCGAGGAATTTAAATTCAGTTTTGACTCAGATTCTCTTTGCGAGATTTGTTTCTTATGATTTTTGCTAAAAATTTGATTTTACCTTTGTATTTTCTAATTGGAATTTAGTCGATTATCGATTTTACTATGAGCAATTCATCATTATTCTCATTATAAACCCGAGAAAAATGGATTAAAAATTTAATGAGTTTTGGACTCATCAAATTTCCCCGAGCTTAAAATTTTGCTTGTCCCCGAGCGAAAAAAAAAGTGTTGTCTCGAACAAATAAACAGAAAATTTTAAGGACCATTTTCTTATTTATTCCCTGAGTCTTTCTCATTCCACCCTTCGATCTGGAATTAGAAGATATCACTATTATTTCAAATTTGAGTTTTGATCACACGAACAGAGCATGGTGTACTTCTGAATTTCTTGATAATGTTTGCAGGTTGCTACTGATCTTGTTGATACGTGTGTGCGAGTCATCAATCCTTTTCATCTTCATGTTGAATTTAGTTAATCTTACGGGGTTTTTCTTAGAATGTTTATCAAAGTCCATATGCTTGTTTTCATATTGATCTCCGCCTAATGTAAGTAAATTCAACCTTGAAATCAATGAGATCTTCGGGCATAATTTTGGGCTTAGGTAATTGGGTAGATAATGGAAAAATTTAGGTTGTAATTACCGGTTTCCATCTGTCTCATTATTGTTGCCTCGACTTTCTTCCCTTTTCTTCTTTGTTCCTTTCCCGATTCTCCTCAGTCTTATTTGATTCACTTTTTGAATTCTTTTATGGAATTCCGACTTCCCATATGTACTTGTTTGTTACATAACTCTTTGCTTTTATTTTTCTAAGAAAAGTTTGGAATAGTGCAATGTTTTTCTTCTTAGGCTTTTTCTATTACTCTTAGAGAACTTTGGTGTAGCACCCGTACTAGTTGGCATTAGGGTGCTAGATTCAACCTTCTCCCCGAGCTTAATTATTCAGGGGAAATAGGCCCTGAACAAAACTTATTCCTTATTTCACTAGCTGTTTCTTTACTTCTTGACCCCTTCTTGTAAATTTGGAAATATTATTTCCCCGAGCTTGTTTCTTCCTTTATACTAAAATTATTACAAACCCAGAAACTAGATAATTTGGGTTCTTTCTTTGCTTGAGTTTATTGCGAGGAAAGGAAACCCAAATTTTCAATTATTTTGTTTGTGTGAAGAAATAAAGGCTTATTTGTTTCAATTAGGAACTAGAGAATATGCTTAAGCATATTTTGAGGGTGACTTAGGCTCAGGCGCGAGGATGGCCTCATCATTTTCTGTTGGTTGTTTTACTTTTAGGATTTGCGCCGATCGATAATCGAAACGAGTTACAGGAATTTGTGGACTCTGGAAATCTGAATTCCCTGAAGATGTTCCTAATTCACGTCAAAAGTTTCATATGTTTTGTTGGCGATGTATTATTTCTTTAAGACTTGTACTTATTCCTTTGTCTACTTGTATTATTTTAACGAAGTATTTTGTTCCATCGTGACCAACTTGATTTTTCGATTTTTGCAACTAAATGAATTTAAGCGAGCGATAAATACTCAATTCTAGTTTAACTTTATTCATGCCTGATTCTGCGGTGTTGTGTTGAGTTTATCTCTAGTCGAACTACTTCAACTAGTTCGGATTATGATATTTCAGCATTTTCATTCTTGAACTAAATCCTAATGTTATTCTCTAACAAGTCAATAAGTAACAATACAATCTAGCTGACGAAAACATTTTCTTTTCACAAAATTTTCTTATTTTATTCATGATGTATTAAAAGTTGAGAGCAATAGTCGGGAAGAGAGAGGGAAGAGAAGGATAAATCAATGGGAGTCTATTTTCTTCCTTTTTGGGAGGCAAGATATTTGGAAGGATCGAATCGAGGTAGCAAATTAGGATGAATTTAGGAAATTTCATTTAGTTCTCTTATTCACTTCTGTATCATTTCCTCTCTTCATTCTTCAAGTGTCAGTTCTTGATGAGATCAACTTTTTTGTTTCAAGTCATCTGCACCTTTTCCCACGATATGACTGTATTGTTTCCATTCGGTCATAGCTTACCAAGTGGAAGATTGTGGTCGCATCCAAATTTTCAAAGCGAGACTTTTCTTCACGACATCTTTGTCATCAAACAACGATCTATTTCAGCCCCATCCTTTCTCGAAGTCCTTGAACATTGACATATAGAGGATTTTGAATCCCGCGCATCTGCTCCTTAGTTTTGGCTTCACAGTGCACGAGGTCCCTTTCCTTTTATGAGTTTTAGAGTTTGATCATGGTGAGCAGTTGTTGCAAAATGACTCATATGGCTGGTTGTAACTTCTTGGTAGATCATGATCTCTTTTACTCCATTCCTTCTTGAATTTTCCTCTTGGTGCTCTGAGATCTCTGCTTCACTTTATGTATTTCTTCTTCCACATTCTTGATCTCTATTTTTAGCTCATTCATATACACTTCTTCTTATTATTCAGTTCCTTCCCCCTTGTTGATCTCTTCTTTTCAATTATGATTCATACACTTCCTCTCTGAATTTTTGTTGGAGGCTCATTTCTCCTTCTCTTTCTTCCATAC
The DNA here is from genome assembly GCA_016808115.1 of Tetrastigma voinierianum. Taxonomy (NCBI): domain Eukaryota; kingdom Viridiplantae; phylum Streptophyta; class Magnoliopsida; order Vitales; family Vitaceae; genus Tetrastigma; species Tetrastigma voinierianum. The sequence goes on from JAEQBH010000300.1 coordinate 274,271, forward strand.
TCTTCTAGACAGGCTGACATCTCCATTATTTGATTATTCACAGACCTAGAGCTTTCACCAGGTTCTCTCAAATCACTGTTCCTTATAGGGGGAGAGCTGGCAAGTGGGGTTGAGAAATAAACAGGCTGTCATCTTATTTTATGTCCTCTCGAGCATAAAGTGTTTTCCATACCTGGATGTGTACGGATTTTCTTCTTCTTGATCTGTGACCCCGGAAGGGTGTCTTCTATCATGTATTGCATTGTCATTGTCATCCATGATTTGTTTCTCTATGACCCCTTTTCTTTTGATTCATGGCCTTGCTTACTCAGTCGAGATTAGTGAGTGAAACCTTGGGGCACTCTTCTTCTTCTTCCCAGTTCCTTCACCAGCCCTACGCCACAGCCTTGTGATGGTTCAATAGGTGAGGGATCAAACCCTTTTATTACCTTCGCGATATCATTTATTGAGTTTTTCAATGATAGCTCCGGCGTTAAACGCCTTGACCATGGCATGAAGATGATTACTTCTTATTCTCTTACGTTCGGATGCTTGGTAGGAACCATAGAGGAAGCCGGAAATAAAACCATACCTTTGCCTCTTACGTGAATCTCCCTGTTTATAATCTTTTTCTCTCTCTTTATGACCTATTTCACTTTATCTTACATCGACTTTCTTGCTATCTTCATGAGTTAGGTTATGTATTATCTTCTTCTTGTATTTGGATCATACTTTTGCCTCCATTACATTGCTACATTTATGGTTTGACTCCATATGGCACCCAGGCTCCTCGACATAAACGAGGAGTTCTCCTTATCTAACTTGATTGGATTAAAATTCTCGTCAGGCTGGCATATCCGGACTTTTGATGTTTGCGGGAATTTTTGACCTCTTTATCAAAATCAGTTCCTTGAAAGGGGAAATGAGTTGGCTGAAGCCTCTTTCTCCTACAAATCCTTTTCCGGCCTTAAATGGTGCTTTTCAGGATGAGGAGAAACTCTTACGGGCAGACTTCGTCTTCCTCGCTGCTGGCCTTTTCTTTTCCCTTTTCCTGTTGCTTTATGGCGGTTGAACTTAGTTTGTTCCAGACGGCACATTCTCCCTTTGGGTTCAGGTGGAGCTTTCCTTTCGATTACAGTATACTCCTCACGTTTCGCTGGTTGGGATGAGGTTGAGAGGTTGATACATTAGAGAAATCGGAAGGTTTTAGGAAAGAAGTTCGGATTTAGGGTTTGCAAGAGTGAGGACAGAGAATATCACGAGAAGATGAAGGGGTTGTATTTACAGCGAAAGGAAGGAGATGGTCCAGTGGAGGAGTTTCTCTCGAGTTACGGTCGATCATTATTTAGATCTTTATTACTTCATTTATTTGTGCTTATCCCGCGACATTAATTTGTTTGGTGTGTGTTGTCATTAAATTTAGAATAAAATCCACTTGTTGGCACACTTTTCTCTTATGTCGCGACTTATTATTATTTATCGCGACATAAGTAAACTGTGGGAGGACGAGTTATCATCAGTGACATGGTATTTTATGACATAATTTGGGTTATCATGACCCTCCTCTTTGAAGATTGTTGTTAGCCATGCCAAATATTTAATGGAGCCTCCAATTTATGTGTACGACCTCGATTTACTGTCACACGACATAACTTTGGTCACGACTGTGCCCTTGTTCTTCCTTGATCTTGGTAAGTTGCAACTGACACATCGCGACATAAAATGCAGTCGCGACTTGATGCCTTACCTCTAAATTTGATGATCGAATGGCTTTTCCTCCTTATTAATTTGCACATTCTTAGCATCCATTTAATCATTCCCACACGGCCAATTCAAAATGTATTCCTATTCGATTTCCTGGGATTTATGTAGGGAGAAGAGTGCTCCCCTTTCAGAGTTGCTCTTTTCTGTGAAGTCTTTGGAGTAGTCTGAATTTGTTTCTTCTTTGAGCCATTTGATTCTACATCTGCGTATTGTATGATTCGAAAAGGATTAAATTAATGCAATACTAACCTAGCGATTTCTAACGAATCATGATTAGAACTAAAAATTCAAAACAAACATTTCTAGCTTAAAATTTCAAAGTCTATATAAAAGTCAAAAAACTATATGGGTTGCACTCCCATGAAATTTGCTCACATTTTAGTCTTTTAAATTTGGACTAATTGTTTTAAGCCTTCTCTCTCTCGATTCACCGGTACAGAGTTCTTCTGTTCTTTCTCCTGTTGAGATAGTGTACAGTCTTTGATATTCTTGTGAATTCTTCCCTGACATCGGTCTGAGTGTTCTTGCTCAGAAGTGATACTTGACTGCTACATTTATGATCCTCCATTTTGATTTCGCTTCCCTTGAAATAATCTAAGAGTTAAACAACAAGACTTGATCCCCTGCTCTGAACTCTTTCCTTAGAATCCTTTGATCATGCCATTTCTTTGTCTTGTCCTTGTATATTCTAGCATTATCATAGGCTTCATTTCTCAGTTCTTCTAGTTCATTCAGTTGGAGTAGTCTCTCTTCCTTTGCCATTTTGAAATCGAAGTTCAACTTCTTGATGGCCCAACATATTCTAGATTGAGGAGGTGACATAGTTTACACCAAGACCACTCTGTATGGGGACATTCGATGGGAGTTTTGAATGCGATCTTGTAAGCCAGTATCATTGGGTTTGGAAGACCAAATCTTTACCATGAACTGATTTTTGGGATCCTTTTTTAATCTCACATTGGAAATTTACGGCAATACATTAGTGCAGGGTGATAAACTAGACTCATTATATGTTTGATCCCATTACACGCTCATGAGCTTTGAAAATATTTTTGTTTGCAGTGGCTTCCCCATCCCGTGATGATAGTCTGGGTGTTAGAATCTATTCAAAATGTTCTTTGCGAGAAACTCCTGTTGATAGTAGCATCATTCTTTGAATGTTGTACTTCCACCCGTTGGAAACATAATCCATTGCTAGCGGTATGCTCTGAGTTCAATGATGGTCGGGGGTCGATAAAATCTATCCCACAATCGTAAAATTTACCGCTGATATGCCTTGTAGGGGCATTGCATTTGCTGCGATATTTCAATCTTTTATCTATCCATAATTTGATATCCATTCGATACGATCTCTGAAGAATGAGTAAGGCGATAAAATCCCCGATTGGAGTATCTTATAATTGTTCTTTCTCGGAAAAAATCATCCCCCATGTATAGATGCATGGCATTCATTTTCAATTTTGCATTGTTCACTCTACGGCACCACGTCTTTATAATCATCATGGCACCCTCTTTTAAATAGCAGTCGTCGTCGGATGTAGTACTGCGCCGGTCTTTGAAACTTTCTTTTACGTTGGTATTTGAATTCCGGGAGGCTTTACTCGCGACAGTAATTCACGATATCAGCATACCAAGGAAGTTGGAATGACAATTGAAACAATTGTTCATCTGGGAAGTTCTCTGTTAGTCTTGCCTCCTCCTCTTCTGCTTTGTTTCTTTCTCTACGGACAAGTGATGGATATCACATTATCCTGACCCCTCTGCTCTTTAATTTCCAGATCAGAACTACATTAGTAACAACACTGCTGCTGCTCCGATCTTGGTTTAGCTTCTTTTGTATGAATCTTTGATTATTGTGATCACGTCTTTGTTCATAACGGATCCAAAATGTAGCGACACCATTCATTCTCATAAAATAAAACTATGGTACAACATCTTCTTTTTGTGGTGAATAGTTTCTTGAAACAGATTACTAACATAGTATATGCTCTGAATATCTTCTCTGCATATACAGCACAGCTCTGATATTACAGTCGTTGTCTGCCACCATTTCAAATCCCGATCCATTCTTACGGTGCGGCCATGATAGGTGCTTGGTGTCGATCTTGATTTCTTTAAAAGTACGCGCTGCGAGGTCATGAAGTTAAACCTTGTCTTTCTCAGTGTCGCATAATGATGCGGCTATTTTGAGAAGTCTTTGATGAATCCTATAGAATCCAAATATGGCCTCAAGAAACTCCTTATCTCTTTTACCGCTAGGGTGGTGCAAGCGCCTTGGCACCGAAACCTTTGATTGGTCCACTTATAGTCCAAGAGCATAAATTTATGCCCAAGAACAATACCTTCTGCTACTCATGAAATGGCACTTTCCCGCTTTAATGCTAGTTGTTTGTCCTTGCATATTTGAAGCACTGCTTCGTGTTGTTTAGACAATGATCAAAATCGATCCATATAATCGTGGAAGTCATCCATAAAAATCTCCATGACCTCCTCAACCAAACTGGAGAACATGGACATCATACACCGGTAGTAGTTCGAGCATCGCGACAACCCAAATGGCATCCTTTTGAAGGCAAAGGTGCCATAAGGGCATGTGAATGTGGTTTTCTCCCCGTCTCAAAGCAGGGCAATCCGACAGAGCCGTAATACCCATCCAAGAAACAAAAATGAGGGTGTCCTGCTAACCTGCCCAACATTTGATCAATGAAAGGCAATGGGAAATGATCCTTCCGGGTTGTCGTGTTCAAATTTTCCAGACCGATACATACTCTCCATCCTGTCACCGTTCTTGTTGGAATTAGCTCATTTTTTTTCATTTCGAATCACAGTGAACCCACCTTTCTTGGGAACCACATGGACTAGGCTAACCCAAGGACTGTCTGAGATTGCACATATAAAACCAACATTCAACCATTTGAGCACTTCTTCGACTACTTTTCATGACTGTCTCACTTTCTTTGATAAATTCAATAGATGGTTTTGAATTTTCCTCCAGCAATATTTTGTGCTTGCATATTGATAGACTGATACCTTTTAATTCGTCAATGAACCAAGCAATCGAATTTCGATATTTCAAAATTTAAGCTTCGTTATTCAAAGATAATCGAGCCCAGCGTAGATAATCACTGGTTTACTTCTTGGTAGCTCCAAGTAAGCATACTTCAGATGACTTGGAAACTCTTTTAAAACTAGTCCTTCTTTACTGGTCTCTTGATGAATTTCCTTCTCTTCATTATTGTCTCCCTTGATCATGCCATTTTGTTTAAGACTCATCACGTTTTCATAGAGGGCAAAATTTCGACAAAGTAAAATTAGAATTAATAACCTTCGTGATACTGGAAATTCATCTCATTTTCATTGATAGGAAGTTGAGCATTACAATCATAAAAACAATCAGAGTTGTTGAGATAGACATCATCTACAAACTTGTAGTCTTCCCTATCTATGTCTAAATTCTTCAAACTTTGGAGCAGATTGAAGTCACCGCTTCTTCTCTAACTTTGAGTGAGGAACCTCTTTCGCATATCTATTAGCAAATTTTAGTTACTAGGAATGGCCTTCCTAGCAACAAAGGAATCCTGTAATCTTTCTTCCATGTCCGTGGATGATGAAGAAGTCGACAGGAAAAATGAATTTCCCCACCTTTACAAGCACGTCTTCAATGACTCCTTCAGGTTTAGCCATTGTTCTATCTCGCTATTTGGAGAGTGACAGTAGTTGGAGTAAGCTCCCCTAAACTTAATTTCTTTGCAATAGATAATGGCATTAAGTTTATACTTGCGCCTGAATCACAAAGAGCCTTTTGGAATTCATATTCTCCAATGGTGCAAGGGATGATAAAACTTCCTGGGTCTTTCATCTTCTCTGGTAAATTCTTCTTTATCACTACTCCTTCCTCTGCAATTCTTCTCTTCTTGCTTAAAATTTCATTCAAGACCCGATAAGCTGCAGACGTGGAGTTGCTACTGAATGGCATGCTTATCTCCAACTTTTGAGTTTCAAAATTTTGCGAACCGCTTCCCATCGTTGACTTTGCGCCTCGCGGAATGGAACTACGGTGCATGTAGTTGCTAGCCTTTTTCTTTGCTTCTTTCTTCTTCCCGCACGCTCTTCTTCCTTTCTTTTCTCCGGTGATTCAAAGATTTTCCAAGATCCCTTCTTCTTGTTGCTTTCATCTTCTCCGACTTTCCTTCTAATGCTTTTCCACTTCTAAACCGCATGCCCATGCGCCTTTAGGATATTTCTTCGTGTCACCTGGAAAAGCATCTTTCATTTGATTCTCGCGTAGTTAGGCCGCTTGCCCTATTTATGCTTCGTGTTCTTGAGAGAGGTATTGTGGTTGTTCCAAAAAATTTGAGAATTGGTTTGAAGTCAATTCGCAAACCTTTGTTCATGGAAGTTTAACAGCTTTTTATTTTCCCTCATGAACTGTAGCATCTGGTCCTCAAAGGTCTGAGTCCTCCTTTGATATTCATTTCTACCCTCTCCTTGTTGCTGCTGCTGGAACCTTGGTGGAGCATACCCTTGTTGAAAGTTTTGCCCATGTCTTGGGACTTGTTGTGCTCCTCCACCATAAGAGAAATTCTCATGGTTCCTAATGTCAGAGAATGGGTTGGGCCAGGTCGGGAGCAGGTTTGAAATGATATGCCCTTTGCTCATTCAAATAGTTAGCCTCCTCCACTGCATAGGAACCCTCTTTAGCTCGCCCCCTCGCATGATTCACTTTCCTTTCCTCGCTCCACTGGGCCCTATCTCATTTTGCAGAGTGCATTCCTTTTATCCAACCGATGCATAAATGCATCCAACTCGCTTCTAAGGCGCACATCTTGTTCAGCCTAATCATTCCATTTCCCCTTAGCTCGCTATCGGCCCCCGAGATCTCGTATGAGGTCTCATGTTGCACTTAGCAAGATCTTCGATCAAATTGCCTTGGTTTCTTCGCTCTTCTTCTTCTGAATGCTCCACCACAAGCTGCATCTATTATACCTTTTGAGGTATAATTCATGGAGTGGTAGAAGATGTCCATTTGTGTCTTCAAGTCTATCCCATGCATGGGACATCTCTTCAGCAGCCTTTTGTATCTCTCCCCAAGCAAAGGTGGCGTGACTCATCTTCCCCTTGTTTGAAAGTAGTACTCTCCTTCTTTAGAAGTGAGGAGGAGGAAAAATCGTCAGTAAAGCTTCCATCATCTTTTCCCATGTGTTTACAGATCCATATGGTAAAGAGTCCAACCATGATGCAGTTGTATCTCTTAAAGAGAATTGAAACAACTTCAGCTTAATAACTTCTGGTCTCACACCATTCAATATAACTGTATTGGCCATTCTCAGAAACCGTCCTAAGTGTTCGTTTGGATCTTCAAAGGGGTGGCTCAGAAATCGTTCCGCGGAACCATGGTGATCGAGCTGGTTTGAGCTCAAAATTCAGCAAGATCTATCACGGGTCGGCTCCCACCGCTAAGTATTCATCTTGGATAACTGGTCTCCAGAAGTCCTCCATAGTGTCTTGCTCTTGAGGAACTTCTACTACAAATTCCTGATTGACTGCCTCGGTTACTCTTTCGTCTGCCATTTCTGCTACTTTTGCACTCTTAACCTTTCTTAGCCCTCGAAGTGTTCTTTCGATCTCAGTGTCTAGTGGTAACAATTCAGCTACAGGCTTTCTGTGCATTAATTAACCCCTGAAATTATAATATACTAAGATCAAATGGAGTCAGTGGTACCAAAAATTTATTTAACATGAAAAGCTCTACAAAAAATTTTCAATGGCTTGTTAAACTATCACAATAATCTTATTTTGTAAAAAAAAATTAAAAAATAAAAATATATATATATATATATATATATATATATATATATATATATATATATATATATATATATATATATATATATATATATTAGCAGTTTGATCCAAACTAATATTTCACTCTTTGGTCTGAATATTGATTCACCAAATTCTTTCGATCCCCGGCAACGACGCCAAAAACTTGTTCGTTCTCCCACTATGTAAGTGTGAGTGATGGATCAAATCATCAACACAAATTTATAGCGTTATTACCCAAGGACTATTATCTAATCCCCAGCAATAATGCCATGAAACTTGTTTGTTATATTTCATTGCAATTATACCGATTAGTGCTTTGATTTCCTAAGAGTAGATAAATTCTTTTGGTTTTGATCCATGATTCTGCAAGGTACAGGTTTAACAAGTAATAAAGTGGATTTGAGTCCGTATAGATCGATCCCACGTGAGATCTCAAGAATTCTCAATCAACTACCCTGACTACTCAAGCTCTATACTATTTGGACTATGATAGGCAATTGATATATTCCTAGCAACCTTTAAAATAATAAAAGAATAAAGATATGTAAACTAAGAACAAAATGAAATAATGCTTAAACTAAAATAAAAATACGTAACTAGGACTGGATCGGGATTAGCTTTTTAAAGGAAGATTGAAAATACAACTGCTAGAAACATCAATTCCGCAGACAACTCGTAACTTTGCTTCAGAACCCCGATTTAGAATCCGTCCAAGGAAGAAGGTAATGGCATGTGGATCTCTCCCTTAACGATTACTTCATCATCATCTAATCTTCCCCGTTTCTTCGGCTGCGTAGGATTAGATAACTACTTTAACTGAAGTTCCTTGTTCCGGGGTATTTTTCTTTTCTCAATACTTCATACCCGTAAAACATGGACTCCAGAAACCTAGTCTTAAGACATAGGCAAAGCATGAGTTTACACTATACTGGTTTCTCATCCTCAAAATTGGAACAGTTCATTATTTCCTTGATTAGATCCTTACTAACACGGGATTGAACTTACTGTTCGAATCGAGGCAAACTCTCCCGCTTCATTTTAACCGATAAGTCATTCAACTCATTCTCGCTTCAAGTGAGAAGAAGATTTATCGATTAGAATTCACAAAGCCCATTAGATTCCAATATTAGTTCAAGATAGTTTCTCCTTGAGAGATTGTTCATCACTCAAAATGCCTTCGTGTCACCTCGAGGGCCTCCGGAAATCGCAGCATCAAACAATCCTATTACAGTCTAGGACACCGAGTATTTGGATCATATACAACAATAAACAAACCAGCTAGGCGTATTCAAAATCGGTTCAAGAGACTCGATAAATTTCAACAGAAAGATAAATTTAACAACAGAGTAAATTCAACTAAGCCGGGGTTTCTAAATTACTTCATTACACTAATCTGTGAGCTCCTCGATCAAAAGAACTACTATATAAACTGAACCGGAAGTTCGACCCAAAATTGCTTGGGAATTAAACGAACCAGCAAGAATTTGAAGAAAGTAACATTCGCATTCAGCCTTCAACTTCAACAACTAACATCCAGATCCAGAATTCAAAATGAAATAACAATCTACTCTAATTTAATCTAAAATAATGAAGAAAACAAAGAAAAAGAAACAGAAAATTAAAATACACGAGCCTCTCGCTACCCTGCACTTCGCTCGAGCCGCCAAGAGTTGCTTTCCTCGCAGTGTATCAGATTATAGGTTTTGCAGTTAGGCCCCACTTCGATGCTTCTAATACTCAGGATTTCGATTCACTAGCCCATTTTGGTTGTTAATACCGTGGACCTCGACTTTTGTCGCAACCTCAATCGGCCTCCAACTATGTCGCAGGAGCTTTATTTGGTCATGACTTGTCTTCAGATTCTGATCCGATGTCGCTGACAAATAAATGATGTCGCGACCTCCATTCTGGCTAACCTGATGTCGCTAATTCATTGACTCATGTCGCGACCATGATACCTTGCAGCTGATGTCGTGACCACTCAAGGACGTCGCACCTTCTTTCTTTGTAACTGATGTTGCGACCACTAACCGATGTCGCGACCATGATACCTTGCAGCTGATGTTGCGACCTTCTTTCCTTGTAACTGATGTCGCGACCACTGACTGATGTCGCGACATCTTGTGATTCAATGTTGATGTCGCGACCTTTACTAGATGTCGCAACTTCACCGGCCCGCCTCTTGAAATTTTACGTCGCGACTTCTCGCCCTGCGGTCATGACCTCCATGTTCATCGCTAAGCTTTCAATTGGCGTCGCGACTCGGCGTGGTGTTGCGACATCATGTCTCGCTTCTTTTATTAATTTATGGCTGCTCGACTTGAGTTTTTGTTGCGAATTTTGGTGTGATTCTTCATTATCGCCAAGGTCACGACATCAAGTCCTTTCTTTCAAAATTAGCTGTGGCTTTACTTGCGAAGGCTGTTCTTTGCGGGCTTTGTAAACAGATCCTTGTCGCGACCTCATGGTATCACGCATATCATTTATTCTTGGTGCCTCGACATCGAAATGATGTCGCGACATGAACTTCTTCATTTTACTGTTTCTTTTAATCTCGACTCAAGTCATTTTTTGTCTCATCTCTTCTTCAAGTCACGACTTCACTTGTTCACTCTTCAGTTTCTTCTTCAAAGCCAAATTTGTTGATGTCGTGACTTGGAATTTGCTGGAACTCAGATTCTCCTGCCGTGATTTAAATTTCGCTTTGACTTCAATTTCACAAGTAGCTTCATTTCTTATGATTTTTGCTAAAATTTGATTTTCTGCTGTATTTTCCTACAAAATGGAATTTGAGTCAATTATCAGTTTTCTGCAAACAATTCATCATTATTCTCATTATAAACTCAGAAAAATGGATTAAAAATCTAACGAGTTTTTGGACTCTTCATCCATATCGACATTTCTCTCTCAAAACAACATGTTATTTAAACAAGAACACAACATATGAAAGCTGGAAATTCTTTATAGTTTTCTAAACAATAAACAATGGTACACAAAAAATCCAGCATCCATAATATTTTCTAGCAGGTTTAACCTGTACCAAAAATCCGTTTCTAGCATCAAAATGTCTAGAAAATGTACACAGTTTGCATTCAAATTGTTTTGAGCCATTCATTTACATGCATGCATGCAACAAGTTCACATACAACATGTTATACAATGATAATTATGACATGCAAACTGAATTTTCCATCCAGTTTCCTCACCAGAAAAATACAACATGCATTACTTTACATATTTTCACATCAAAAACTACATGGTATCTAATACTGCATGCATGCCTATATCAACATTTCTCTCTAAAAACAACATGTGATTTAAACAAGAACACAACACATGCAAACTGGAAATTCTTTCCAATTTTCTAAACAATAAACAGCGGTACAGAAAAATCCAACATCAATAATATTTTCCAGCAGGTTCAACCTGCACTAAAAATCTCAGTTTATGGCAAAAAAATGCCTAGAAAACGTACACAGTTTGCTTTAAACTGTTTTTTAACCAGCCCTCATGTTAGGACTAAGCTCCATGGCAATTGAATGGGCCCTAGACCAAGGGTATCCCTAGTAGGAAAAGAACCTAACTTGTTGGAGTGTATACCAACTCCTCCTTCCTTTCTTCTTCCTTTCTTCCTTCTTTTCTTCCTTCTTTTCTCCCTTTCTTTCTTTCTCTCTTTTTTTTCTCTCTTGTCTACGAACTATTTTCCTTCCACCACCAAATTGAGTTGGTTTGGTTTGAGTTAGGTGTAGAACACCTAATCTAACCACCTTGACACATGGCAAATCAATGCCATGTGTTTCCCATGCCTTAACTTCATATCCACTCAAGTAATGCAAGGTTTGAGGGCATGACACTTGGCCCACCCATGTGCCAAGTGTCCCTCACCCTAGTTCCACATGGCACACGTCCCCACCCCCCCCCCAATGCCACGTGTCACCTTATGATTCGCCTAAACGCCTCGAAATATGTGATACATTTCTCGACTGCCCTAATCCAACAAAATCTCGACTAGGGTGGCAGGTTTCGTACGACGATTCCAACCTGCAACTTTTTCATCCGAGATCTAGGAAAATCCTCACTCTTTCCTCCGGTGACTATCTCACAAATCACTGCTTTTGTCTTTTTCTCGAAAATTTTAAATTTAAATTTTTCATGGGTTTTACAGGAATGACCTGTGAGAGAAGGCATTTCAGGAATTGAAAAGGAGGCTTACTACATCTCCTATTCTGATAGTACTGAAAAGGGGATAGAGTTACACAATGTATTGTGATGCCTCGAAGGACGGACTGGGATGTGTTTTGATGTAGTCCAGGAGGGTAGTAGCTTATGGTTCTCGGCAGTTAAAGAATCATGAGCGGATTTACCCCACGCATGACATGGAGTTGGCGGCCATAGTCTTTGCCTTGAAGATTTGGCGCCACTACCTATATGGTGAGCAGTTTGAAGTGTTTTTAAACCACAAAAGCCTAAAGTATATCTTTACATAGTGGGACCTCAACATGAAGCAACGCAGATGGATTATGACTTCACTTTGCATTACCATCCTAGTAAGGAAAATGTTGTGGTTGACACACTCAGTCGAAAGTCGTAGGAGTCCTGGCTAGTATAGCTTCCCGAGAGTGGCAAATGCTCGAGGTTGTAAGACAGTTTGGGATACAGTGCAGAGATCAAGCTTAAGGTGTCTTAGGGAGTTTAGCGGCTACTCCTTCCCTATTGAGCAGAGTGATTGAGTCCCAGGGGCAGGACCTAGAGATAGTGTCCATTAGGGACCGAGTACAGTCAAGTGCAGGTGATGAAGGCTAGGCCATTCACACATATGGTAGTCTTCGATATAGGGGACGGGTTGTGTTTCCTTAGTTGACAGATCTAAGATAGGAGATCCTCAGGGAGTTCCATTGCTCTTGATTTACTGTGCATCCAGGTGGCATGAAGATTTACCGTGATATTCATCGCCAGTATTACTAGAGTGGGAAGATGAGACACGTTGGGGATTTTGTTCAACGATGTCTCACATGTCAGTAGGTAAAGGCTTAGCACCAGAGGCCAGCAAGGCTACTCTAACCATTGGAGGTAGCAGAGTGGAAGTGGGAACATATCACAATGTGCGCCACCTATCCTTTCTTGTTTAAGGATGAAGGTATGTGGTATAGTCGTTTGGTGATTAAATGACTAGTTTATATGCATGTGATTGTGTACGGTTGCATATGCATGTAATTTGATGTGTATGTGCGTTAGAATTTCGGGACGAAATTCTTTTCAGGGGGGAAGAATATAAAACCTGGGAAAATTAGAAATTTTCAGGAAAAATGGCAAAATAATAATAATAATAATAATAAATGGCCATAATAGTTCAGGGAAGCCTAGAAAATTCTCTAGATCTCGGATGGCAAAACGGACTGCACCGTTGGATTCGTCTCGTGAAATCTAGTTATCCAGAAAAGTTTCGTCAAATTATGAGATAGTTGGAATTTTTCTACGATTTTATGGGTGGTAAGCTCGGTAATGGGACAACGTCCAAAATGAGTCTCATGGTTTCATAGCAAGAAAAATACGTGTGTTGGGCATAGCAAGAGGGATAGATACCCCCTCAGGTGAAAAACCAGGTAGTTGTGGTTAAACATTATCACCGACAATGAAAACTAGTAGAAATGTTGGGAAGGCGTGCGGCGTCCTAAGGTGAAAAACTGGAAATCTGTGGCCCATAAATGCATAAACACACGGGGTTTACTAAATAAATGAACATTGGAGGTTTATCCAATGGGTTTTGATTTATAAAACAAAAAGATTTTGTTTTGGAAAAAGGGTCATTGGATTAAACATCAATGACGGGTTTTTTCACACTTGGCATATGCATGTGTGAGAGAGTCGTTAGGACTCAGGCCATGGGGCATGATGAGTCTCATCTCATTCACGACATATAGTATTCCATGGTAGGATTACATATTCTATGTGAAATGTGATATGATGTGATTATGGCATTGCATATGCACTTAGCGGGAGAGCCCTCAGAGGGAGTTATTCTCACTGGCAATGCTCACTCCCGTCAGGGGACCATATTTTAGGTGTGTGTCAAGTGTAATGCAAATGACCAACCAGACCGCACGATTGAAAAAGTCGATTTGCGGTTCGTTTTTTTTTTCTGTCTCTTATTTGAGCAAAAATTTAGTTATGTATACATTTGGTATAAGAGTGTACAATTGAACTCATGTAAATTATTACTACATAGTTGGCATGTATATTATTCGGAGTATGGTTGAATGGGTCCGAGTGGTCACTATTACTCATAAATGGACTTGGTGTGGTCATTGTGTTATATTGGGCCCCGGAGGGGTCATCTGATATTATTGTTGTACAGGTTGGATTTCGGATAGAGCTCCTTGTACAAAAGACACTGTCCAATTTTTTTTATTGAATTATGGATCCTAATAAATGGGCACGATGGTGTGGTAGTTACACGATATCCATGGGCTTTCCACGGGTTGACGGGTTGTCAATGGGACCCTCGGGTTTTGGGGCGTCACATATACGTATTGTATTGCATTGATAATTCAATAAGGTGGAAAAGACAGTTTTAGGAAAAGCCCAGTACGATTTTGGCTTAAATGAAATGAAGAGAGAATCAGAGGAACCACTAAGCATGAAAATGCTTAGCGCATTGTTTTATCATTACGCAGGTGACGAGTCTTAAACTCATCTATTTTTAATCCATTTTCTGGCTTATTTTTAGTATATTCAGATATGTTTTAATGCCACATTATGGATTATTCACCAACTTTGTGTTTTGCAGGTTTTAATTTAAAAATAAGAAAAATTTAAGCAAGAAATAAGAGACAAAGAGAAATTGCAGCCTATGTCGCGATAGAGTTCTGTGTGTCGTGACAATGTTCAAGAAAATGGATAAGGAAATCTGCCACAACAATATTTCTTCTATCCCAACACAAAGGACTGAATATAGAAGAAAAGCTATGTCGCGACAAAAGACAGCGTGTAACATGAGAAGAATGTAACAAGTCAACTGAAACAAAGAGAAATAATGTTGCGACAAGGTTTCTTATGCTGGATGTCAAAACCAGGAGGAACCTGTTGCGACATAAAAGCTCCTATCACGACACTAGAAATAGGAAGAAAGCAGAGATTCTGTCACGATAAGGTATCTTATACCGCGACAAGAAATTAAAGAGAAATACTAGGACAGATCATTTTATGTTGTGACACAAGGAAACATATAAGGCAGAATCTCTGTTGTGACATAAAAGCTCCTGTCACGACACTGATTATTGCAACGTGGAAAAGCCTATTGAGATAATGTATGAAAAAGTTCTGTCATGACAAGGTAATGAATGTCACGACACTAAAAGACAAGGTTTCTGGTCTTTATAGAGAAACAAAGTTGCGACAAGTGATGCTGACTTGGTTGCGACAAAAGAGTTCAATGTTGCGACATACTTCAATCTAAAGAGAAGTTTTGATGTTGCGACAAAGATATTAAGGTTGCAACACAGAAATAAGCTGAACATAGATAAACAAGGTCGTGACAGAATTTTCCATCTTGCGACAAAGATTCCAACACAATGAAGAGAAGTCTTGTTGTGACACAACATAAATGGGTTGCGATACAAAGATGAGCTGAAGACAAAAAGTCTTGTTGCGACATAAAAACTAGTTCGCGAAACAAAAACATGTACAACACCAATAGACTATGTCGCAACATAAAAAAATAAAGTTGCAACAATAAATCGGGTTAAGTGGAGACAAGACTCTGTTGTGACAGGAATGCTGAAAATACAAGAAGCGTTGTTGCAACAAAACCAACAGTCCTACCACAATTTTATTATTATAGTAGTCGTGATTACAATTTTGAAGAAGTTGCACAGAAACAATGTCGCAACACAATTGTTAATGTCGCAACATAATTGTTCCAGCAAACACACATGAGAACTTCGCGACATAGAATAGACAGAACAGTAGACCTTGCAGGATAAAGTGTTAAAGAGACAAAGAAAGATCTGTCGCAACAATAGAAACTTTGTCGTGACAGAGTAAACATGCTAAAAAAAAATTGTCGCAATAGAATGCTGCATACTGCAACAGAGAACTGCAACAAAGAATTAAAGTTCTATCACAACAACACTTTCAGGTCACGACCAAGAATGCAATCTGGGCCAGAATTTTGGGAAATCCACAATGTAGCCTCGAATTTAGGGCCTAAACTTCTGGGGCTCTATAAATAGAAACATTTGAGGAAAGCGAGGCAGTCAATCAATGGAAAACCAAAGCATCTGGGGAGCTGATGACTCTTTTTGCATTATATTTTTCTTTTCTTTTTTGTTTATTTTTTTTATTTTCGTTGATTAGAATTAGCGTAGGATTTCAATTTGTTTACCGGACTTGAAACGGTTAATTGTTCGTAGTTTTGAAGTTAAGCTATTTTGTTGAAGATCAATTCTTATTACTATTTGAATTTAATAAAGTCAAGAGAAAAGCTGGAATTTATTTATTTTAGTTGATTACAGTTGCATTAGAAATTTCCTGATCAGTATTTCAGTGTTTACTGCGATTCAATATTTTGGAAACCCAACTTTTGCTTGGAAAGATCTGATGTTAGTTATGGTCTTTCCTGCATAATTTGAAAGAGATTTATGGGATTGATAAATTTGAATTTATTTGAATGGTGTTGTTCATGAAGTGAATTGTTCCCAACATTAGTAACTTATACACAATTAAGGATTGTTGTCTAGCTCTGATTTCCAGGAGGCCCTCTGAGTGACACAGAGTTGGAGATTCCTGGGAGTATGGATGCGTTATTTAGGGGTATGCTAGACTATTATTGAAAAACTAATGAGCTCTAAAATATTACTTAGATAAATCATCAATTTACTCATGGTTTGAGAATTAGTTAAGGGATCTATCAATTTAATCAATTAGAGATTTCTCCTTGGTCTTGAGGAATGATCTTGATCATGTGTTAGCTTAGATCTAATCAAGGAAAGAGAGAACTCTTTAAGATCTCAAGGATGAGACATCATTCATCTTGTAGAGATCTGGTAAATGGCCTTGTTTATAAGCAAGAAATCTACAGTCATAAGAAATGGGTATGAAGTATTGGAAAAGAAAAATACCCAGATCTTATAGAGAATCTGATTACAAGTAATTGGTTAGATACATGTTTCAGAAATGAACATGACTCTCTATTCAGTGAAATGTATGGTTAAGGGAGAAATCCAAACAATACTACCTTGCCTCTTGACATTTTCAGATTCCAATTCATGAAAGAATAGAATTAGATTACGTTGCAGGAATTGATAATTTCATAGGAGTGAAATCCCAGTGTCTAATTCCAGCAATAATTTTGTTTAGTCCAGTTAGGTTTAGGATTTTAAATTTTCTTTTTATTATAGATGTAGAAATTTAAACAGTAGAATTCTAGTTAGGTTACTGAAAATTATATGAAATGAAAGTTCAAATAATGTGGAACTTGAGTAGTTAGGGTAGTTGAACTTTAAATTCTTTATCTCTCGTGGGATTGATATATCCGACTTATAGGTCCACTTTTTATTACTTGTACGACCGTGGCACTTGCAAAGATTTTGACCAAATCCAATTTTCAATGAATTCAATGACAAATCATTTTTATTATGAGCATACATGTTCTATTTGGTCAACAAATTTTTGATTCCTTTACTAGGGATTAGGTAATAGTATTTTGGTAATAGTGTCATAAATTTGTATATATACAGAAATTGGTCAACAAGTTTTTGGCATTGTTGCCAAGGATTAGATAATATTCATTCGATAATAGTGGCATATATTTGTATATATAATTTGGTCAACAAGTTTTTTGTGCCGTTGTCGGGGATTAGATAATATTCATTCGGTAATAGTGGCAAAAATTTGTATATATAATTTGTTCAACAAGTTTTTGGCACTGTTGCCGGGGATTAGATAATTTTCATTCGGTAATAGTGGCAGAAATTTGTATATATAATTTGGTGAACAAGTTTTTGGCGCAATTGCCGGGGATCAAAGGAATTTAAAAATCAATATTTTGACAAAAGAGAGAAATGCTAATTTGGACATTTTTCTTGCTTCATAAAGATTTCAAAACAACAAAAACGCTTTTAATCGTAATGGTTAAACATGTATCACACTCGAAATATACCCTATCGCTTGACTTGTGTAAGGTATATTAAAAGTTAGTCTGCACTTTCGAACCAAAACGACCTAATTAATAATAAAATATGGTATAAATAGGGTACTTACCATTAGGGGGACCTAGTGGTCATGTGCTGGAAAAGACTAGGGGTTAATATATGAAATGTTTAAAAAGGAAATGTAAATAGAAGAAGTTATGGGATTCAAGGCAATTAGAGAAAGTGGGAACAGAAATAGGAGAGAAATGGGGGACCAAGATGCAAAAAGGAGAAAGTTAAAAGAAAAAAAAAAGGGTTTTTTGACTTTGCCAAACATGGCCTTAACAAACATGGATAAGAGAAGACCAAATTTGGTCTCCAAATAGAGAGAACCGTAGAGAGGGAGAGACGAGAAGAAGAAAAGAGAAAGGAAGAGGAAGAAGAAGAGGAAGAGAAGAAGAAGAGAAGCCAAGCTCCAAAAAGGTATGGAACTATGAATTCTTGTATGAATTTCCATACAATAGCATGGTTATTAGTTGTCCCTAAACCTAGGGCTTGTTAGGATTTCATCCTAATCAAAGATTGATTGAAAATAGGGTGGTAAAACCCATATGGTACATGATAGTTAATTCATGGGTAAATTGAGAGTAATTGAGTTAGGGTTTAGAACAAAACCTAACTAATCATCATATTTGGGTTGAGTATGGGTCATAACCCATATTAGAATGGTATTGGGAGAAATTCATGGAAAGGTTTTGAAAGAAGATAAGTAGTGAAAGAGGATTTGAATAGAAAAGAGATGTCAAGATGAAATGAAATTGTTTTGAAGTGGCAGGGACTATAGAGTTGAATTGATGGAAAATATGGGAAATGGAAGAAAAACACACATTCGGGCAAAATTCAAAAGGATTGTCTCAGACAGAAATGCTCTATTTTTCCTCGTTTGACCAATTGTTTAGTTTGGCCATAACTTGCTCATTTATGATCCGATTTGAGTGATTCCAGTTTCTGGTTAAAATAGACTTCAAGGAGAACAAAACATCCGGCAATAGGTTCCCTCGAATTCTGATTCTAAGTGGCCTACAAATTTACTCAAAGTGGGGCCATGTACAAGCTAAATTTCCGGTTTCAATGAATATAGAGTAGTCCCGTGGTGAGTTAGGATGTAACCTCCGAGTTTCTGTCTGATTTGGGTGATTCCACTGAGAAGAACCCTAGTAATCTTAGATTTAAAATAGTACAAAGAGATAATGTCAAATATGAAGTTAAGACTTGAAAATGAGTAATACAAATTGTCCCTAGTAATTCCAGAATTTACTAGTTGGCATGAAAATGCCATTAGCTTTAGTCAGATGATCCATTGGAATGATTCCTATTCCATAAGTAAATAGATCTATAGAGGAATAAGAATATAGTAATGAGTGTGTATGGTGGATTAAAATGGGAATTATGGTTAATGTAGTTGTGGTTTTCTTGAAAAAGGTGAAAAGGACTATCTGACGGAAACTGAATTACCGAAGCAAGCTGGATCGAGCGGTGAACTGTGAGTGGAAATGATAAGTTTTGTAAACGAGTTTTAAAGTGAACGATTTGAATGCAAATGAAAAGTTTGATGTAAAATGAAAAGTTTAATGTACATGTTTATCTTGCATCAATATATATAATTATATTAAATTATGTATGTATGCATATGTTAAGGCATTATAGAAGTTTAAAAATGTTTAAAGAATGCATAAATGTATAAATGATAAAGTAAAGGATTTAAATGGATTTTGAAATGTATTTTGAAAAAGTTTTAATGGATGGTCAATTCTAACCCCATATGACTGCTATGACTGATATTCCAAGTAGGTACTTTAAGGCTGTAAGATTTGAGGGTAGTTATAGGTTACTAATCGAGGAGGGAACAGTGTTTGTAGGTTATCCTTACACGTGATAAAGTGCTATGACCGGAACTTATGCAAAGCGTGGAGTTTCTCCAATGTAGTGGTTATGGATCGGAATGAGATCATTCTCACCTACAATATCTTAAAACTGCTCGTGTGTTTATCCCCGGGTTCTATCGTAAAGAAAGAAATAAAGAAAGAAAATTTAAGGCATAAATTGATTTTAATTTAGATAAGTATTTATTTCTTAGATATAATGAAAATGTTATTTTAATGAAAAGCCGTACATCACTGGCCTTTAGTCATTCTTCCCGCATGTTTCAAAAACATTTTCAGGACCCGAGATAGGTGCACAGGTAGAGCATCCCCCTATGCAGTGAGTCGAGCCATGGAGGAGATGACGCCTGTGATTTCATTGTATATATAATTTTTCATATTGTATATGTTCAATATTTTGTTATGTATATATGTATATGTATAAAGTTGAAAAGGAACTACGTGGGCTTTGATCCTCGCAAGACGAGGTAATGTGAGGGCGCCCATTTTAAGTCCTACAAGCCCAATATTTTGATAAAAAATGTGGTCGGAACGAAGAAGTTTGAATGTTTTGATGATTGAAATGAATAAATGCATATATGTATATATTGTGTTGATTGGAGTTGTGGATGATAGTCCAACAGGAAGTTGAAATTAATATTAGAAGTGTTTTTAAAATGTTTTTATGTGTTTTGTAATTTGGGAAAGTCCGAAAACAGAGGAAACTTTAATGACTCAAAATCAAAGTGTTTGAAAAAAAAAGAAAAGAAAAGAAAAATTTACACTTCGCTCGCATTATTTTCTAAAGATATGTTATGAATGTAAAGGGTCTACTCATGGATTTTATTCGACTATTTTGAGGAAAAGTTTCATATCCATTGAGTGCCGTGGAGGTCCCCGGGTTCATGAGGTTAATCCGGCTCGGATCCTTCAACGTGGTATCAGAGCCACGGTTTTGAAAATGTTATAAAGATTTGAAAATTTTATTTTCATATGATTGTTTTAATGTTTTATTTTAAAATTGCATAAATTATTTGTGTGATTTAAAATCATATATGCATTACATGACATTAATTTTTGAATTCACAGAAAATGCGTCGTCGAGGCCGACCCCCCACCAGGAGAGCTCCCGAGGCAGTAGTACCACCACCCGAGGAATATGTTGATGAGTCCGGCGGCAGTTCCTCCACCCACAGCAGACAGAGTGACCCTATGTGCCTTCAGAGCCACTACAGACAGTGGCCGCCACCGCCCCGAGGTCGTGGGAGGATGTGATACCTTTAGAGCGCATGGCTCAGCCTTTAGCCATCGGCAGATTAATGATGTACCCGAGAGCCTGTGAGCTTCTATAGAGAGGGGGCGAAAGCTAGCACCTAACTATGATGATCGAGACCTCGAAAAGGCTTCGCCATGGTTAAAGGAAATAAGCTTGGCTCAGCTCAAGTGATACAAAGGTACAGATGAGTGAGATGGTCACTTTTTTCGCTTCTCCTATGGGACGAGCATTAGGAGTGGTGGAGGGCAAGCTCGTGAGAGATGCCTAGAGAGGGAGTGTCCTAGGCATACCAAGGAAGAGCTTACGCATAAGTTTGTTCCATCCAGCTATTAAAAGAGATGTGAAGGCCGAGGAGTTCTTTAAGCCAGAGCAGGGACACTCTCCGCGATGCATTCCTCGAGCGGCGTTTCTAAGCTCACGACATGTCCTATTTTATCGTGGATGATGAAGTTTCGAAGACCAAGAGGTTTGTCGAGGTCTTAGTCCAAATGATTAGATCTCACAAGAAGGGCCGACAAGATACTACGCACGACCGCTTAGTAGAGGCCGCAGCTAGTTAAGAGGAGCATGGGGTTGAAACCCAGTTACGCCTACCAAGGACAAAACGGAGTGGGTCGAATGGGTGCAGGAGGTCCTGAAGAAGCTGTTCAAGAGGGAGGAAAGACACAATGGATCGTGGCGCAGCTCCGGCCAAGGCGCCAGCCGGTTCAAATGAGGCCACGCATGTAGCTGCGTCTGGGGGCCAGAGTGTGCTCAATGCGGGAAGAACCATTATGGTGAGTGCAGATTGAGCATAGACAGTTGCTTTAAGTGCGGACAGCCGGGACACTTTGCCAAAGAGTGCCCACATATAGTTTCGGCAAGGATCGGGCTGGACAGACAGACAGGCGCTCGCTGGCCGGGTAGAGGTCGTGGTTAGAGTCGTAGTCGAGGGCCTGTGCGTAGGCCCCACTACATTTACTAGATCCGGAGGACCAAGAAAAGAGGTCATCATCTAGAGTGACGTGACGGATCACCCTGTATTACGCTAGGGTGTTCGGTGATTCACTAAATAGGAGGCGATGTAAAGACCAAAGGTCATGATGTACTATCCAAGTTTTGATAGTGATGCTTATGTCTTGATAGATCCTGGTGCTACCACTCGTTTATTTCAAGGAATTTATTGCACAAGTAGAACGTAGAGATACAACCCATAGATTGTATGGTAGTCTCCCCTTCCTACAGGGAGATTCACTTATGTCAGATAGAGGTATACGGGTTGTAAAGTGATTATTTAGGGCCATGAGTTTATGCAATAATTCATTGTTAGACATCCAGACTTCGATGTGATATTTGTGGGATGGACCGGTTATCTCATCACGCCACCATGGATTGTTTCAGGAAAGAAGTTAAGTTTTGTAGACCGGGGGAACCAGAGATTACTTTTTGTGGGGTAAGGAAGATATTGTCTTCAAGTATGATGTCTGTGATGATGGCTGGGAAGATGCTCCAAAAGTCATATCCAGGGTATCTAGCCTATGCAGTTGAGGTGAGAGAGGATGATGTGAGACTGGAAGACATTCCGGTAGTCAGAGAATTTCCGGATGTGTTTCTAGATGATCTTCCAAGATTACCCTGCATTGCAGATTGATTTTTCGATCGAGTTAGCCCCCGCACGTAACCGATTAGAGCTTACGTGATGGCCCCCGCACTTGGAAAGAATAAGGTGCAGATGGAAGAAATGGTCAACAAGGGGTTCGTCAGACCGAGCACATCTCCTTGGGGAGCACACGTTTTATTTGTGAAGAAGAAGGGACGGAGCATGTGATTATGTATTGATTGGCAGAGAGTTGAATAAGGTAACAATATTGCACGTATCCTCTTCGGTGGATCGATGAGATCTCTTTAGATCAAGCATAGTGGAGCGAAGGTATTCTCCAAGATTGATTTGAGGTCAGGCTATAACCAGTTGAGAGTTCATGATTAGGATGTTCCCAAGACAGCATTTAGAACACGGTACGGGCATTTGGAGTTTCTAGTCATGCCATTTGAACTTACGAATGCCCCAAAGCCGCTTTTATGGATCTCATGAACAAGATTTTCAGCCTTACTTAGATCACTTTAGATCGTGTTTATTGATGATATACTGATCTATTCAGGCAGAGGAGAAGAACATGCAGAAAGACTGAGGATAATTTTGCAAACATTACAGAACACTTGCTATATGCTAAACTTAGTAAGTGTCATTTTGGCTCGATGTTGTCGCTTGGGACACATAGTTTCGCAGAGGGGGTCTCAAAGGGATCTCGTAGAAAGTCAAGCTATACTGAATTGGAAACCTCCTACGAGTGTTGGGCGTAGATAAGAAGTTTTCTCTGGTTTGGCAAGGTATTATCGTAGTTCATTGGAGGGATTTTCGAAGATAGCCACACCTTCGACTAGATTGACAAGGAAAGAGGAACCGCTTTTTACGGCCGAGGCTTCACAACAGAGTTTCGATGAACCGGGGTGCTGAGATTGACCTCAGCTCCAGTACTTACACTTCCATCGTAAGGTGATGGCTTTGCAAAGGTATTGAAAATCTCTAGGCAGGTCTAGGTTGTGTATTAATGCACGACAAGGTGGATTGCATATGCTTTGTGGGCAATTGAAGAAGTATGAACAAAATTATCCTACACATGACCTCGAGCCAGCGTACCGTAGTGTATTTGGCTCATGGATATGGAGGCATTACTTATATGGAGTGCCCCAGATTTTTACGGATCATAAGAGCTGCAAGATTCGTTTACGTGTAAGGAACCGAACATGAGACAAGAGGAGATGGATTGAACCGATCAAGGATTATGAATGTACCATTGAATATCGTGCGGAAGGCGACGTGTGGGTCTCTTAGTAGAAGACCCATGAGTTCCCTATCGCGCGGGGATGTGCATCTTCCTCGCTCATATATTGAGGTCCTTGGGTGTGAGGCCAGGCCCGGCGGTCGGGAGCAACATTTAGCCACATTTCATGTACGTCTTGTGTTGATAGACGGGATTAAGAGAGGCTTCGAGATTCAAGATCCACGAGATAGTGAAGTTGAGAGGTGAAGTAGAGTGCGAGCGATGAGGATTTGTCATTGAGAGGATGTGCCGTGGTCATGGGACGGAGGTTATGTGCGGGATGTAGGTGGTCATGAGAGAGATTATGGAGGAAGCCCATTCCATAAAACATCTTATACATCAAGGGAAGCACAAAAAGATGTATAATACCCTAAAAAGGAACACTATTGGTGGAAGGGTATGAAGGGATATTACGGGTTCATCTCGGATGTCTCACATGTCAGCAGTGGCAGAACATCGAAGCCTCTGAAGACTCTTACAGTCCTCCCAATCCCTCGATAAATGGGAGAGAAATCACTATGGATTTTATGGTAGGACTTACGTTCTTAGGAGTGGCCGCGATACGATATGGGTGATTGTGTGGATCGGTGGCAATCGGCCCGTTTCCTGCAGCAGAATAGTGATTCATTGGATAAGTTGGCGATTATCGTTAGAGAGATTATCGGTTGCATGGTACACGGTTTCCATTGTTTGACAGAGATCGAGGTTTACCTCACGGTTTGGCCAGTTCTGAGAATGCCTTGGCACTAAGCGCATTTGATCACGGCTTTTCATCCACAGACGGATGGCCAATATGAGAGGACTATATTTAGAGGATATGCTTAGGGCATGTGTTCTGGAGTTTAAAGGGAGCTAGGACACCCATCTACCCTTGATGGAGTTTGCATACAATAACAGTTATCAGGCCAATATTGGTATGACCCCTTATGAGGCTCTTTATGGACGGAAATGTCGAACTCCAGTCTGTTGGGACGAGGTAGGTGGCGGGGAAGTGGTAGGTCAGGAAATTGTTGAAGTGACTTGTGATAAGATCGAAGTTATAAGGGATAGATTGAAAATTGCCTGGCCCGTGAAAAGTTATGCGGACAATCGTTGTAGGGACTGAAGTTTGAGGTAGGGGATATGGTATTTTTGAGGATTTCCCATGGAAGGCGTACTAAGATTTGAGAAACATGGGCGAGTGCACGATATATAGGCCATACGGGATTGTTGAGGGTGATGTCAGTTGGGTTGCCATCAGGCCTGATCAGTTGCAGTGTTTCAGTGTTTCAAATCAATAAACGAAGTATATACCGGACCCTTCATGTATTGACAAAAGCAACCGGTGGAAATCTGGGAGAATTTGACATCTGAAGAAGACGATCTGGATCCTCGCGTATAGAGCAAGTTACAGCATATGAAGACTATTCATTTGGTGAAGGTATTGTGGAGAGTCAGTGAAGCTACATGGAGCATGAGCAAATGAAGGCATTATCCCCATCTCTCTTTGATTCAGTGCAGTTTAAATTTAGACGAAGTGCTTATAAGAAGGAAGTTGTAACACCACATGAAAATATACCTAACGATTTTCGGACTTGTGTAGGGTATATTAAAAGTTATAAATGAATTTTCGGGAACTAAAACGAGAGACCCGGAATTAATAATAAAGCCAAGGGTAAATAGGTAATTTACCACTTGGGGACCTAGTGGTCATAAAAGAGAATGACTAGGGGTTAATATGTGAAATGTTTAAAAGGAAATGTCAATAGAAGTTGTGGGATTCAAGGTAATTAGAAGTTGGAATAGAAATAGGAGAGAAATGGGGAACGAGATGCAAAAGGAGAAAGTTAAAGAAAACAAAGGTTTTTTTTTGGCCAAACATGGCCTTAACAAACATGGATAAGAGAAGACCCAGAATTTGGTCTCCCGAATAGAAGAAGCGTGAGAGGGAGAGAAGAGAAAGGAAAAGAGAGAAAAGAAGAGGAGAGAAGAGGAAGAGGAAGGAAGAGAAGAAGAAGAGAAGCCAAGCTCAGGTATGGAACTATGAATTCTTGTATGGTCCTCATCTGATAACATGGTTATTAGTTGTCCCCAAACCTAGGGCTTGTTAAGTTCATCCTAATCAAAGATTGATTGAAAATAGGGTGGTAAAACCCATATGGTACATTATAGTTACGGAATCCTCTCTTTTAAGTTGGATTCATGGGTAAATTGAGAGTAATTGAGTTAGGGTTTAGAACAAATCCTTACTAATCATCATATTTGGGTTTAGTATGGGTCATAACCCATATTAGAATGGTATTGGGAGAAATTCATAAAAGGTTTGAAAGAAGATAGAGAAGTAGTGAAAGAGGATTTGGAATAGAAAAAGAGATCATCCAAGATGAAAAATGAAATGGTTTTGAAGTGTATAGGGACTATAGAGTTGAATTTGATGGAAAAATATGGAAAAAATGGAAGAAAAACACACATTTTGGGCAAAAATTCAAGGGACTGTCTCGGTACAGGAAATGCTCTGTTTTTCTGTTTAGACTAGCGTTCGTATTTTGGCCATAACTTGCTCATTTCTGATCCGATTTGAGTGATTCAAGTTTCTGGTTAAAATAGACTTCAAGGAGAACCAAACATCCTGAAATAGGTTCCCTCGAATTCGGATTCTATGTGGCCTAAAAAGTTACTCAAAGTGGGGCCATGTACAAGCCAAATTCTGGTTTCAATTTTGAACATAGAGTAGTCCCGGGTGTTTAGAATGTAACTCGAGTTTCGGTGCTCCGGTTTGGGTGATTCCAATTGGAGAAAAACCCTTAGCACCTTAGATTTAAAATAGTACAAAGAGATAATGTCAAATATGAAGTTAAGACTCTGGAAAAATAAGTAATATAAAGCTGTCCCTTATTATGTCGGTAAATTATTTAGTTGGCATGAAAATGCCATAACTTTGAATTAGGATGATCGATTGGACTGATTCCTATTCCTAAGTAAAATAGATTCATAGAGAATAAGAATAGGAATGAGTGTGTATGGTGGATTAAATGGAAATTATGGTTAATGTGTAGTTGTGGTTTTCTTGAAAAATGTGAAAAGGACTATCGGACGGGAAACAGGAATTCGACGGGAAGCAAGCGGGATTGAGCGATGAACTGTGAGTGTAAAAATGATGTTTTGCAAATTGAGTTTTAAAAGTGAACGATTTTGAATGTAAAATGAAAAGTTTAATGTAAATGAAAAGTTTAATGTACATGTTTATCTTGCATCAATATATATAATTATATTAAGTATATATGTATGCATATCAACTAAGACATTATAGAAGTTTAAAAATGTGTAAGAATGCAAAAGTATACATGATAAAGTAAAGTTTAAATGAATTTAGAAATGTATTTTTTGAAAAAAAAGTTTTCTTGATGGTTACCCAACCCCATATGAGCTGTTATGATGATATCGGCGAGGAATTGCTTTAAGCGTGTGGGATTTAGAGGGTAAAGTTATGAGTTACTAACGAGGGAGGAAATAGGTGTTTAGAGTAATATCCTTACACATGATAAAGTGCTATGGCCAGGACCTATCGCAGGCGTGAGTTTCTGCGAGGCGTAGTGGTTATGACTAGAATGAGGCGTCCTCTCACCCAGTCGATTGCCGAAAGCGTTCGGTGTGTTTATCCCCCACAGGTCCATCGGAAAGAAAGAAGAAAGTTTAAGACATAAATGTTTAAGGCATAAATTGATTTTAATTGTATAAGTATTTATTTCTTAGATTATATCACCCCGAAAAATGTTATTTAATGAAAATGTACACTCACTGGGCTCTTTTAGCTCATTTTTTTTCGTATGTTTCAAAAACATTTTTAGGACCCGAGATAGGTGCGTAGGTAAAGCATCGCGTGCGGTGGAGTCGGCCATCGGAGGCGGCCTTTTGTGATTTCATTGTATATATAATTTTTCATATTGTATATGTTGAATATTTTTGTTATGTATACTATGTATATGTATAAAGTTGAAAAGGAACTCGTGGGCTTTGATTGCTTAGTGGACAGTACGTAGGCGGTCGAAACTAAGTGGCTCGAGCACTATAATCTTTTGATAAAAAAATTGCATGGAATTGAAGAAGTTTGGAATGTTTTGATGATTGAAATGAATAAATGTATATATGTATATATTGTGTTGATTGAGTTGTGGACGAGGAGTCCAAACATGGAAGTTGAAAATTGGAATATTAGAAGTGTTTTTAAATGTTTTCGCAGGTTTTGTAAATTTGGGAAAGTCCGAAAAACAAAGGAAGCTCTGTAGATTTTTGAAATATCCCAAGTGTTTGAAAAAAAAGAAAAAAAAATTTACACTTAACCCAGCATTATTTTCTAAAGATGTGTTAAAGATTGTAAAGGGGTTTGCTCCATGGATTTTATTTGACTGTTTTGAGGAAAAGTTTCTATATCCATTAGAGTGCCAGGAGGTCCCCTCGGGTTCATGAGGTTAATCCAGGTTGGGATCCTTCAAAATAAGCCATTGATATTTTTAACAGATATATAATTTTTGATATCACTGACTCCATTTGATCTCAGTGTGTTTCTATTTTCAGGAAGAATTTAATTGCATAAAAGACCCCGAAGAGATCTGCTGCCTCACGGACAGAAATTAAAGAGACCACATAAATTTGAAAAATCACCCGAGTGTAGAATCAAAAAATATAGAATCGAAAGAACGATTGCAGGCTATTCGGAAGAAGAAGAAGAAGAAGTAGAGAGACCTCAAGGCTAACAACATGGAGAGAATTTTGGGCATATTATCGAAAGTACTCAAGCTATGAGAGAACCTTCCATTGAAGTGCATGATTTTAAGTGAAGCCGAAACTGCATCTTATGGTGCGACAACATCGGTTCCTGAAGCCACCCTTACGAAGATCCCAGTAGGCACGGGAGCTTCATGAGTATGGCAAATACAATCAAGCTAAATGGGGTGAGACCAGATGTAATCAAGCTTCAACTATTCCCATTTTCATTGAAAGGCATGGCAGCAACTTGGTTTCACTCACTGCTAGTGAGATCAATGAACACTTGGGAAGAACTGGTGGAGGCATACATGAGTAGATTTTCCCTCCAACTTTCATTGTTAAGAGACGAGGAGAAATAATTGTCTTGGCTTGAGGAAGATGAGTCTCTACATTGCATGGGAAAGGATTTCAAAGATTCTTTGAGAAAAAGATGCCCTGTGCATGGAATAGATTTGACAACTCAGATGGATATTTTCTATCATGCCATAAATTATGCCTTCAAGGGTATAATTAATGCATCCTGCTATAGAGCTTTTAAAAGAAGAAGTGCAGAGGAGGCAAGGGAAATGATTGAAGACCTAGCCAAATGCAACTACAAGGCTCCATCTGAAGCTTCAGGGAGCAGGATGAAAGGAAATGGTCTCATTGGGCTTGATAGAATGTGACCATAGAAGCAAAGATTTGAATGCGTGATGAGCAGGCAGAGCAGTGAAAGAAGAATGCACCTTTGTACATGAAGAGTGGAAAGTAGAAGAAAAGTAGAATAAGTGCGCTGAGGAACTAGTAGGAGAAGAGCCCTACCAAGTTGAGAGGCCAAGAGTATATGAATGAAGCGAAAAGTTATCACTTTAAGCCTAACCCCAACTTGCTAACACATTATACACCGGTATTGAGGAACCATGAAAAATTTTCATATGGTGGAGGAGCACAGTAGGGCCCTAGACCTAAACAGAATTATCAGTAAGCCTATGCTCAGCCCAATTTCCAAGAACAACAGCAATAGAGGGAAAATAGAGGAGAGTATTAGGGTTAGAAAAGGACTCAATCCTTTAAAGATCGGATGCTTCATTTCATGTCAGAAAACAAGAGGATTTTGAATCTGCATGAAAGAGATTTTCTGACCTTGAAAATTTCCAAGCAAACCCAATCGTGTTTCAATAATCTACCCGATGCCCTGATGGGAAATTTGGAGACTCAAGTAGGGGAATTGGCCTTATCCTTGCAAAGCCAATCTAGAAATGCATTTCCTAGTAGTACTGAGATCAATCCAAAAGATCTCACATCAACTACATTGAAGGAAGCAAGAAGGTGTAGGACAAAGCATGCCTGGAAACTGGTTTAATGAAGAATAGCTGAGACTAGAGGAGCAAACAAGGAGAATCACTGGAACTAAAGACACTTTGCAGACTGAGTCCAACTAAGGACATTAAATTGAGTAGATTCATAGGAGGCAACCGAAGCATGAATTTTTAATTTTAAGTTTTAAATAGTTTAATTGATTTAGTAGAATTTTATGTATTTGAAGTTTTAGTTAATTGTTTAGTAGTTTTATGTTAGTGTTGTTGATTTTCAGGACAATGAAACAACAATTCAAGAAGATCCTTATTAAGAAGAACATTGTTTCAAAAAGAAAATATGCAGAAAATGACCACAAGGGGGAGTAATTCTAATTCCCTAAACCTATATTTAATGACAATGCATATCTGAAGTTGGTGGGAATGTTATCATGTTTGAATAAAAAATATATTCTGAAAATCAAGAAAAAACATATTGAATTAAGAAATGAGATGAGTTTTCATGAATGAATTGAAGAAGTTTGACAGTTTGAATAAGTGTTCATACTTATGTTCAATTGAGTAAGAGTGGTTGTATATTGCCTTGAATGCTTTATGAGAGAAGAAAGAGAAAGATAAATATTCAGAAAACTTTTATTAATGTCACAACACACTTGAAAGGAAGTTTATGTCGCAACACAATTCTCCCGATATCGACATAAATTCAAAAAAGAACCTTAAGGAATTGTGCAACTATATTTTTACGTAATGCGACACAATCGAACGACTATCTCTAAAATTATATTGCAACAACTATTTTTACTTGTCGCGACATAGCATTAATGATAAAATGACCTTAGGGCAATGTGAGTGCCATGCATTTAATGAAGGCGGTCGACAAGTTGGCTTATAAATGAAAAAAATTTTAAGGCGAAGAGGCGACTTTCTAATAAACTCTTAACCTTCTCTTCTCCTTTAAAATTTCCACATTCTCATTCTCTAAAACCTTAGAGCTCCGAAGCCCTGACCTTACCATGTCTGACTCTACCACCTTGATTCCCATCCTCAACGAACTCATGGAAGAGTACACTGAGATGGAAAAGGAAACAGAACAAGGTTCTCAAGAAGTAGTTGTGCAAGTTGAGGATAGGGAAGATGAAAATGAAAATCAATAGCAGAAGGGAGAATAATCAAGAAAAAGTAAAAGGGGAGCTAATGAAACTAGAGCAAAACAGATGAAAGAAAGAACAAAGAGCTTTATTTCAAAAAAAGCAACAGCTCTAATGGAAGGAAGTTTGAAAGGCAGGCCTTCATTGCGAAAGAGGGTTCAAAGGTTATCTCCTTTTCTTCGAAATCTTTATAAAATAGAGGATGGCGGTCATTTGGTGAACATAGAGAACAGGTTATGCATCTTTGGTGAAGAATTCTTTGCGATATGGTAGAAAAGAAGGAAAAGAGTATAGCATTAGAGGACATTGGGTAGAGTTCGGAGAAGAGATAAATAGATTGTTTCAATGCGAGGTGCAAAGTTGTTCTAAGTTCGAAACCTTTCGAAAAGAGCGAAACATCGAGGAAAATAGTAGACCTACTCATGGCTAGAAAAGGATAATGGAAAGGGACAAGGAAAATCACTTTTAAATCCATTGCCAGAGGAGACCTGACCGAAGAAGCCAAGGTATGGTTTTACTTTATCAGTTCCGTACTTATGCCTTCTAAGAATTTAAGCATAGTGAGAAAAGAGGAAGTAATCCTCCTCTACGCATTGTTGAAGGGTTACAAGATAAATTATTGAAAAATCTATCTTGGGTTACTCTAAGAGCAAATGCAGGGGCATGATTCCCCACCTAGCCACAATCACCGGAAGCTGCATCAGGGAATTAGAGAAGAATGGGGATCGAAACCTATCCCAAAGCCTCCCCTCTGACTCTAATTGATATAACTAAAGGACTAAAGAACAGAGGGAAGGGCAAGGAAAAAGAAACAAAAGAAGAAAAAGGGAATGAAGGGTGCACTAAGCTAGAACAGTGGGAAAACCAATGTCCATTACAACCAGAAGCTTAGAGGAGTGAAAGCCCGATTACAAGTGCAGCGAAGAGTGAACAAACCTAACATGAACAAGAATTTAAAAGTTTATGGTAGAAGCTGAAATCATCTGAAATTGATAAATTCTAAATGTATCTATCGACAAGAAATAAAGGAAAGAGACAATCAGCTAAAGACACAACTTCAGCTTAAGGATAAGTATTTTGATGCAGAGCTTAGAAGAAGGGACCATAATTTAGAGGATGCATTGAAGAAAAGGGATGAAGAGTGGAAGATAGAGATAGAGAAAAGAGACGTAGAGTGGAGAACAGTCTTGAGAGATAGAGACAATGCCACTGAAGCGACATGGACTTCGAAGATAACAACTTCCTTGAGCAGTCTAGGACAAGCTGAAACAAAGTTTTCACATGATGAGCTATGAGATAAAAAATAACAGGACACTCTTGGAATCTCTAGCTATGAGTTAACGAGAACTTACAGAGAGTAATGCCAAGATCTTAGACTAGGCAATGGAGACAGTTTCCAGCAAAAAGAAGATACCCTTGCCACAAATCCGAATCTCAGACTGTAGACCCTACACTATAGTTCCCCAGGGCGCTATAGACCCACCTATAACCTATACTAACTCAGATTCAATTGGAGTAGGCCCCTCAGCACGATGTACAGAAACAAGAAAAAATGAAAATCATAGTACAACAAGAAAAAGGAACTCACCCCTGTAAAGGAGGTGGAAGGAATATCTAAGGATGGGACGACGAGGAGGAGAACATGAGAATAAAAAAATGAATAATACCCTACCTTCCCCACCTCCTCATCCTCTTTGTATTCAAAGCCCATTCTTCTGAATAAAATAAAAATTTTAGCA
Source organism: Tetrastigma voinierianum (assembly GCA_016808115.1). Taxonomy (NCBI): domain Eukaryota; kingdom Viridiplantae; phylum Streptophyta; class Magnoliopsida; order Vitales; family Vitaceae; genus Tetrastigma; species Tetrastigma voinierianum. The sequence goes on from JAEQBH010000300.1 coordinate 306,957, forward strand.
AAAATTTTGTGTTCAATTGTGTTTTTGCTTGATTGGTGTTTTTAATTTTCTTTGCTTCAATGTTTGTCATTTGCTTGGTTGAATAAAGAAGAAATCAACTACTTGGATAATATTGTTTATTTGTTGCAACATGCTTAGGTGAAATGACTTGAGAACAATTGTGGTTGTGTTAGATTGTTGTGAGTTGAATGCATAATCAAAATAAACTCTTTCCTTGATTAAAAAAAACAACAGCAAAAATTCAAATCCAAACAACCACTGATAGATGCATTGTGGTAGGCTAATCCCCAATTGGAAAAGGAAGTTGCAATTTAGCCATAATGAAATTGAATGATCAGATTTAGGAAGATGTACTTAATAGGAAACACAAATAAAATTTGGGAGCCTTTATATAAACAATAAGGTCGATGTGATCTTGAAAAGCAGCCTTGCGTGGTAAAAAATAAGTTCTTAACAAATTGTGAAAAATTAGGGACATCTTCTGGGTTCATTCACAGTCAAATATACTAATGTCCTAGAACTTGTTAGATTATTAGTCAAGGCGAAATCCTGAGCGATACCATTAACGAGAGTGATATACGCCATCTTTGGAAGTTTGAACTTCCAGAGCCTACCTACGCTAATATGCACGACATACACTTTAGTTCTAGAATTGAGCCAAATCGCCTAATTTCTTCATTGAACCAGTAATTGGAAACCTCAAACCTTTCCTTTATCCTAATCCTACAGTAAAGAACCCTTTATTGCCTAGATTTTAGGAAAAGAACCTCAAAATGTAGAAAAAGACAAGATTGGGGAATGTTATTTTGAATTGAAGGAAAAAAAAACACAAGAATGAAGAATGGAAGAAAGAAAAGAACAAATGAAGGAAAGGAAAGAAATGCAAAGAAGAAGTCCAAGATTGTAAATTGTCAAATTGGAATAAGTTTTGTCTTGTAGCCTTCCTCTGCTGTGATTAAGTTCATGAAGGTGTTTGACACCTAGTACCCACTAATACCAAGCGGTATGGTGCATAACGCCCCATCTGAGAAGGTGTGCAGTACGTATAGCGTAGGGCGCATATATTGCACCAAGTGCCATTGTCGTATTTTGGAGATGAAATTGTGAAATCATAGATTTATTTAACCTGGAATTTGGTACTAGAAGAAGGATAAAATTATGAGTGAGTCAAAAGAGTATACAGAAAGCCATAATGTGAGAAGATGGTATGCCAAAATAGAAATAACAAGAGTTGATGTGCAAATATTAAAGTGATTAAGGACTTAATGGAAATTAAGGTAAATATGAGACTATAAAAGGAGGGGAGATAAACAAAAAATCTCATTTGGTTTCATTTTGCTAGGGCTCCACGTTTGGAGAAGAGAGAAAAGAAGAGAGGAAGAAGAGGAAGGGAAGATGGAGAAGACCAAAAATGTATGTTTTTGTCTTGGAATCATGTGTATTTTGGATTCCTAGGGTTTTGGCATGGAGATTAGTTGCTCCTGGTTCTAGGGTTTTGGGGAAAGATCATCCTAACCCTAGAATTCATGAAGTTTTGTGGGTAAAACCTTAATTGGTAAAAATTAAACATGGAATCCATCAAAATACTATGGGTTGTATGAATTGGTGGACCTTAGGTTCAATTCTTAGGATTTTCACCTAGGGTTTGGTTATATGAGGCTCCAAACCACCAATTCAAGTGTTGTGAAGTTGTTTTGGATGGACATCATGTTGGTTTTTGAGGTATTATGGAATGGAGAAGTTGTATGAAGAAAAATGGTACCACAACTTCCAAAATGCCCAGATTTTTTAAGTTTCGCATATTTAAGCCCAAAGTCGTACACCGATAGTATGGGAACCTTAATAAATGATTAAGAGAGGTTCAAAGAAGAATGAAAATGCACCATACCTCACTGCCTCGATGAAGCGTATTCGTTGAGTGTGACTAAGTGCTATGAAATACGTTAAGTTTATAGAAGAGGATTACCGCGGTGATTAATGATTTTGTGGTATTCGTTGAAGTGTGTGAGCTAAAAGAAGCAAGGCGGGAAAAGTTGGCGGAGTTATGCTCGAGAGTTTAGTAAGTAGAAAGGTGAGTGTTCTAAACCTATTTTTTCAAATACTAGTGGATTATTATAAATTGTTTTACACTGGTATTTAATGGTTTTGCTGGTAAACCATATTGTTAAAGCAAGAAATGAATTTAGCAAGCAAATAATGGTTTTGATTTAAACCATATATGAAAAGCAAACTAGTAATGGTTTTGAAGTATTCAACCATACTTTTAAAAAAGCAAGCAAGCAATGGTTTTGAGTTGTAAAACCATATTTCAAAGAGCAAGCAAGCAAGCAAGCAAAAAGTATATTTTCGAAAACAAACCTAACTAAAATCCCTAGTTTTAAGAAAGCATACCGGTCAGAGGTATTTCGTACGTGCACGGTGGTGTTGGGATATCATTCATGCACTTTAGATTTGCCTAGTCGGCAAACTTAGTTCATGCATCATGGCATTTAAAGGAGACCATGACACGTTGTTAACCGATTTTTCACCCACTATGTAAGTGTGAGTGATGGATCAAAACATCAACACAAATTTATAGCATTATTACCATAGGACTATTATCTAATCCCCAGCAATAATGTCATGAAACTTGTTTGTTATATTTTTTTACAATTATCTTGCGATTAAAGCGGTTTGTAAGAGTAGATAAATTTATTTACGGTTTTTGATCATGATTACGCAGGTGTGCGGTCGAACAAGTAATAAAGTGGATTTAAGTCAGTTTCGATCCTGAGAGATCTCAAGGAATTCTCAATCAACTACCACGACTACTCGAAGCTACATACTATTTGAATTTATGATTTGCAATTGATATATCCTATGACCTTTAAAATAATGAAAGAATAAAGATATGCAAACTAAAGAACAAAATGAAATAATCTTTGAAAATAAAAATAAAAAAATTAAAATGGGTGATCGGTTAGCTTTAAAGGAGCAGTGAAAATCTGTTGTTGTGAAACATCATTTCCTGCCCATTGACTTTGTAGCTTTTTCTTCATGAACCTCGGATTTAGAATCAGATCGAGGAAGATGGTAATGCCATGTGAGGATCTCTGCGACACATTTCATCATCCTAATCTTCTGTTTCTTTGAAGACGGAGGATTAGATAACTACTTTTAATCTGAGTTGCCTTGATGCAGGTATTATCTGTTTTTCAATACTTCATACCTAAAACATGGATGTAAGCCTTAGCTCTAAGGCAATAGGCTAAGCATGGGTTTACACTATCTTGAAGTTTCTCATCCTCAAAAATTGGAACAATTCATTCTTTCATGATTAGATCCTTGCTAACACGGGATTGAACTTCTTGTTGAATTGAGGCGAACTCTCTGTTCATTTAAGCGATAAGTCATTCAACTCATTCTCGGTTTAGTGAGGAAGAAGATTTATCGTTAAAATTCATAAAGCTCATTAGATCCCAATATTGGGGATTGCATACCGCCGAGAAATTGTTGTCTCTCAGGGAATGCCTTCTCTGTGTCACTCGAGAGGCCTCTTGTCGAGCATGAAACGATCTATTACGGTGTAGGACAACGATATTTGGATCGGATGCAAAATAAACAAAACGTGAAAATTCCAAAGGCGAGGATTCGGTAGTCTCGATAAATTTCGTAGGAAGATTTAAGTTCTAACAACGAGTAAATTCGACGGAAGAATTTGGGTTTCTAAGTACTTCATTACACTAACGGTAGCTAAGTCGGTTTCTAAATTACTTCATTACACCATTCAGCTCTCATCAAGAATATCAGAATTGAACTGACTGCTCGAATTCCAAAATTTGAGCCTGGGACTTCAAACCAACCAGTGCACTGAAGAAAATAACATTCCAACATTCAGCTCAATCCCCATCAACCAACATCCAGATCCACCGTAAATCAAATGAAAATAAAAATCTACCACTAATCTAAAATAACTTAAAACAAAGAAAAAGAGAAAAATTAAAAATTAAAAATACACAGCCTTAGGGCCAAGACTTCTGCTCGAAAACACCACAGCCGCTTCTTCCAGAGTTCTCATTTATAGTATTCGAGTCATCCTAACTCTCGGCGCACTTCCTCGTGGTTCTAAAATAATCGCTCATTTGTTTATTCATGTCGCGACCTACTGCGTCACGATCTTCGACTCTTTTGACGTCGTAATTTCTTTCACCGCCATACCTTCATCTTCGTTTATGAGTCAGCTTTTGATGTCGCGATTTCTATCATACGTCGATCACCTTCGCAGACAGGATCTCTTTGAAGGTCGCGACTCAACCACATGTCGCGACTTCGCTTTTTCCGTTCATCGAAGCGCGTTTCTATCCGGTCGACTTGCTCTAACTCCCCTTGATTCATCGTCATCACAAATGACGTCAGCGACCTTCTTTCATAACTGATGTCACAACACCGAATGACGAGTGATCTTCCTGTAAATCTCCAGTTTAACACTCTTCGAGGTCAGCGATCAATGTCATACATCGCGTACTTCAATGTTATGCTCATGAGCTCTGATGTCACGGTTTATTTACATCATGACTTGTCTTCGCATCCTGATCTGATGTCGCGACAAATTTCTAAATGATGTCGTGACTCCCTCCATTCTTACAGGTGAAATCATGTCGCGACCACTGAATGATGTCGCTACCATGATACCTGTACCGATGTCGTGACCATCGCGACGCACATCTTCCGATCTGCTACGTTCCCATCTCCTTCTAACCGTCGCCATCATACGTCTCACCCTTTCGTCGCAACTTCTATTCGTCACCAATTTCCACGCCTTCCCAAGTTTTCACTGGTCGTGAACTCAAGTGGTGTCGCGACATCGTGTCCCGCTTCACACTTCGTCGCCTAATTTGAGCTTCTGCGTAATCTTGGTGTTATTCTTCATTACTGTCAAGGTCATGATATCAAGTCCTTTCTTTCAAAATTAGTTGCGACTTTACTTGAGAAGCTTGTTCCCTCGTGGCTTTGTAGATTGTTCTCCTTGTGTCGCGACTTCATGGTATCACGACATCATTTATTCTTGGTGTCGCAAATATCGCAATGATGTCGCCACATGAACTTCTTCATTTGATTGCTTCTTTAACTTCGACCAAGTCATTTTTTGTCTCAACTTCCTTCTTAGGTCACGACTTGTTGCTCACTCTTTCGCCTTCTTCTTCAAAGCCAAATTTGTTGATGTCGTGGATTGACTTTATTGAAATCGCACTTCCCGTCGCGATTTAAATTCCAGCTTTGACTTCAATTCTCACAAGAGGTCGATTTCTTATGATTTTTTGCTAAAATTTGATTTTCACGATTTTCTCGCAAATTGAATTTTAGTCAATTATCGGGCTAAGCATAATTCATCATTATTTCAATATAAACTCAGAAAATGGATTAAAAATTCAATGAGTTTTAACTCATCAAATTCCCAAATTCAAAATTTTTGCTGTCTCAAGAAAGAAAAGAAGAAATTGTTTGTCTCAAACAAATAAGCTTAGAAAATTTTAAGGACATTTTCTTGATTTATTCCACGCCTTTTCTCATTCCAATTTTCTTCTGATCCGAATTAAGAGATATCACTATTATTTTTAAATTTCAGTTTTCATGCAAGAACAAGTGCATAGTGTACTTTATTACAAATTTCTTGAGTTAAATCAATGTATTTAACAGTTATTTAACAAGTCTTTGTTCTCAGTGGTGTGAGTGCAGGCCATCAACTTTTCTATCTTCATGTTGAATTCTAGAAGTTAATCTTCTTGGGAGTTTTCTAGACTGCTTATCAGTCACATATGCTTGTTTTCATATCAATTCCACTAATGGTGTAAATTCAACCTTCAAAATCACTGATATCTTTCTGTGCTTGTAATGTCAAGCTTAGTAACTGGGTAGGTAATGGAAAATTTAGTTGTAAAATTACCCATTCCATCTTGTCTTCTTGTCTCTACATTGTTGCCTCCAACTTTCTTCTTTTTCTTCTCTTCCTTTCCCATTCTCCTCAATCTAGTCATTCTCCTTAATTCTTCTTTTATAATTTCAACTTCCATATACTTATTCCAGATTCCTTTGTTCTTTAAACTCTTTGCTTTTATTTTTTCAAGATTTGGAATAGTGCAATGTTTTTGTCTTCTTAGGCTTTGTTTAGAGAACTTTGGGCTAGCACAACTCATACCAAATAAGATGCGGTGTTAGGTGTTAAACACCCCTACGAGCTTAATTGTTCAAGGAAATAGGCCATAAGACAAAACTTATTCCTTTATTTCAATTAGCTTCCGCTTTTTTACTTTCTTCAATTCCTTCATATCAAAATTTGGGAATATTATTCCCATACTTGTTTCTTCCCTTTATACTAAACTTTCTGAACTAGAACCGATAATTAAATTCTTTTATCATGGTGTTTATTGCAAGGAAGGAATTTAAGTTTCTGTCATTGTTGTTTATTGAAGAAATAAGGCGTATTTGGCTCAAATCAGAACTAGAGAATATGCTTAAGCATATTTGAGGGTAGGCTTTGGGTATGCTGCCTGCTTCAAGCTAAAGATGGCCTCTATCATTTCCTACAGGTTGTTTTCACCTAGGATTTTCGTTTCAATTAATAATCAAACAAGTCTAGGACCAGACTCAAAATCGCCCACTCCCCAAAAGATGTTCCCAATTCCTTTCAAAAGTTTCAGCTGACTGACATGTGTATTATTTCTTAAAGATCGTACTCTATTCACCGTCACTTTACATTTTAACCAAGTATTTTTGTTCCATCAGTACAATCAATTTTCCATAATTTTTGCAACTAAACTGAATTTAAAATGTAACAAGAATACTCCTAATTCCAGTTTCTTTATTCATGCCCCGATTCAATTATTCAGGCTCAAGTTATCTCCTAGTCAAACTACTCAACTTAGTTCAGATAGTTATGATATTTTTGCAGGTTTTCATTCTCTGAACTGGCTAAATCCTAACAAGTTATTCTCCTAACAAGTCAAGTAAAAATAAAAATAACACAATCTAACCTGCAGCAAGCAAACATTTCCTTTTTCACAAATTTTCTTGTTTTGTCTATGATGTTATGCAACAACTTGAGAACAACAATCGTGAAGAAGCATGATAAATCAATCGAGGATCATCTTTTCTTTCGGGGGGGAGGAGCAAAACCCTGGGAGGATCCAGATCAAGAGTAGCCAAACTAGGAGAGAATTTGGGGAATTTTATCGGCTCTCTTCTTCTTCTTGTCATTCTCCCTTTCTCATCTGCTCTGCTGACTCACCCGATTGTGAGATTCAACTCTGTTCTAGATCATCTCTGCCTCGTGCCCAAAGGTGTTCAAGCGAGCGCTCCATTTCATTTCTTATGACTTCTAAAAAATTTGAAAGATTATTGTTGATCAAATCCAAATTTTCAAGCCACATTCTTCAAGGCATCTTTATCATCAAGCCTCGACCGTCTCTATCATTTTCTCCAATCCTTGAATATCGACATGTATGTGAACTCAACTCGATTCGCTCTTTAGTCTTGGCTTCTTGATCCGAATCCCTTTCCTTTTATGAGTTTTAGGAGTTGAGACCATGATCATACTGATGGTTGTAGAAATGATTCATGGCTTAGCTTTAACTTTTCAAGATCTCGATTCTTTCCTCCATTTCCTTCTTTAAATTTTTCCTCTTGATGCTTCCAGATCTTTTTCATCCCATCTTCCCTTCTCAGCCATCTCTTTCTTCCCATTATAGATCTCTTCTTTCATCTCAGTTTATACTTCTTCTCTTCTGTTCATCTCTTTCCCATTGTTGATCCCCTCTCTTCAATTCTTTTCATAGTCCTCTTCTTCAATCCACTGGAGGTTCCATCGCTTCTTCTCTTTCTTCCATACTCTTCAATTGAACTGAGCATCTCCATTAGTTTGATTTATTCTCCTCAGTTCTTAGAGCTTTCAACAGTTCTCTCTCGAAATCACTGCTCCTTTAGGAGAGCTGGCCAAGGGGTTGAAAAAATCTATAGGACTTCCATAACTCTTGTTCTCTCACACGCAAATATGAAGGTATTCTCCTCGATGCACTCGATCTTCTTCTTCCCGATCCGCAACCGTAAGTGTGTCCTCTTCCTCGCCTTTGTATTATGCGATTTTCTATCTCGAATCAGTTTCTATTATACCCTTTTTTTCTTTTGATTCCTAGGCCCTTTGCTTACTCCCTGCCGTGAGCGAGTGGTGACATTTTAGGACATTCTTCTTCTTCTTCCCACGTTCCTTTCACACCAGCCCTCAAGCATAACCTTGTGATTGTCGCTGGATGAGGGATCAAACCTCTTTTATTCCTTCATGGTACCTCATTATAGAATTTTCAATTTCTGTTCCAGCATTTGGTCTCATTCTTCTCAAAGATAAAGATAGAGTATGATTGCTTGTTCCCCCATCGTGCATATTATCCTTGGTAGGACCATAACAGAAAAGCAGAAGAAAACCACACTCAGCCTTCTTTGTCAAATCTCCCGCTTTGCAGTCTTTTCGCTTCTCCTTTCCTTTCTTCCACTTCCTTTACCCCATTCACACCCTTTCTCAGAATTTCACGGTTAGGTTGTTCATCAACTTCTCGAATAATTTTAATCCATTCTTCGCCTTCCATTCCATACATCTAATAATAGTCTTCGCTCCAAAGGCACCCAAACTCCTCCTGACATAAATAGAGCCTCCTTCCTTCCAACCGTATCGGGAGGTACTCCCTAACGACCACGCATATCCGTACTTTTGATGTTTGCGCACTCTCCCAACCTCTTTGCTCTATTAATTCCTTGAAAGGAGAAATGAGTTGGCTGAAGCCTCTTTCTCCCACAAACCCCTTTCCCGCGTAGTGCTTTTTCCAGACGGAGAAAGCTTCTTCTGAGACGAACTTGTCTTCTTCTCCTTCTTACGTTTTTCTTTCCTTTTTCCTTCATACTTTGTAATCGGTTGAACTGCTATTCCGACGGCTTTCTCCTTTCTGTGTTCCGTATGAACTTCCCTTCTGGCCTCGAGTATACCCTCCATGATTTCGCCACATTAGAGATGAAGGCTAGCTGGGTTGGGCCATTAGAGAAACTCCAAGGCTTTAGAGAAGTCTGATTTAGGTTTGCAAGAATTGGAGAACCGCAGAATATGCTGGGTTGTAAGAAGAGTTGTATTTGCTTCAAGGAAGGAGATGATGTGGGAGTTTCTCACACTACAGCCTTAATATTGTAGCTCTTATTACTTCATTTATTTGCGCTTGTCAAAGACTTCTAAATTCTCAAAGGCGATTGTGTGTTGTCATTAAATTTAGGGCAAAATTAAAAAACTGCCCAGTTGGCATACTTTTCTCTTATGTCGCGACTTATTCTTGTTTGTCGCTACATAAGTAAACTGTGTGAGGACAAGTTATCATCTGGCTGCAACCTCAAGTATTTTATGACATAGGCTGAGTTTGGCCTAATCTCACCACTCTTGAAGGGGATTGTTCTTGTCGCGCACCCAAATGTTCCTGGCCGCGACCTCACTTCTGTCCGACATAACTTTTAGTCACGACCTATGCCCTTGTTCCTTAGTGCGGCTAAGTTGCGACCTCAACCTGTCGTGACTTAGATGCGCACATCTCACCCAAATTTGATGATCCACCTGACTTTTCACTCCTTATTAATTTGCACATTCTTAGCATCCATTTAATCATTCCTGTGATTCAAAAATGTATTCTATTCAATTTTCACATAATTTATGTAAGGGAGAAAAGTACTCCATACTAGGTTGCTGCTCTACCATAAATGATGGTGATCTATGGGTTTGTTTGTTCTTTTAAACCATTTGATTCATTCATCTGTATTATAGATTCAAAAAGGTTCCATTAATCTAATACTAACATGTTTCTAACAGCTGGATGATGAGGAACTAAAAGTCAGCGTGTAATGTGAAAAATTGAAATCCCATATAAAAACTAAAAAATTGATATAGGTTGCCTCCAGCTGAGTTGCTGCAATTTTGAGTCTTTAGATGGACTAGCCCCATTCAAGCCTTACTCTTTCTCGATTCACGGTGGAGTTCTTCCTTTTCTTTCTCCCTACTGAGGCCAAATCATTTTTCAGTCTTTGCCCATTAACTGAATTCTTCTGACATCAGTCTTGATTATTCTTGCTCCAAAGATAGTACTTGACACCCGCGTATATAGTACACTCCATTTGATTTCAGCTTCACTGGAAATAATCTTAATCTAGAGTTAAACCGCAAGACCCGATCCCCTTGTATGAACTCTTTCCTCAGAATCCTTTGATCATGCCATTTTTTTCATGCATCCCATCGCTTGCATATTCTGCCAGCATTGTCAGCAAAGAATAGTTTCTCACCGTTGCTAGGAGTTCATTGAGATTTGGAGAAATCTCTCATCTTTACAATTTAAAATAGAGAGTTTCAGTGGTACATTGGCCATGGCTTTATATTAAGATTCAAGAGGAGAGTGACATAGTTTTCAAAAACAATCTGTATAGGCACATTCAAATGGGATTTTAAAAGCAGTACGTATGCCCATAAAGCATCATCAAGCTTAGTCAATCTTTCTGCTAGAACTCACAGTCTTTTGAAATTTTTCTTTATTTCTCTGTTGGAAATTCCAACTTGCCCATTTGTTTGAGGATGATAAATGACTCATAATGTGTTTGATACCATACTTATGCTCATGAGTTTGTCGAACACCTTATTTGCAAAATGGCTTCCTCCGTCAATTATAGTTCAGGTGTCCCCAAATACGGTAAGAATATTTCTTTGTAAAAACCCACAACTGTATTGGCATCATTCTTGGAATGACTGCTGCTTCTACCCGTTTGATACATAATCCATAGCTAGGAGTATGTATATATTTCCAAATGGCCCCGGAAAAGGCCCGTAAAATCCATTCCCCATATCAAAGCAATTACCTGAGGATATGCGGGGCATCTCATGCCTTTTGCTGATATTTCCATTCTTTGGCATTGATCACACGTTTGCAAATGATGAGACTCTTGACAATAAATCAAAATTGAGACATAGTAACTTTTATCTCTGCAAAGTATCCTCCATAAGGTGATGCATGACATTCTTGTAAAATCTTGCCTTTGCCTTTCACTTTCTGGTACATCTCCCTTATAATTCGTCGCTCCTCTTTTAAACAAATATAGGATCCTTCCCCAGATGCCATTTTTGTTATCGATCCTTAACTTTTTCTCTGCTAGTAGCTGAATTAGTGGCATAATTCCTGAAGCTAAGAAATTCTGTGCTCCGGTATACCGGGGTGATTGGAGTAATTTGAAATCTTCACTCATCTGGAAAATTTTCTCTTATTTCTCTTCCTTTTTTGTTGTCTGATGGGTTCCTCTACTCTTGACAAGTGTCGGTATCCATTATCCACTTTATACTTCTTATGTATTTAATTTCTAAATCAAATTCCTGCAACAATAATACCCACGATCCAATCTTGGCTTTGCTTCCTTCTTTGCCATTAAATATTTAATTGCTGCATGATCGATGTATTATAACAACATTAGGACCCCCAAAATATATGGCGCTGAATTTTCACAAGCAAAACGCTATTTGCCCGGCATCTCCTTTTAATTATTAAGAATAATTTTCTTGTGCTTCATTAAAGTTTTGCTAGCATAGTAGATGACACTTCGAACACTTTTTCTTCTTTGTCTATCTGGCTCCCATTGCAAAATCATGGCATCACACATGATCTCAAATTCTACATTCCAATCTGGTTTTGCCTTGATCGAGACTTCCACTGTCTGGTTGATTTCTTAATTAACTACGGCGGGATTCATCAAATAAAACTTACTATCTTTCTCGGCAATCTGCGGTGGTATATGACAAATTTTGAGAAATCTTTGATAAATCTTCTGTAATCCAGCATGTCTAAAACTTGATTCCACATGACTGTAGTGGGTGGCGTAGGTCTCTTATAGTGAAACCTTTGCTTGAGTACAGCGAGCCTTGCTTCAAACCACAACCTTTGAACCAATCCCTTTATAGCCATAAGCTGGCGTTTCCCAATTCAGAGCTAGATTTTTGTCTTTGCACCTTTGAAGTATTGTCCCCAGGTTATGCAGGCATTGTTCAAAACTGGATCCATACACTGTAAAATCATCCATGAGATCTCCATAACTTCTTACGCGGATCGAGAAATATAGACATCATGCATCTTTGGAAGGTACGGGAGCATTACACAGTCAAATGGCATTCTTCTAAAGCAAAAAGTATCAAATGGGCATGTAAAGGGGTTTTCTCCTGATCTTCAGGTCTGATAGCTATTTGGTTATATCCGAATTATCCGTGAGAAAGCGAAAATGAGGGTGTCACCTTGACCTATCCGGCATTTGATCGATGAAGGTGAGGAAAATGATCCTTCAGTTGAGTATTCAATTTACGTAGTCGATACAAACCCTCCATCCATCCGCAGTTCTTGTAGGAATAAGTTCATTCTTTCATTTAAATTCACGATGAATCCACCTTTCTTGAACCACGTATCTTGGGCTTACCTAAGAAGCATACGATATAGCATATATAAAACCTGCATTTAACCATTCGAGAACTTCTTTACGACAACTTCTTTCACGACTGGGTTCAACCTCCTTTGATGCTCAACATAAGTTTTTGCATTATCTTCAGCCAATATTTTGTACGCTACAAATAGAGGGTGATACCCATCGGATCTTGATTGACGAGCAATCGCTGCTTATATTTCTCAAAATTACCAGCAACTTATGTTCTTCAACTTCAGTCAATGCAGCTGATATGATAACTGGTTTTCTCTTTTCTGGCTCTAAAAACTCATATTTCAAATGACTGGGCAACTCCTTCAATGTTAACCCACATGCACTTTTAGTTTCACGCCCATGAGTTTGTTGTATGCGTTTTAAACTTCATTTGGTAATTTTCATTATACACAGTTCTTTCATTAGTAAACAAATTTGAAGGTAGAACTTCACAATCAAAGCTCTCAAGGTACTGAAGAATTCATCTCAATTCATTGATAGAATTTTGAATGATACAATCAGAATTCACTTCATCATTGAGAAGGCTATTGCTTCTTACAACCATACAACTGTCTTCCTCTACATTAGGATGTTCCAGACTCCTATTAATATTAAAATGCACTGCTTCATTCCCAACTCTGAGTGTCAGTTCACCTTTCTGTACGTCAATCAAGGCAGCTCCTGTTGCTAAGAAAGGTCTTCCCAGCAACAGAGGAACTTGAGGATCTTCCTCCATCTGCATGATAACAAAATCCACTGGGAAAATACCCAACCTTGTGATACATCTTCAGGAATGCCCTCTAGGTGTTGCCATTGATCTATCAGCCATCTGTAAAGTAATTGCTGATGGGATTAGTTCCCCAGGCCTAAGTCTCTGCCGCAGTGATAGAGGCATCAAATTTATAATTGCTCCAGAGTCACATAAGGCTTTCTTGAACTCACATTTCCCTATAGAATAGGGAATAGTGAAACTGCCAGGGTCTTTCATCTTTGTTGGGAGCTTTTGTTGGATAATGGCACTGCATGAAGCAGTCAAGTTAACGATACCCTCCTCAGCTATCTTTCTTTTCTTGTTCAGCACCTCCTTCAGAAATTTTGCATAAAGAGGCATTTGGTGATCACCTCTATGATAGGATATTTATTTCTATTTTCTTGATAAGATCAGAATTTAGAAAATTGTTCTTCTCTTTTGACCTGAAGTCTGTAGAATGGCATGGGGCATAGGTTGGTACTCCTTCTTTCTTTTAAATTCATTTCTTCCTTTCATACATTGTCCAATTTGTTCTTCTCTTCTTTCTTTTGATCTCTTCTTTCCTGCTGCCTCCAGTCTCTTCGTTTCTATCTGTCTTTGTTGTTGCTCATATCCTTCCCACTTCTCAATTGGTTCTGCCAAGTCTTTAAGGTTCTTAGGTGTCACTAGGCGATGTTCCTTGTTCACGATTTGGCATATTCGGGGAAAGTTGCCCTACTTGTGTCTCTAGATTTTCGGTGAAGCACTAGCGATAACTACAAGAGCATCCTGGGTATCAGACTTGAAAGTTTCCAAGTCGGATAGTTTCTGTTCATGGAATTGTAATAGCCTCTTGTTATCACAGAACTGCGACATTTGTTCGTCGAATGGTTGGGTTCAACCACCAGTATTCATTTATGCCCTCACCTCTTCTTTGCTCTTCTTTGGAACCTTGGTGGCTGTTGATATCCTTGTTGAGGATGTTGTCCCTGCCTTAGGCTATGTAATGCCCCTCCACCATATGAGAAATTCTCACTGGTTCCTCGATCTTTAGTTAGTGTATGGGCGAGGTTAGGATTGGCTTTAAATGATGCTTCTTTGCTGTTCACGTGATACTTAACCTCCTCAACCACCATAGAATCTTCTTGTTGGCACATCAGCACTTCTTCTCATCACTTCTCTTTCCACTGCTCCTATTTCATGAGCAGTGTGCATCTTCCTCTGCTTGTCACGTCCCATCACATGCATCCAACTTAGCCTCCATGGCTGTCATCTTGCTCAGCTCTATGACCCCTTTTCCTCTGCTACTACCTCTTGAAAACTCAGATGGAGCTTTCATATTGCATTTTGCCAGGTCCTCTATCAGATCTCTTGCCTCTTCAGCACTTTTTCGCTTGAATGCTCCACAGCATGAAGCATCGATAATACCCTTGGATGTATCATTCAGAGCGTGATACACTATATCCATCCCCGGGTCTTCCAAGTCTATTCCATGCATTGGGCATCTCTTCAGCAATCTTTGAGATCTTTCCCAAGCGACTATACGCTCCTCATCTTCCTTGTTGAAATACAATTATCTCTCTTACCGTCTCTACGAAGTAGAGATGGGGAAAGAATGCCTAAAGTAAGCTTCTACCAACTCTTCCCAAGTATCAACAAAACCATATGGTAATGATTCATACCATGTGGCTGTTATGTCTCTCAAAGAAAATGGGAAGAGATGTAGTTTTATCACCTCTAGTCTCACACCGTTCAACTTCACTGTATTAGCCATCCTGAGAAATCTTCCCAGGTGCTCATTTGGGTCTTCGGTGGGATGACCAGTAAACTGATGTTGCTGAACCATTGTAATTAAGGCTGGCTTTAGTTCAAAATTGTTTGCATCCCTTTGTAAATTTTGTCCGATTCTGAGAATACTCTTCTTGAATAATAGGCCTCCCGAAATCCTCCATTGTGTCGATAATGGAAGTCTTCTAATTGTTGTCCTCTGTTCCTCTGTTGGTCATGTCTCTCTTACATCATAGCTACGTTTTCTGCTCTTTTGTCTTTCTTAAGCTCACAAGGCGTTCTTTTTCCAGGTCGATTAATACTTGCTGGAATCGGGTTAGATCCACATTTCCTATGCATTAAAGTTTCTGAAATAAAAGCATACTCCTTATTAATAGGATTAGTCAAACCCTAACAAATAATTTCAACATGGCTTGTTAAAATTAGTGACTAATATAATTAAGCTTGAAAAGCTATTTTTGTTCTTTTCTTAAAAATGTCCAAATTAGTATTTCCTTCTTTCGTCAGAATATTGATCTAATTAATTCTTTCGATCCCCGACAACGGCGCCAAAAACTTGTTAACCGATTTTTCTCCCACTATGTAAGTGTGAGTGATGGATCAAAACATCAGCACAAATTTATAGCATTATTACCATAGGACTATTATCTAATCCCGGTAATAATGCCAGAGCTTGTTTGTTATATTTCTTTACAATTATCTTGATTAAATGGTTTCCTTAAAGTAGATAAATTTCTTTAAGTTTTGATCCATGATTACGCAAGTGTACAGATCAGACAAGTAATAAAGTGGATTTAAAGTCAGATATCGATCCACGAGAGATCTCAGGGAATTCTCAATCAACTGCAGATACTCAAACTCACATCTATTTGGATTATGATTTGATTGATATATTTTAGCAACCTTTAAAATAATGAAGAATAAAGATATGTAAACTAAGAACAAAAATGAAATAATCACTGAAAATAAAAATAAAAAAATTAAAATGGACTGATCTCGATTCTTAGCTTTTAAAGGGCATTGAAAATACAGCTATTGTAGGCACATGATTCCTGCGGACAACTCTGTAACTTTTGGTTCATGAACCTCGGTTAGAATCGTCCAAGGAGAGATGGTAATGCCATGTGGATCTCTCATATGACACATTTCATCATCTAATCTTCTCTGTTTCTTTCGAAGATAGAAGTTAGACTCTTCTTAATCTGAGTTGCCTTGTTAGGTATTTTCTTTTGATACTTCATACCTAAAACATGGGTGTAAACCTTAGCTCCTAAGACATAGGCTAAACGTAGGTTTACACTATCTTTGGTTTCTCATCCTCAAAATTGGAGCAGTTCATTCTTTCCTTGATTAGATCCTTGCTAACATAGGATTGAACTTCTTGTTGAATTAGGCGAACTCTGCTCATTTTAAGCGATAAGTCATTCAACTCATTCTTAGTTCAAGTAGAAGAAGATTTATAGATTAAAATTCACAAAATCATTAGATCCCCAATATTAGGTTATGCCCTTGAGAAATTGTTCAATACTCTAGGAGTGCAGCACCTGTCCTCAAGGCCTCCTGGAAATGTCGAGCATGAAAGCAATCCTATGCAATTATAGGACAACGATATTTGGATCGAGATCTGAGAAATAAACAAAACCCGACAACCAGATTCAGATGATGTTCGGTAGACAACGATAAATTTACTGCGAGGAAAGATAAGTTCTAACGATAGAGTAAATTCAGTGGCTGGGTTTCTAAATTACTTAGTTACACTAACGGTAGCTCACACGATCAAAGAAGCTATGTAAATCCGAAATTGGACGTTAAATTCCAAAATTTGTTTGGACTTCAAGCGAACCAAAAGCTGATAATTGAAAGAAAATAACATTACGCATTAGCTTCAACTTCAGCGACTGCATGAGATCCGGAAATTCAAAATGACTAACAATCTACTCTAATCTAATCTAAAATAAAAGCCAAAACAAAAGAAAAAGAAGCGAAATTAAAATACCTGAGCCTTAGGCTACGAGACTTCTCGATTACGAGCACGCCTCATTTGCTTTCCTTATGTAATTTGCTTATTTATAGGGTTCTGAGTTGGGCCTAACCCGATGCATTTCTTTGTAGGTTTCAAAATAAGCCAGCCCATTTGTTTGTTCGTATCGCGACCTCTCTTCGTATCGCGATTTCAACTGATACAGCATGAGCATTTTTGATGTAGCGACTTCGATCATCGTCGGCGACTTCACCTTTACGCATTATGATCTCTTTGGCAAATTAGCGGCTTCAATCATGCGTGTAACCCCGTTTACGTTAAATGCATGGCATAAACTTTTTTATCGAGTCGCTTTGACTTACCTTTAACACCCCTTGGATCTGATCGCCATGGCCGCTAAGTAGCGTCGCGACCTTCTTTCAGCGTGGCTGATGCTTGACCCGCTGGATGTGGCGTCGCGACTTCTTCTTATGGCGGAAGTCACAACTCTTTTGAGGTCACGACTTCGATTATACGTCGCGACTTCAATGTTATGCTTATGAGCTCTTTTGATGTCGCGGAAGCTTTTATTTGGTAGTGACTTGTCTTTAGCATCTTTTGGATCTGATGTCGCGACAGCTAAATGATGTCGCGACCTCCATTCTTATTTGGTGGCGACCAGCTGAATGATGTCGCGACCATGATCCCCTTGCGATGTGCGACCGAAGGGCGTCACTACATGTACGATTCGATTATTGATGTCTCTATCTCTTCTATAGCCCCATCACGAACTCATCATTGGTCTCTTTTGAAAATCTTTTATCGCGCTTCTATTCAATGTCATAACTTCCATCTTACTTGCTAGGATTTCAATTCTGTTTTCAAATTTGGTGTCACGACATCATGTCACTTCTTCATTAATTCTTGGTCGATGCGATTTGGGTTTCTATTGCGACCACAATTATTTATTCCTCATTCTTGTCAAAGTCGACAACCAGTCCTTTCTTTCAAAATTAGTTGCGACTTCTTTTGCCAGGAAGGTTATTATGGCTTTGTGAGACGGCTCGCCTTCGCGACCTCATGTTGGTATTAAGGCATCATTTATCTCCTTTGGTGCCGTTGCCATCGCAGTGATGTCGCGACATGAACTCTTCATTTGGCCCTTTGCTTTTAATCTCGACCAAGTCATTTTTGTCTCGACTTCCTTCTTCAAATCGAACTGCTTGTTCACTCTTGATTTCTTCTTTATTCGATTGTTGATCTCGCAACCAGTGCGACGCACTTCTGTCGCGATTTAAATTCCAGTTTTGACTTCAATTCTGCTGCAGGCTGATTTCTTATGATTTTTGCTAAAATTTGATTTTCTGCTGTATTTTCCTGGTGATTTGATCAATTATCGAGTTTTTAGAGCCGATTCATCATTATTCTCATTATAAACTCAGAAAAATGGATTAAAAATCTAATGAGTTTTTGGACTCATCACACGTACTTGAGTATATAGGGTTAACGTGTTAGCTAAATTATGGTGATGGAGACCCAGGTCAATTCCACCATATTTATCGAAATAAGGGGAATGGAGACAATGCCCACAGGTGATGAGTGAGTCCCGTACCGGTCGTGTCTTCCCATTGCTGGTGTAAACAAGCCGGGGGGAAGGCAGCCTATAGTGGTTGATGATTTATAAGCATGTTTATACATTTTGAAATCAACCACGGGTGCATGGGTGAGCCCGGGCTCAGTGTTTATTTTAAGCGAAGCGGTTGAGCCCGAGCTCTGTTTTATTTTAAAAATAGCGATTAGGCCAGGCTCCCGCTTTTATTTTAAAACAAGCGGTTGAGCCCAGGATCCCGTTTTTATTTTAAAGCAAGTGGTTGAGTCCAGGCTCCCATGTTTATAAAAAGTTTTATAAACTTTTAATGCAAGAGATTTATGAAAAGTTTTATAAACTTTTAAAGCAAAGAAAACAAGAGATTTATGAAAAGTTTTATAGCTTTTGGCTTAATCAAACAAGAGATTTGAAAAAGTTTCAAACTTTTAAAGCAACAAAGTCGTAAACAACGAGATTTATGAAAAGTCTTAAGAACTTTTAAAGTAAAGTAAGCAAGCAAGGCTTCTGAAAAATATCCTATAAAAGAGAGTTTTATAGTTTTGAGATGTTTTCAGAAAAAGCAAACATTTTATAAAGCATACACTCACTGAGCTCGTTTAGCTCATTATTTTCCTATTTTAAAAACTATTTTCCAGGTGCGAATTACGCGGTATTTGGAGCAAGTAGGATTCTCCACGATTTTATACTTGATCCATTATTATTCAATATTTTGAAATGCTGAATTTGTATAGTGGAAGTATATGTATGTACATAGTGTAGTTTTGAGAAAATCTGTTGAGCTCCTGAGTCTCTTTCAAAAGAACGTTGCTGGTTGCCATAATTGGAAAAGTGTAAATTGTATTTCACAAGGATTTGGATCTCTTCACTATATGTGACATCGCTGGCGAGATTTTATCAAATTATAAGTTGGAAAAGGAAAAATTTTATGAGGAGTTTTCAATAAGCAATGCGACCGCCCCAGGATTTTCTAGTGGATTTAGAAGTAGCGGTGCAGGGGTTTTCTAATAGGTGGCCGGCACACCCGCCGCTAGTAGGGGGTGGGGTTGTGTCAACATGGTATCAGAGCATAAGTGGGTATAACCTAAGGCTTGAGGAGAAATAGTCCAGCCTGAGTTGGTGCGGTAGGAGTCTTAGGAGGCACGTGTTAGTAAGCCCTGTAGTTTTCGTATAACCAATTTACACTATTGGCAACCATGCATTTTCAAACTCAAAGTACATACATATGAGGTGATTCAAAGTACTAAACAGTTGATCTTTTCAAATACAGCACTATGTCAAGAAGAGGACGTAGAGGTCGTCCTAGGAAAGTCATTCCATAGGTTTCCGAGCTTCCTGTAGTACCTGAGAGAGATGAGCACGTAGTTGGTTCCCCTACCGCCTTTATGAATCAATATCGACCTTGGTCGAATTTGGACCATCTAGGCAGCGAGGAGGGAGCTTAAGTGCTAGGATTGTTTACGGTAGAGCAGGTGGCATAGATTGCTCAGATAGTGGCCATAGTGTGCGTCGCGTCACCTTCGCCACCTAAAGAAGTTGAGAACCTAGGAGGTCGATAGAGAGTCTGATTGGGCGCGAGCCGTATCACGACAGTGGCGATCCAGAGGCAGCATGGTTATGGTTAGATAAAGTAAACAAAGTTCTGGGAGTTATAGGCTGCGGATGAAGCGAGTCTTGTTTTCAGTTTTCTGATGGAAGACAGGGCTGAGGATTGGTGGGATGCCGTGGATAGGAAATTATCTGATGGCATATCATGGGACACGATTTGACAAAGTTCATTAGCCAGATTCTTTCCTTAGAGTCATAAGGATTCGAAAATTGAGGAGTTCTTCAGATTAGAACAGAAGAACATGTCAGTATTCGAGTATGAGAAGAAGTTCTCAGAACTAGTTAGATTGGTTCCATATATTCAGGCTGATGAAGTCTTGAAGTCCAAAAGGTTTATGGTAGGATTGCAGCACCGGATCAGAGTGCATTTGTCTATGGTTCCTCAAAATAGATTTGGGGATTTAGTTGAGGCCGCTCTGAGAGTTGAGCAAAGTACTATAGCTATGTATCAGAGTAGGTAGGAAAATAAGAGGAGTGCACCAGGCACTTCCCCAGCAAACTCTGCGGATAGTCTGATAGAAAGAAGCGAGGGTAAGGTTCAGGAATTAGAAGTGCGGGTCGAGGCTATCTGATCCAAGTCGGTAGGGCTGAGTTGCTAAGCAGTGGCACCCAGTATTCCTCCCGTCACATCATACGTTTTGCGATAGAGTGTAAGAGATATAGTACAGGGTGTTTCCACTGTGGCCAGGAAGGCCATTTCATCAAGGAGTGCCCTCAGTTGATTGGTGGAGAGACATCGGTGGGCCGGCTAGCTACCCTGGCTGAGAGATGAGCACTCAGAGTCTTCGAGGAGAGGTTCCCAAATTAAAGTGTGTGCTTGACGACAGATTAAAGCGATCGTGGTAGAGCAGAGTAATGCGAGGGACCTGATGGGGGCTGTGCACCGGGGCGAGTTTATCTTTAATGACTCGACGGGATGCAGTACTCGGATCGCAGTCCAGCGGTATTATTTCTATCCTTGATCATGATGCATATACATTAGTGGACCTAGGAGCCACGCATTCATTTTAATCTAAGCCATTCTTAGATCGCTTTCAGATAGAGACCCAACAATTAGGGGGTCGTATGAGAGTTTCCTTTCTAGGCGGAGATCACGGTGTTCCGGGGCGGAGTGAGTCAGGAGGATAGGAGGGAGTTAGGTGGGGACGGGGTTCTCGGCGGTTGTAGCTTTAGATATGAGGGACTTTGATGTGGTTCTCAGCGTGGATTAGCTATCTCTCCATAGAGCCACTGTAGATTGTTATAAAAAGGAAATAAAGTTGCATAGGCCAGGGAAATTGGAGGTTAAGTTCGGGAAAGTAGAGTTATCTTCGATGATCATCATGGCGACGCAAAGAATCAGTTTATCAGGGTTACTTGGCTTAATAGTGGAACCCAGGAAGGAGGAGACTATGAGGTGGATGAGATTCCAGGTTGTTAGAGAGTTCCCGGATGTTCCCGGATGATATTGCGGGATTACCTCCGAGGAAGGAGGTGGAGTTCACCATTGATTTGATCCCGGGGGTAGGCCATTAATTCCTCACTAAGTGGCTCCTGCGAGAGTTGAGGGCTTAAAGCTCAGTTAGAAGAATTATTAAGTAGAGGTTTATTCGGCCGGGCATATCACACATGGGAGCTCCAGTTCTCTTTGTGAAAAAGGAAGATGGGAGCTTGTGGTTGTGTATAGATTACAGGCAATTGAATAGAGTTACCATCCGCAATCAGTACCCACTCCTTAGGATCGATGAGTTATTCGATCAACTCCAAGGGTCTCGAGTATACTCCAAGATAGATGTTGACTGGACCATATGATGTACACAAATTTATGACGTTATCACCAAAGGACTATTATCACAATCCTGGCAGCCTTGATAAACTTGGCCGGATTGAGTATATTTCACAAGTTCATAACACAATTACCAAAGGAATATTGTCTAATCCCTGGAAAAACTGCGCCATAAAACTTGTTGACCACTTATATGAATTGATATGGATCAAAACACCTATTCAAATTTATGACTTATTACCTAAGGATTATTATCTAGTCCTCAGTAATAAAACCATTAAACTTAGTGGTTTCTTTAGCTATAGTGTTGATTAAAAGATATTTCATAAAGTAAACCATTTTCTTTGGTTTTGATCAGTATCTGCAAGTGCCTGATTGAACAAGTTGTAAGTGGATTTGATCTAGTTATCGATCCCACGAGATCTCGAGGAATTTTTCAATCAACTACCCCGACTACTTAAGCTCAGTACTATTTGGATGATAATACGATATTGGGATTTTGGCTTTGAAAGCACGAAAATAATGAAGTAAAAAAGAAAGAATGAATGAATAACAAATAGTTCAGATATTGAAATATTAAAATAGCAAATTTAGATTGAAACGATTATCTCTAAAAGAAAACATTGAATAATCGACTATTGTGAAGAATCAATTCCCTTTGTACAATCTTTGTAACTTTTTGCTTTACGAACTGATTTTAATACTAGTCAAGGAATAAGATAGTGGTGGATCTCTCCAAATTACAGTTCATCATCTCACCTTCTTTGTTTCTCTCGGGATTGGGTTAGATATACTTTTAAATCTGGTAGCCTTCATTGCGGTGTTTTCTTATAATGCTTCATACCCCGACATGGGTACGCAGGCGAGCTCCTTAGAGCATAGTCATTGCGAGGAGGTTTACCTTTATGCGGTTCCTCATCCTCAAAATTCGACAGTTTACTCTTTCCTTGATTAGATCCTTGCTATGCGGGATGAATTCACTGTCGAATTGAGGTGAACTCTACGCATACCCAAATTAATACTTCGCTCCAACTCATTCGGTTGGCGAAGGGATGTATTGATTTAAGTATACGAACTTCACGATCGATGCTGTCTCGGGTTCCATATACCTTCCCGAAATTGTTTCGTAATCTAAGAGATGCCCTTCTCTTGTGTGTCACTCAGAGGCCTCCTGGAAATCGATTGAAACAATCTAGTTATAGATCTGAGAGACTAGCGTTTAGGATCAATTCAGAAAAGCAAAACAAAACCCACGACAAGTCGATTTAATATCGAAGTTCGGCAATAATGAATAAAATCTGCGGGAAGATAATTTCGACAATAACGTCATTTCAATGGAACGGGTTTCTAAATTTTGATTATACCATACATTGAAACTGTGATCAAGAAAACCCTTGTAAATCGGGAAGCTGGGTGTTAAAAATCCCAAAATTTATGCAGGTGAACTTAGAACAGTAATTTGAAGAAATATAAATGCGCATTATTTAAATCCTTTCTGACTAACGTTCGAATCAATTAGAGCAGAAATACCAACTAATCTAATCCCCTAAAATAAAATGGAAAAAAAGCAGAAAGAAAAGAAAAAGAAAAGAAAGAAAAAATAAAAATACGAGACCCGTGACCGGATCTCTCTTTAAAGTCGCCCCGAAATTTCGCTTCTTCTTCTGTTTGCATATTTATAGGAGTTACGAAGTTGGGCCTAATTTGATGCATTTCTTTTTGGACTTTAGTTCGCGGCGTGGCCGTCTGTCGCGACGCCAGGCCCACGTCGCGACATACATTCTTAATCGCTGATCCTTGCCGCGTGGCTCACATGGTTCGCGACATGTCTTAAGTGGCGGGTGTCGCGGCGGCAGTCTTCTTCGCGACCTCTTCTCATTTAGAAACTCACGTCGCGGCGGCTTCTTGCGTCGCGACCTTACGGTCCTTGCGATTGTTAGCCATGACGGCTGGTGTTATCATGACTTCCATTCATTACAATTGTTGTGCGACGACTGGCGTTATCGCGACCTCGAGTCGCCGTAATTGATGTCGCGACAACCAAGTGTTGTCGCGACCTTATCTTCTGTGGAATTGTTGTCGCGACAACTTTCTCCTTACAAACTGATGTAGCCAACATACGATCGCGGTGTTGATGTTGCATTTGCATCGGATCTTCAGCGACATTATGTCTTAACTTCTTCTTGATTCACGGTTGTTTAACCTGGTTTCAACCATCGGCTCATTTGTTTTCAATTGGCTTCATTTGCATTTGGAGTTTCAGTATAACCTGAATGCGCATTTTGATTCTTTGTCAAAGCTTAGCGACGCGGTCCTTTCACTTTATGCGTCGTTCTTTACTTTGCTTCATCCCATTATATCGTTCTGCTGGCCACGTGCTGCTCCTTTTCTTTGCCAATTTCTGCTTTCTTTTGGATTTCACCCGCTGCCACGAAATTGGTGAAGTTATTCAGTTCCCTGCATACTCATCGATCTTTTATATAAAAATTAATCGGAAAAATGGGCGAAAATAGGTGCTTAAGCTCATCAAATCCACGAACTTAAATTTTGCTTGTCCCGACAAAGAAAAGATTGTTTATCCTCAAACAAAAGGACATTTTTCTGTTCTATTTTGCAGTTGCAACCAATTTAATTGAAAGACTAGAAATTGCACTCTTTTACGTAATTCGAAACACAGTCGAGGATCGAGTTAGTTTCTACTCAATCAGGTGTACATAACGAAATTGTTGAATCTGTTTTACAAACAGTATAGTTAAGTGATCCTGCTGAAATGTAAGTTATTTTTCTTTCTCATCTCCTTAATGAGTCAGTTAACCCTTAGAGGATGTTCACAATTTTGATCTTTTTCTGATTTTCCAAATTCCATAGGCTTGTTGTTCATATTGATCTCCACTAATGTAGGTAATTACAACCTTCAAGATTAATCGGAGTCTTTTGGGCTTGCCAATGTTAGGCTTAGGTAAGGAGTAGGATGGATGGGATTTTAAGTTAAGATTACCAATACTCCTTTTTCATACTTCACTCACATACTGCTCCCTTTTTTTCTCCTTGTAGTTTCTTGAATAAACTCCTGAACTTCATGTTTGGATACCACGATGATTTTCACTCTATTCGAAATTGTATGTTCCCATTTCTCATTCATAATTCAAATTGGGGAATTTTTCTTTTTCCATCGCCATTCAGAAATAGTGCAATGTTTTGTCTTCTTAGGCTTTCTAACACTCTTAGCGAACTTTGGGTTAGTAACTCCCATACCATATGGCATTAGGGTACTAGGTGTTGAAACACCCCTAACAACTTAATTGTTCAAGAGAGTCAGGCCACAAGACAAAACCTATTCCCTTGAGCTTTCTTTTCCGCTGTATTTTCTGATGTAGATCTTTTTCTCTTTTTTCCCTTTTTCTGTATTTTCTCCTTGAGTTCCTAAAAAAATTTACACTCCCCCAAACTTTATTCCTTCTTTTCTTTTTGAGTTCTTTGGTAATCACGGGTTTGTGATTGATTCCTTAGGATGGAGTTTAGAGGTCATTATTGGCTTATTTGAAAATAAGGCTTGATCTGGCTCAATTTCTGGAACTAAAGTATAGCCATCCCAGCATATGAATAGGGATAGCTAGAATGGCTCAAACTTTCGAGGATAGCTGCGTCATTTCTTGTTGGTTGTATCACCTAGGATTTTGCCTTGATCAATAATCTAACAAGTTCTAGAATTTGAGTGGATTAACTGTGACTAACCCTGAGGATTTTCTTGACTCATATCAGTTGATGAGAATTCAAATGATGATATGTTCAACAGGTTTCTTGACTCACTGTTAATACCACAAACTCAAAAAAAATTGTTTTGTTCCTTCAATTATATAACCTTCCTTATCTTGGACTTATCAGAAAAATTCAAACTAAATCACAATTTATGTTTCAATTAAATTGCCTGTCATTTGGCTCTTATTTTGCAGTTTACAGATTTATTCAATTGACTCCCAAAATCAGAAACTAAATTGAAACAGAAACACAACTCATATATCATGAACACCTAACTTGCAAATCAGAATGAAATCTATTCAAATATCAAACATTTTGATTTACAATCTTTTTCCTTACAGTTACACTGTATCTAAGTTCGAGAAAATACCCTTTATTTCTTGATCTAAATCCCTATATCTTCTTTAGAAAGTTGCAGCTCCCGCTTCAAAATTTTGCTCATCAGACCTTGAGCTCCTCTAAGAGTGATTCGGCTCTTAACAAGGTTGTGCAACAAATTGGGGCTGTCTCTCCCTTTTTCTTTGGAGCTTCTTGGTTGATGGATTCTAACTAATCCATATTCCCCTTCCATCAACCATTCTTTTATTGCACGTTTTATGGAATAAAGAATGGAATTTATTTATTTTGACTCATTCATTCCATAAAACTTGTGTTCAAACCCTTGGAGCTCTTCTTTTCTCTCATTCTCCCTTCTCTCCATTTTCTTGTTCGTTTTCTTCCCATCGTTTTCCCATCTTTTTATAGTGAATTTCGTTTCTAGGTAAGAACAACCATTTATTCTTTCTTTTTATTTTCTCTGAATGGATTAAATGGGATTCCTGAACATAATACGGTGTTCAACGGTTCGTTGTTTTGATAGAATTTGAGCGTTTTTTATAAACTCATTAATTTCCCTACGATTATTCCCCTCGAAGTGGAGTGTATTAAACACATTGGTTATTCAGATTTGAATTTACATTTACTTGCACTAATCATTATTTATTACTCTATTTATTTGCGCTCGCCTTGTTTTAACTTCAGGCTGAGAATGTGTGTTGTCATTATTTTAGGGCAAAATAGAAAACTGCCCAGCTGGCAAATTTCCCTCTTTTGTCGTGACAACTTACAACTTTGTTTATCGCGGCAATGAACTATAGGAGAACGAGTAATCTTAAAATTTGCGACCTAAGGTGTTTCATTTAAGATGTCGCGACCATCACTCTTTTGAAGGAATTGCTCTTGTCGCGACATAAGTGTTTTGTCGCTGACATTCGCTCTATTTTCTTCCTTCAATTTGACTAAGTCACGACATCAACACATTGCGACATCGGTTTAATCGCGACGGAGTTTAATCCTTGAAACCTAGTCTACCTTTGCCTTAAATTTAATGAGTGAGCTTTTCATTCTTTATCAATTCTCAAATTCGATTATCGACTAAATTGATTCCCACACGACAATTCAACATATATTCTATTCACTTTCCACGAGAATTTGTATAGGGAAAGAATGCTCCCCCTTTCTCAAAAAGCTCCTTCTGCCAATTCTTTGGGTTATCACAGAATTGTCTCCTTCTCTCCTTCCTTTGCACTTTTGCACACGCATTCTGCAACATTTACATAAAGGATTTAATTAAACAAAAATTAACTTCTCAAATACTTACTAATCATTACATCAACTAGATAAAAGAAAGTCAAGGTGAATTACAAAAAAATATTTAGAGTAAAAGGAACAGCGAGGATCAAATTTCTATGGTGCCTCCCATGGTACCTCCGTCAACTGCTTTCAGTTTTGAGTCCTTAGTTGGACTTGCTGTTTTGATTTTCTTTCCTCTCAATGAACCAGCTGTAACTCTTCTTTTCGTTCTTCCTTGCTTTGATAATGCTTCAGTCTTTGTCCATTGACTCTAAATTCCTCCCCAGCATCAGTCTTTAATGTTACTGTTCCAAATGTAGTGCTTGACATCACTATCCATCCACCTTGATTTCAACTCACGAGAGCAGTCTTAATCTGAGTTAAATAACGAACTCGATCCCCTTGCTGAACTATTTCCTAAGAATCAGCACAGTCCTTATTTTGTTTCTTTGTCTTGTGTTTGTAGATCTTAGCATTATCCTAGGCTTCATTTCTCAGTTCTTCCCGTTCATTCAGTTGAAGGAATCTCTCTTCTCTTGCCATTTTGAAATCGAAATTCAGCTTCTTGATGGCCCACATAGCCTTGTATTCTAATTCAAAGGGGTGACTATAAGCCACCGATACCAATATATGGGGACATCCCAATGGGAGTTTTGGATACGATCACCAGGCCCAAAGTGCATCATCAAGTTTGGAAGACCAATCCTTCCTGCTTGAACTTACAGTCTTTTCCAGGATCCTTTTAATCTCCCTGTTGGAAATTTCTGCTTGCCCATTAGTCTGGGGATGATAAGCTAGGCTCATTATATGTTTGATCCCATATCTACTCATGAGCTTTGCGAAAATTTTATTTACCAAAAGTAACCCCCATCAGCGATGATAGTCACAGGTATTCCAAATACCTTTCGATATCTTCTTTTGCAGGAAACTCCTGTTGTATTAACATCATTTCTTGAAGCTGACTATGGCTTCCACACCCATTTAGAAACATAATCCCTTCTTTAGCGGTATATACAATTTCAAGTGATTGTGAAGGGTCCAATGAAATCTATCCCCCAGACATCAAAAATTTGCACCACCAATATGCCTCTTAGGGGCATTTCATTTATGTTGCTAATATTTCCAATCTTTTGGCATCTATCACATAATTTGATACATTGATATAGTCCACACAAAGCGGTTGGCCGCTAAAATCCCGATTGGAGTATCTTATGAGATGTTCTTTCTCCAGAAAAATGACCCCCATATGGTGATGCGCCCAGCATTCATTCATAATTCTGCTTTGTTCACCCTCTGGCTGTCTGTATAATCATATCGGGCGCCTCTTGGCAATGAATGGTCATCCCATATACTTCTCTTTGTGTGATCACAGGCTCTTTTACATTGGTGGCTCCAATTCAGGAAGAACTTCTCCACAAGCTAAGTAATTCACAATATCAGCATACCATGGCATTTGGAATGACAATTGAAATAGTTGCTCATCTGGGAAATTCTCTCTTAGTCTTATCTCCTCTCTTACACTTGTTCTTTGCAATGCGGACAAGTGATCAACTATCACATTGTCACATCCCTTTTTATCTCTAATTTCCAGATCAAACTCTTGCAGTAGTAGCACCCACCGTATCAGTCTTGGCTTAGCTTCTTTTTTTGACATAAGATATTTGATGGTTGCATGGTCTGTGTGAACGATAACATGGGATCCCAGAATGTATGGCCTGAATTTCTCGCAAGCAAACACTATGGCTAGCATCTCATACTGATTATTGGAATAGTTTTCTTGTGCTTCATTGAAGGTTCTTCTAGCATAGTATATGGCTCTGAATATTTTCTCCTTTCTTTGCCCCAATACAGCCCCCATTGCGAAGTCAAACGGCATCGCACAATTACTTCGAATCCACGATCCCCGATACGAGGTGGCCATGATAGGTGCTTGAACCAATCTGATCTTGATTTCTTCAAAGGCAGCCTTGCAGGAATCATCAAAATTAAACTTTGTGTCCTTCTCCAGTAATCTGCATAGTGGTCTAGCTATCCTTGAGAAATCTTTGATGAATCTCCTATAAAATCCAGCATGCCCCAAGAAACTCCTTATACCTTTTACTGTTGTGGGAGGTGCTAAGGTTTTGATAATGGAAATCTTGGATTGGTCCACTTCTAGCCCTGTAGCAGAGATTTTATGACCAAGAACAATACCTTTTGTCACCATGAAATGGCATTTTTCCCAATTCAATGTTAGGCTGACATCTTGCATCTTTGGAAGTCTTGTTTCGAGGTTGCTCGACCTTTGTTCAAAGCGGACCCATGCTGTGAAGTCATCCATAAAAATCTCCATGACCTGAGACCAAATCTGAGAACATCGACATCATACATCTCTGGAAAGTAGCAGGGGCATTGCATAGCCCAAATGGCATCCTTCTGAAAGCAAAGGTACCATAGGGGCATGTAAATATAGTCTTTTCTTGGTCCTCTGGTGCAATTGCAATTTGGTTATAGCCTAAATATCCATCCAAAAAACAAAAATGATGATGTCACCTTTGCTTTGTCTGGCATCTGATCAATGAAGGTAAGGAAATGATCTTTCACGATTCTTTGTATTCGACTTCACGTAATCAGTAATATTCTCCATCCACACATCCTTTGTTCTTGTTGGAATCAATTCATTTTTGTCATTGCGGATTACAGTAAATCCACCTTTCTTTGGAACCACATGGACTGGACTAACCCAAGGACTGTACGAGTACATAGATAAAACCGACGTTTAACTGTTTTGAGTACCTCCTTCTTGACTACCTCCTTCATGACTGGATTCAATCTCCTTTGATGTTCAACAGTTGGTCTTGCACTCTCTTCTAGAAGTATTTTGTGCATGCATATTGATGGACTGATACCTTTTAAATCTTCCAATAGATCATACTGGAATCTTGCTTGGAATTTCAACAGAGCATTTCCTCAGCATCACTAAGTCGCGAAATTATTCTTTGGTTTGTTCTTTAGCGCTCCGGAGTAAGCATACTTCGTAACAGCAGCTCTTTTAAAACTAGCCCTTCTTCCTGGTTTCTTGATGAAATTCCTTTTCTTCATTTTGTCTCTTTGTTTTATCCCATTTTGTTCAAGACTCATCACCTTTTCAGTAGAATGTAAATTGATGTGAAAATCTGAATCAAAACCTTCAGGATACTGGAAATTCATCTCTTTTTCATTGATTGAAAGTTGGTCATTACAATCATAGTAAAAATCAGAGTTGTTGACGCCATCTTCCTCTTGACTTGATATCCTCCTTTCTATATCTAAATTCTTAAACTACAGTTAAATTGGAAGTCAGCTGTCTCTTCTCAACTGCGAGCTTGAGAGTCTCATGCATATCGGTCGAGGCACTCCGGTTGCACTAGAGCTCGAGCACGGAGGGACTTGTGAATCTTCCTCCATTATCGATTATGATGAAATTCGACTGGAAAAATAAGTGCACACCTTGACCCAGCACATCTTCTATGATTCGAGTTTTATGGAGTTCTATACGCCATTTGGAGGTGACAGTGGTGGGAGTAATCTCCCAAATTTGCTTCTTGTGGCCAATTAAGGCTAATTAAATTTATGCGCTGAGTCCTGGAACTCAAACTCTCAATGGTGCAGGGAATGATCGAAGCTCCTGGATCCTTCATCTTTTCTAGTAAGCCTCTCTTGATCACAGCGCTGCAAGTTGCAGTCAAATTCACAATTCCTTCTTCAGCAATCTTCCTCTTTTTGCTCGGTATGTCTTTCAAAAATTTTGCATAAAGTGGCATCGAGTAACCATACATGAAAGGCATGCTGATCTCGACACGAAGGTCTTTAAGAACCTTGCAAAAATTTGTTCCTCTATCTTTGATTTCTACGACCTGCGTGGAAATGGGATGCAAGGCGATTGTGCAGGTCTTCTTCTTGCTTCCTTCTTCTCTACAGTTGTTCCTTCTTTCTTTTCCCACTTCCGGTGTTTATTGATTTAAGGCCTTCCTCTCCTTGGTTGCTTTCATCTTTTCTTTCTTTTTCTCAAGTCTCCCGCCAAGGTTGCCTGACCATGGAGTCTTTTGGATTCTTCATATGGCGGGAAGGCATCTTTCATCTGGTTTTGCGGGTTTTAGAGCCCGATTGCCTTATTTGTGTTCGGAGTTCTTGAGGAGAGCATTAGTAGGTCTTCGAAAAATTTGAGAATTTAGCATTTGGAGGCTTCCAATTATACAAACTTTTTATTCAAGAGGTTTTCATGACTTCTTGTTGTCCCCGTAATTACGACATTGCTCTTCAAATGGTTGGGCTCTCCTCTGACCCTGGTAATCGTTTCTATTTTCACCTCCTTGCTGCTGCTGTAGGAACCTAGGTGGTTGCTGATATCCTTGTTGAGGATTCTATCCATGCCTTGGGCCTTGTGAAGCCCCTCCACAATATGAAAAATTTTCATGGTTCCTCAGTGCTGGATGATAGTGTGTTGGCAGGTTAGAATTTGGTTTGAAGTGATAACTTCTTGGCTCTCCCAAGTACTTAACCTCCCTCGGCATCATCGCTTGGAGTTCTTCGGTGGTACCTCGGCCCTTCCCTCTAATAGTTCCCTCTCAACTGCTCCTATTTCATGAACAGTGTGCATCTTCCTCTCTTGTATCCATTCTATTCATGATGGGCGTCCGAAGCAGCCTCATGGTTGTCATCTTGCTCGGCTCCATGATTCCTCTTCCTCTGCCAATCGACCTTGAAAACTACGTGGAGCTTTCATATTGCATTACTTGAGTCCTCGATCAGATCTCTTGCCTCTTCAGCACTTTTACGTTTGAATGCTCCACAGCATGAAGCATCAATAATACCCTTAGATGTATCATTCAGAGCATGATACACTATGTTCATCTAGGTCTTTATATCTATTCCATGAATTGGACACCTCTTCAGCAACCTTTTGAATCTTTCCCAAGCTACGTAAAGGCTTTCATCTTCCCCTTGCTGAAACACAATTATCTCCCTCCTTCTCTCGGAGGTAGTGGCGGAAAGAAATCCACCGGTGGAAGCCTGGCTCCTCCCAGTATCAAACGAACCATATAGCGAGATTCATACCATCTGTAGGCTGCTTTGTATCATTAGAAAATGGGAATAAATGCAATTTTATGATATAGGTCTCGCCCGTTCAGCTTCTGCGTGTTTGCCATTCTAAAGAAACCTTCCCGGATGCTGATTTGGAGTGTACATGGGATAATGGGATGACCCAGTAACTTTGTTATTCTTGAACCATTGTCAGTCTTGCCAGGTTCAAAATTATTTGCATCAACTGTAAGCTGTCTGATTGCAGAGTATTCATCCTGAATAATTGGTCTCCAGAAATCCTCCATTGTATTAGTGATTGAAGGCCTTCTATTTTATTAGATTTGTCCTTCGATCACAGTCTTATGCCCTGTCTTGCCATAGTTGAGTTTTTCGACCTTTTACTTTTCAAACTAAGTGTTCTTTCCTAGTTCGATTATCTATTTGGAATCGGATCAGTCATTCTGTTTCCTATGCATTAAAGTTTTCGCAAATCAAAACACACTTACATTAATAGAGGATTAGTCGAATGACAAATATTTTCAATATGGCTTGTTAAAAGTTAATTAGGCAAAAATAACCCTTTGCTTTGAAAAACTATTTTGTTCTTTTTCTTTTAAATGTCCAAATTATCATTTCCTTCTTTCGTCAAAGATATTGATCTACTATTCTTTCCGATCCGTAGCGCCGTAAAACTTGTTAGCATTTGGACCGTATGATGTACCTGGAATTTGAGCGTTATCACCCGAAGGACTATTATCTAATCCTAACCGCGGCGCGATAAACTTGTTGGCCGGATCAGTATGTTCACAAGTTCACTTACAATTACCAAAGGACTATTGTCTAATCCTAGGAAAAGCTGCCGTAAAGCATTGACCACTTCTATGAATTGATATGGATCAAAACACCTATTAATTTATGACTTATTACCCGAAGTTATTATATAGTCCTCGATAATAAAACCATTAAACTTGAGTTTGGGTTTCTTTAGCTATAGTGTTGATTAAAAGATATTTCATAAAAAGAGTAAACCATTTTCTTTTGTAGTTTTTGATCCGATTATCTTTGCAAGTGCCTGAATCGAACAAGTAGTAAATTGGATTTAAGTCAGATATCGATCCCGAGATCTCGAGGAATTTTCAATCAACTACTGACTACTTGACTCCACACTATTTGGACGTGTCTGATAACCCAGGATTTTGCTTTGAAAGCTAGAAAATAATGAAGTAAAAAGAAAAATGAATGAATAACAAATGAATTGAATATTGAAATATTAAAATAGCAAATTTAGATTGAACAGTTATCTCTAAAGAAAACATTGAATAATCAGCTATTGAAGAATCAATTCCTCTGACCTGTCTTGTAACTTTTTCTTCCCGAACTCTGATTTTAAAACTAGTCCAAGGAATAAGATAGTGTATTTGGATCTCTCGAACCCAGCGGATTCATCATCTCACCTTAAGCTGTTTCTCTCGAACCACGATTGGGTTAGATGCTACTTTTAAATACGTAGCCTTATTAAGGTATTTTCTTTCTCCATACCCACAACATGGATTGCAAGCACGAGGCATCCTTAAAGCATAGTCATTACGAGGAGGTTTGCTCTTGATTCCTCATCCTCAAAATTAGAACAACCTCTTTCAGCCCAGTTAGATCACTTGCTAACACGGGATCGAATTCACTATTCGAATTGAGGTGAACTCTCTGCATACTTAAATTAATAACTCACTCAACTCATTCTCGGTTACAAGCGAGAAGAGGATGTATTGATTTAAGTATACAGATCACATTAGATCAGCAATATCGAGTTCCATATACCTTCACAGAATTATTCCTTACTCTCGGGAATGCCTTCTGCATGTCACTCGGAAGGCCTCACGAAATCGAGAGATGGAAACAATCTCGTTATGGGTGAGGAGGCGCGTTGGGATCAATTCAGAAGAAAACAAGCAAAACCCGGCAAAATTCGATTTAATATCGAGTTCAGCCATAATGAATAAAATACTGCAGGAAAGATAATTTAGCCAGTAACGTCATTTCAATGCATTGGTTTCTAAATTACTGATTATACCATACATTGGCTTGCGATCAAAGAAAACCATTATAAATCCCGAAGCGGAGTGTTAAATCCCAAAATTTATCTGAATTCAAACAACTAGGCAGTAATTTGAAGAAATATAAATGCGCATTCAAGCTAAATCGCTACATTGGTCGAATCAATTAGACGAAAATACAAACTAATCTAATCTAAAATAAAATGGAAAGAAAAGCGAAAGAAAAATAAAGAAAGAAAGAAAAAATAAAAATACGAGGGCCTTGGCCACTCCAGGATCTCTATTTCAGAGTTGCCCCCCATTTACGTTTCTTCTTTTCTTTGTTGCATATTTTTAGGGTTACGAGTTGGACCCTAATTCGATGCATTCTTTTTGGACTTTAGTTAAGCGGCCCGATGGCGTCTTGTCGCGACACTTCGGAGCCCTCGTCGCGACATGCATTCTTTGTCGCTTGATCCTTGTCCACGAGGAGCCTCTATGTAGTTGTGACATGCCTTAGAAATGAAATTTGGTGTAAAGCGGCAGCTTGATCTTGTCGCGACCTCTTCTCATTGAAACTCACGTCGCGTGGCCTCTTGATCTCGACCTTACGGTCCTTCTGCCGGTGATGTAGCGATAGCCTGGTGTTATCGCGACTTCCATTCATTACAATTGTTGTCGCGACAACCTGATGTTGTCGTGACCTCAAGTCTTCGTCATTGATGTCGCGACAACCAGGTGTTGTCGCGACCTTATCTTCTATGGAATTGTTGTGACAACTTTCTCATACAAGCGATGTAAAGCGGCGCCTGATGTAGTGTTGATGTTGCGGCATCGGATCTTCGCGACATTGTGTCTTCTTCTTCTTCAATTCCTGGTTGTTTAACTTGAAGTTTCTTTCACTCCCAGCTCATTTTGTTTTCAATTAAGCTTCATTTGCGACTGGAGTTTCACTGATGTAACCTGAATACGCATTTTTATTCTTTATCGAAAGCCGACATACGGGTCCTTTCATCTTTATCGTCGTTCTTGCCTGCTTCATCACATTATATATCGATTTTGCTCGGCCACATTACCGCCGTTTTACTACAATTTACCTTTCTTTTGGATTTCCTGGCACGCACAAAAATTTGGTGAAGTTTATTCCAGATTCCTGCATATAAATCAGTCTTTTTATATAAAAATTAATCAGAAAAATGGACTGAAAATAGATGACTTTTAAGCTCATCAATAGACTTAAGGTCTGGGTATCATCAGTTGAGGGTGCAAGAGAGTGATGTACCTAAGACTGCATTCAAGACACGCTACGGGCATTATGAGTTTCTGGTGATGTTTTTTGGCTTAACTAATGCTCCGGCAGCGTTTATGGATTTGATGAACCGGGTATTCCAGCCATTTTTGGATAGGTTCGTCATAGTCTTTATCGATGATATCTTAGTGTATTCAGGTAGTTGGAGGAACATTGAGCCTTTGAGGATTGTGTTGCAGACCCTAAGGGAGCTACAATTGTATGCCAAGTTGAGCAAGTGTCAGTTTTAGCTTGATAGGGTGGCATTCCTAGTTCATGTGATTTCAGCTGAGGGGGTGAGTGTGGATCCCCATAAAATAGAAGCTGTTGTAAATTGGAAACCTTGCGAAAGAATGCTTCGGTCAAGCTTCCTTGGTTTAGCAGGGTATTACAGGAAGTTTGTTGAGGGGTTCTCCAAGATAGCAGCCCCACTGATCAAGCTGACAAAGAAAGATGTCAAGTATGATTAGGTGGATGCCTACCAATAGAGTTTTAAGGAGTTGAATCGTAGATTAACTTCAGCTCCAGTTCTAGCTTTGCCCAATGGGAGAGATGGGTTTGTGGTTTACAGTGATGCTTCTCGGCAGGGCCTTGGTTATCACGTGAGAATGATGGGGTGATTGCATATGCCTCTAGACAGCTGAAGAAGCATGAGGAGAATTACCTACACGACTTAGGAGCTTGCAGCATTCGTGTTGCTATGAAATGGAGCATTACTTATATGGTGTTCCTTGTAGGATCTTTGAGGATCATGAGTCTTCAATATATTTTCACCCAAAAGGAGTTAAACCTGAGGCAAAGAAGTTGGCTTGAGTTGATTAAGGACTACGACTGTACTATTGAGTACCATCTAGGAAAAGCTAATGTCGTAGTAGATGCCTTGAGTAGGCGGCCAGAGAGTTCTTTGTCTTACATGAGATCAAGTTATCTTCCACTATTGGTGGATCTGAGAGCTTTAGGGGTGATATTGGAGGTTGAGGATTCAGGAGCCTTATTATCCATTTCATGTTAGACCTCTCAGTGGGATCAGGTTCCTATGAGGCAGTCGCAGGATCCACAGATGATTAAGCTTAAGGAAGAGATAGAAAAGGAAGAGCGAGGTTCAAATTAGGATGACGGCATGATTAGTGAAGGACCAGAGAATGTGTGTGCAGAGTATGATGGTACGAAAGAGACATTATGGAAGAAGCACATTCACTGCACCTTACTATGCATCAGAGTGATACCAAGATGTACATGACTTTGAAAGAACATTATTGGTGGAATGGGATTAAGAGAGAGATCGCAAGTTTCGTCTTCAGGTGCCTAACCTGTCAGCAGGTGAAGGTAGAGCATCAAAGGCCCGTGGGGAAGATACAATTACTCCCTATCCCAATATGGAAATGGGAGAAGATCACTATGGAGTTTTGACAGGTCTTCCACGGACTCAGAGACAACATGATGCTATATGGGTGATAGTTGATCGATTGACGAAGTCTGCTCATTTTTTGATAGTTAATGTTGAAGATTCGTTGGAAAAGTTAGCCCAGTTGTATGTGGATGAGATAGTGAGACTTCATGGGGTTCCAATTTCGATATTTTCAGATCGAGACCCTAGGTTCACATCTAGGTTTTGGCCTAGTTTTCAAACAGCTTTAGGTACTCGCCTACATTTTAGCACAACATTTCATCCTCAGACAGATGGTCAGTCAGAGAGGACCATTCAGACGTTAGAAGGATATCTTTGAAACTTGTGTGATGGAAGTCAAGGAGTTAGGATACTCATTTGGCACTAATGGAGTTCGCCTACAACAATAGCTATTAGGCTAGTATAGAGATGGCTCCATTTGAGGCACTGTATAGTAGGAAATGTAGAATTTGCAGTGTCTTTGGGATAAGGTTGGTGAAGAGGCTAGTAGGCCACGAACTGGAGTGCGAGATCACTTTAGAAAGTAGAAGAGTTGTTCGTTGATAACAAGATATGAGATAGACAAAAAGTTATCTCTGGGACAAGCGCGAGAGACTTGCAATTCGAGATAGGTGACCGATTCTTTTTGAAGATTTCCCCTTGGAAAGGTGTTTTGAGATTTGGGAAGCGAGGCAAGCTTAGTCCGAGATGTATAGGACCGTATGAGATCATGAGCAAGGTGGGGCCAGTAGCTTACAAGTTGAAGTTACCCCCAGAGTTATAAAGGATTCATGATACATTCCATGTGTTGATGTTAAGGAAATATATCCCAGATCCTTCACATGTGTTGAGAGAGAAACGGTCTTGGCTAAAGGAATCGACTTGTAAGGAAACACAGTGTAGATTATAGATCGCAAGGAACATGTGTTGAGGAGTAAGGTGATTCCTTTGGATAAAGTCCTATGGAAGAAACATGAGAGAGAAGCAACTACTTGGGAGCCAGAGGCTCAGATGAGATGTCAGTACCCTCAATTATTTTCCGAATGAGGTATTTTCCTTCCCTTTGAATTTAGTTGTTTCATTTTGAGCACGACATGTTCTAAAGAGGGAGGATTTGTAACTCCTCGTCCCGAGAAGGTGTACAGTACATGTAACTGTAGGGGGCGCATATGTGCACCAAGTGCCATTGTCGTATTTTGGAGATGAAATTGTGAAATTATAGATTTATTTAACCTGAAATTTGGTACTAGAAGAAGGGTAAAATTGTAATTGATCAAAAAGGGTATGAAAGCCATAATGTGAGAAGATGGTATGCCAAAATAGAAATAACAAGAGTTGATGTGCAAATATTAAAGTGACTAAGCACTTAATGGAAATTAAGGTAAATATGAGACTATAAAAGGAGGGGAGACAAACAAAAAATCTCATTTGGTCTCATTTTGCTAGGGCTCCACGTTTGGAGAAGAGATAAAATAATAGAGGAAGAAGAGGAATAAGAAGAAGGAGAAGACCAAAAAGGTATGTCTTTGTCTTGGAATCATGTGTATTTTGGATTCCTAGGGTTTTTGACATGGAGATTAGTTGCTCCTTGTTCTAGGGTTTTTGGGAAAGATCATCCTAACCCTATAATTCATGAAGTTTTGTGGGTAAAACCTTAATTGGTAAAAATTAAACATGGAATCCATCAAAATACTATGGGTTGTATGAATTGGTGGACCTTGGGTTGAATTCTTGGGATTTTCACCTAGGGTTTGGTTATATGAGGCTCCAAACCACCAATTCAAGTGTTGTGAAGTTTGTTTTGGATGGACTTCATGTTGGTTTTTGAGGTATTATGGAATGGAGAAGTTGTATGAAGAATAATGGTACCACATCTTCCAAAATGGCCAGATTTTTGTAATTTCGCATATTTAAGCCTAAAGTCGTACACCGATAGTATGGGAACCTTAATAAATGATTAGAGTTCAAGAAAATTAAACGCACACGTGCACAACGCCTCGTGACGTATTCGTTGAGTGTGACTAAGTGCTATGAAGTACGTTAAGTTTATACGATTACCTGATGATTAATTTTTGCCGTATTAGATTCAGAGTGTGTAGGCTAAGCAAAGGCGGGAAAGTTGTGGAGTTGTGCTCAAGTTTAGTAAGTAGAAAGGTGAGTGTTCTAAACCTATTTTTCAAATACTAGTGGATTATTATAAACTGTTTTACATTGGTATTTAATGGTTTTGATGGTAAACCATATTTTAAAGTAAGCAATGAATTTAGCAAGCAAATAATGGTTTTGATTTAAACCATATGAAAAGCTTTCAAACCTTCAGTAATGGTTTGAAGTATTCAACCATACTTTTAAAAGCAACGAAGCAATGGTTTGAGTTGTAAAACCATATTTCAAAGAGCAAGCAAGCAAAAGTATATTTTCAAAAAACAAGCTAACTAAATCCTAGTTTTAAGCAAGCTATCTTAGGTCGAGTATTAGTATGTGCAGTGGTGTTAGGATATAATTCATGCATTTTTAGATTTGCTGGTCGACAAACTTAGTTCATGCATCACTGACATTTAAATGAGACCATAGCGCGTCTTCCGGAGTATATAGGAGTTAGCGTTAGCTAAATTATGTTGATGATGGACACGAGGTCAATTTCCACCATATTTCTTAGGAAAAGGGAATGGAGCGAGGCTCTTCCACAGGTGATTGATGAGTCCAAAAACTCATTAGATTTTTAAATCCACTGCAGGTTTATAATGAGAATAATGATGAATTATCTGCGGGGAAGCGATAATTAACTCTCTAAAAAAAAATTTGAGAGAGAGAGTAGTAGAAAAATGAAATAGAAATGTGAAATTGTTGATGAGAAATCAAATTTTAGAAAAAATCATAAGAAATCAACTGTATTAAGTAAATCAAACTAAATTTAAGTATTCGCGTGAGTGCGATTTTCAGCAACTCCAAGTCACGACATCAACAAATTTGGCTTTGAAAAAGAAACTAAAGAGTGAACAAAGCGAAGTCGACTGAAGAAGGAAGTTGAGACGAAAAATGGCTTAATTCGAGATTAAAAGAAGTGAAAGAAGAAGTTCATGCCAGCGACCATGTTTAGTGCCTTCGAACCAAGAGAATAATGATAATAGTGAAGTGCCACCCTTGAGGTCGCGATGAAGGTATCTCTGAAGCCACAAGAACCTGACCTTCTCAAGTAAAAGTCGCAACTAATTTTGAAAGAAAGGACTTGATCGCGACCTTGTGATATCGAATAACACGAAATTACGCGAAACTTCAAATCAGGCGACAAAGAATTAATGAAGAAGCGAGACGCCCGATGTCGCGACGCATGAGTCGCGACCCAGAATTGAAAGCTTAGCATTAGACATGGAGGTGTGACCTTGCTGAATAGAAGTTGCGTGAAAGGATTTCAAAAATTTGAACGCCAAATTCGCGGCGGTTAGAGCGGATGAGACGCCAAAACACTAAATAAGAAGATGCTCCGCGACTATTCTTGATGGTCGACGCCAGTTGCAAAGAAAGAAATTCGCGGCGTCCTTGGTGGTATGACATCAGTTTTAATAAAGAAGAAGGTCGCGACGCCCTTCAAAAGAGTTTGGCTATTAGCCGCAAAGAATGGAGGTCGCAAATATCATTTAGCCGCCGCTGAATATCATATCCAAGAGATGCCAAGACAAGTCACGACAAAAGAAAAGTTTCACGCACATCAAAAGAGCTCATAAGCATAACATTGAAGTCAATGACGCATGATTGAAGTCGCGACTTCAAAGAGCTCACAATGCGTAAAGGTGAAGTCGCTGACGTTATCTGGTCGCAACGATCGCCGCAAGTAAAGAAGGTCGCTGACGCCCTTTAGTGTCGCACATCGCACTGTGAAGATTGATATCACATCATTTAGCTTTCAAGGACATCAGACCTAAGAGATGCTGAGACAAGTCAAGCACAAACAAAGCCTCATGACATCACAAGAGCCTATAAGCATAACATTGAAGCCGTGACGAGGATTGAAGTCGCACCACAAAATATCATTACAGTAGGTAAAGGTGAAGTCAGCTATTATCGGCCAATGGTCGACATCAATTACAAGGAATGAAGGTCACGACATCAGTCAACTGTCGCGACATCAGATCCAAGGTAAGCACGCAGTCACACCAGATAAAGCTTATGCTGTATGAACAAAAATAAGTCACGACGCATGATTGAAGTAGCGACCTCAAAAGAGATCACAATGCAAAAAGGTGAAGTCGCGACATCAAAACAGCTCATAAGCAGAACAGTGAAGTCGCGACGAAAAGCAGGTCGCGACGCCGTCAAGGCCTGACACGTAAATGGAGTCGACATGAACAAAACAAATGGGCCAGCTTATTTTGAAACCACAAAGAAACATCGTTAGGGCCCAACTCAATCTCATAAATAAGAATGCATAAGGAAAGCAAACTTCGCGCTCGTAATCGAGAAGTCCGTAGCCTAAGGCTCGTATTTAATTTTCGTTTCTTTTTCTTTGTTTTGGCTTTATTTTCGACATTAGATTAGAGTTGATTGTTAGTTCATTTTGAATTTCGGATTCGGATGTTAGTCGTTGAAGTCAAGCCACGCGCGTAATGTTATTTTCTTCAAATTATCGTTAACGTTTAAGTCCAAAACAAATTTGAATCTCAACTGCCCAGCAGACTGACTATGATGTACACAAATTCTATGACGTTATCACCAAAGGACTATTGTCTAATCCCCAGCAACGGCGCCAATAAACTTGTTGGACCTGGACGAGCATGTCTCACAAGTTCATAACATTAACACCAATAAAGGACTATCGTCTAACTTAAAACCGCGCCATAAAACTTGTCGACCACTTCTATGAATTGATATGGATCAAAACACTTTATTCAAATTAATGACTTATTACCCAAGGATTATTATCTAGTCCGGCATTAAAAAACCATTAAACATGAGTGGGTTTCTTTAGCTATAGTGTTGATTAAAATATATTTCATAAAGAGTAAACCATTTTCTTTGTGGTTTTGATCCAGTATACTACAAGTGCACTGATCGAACAAGTAGTAAATTGAATTTAAGTCCACATATTGATCCTATTGTGAGATCTCAAGAATTTTTCAATCAATCATCTCAACTACTTAAGCTCCATACTATTTGGACGATAATACGATATGGGGATTTTGCTTTGAAAGCCAGAAAATAATGAAGTAAAAGAAAAATGAATGAATAACAAATGAATTGAATATTGAAATATTAAATGAAATGATTGAATAGTTTATTCTAAAGAAAACATTGAATAATCGCCTATTGTGAAGAATCAATTCCTACAAAGCATGTACTGTAACTTTTGCTTTTTGAACTACAGATTTTAAAACTAGTCCAAGGAATAAGATAGTGTGACAGGATCTCTCCAATCCCACTGCTCACATCATCTCACCTAAACTGCTTTCTGAACACAAGGTTAGATAACTACTTTTAAACTGCAAACTCTGTCGTATTTTTCTTCTCAATACTTCATACCCACATGGACTGCAAACCCCGAGCCTCAAACATAGTCACGTGCGCAGGTTTGCACTGCATCGTCTCATCCTCAAAATTGTAACAATTTACTCTTTTCTCGATTAGACTGCAACACGTGGATCGAATTCAATATTCGAATTGAGGAACTCCATACTTAAATTAATAACTCACTCAACTCATTCTCTGCTACAACAGAAGAGGATGTATTGATTTAAGTATACGTGTTACATTTAGATTAGTAATATATACCTTCCACTGTTCTTACCTTGAATGCCTTCTGTATCACTCGCAGGGCCTCCCGAAATCGAGCTAGAAACAATCTCGTTATGGGTACAGGAGACTGACGTTGGGATCGATTCCAGAAAACAAGCAAAACTAGCAAATCGATTTAATATCTGAAGTTCAGCCATAATGAATAAAATACTGCAGGAAAGATAATTTCTGACAATAACGTCATTTCAATGGAAGCCGGGTTTCTAAATCATCGATGAGGTCATATATTGGCTTGCCGATCAAGAAAACAACTGTGAATCGGAAACCGGTGTTCGGAATCCAAAATTTGTCCGAATTCAAACAAACTTGACAAAGAATTGGAAGAAATATAACCCATTCATCTAAATCTTTACGTTTAACGCTCAATCCAAATTAGAAACGAAAAATACAAACTAATCTAATCTAAAATAAAATGGAAAGAAAAACGAAAGAAAATGAAATACAGGAGCCTTCAAGAACTGATTCTCTTCAAGTCGCCTAACTCGTTTCTTCTTGCAACCGGCATTTATAGGTTCAAGTTGGTCCCTAATTTCGAGCGCATTTCGACTTAGTTAATCGCCCAAGAGATCGACATCGTCAGCATATCGATCTCGCCGCGACATCTCGTTTCTTGTCGCAGCCCGTTTCAGAGCTCTATGTGGTTGCGCATACGTCTTGCGAGCCGTCGCCGGCCAACTTGATCTTGTCGCCAATTCTCTCACCGAACTCACGCCGCGATACCATCGACGCTAAATCTCTTCTCGGTCCCAGAAGCCGATGTCGCTGACACTGTGTTGTCGCTGAATGATTCATTATAATTGTTGTCGCTGATAATTTGATGTTGTCGCCGACCTTATCTTATGGAACGGTTGTCGCCAACTTTCTCCGTAAACCGATGTCGCGATCGTCATGTAGGTTGATAAAGGCGACCGCATCCGCATGCCTGGCGATTGTGTCTTCTTTCTTCAATTCCTCGTTGTTTAACTTGAAGTTTCTTTCAATTCCTACCATTTTGTTTTCACTAAGCTTCATATTTGCGAATCGAGTTTCACCGAAGGTAACCTGAATACGATTTGATTGTCACAAAGCTTCACTATCCGGGTCTCTATCTTATGCTGCCGTCTGGCTGCCACCGCTTCAACCCCATTATATCAGTTCCGTCGCCACATTCAGCCTATTTACTGGCACTTCGTTCTTTGATTTCACGCATTTAAATTTGGTGAAGTTTATCTCATTCTGTGAGAGAATCGCTTTATATAAAAAATTAATCAAAAAATGGACTGGTGATATTCTTAAGCTCATCAAACTCCCCAAACTTAAAAATTTTGCTTGTCTCTCAAGCAAAGAAAAGAAAGATTTATTTGTCATCAAAACAAAGATATTTTGTCTACTTAGAAGGCAACCATCTTAATTGAAAGACTAGAAATTGCACTCTTTTCTGTGTATTCCGCCTTAAGTCCAGATCAAGGTTACTTTACCAATCAGTGTACATAACTAAAATTATTAACTGCTTTTACAAACAAGATAGTTAAGTGATCTTGCTAGCCAAGTTATTTTCTTTCGATCCCTTAATGAGTCATTAACGCTAGAGGATGTTCACAGCTTTGATCTTTTTCCATTTTCCAAACTCCATAGGTTTGTTGGGTTCATATTTATCTCCACTAATGTAGGTACTGAAACCAGGACTTCCACCAGCCTTTCAGCTTGTAATGTTAGGCTTGGGTATGTGAGGATGTATGGGATTTTAAGGTTAAGATTACCAATACTCCTTTTCCTCTTTTCACTACATACGTCTCTTTTTCTCCTTT
Organism: Tetrastigma voinierianum; assembly: GCA_016808115.1. Lineage (NCBI taxonomy): Eukaryota > Viridiplantae > Streptophyta > Magnoliopsida > Vitales > Vitaceae > Tetrastigma > Tetrastigma voinierianum. The sequence goes on from JAEQBH010000300.1 coordinate 351,607, forward strand.
GTAGTTTCTTGAATAAACTCCCAAACTTCATGTTCGGGGATAACTACATTGATTTCCTCTATTCGTAACTCGTATAAGTTCCCATTTCATTCATAATTCAAATTGGGGAATTTTTCTTTTCTATCGCCATTCGAAATAGTGCAATGTTTTGTCTTCTTAGGCTTTCAAACACTCTTAGCTAACTTGGGTTACTAACCCATACCAGATGGTACAGGTACTAGGTGTGAAACACCCCTAAGAACTTAATTGTTCAAGAGAGTCAGGCCACAAGACAAAACCTATTCCCTTGAGCTTTCTTTTCCGCTGTATTTTCTGATGTAGATCTTTTTCTATTCTTTCCCTTTTTCTGTATTTTCTCTTTGAGTTCCTAAAAAAAACTTACACTCCCCCAAACTTTATTCCTTATTTTCTTTCGGAAGTTCTGCAATCACAAAGTTATTCAACATTGATTCCTTAGGATGGGTTGGGGTCTTTATTGTCTTGGCTTGGAAACATGCTTGTTTTGCTCAATTGAACTAAAGTTTATGCATCAAGATATGAATAGATGGCTAGAATGGCTAAACTTTCCAAGGATGGCCTCGTACTACTTTTGTCGTTGTATCACCTAGATTTCGCCTTGATCAATACTCCAATGTTTCTAGAATTTGAGGGATTAACTGTGACTAACCCCGAGGATTTTCGACTACGCTTGATGAGAATTCAAGTGATGATATGTTCAAATGTGCTTCGACTCACTCGTTAATAATTGGCAAACTCAAAAAAAAATTGTTTTTTTCCTTCTCAATTGTATAACCTTCCTCTTATCTCGGGACTTATCAAGAAAATTTCAACCAAATCGCAATTTATGTTTCAATTAAATTGCTCACATTTGGGCCTTCTTATTTTGCACTCAGATTTCTTGTTTATCCTTTCATCTTAATCAATCACCTCAACTCGGCTCATATTATGATATGTCGCATTTTTATTCCCTGAAAGCGCAAATTCATCGTTATTCTTATAACAATTAAAGCAAAAAGTAACACACAATAGCTTTGAATTCAAACACATCAAACAAATTCTGGTTTTATTCATAAGAATGCAGTAAATCAAGTGAGAACAAAAGGATAGGAATGAGGAGGGATTTATAACCACAAAAGGTTCATTTTTTTCTTTTCTGTTTAGAGGTAAAGATGTCTGGGGGATCTAGATCAAGGGTAGCAAGGCTGGGGTCGAATTCTGGAAATTTCATTTCCCTTCTCTTCTTTCTCTTGGCATTCTCTTTTTCTGTCTGCTCTTCCAGGACCAATTCATTTGTGAGATCCACCTTGTCATTCAGTTCATCCTGTCTCATTCCTAGTATGTTCATGTTGTTCTCCATTGAAGTCATGACTTCCTAAAAATTCTGGCTAGGATTATTATTGATCAAGTCCGCATTTTCCACGCATTTTTCTTCTATAGCATCATTGTCATCTAGCACTTTATCTCTATCCACCATCTTCTTTCCCTCGAAGTCCTTGACAAATGACATATAAAGTGAACTTAAACCCTTGATATGCTCCTTGTCCTTGCTTCTTGTTCCGCATCCCTTAATAAGTTTCAGAGTTAAGTATCTCGAATTAAACTGGTCATTGTAGAATGCTTCACGACCGAGTTTCAACTTCTTCAAGATCTCGATCTCTCTTCCATTTCTTTTCTCGAATTTTTCTTCTTTATGCTCCATAATCTTTCCCAAATTGCTCCTCTCTTTTGACATTTCTTCTTCCTATTTATTTTCCTTTTCATCAATTTACCAAACATTCTTCTTCTCTCGTAGTTCCTCCCCACCGGCTCGATCTCTTCTTTTTAATTCTGCCTCATATGTTTCCTCTCTAAATTGCTGCTAAATTCTCCATTTCTCCTCTCTTTCTTCCATATTCTTTTGCATAGCAATTAGCATCTCCATTATCTCATTATTTCGCCCCCGAACTTTCTCTCCAAAGTTCTAAAATCTCGTCTCTCTATCATGAACCCGCCGTGGAAGCGTGAACTGTGGACTGCCATTCCGCTTCCACATCCTCTGTAAACCTAGGGGTATTACCTTCCCGTCAGGTTCTGATTTGTTTTTCTTTGATTTTCTTAATCATCCCACCTGCCCTCTTTCGTCTGCATTCTCCTCTTCATCCATGGATTCTACTTCTACCATTACTCCCTTCTTTAGGTTTTCGTCTCTTTCGCTTACACCCGCTTAGAGTCAGCTATGCTACTCAAGCATTTTCTTCCTGCCTAATTTCCTTTCACACCACTTTTAAAGCATAACCAGTGATGGTTGCTAGGTGTAAATCAGCTTCCTCTTCTGCTTTCCTTCATGATACTTCATTATTGAATTCCTCAATTATGCTCAGCATTTACCTCAGAAATTCTCCCAAGATAAAGATGAGGAGAACTCCTTGTTCTCAATCAAGCACACACATGCTAGGGGGGTGGGAATCAAAACCGAAGCCAAGAAATAAAAACCACACCTTCGTCTCCGTCAGATCTCCTCTGCATAATCTTCTTTCACCTTGACTCTGTTCCCCATTTCACTTTCCATCGGGCCACCTCCCGCTATCTTCCGTTAGGTATGTCTACCAACCTTTTGTATTTTGATCCACGCTGCCCTCCATGCCATATATATCGTATTTATGTTCCTGGCCCATATGGAACCTGCACTCTCCGACGAAACAGAGTTATCCTTTCTTCCATCAAGATTGAGTAGAATTCGACAATCACAGATACCCAGCTTTATAATGTTTGCATCTCCCCATCCTCGTTGCTCTATCAATTCTTTGAATGGGGAGATGAGCTGACCGAATCCCCTTTCCCCTACAAATCCCTTGCCTCGGGACAGTACTTTTTCCATATGGAATGTTTTCCATCCGAAACGAACTCATCTACCTTCTCCTCGAATTCTACACCTCTCCTCTTTCTTCAGCTACCAGAACCTGGTCGAACTTCCGGTTGTTCCGAAGGCATGTTCTCCTCTGATGGCTCTCGATGAACCTCTTCCGTAGGTTCCAGATGAACCTCCTCCTCTGGTGGAGCATGCTCCCATGACTTATCTGATTCGGATAAGGGCTCGACGGTTCAGACCATTAGAGAATTTGAGAGGTTTAAGTGAAGGTTCGTCTAGGTTTTCGAGAATTGAAAATCAGAGAGAATACGAAGATGAAAAGTTGTATTCGCTTCCAGGAGGTAGATGATAATGAAAGGATATTCTCAACAGTTGCAATTCAATCATTATTGAGGGCTATTTATTATCTCACTAAATTTGTCGTAATTTCAATATTGTTGAAAATCAGGTGTCGTCATTAAATTTACAAAGAAAATGGACCGCTTCACCGTACTTCTTCTTTTGTCGCGACAATCCATTATTTGTCGACAAGAAGAACTCACTGAGGATGGTCATCCTCTCGGGTCGCGACCTAAGGTGTTTCATTTAAGATGTCGCGACCACATCACTCTTTTGAAGAAATTGCTCTTGTCACGACATAAGTGTTTTGTCGCGACATTCAACTCTATTTTTCTTCCTTCAATTTTGACTAAGTCACGACATCAATTGTATGGCGACATCGGGCCGTCGCGACAGGTTTTAGTCGCGACCTAGCCCCGTGATTTGCCTTAAACTTTAATGAACAAGAGCTTTTTCATTCTTATCAATTTCAAATTCCCAAAGTATCAACTAAATTAATTCCACACACAGCAATTCAAACATATATTCTATTCACTTTTCACGAATTTATAGGGAAAGAATGCTCCCCCTTTTCAAAAGCCTTCCTGAATTACCTGAGTTTGGTTCCCGAATTGTCTCCTTCTCTCCTTCCTTTGCATTTTGTACACGCATTTTGCAACATTTGATAAGAAGATTAATCAAACAAAATTAACTTCAAATAATAATCCACTATTACAGTAACTAGATAAAAGAAAGTCAAGGTGACTCAAAAAATATTCAAAGTCTAAAAGCAACAATGTAAATTAAAGTTTCTATGGTCAGCTCCCATCAACAAGCCTGAGTCCTTAGTTGGACTTGTTGTTTTGATTTTCTTTCCTCTCAATGAACCAGCTGTAACTCTTCTTTTCGTTCTTCCCTGCTTTGATAATGCTTCAGTCTTTGTCCATTGACTTTAAATTCCTCCCCAAACGATCGGGCCTTTAAATGCCACTGCTCCAAATGTAGTGCTTCGACATCATCAGATATGGTCCACCCACCTGATTTCAACTTTCAAATGTTTGATCCGGAGTTAAATAACAGAACTCAATCTCTTCAACCTTCCTAAGAATCCTTGACGTCATTGTCTTGTCTGGAAGATCTTAGCATTATCATAGGCTTCATTTCGCTCTTCCAGCTCATTCAGCCAAGCAAATCTCTTCTCCTGCCATTTTGAAATCGAAATTCAGCTTCTTGATTGCCCACATAGCCTTGTATTCTACTTCAAAAGGGAGGTGACATGGCTTGCCAAATACCAATCTATATGGGGACATCCCAATGGGAGTTTTGAATGCAGTCCTGTAGGCCCAAAGTGCATCATCAAGTTTGGAAGACCGATCCTTCCTGCTTGAACTTACAGTATTTTCCAGGATCAATCAGGTCTTTTGGGCTTGTAATGTTAGGGCTTGCAAGGGTAGGATGGATGGGATTCAAGTGTCAAGATTACTAACACTTTTTCCTTTCACTCACATACGCCTCTTTTCTCCTCAGAGTTTCACAAACTCCCCCAAACTTCATGCTTGGGATACCACATTGATTTTCCTCTATTCAGAACTGTATGTTCCCATTTCTCATTCATAATTCAAATTAAATTTTTTCTTTTTCTATCGCTTACTTAGAAATAGTAATAAATGGCTTTGTCTTCTTAGGGTTAACACTCTTAGCTTAACTTTGGGTTAAGAACTCCATACCGTATGGCATTACTAGGTGTCAAAACACCCCTAAGAACTTAATTGTTCAAGAGTAGTCAGGCCACAAGACAAAACCTATTCCCTCAGCTTTCTTTCCATTGTATTCTTCTGATGTAGATCTTTTTCTCTTCCTTTTTCGTATTTTCCTCAGTTCCTAAAAAAATTTACACTCCCCCAAACTTTATTCCCTTCTTTGTTTTTTGAAGTTCTTCTGCAATCACAGGTTATTCAGAAGATTGATTCCTTAGGATGGGTTGGGGCCTTTATTGGCTTATTTTGAAAATAAGGCTTGTTTGGCTCACTCTCTGAATCCAAAGTATATGCATCACAAGATATGAATAGGGGATGGCTATAATGGCTCAAACTTTCCACATTATTCAGACTATTTCGTCAGGTCGTATCACCTAGATTTCATTTTTGACTAACAATCTAACAAGCTCAGAATTTATATGGATTAATCAGGACTAACCCCTCGAGGATTTTCTTGACTCATATCAGTTGATGAGAATTCAAGTGTTCAACAGGTTTCTTGACTCACTGTTAATACCACAAACTCAAAAAAAATTGTTTTGTTCCTTCAATTGTATAACCTTCCTTATCCTGGACTTATCAGCAAAATTCAAACTAAATCGCAATTTATGTTTCAATTAAATTGCCTGTCATTTGGCTCTTATTTTGCAGTTTACAGATTTATTCAATTGACTCCCAAAATCAGAAACTAAATTGAAACAGAAACACAACTCATATATCATGAACACCCAACTTGCAAATCAGAATGAAATCTATTCAAATATCAAACATTTCGATTTACAATATGTTTTCTTACGCTATTAATCGTATTCGTTCGAGAAAATACCCTTTATTTCTTGATCTTAAATCCCTATATCTTCTTCGCAAAGTTGCGCCCCGCTTCAAAATTTGGCTCATCGACCTTTGCCTCCTAAGAGTGATTCGCTCTAACAAGGCCAGTAAACAACCAGCCTCCTTTTTCGAGTTTCTGGCGATGACTAATCAACCACATTCTTCCATCAACCATTCTTTTATTATACGCTTTTATGGAATAAAGAGGAATTTATTTTTCGACTCCATTCATTCCATAAAACTCAGGTTCAAACCTCTGTTTCTTCTTTCTCTCACCTTCCTTCTCTCCATTTTCGTTTCGTTTTCTTCCCATCGTTTTCCCATCTATAGTGAATTTCGTTTCTAGGAAGAACAACCATTTATCTTTCTTTTTATTTCTATGAATGGATTAAATGGGATTCCTCGAACTCGTTATTCGGGTGTTTCAATGTTCGTTGTTTTTAATATAGAATTTTGAATGTTTTCCTCAAACTCATTAATTTCCCTCTGATTATTCCCCTCGAAATTGAGTGTATTAAACACATTGGTTCAATCAGAATTTGAATTTCTGTTTCTGCACTAATCACTATTTATTACAATATTTATTTGCGCTCGCCTTGTTTTAACTTCAGGCTGAGAATGTGTGTTGTCATTATTTTAGGGCAAAATAGAAACCGCCCAAATCGCAATTTCCTCACTACCTAAGTAACTACTGCTGGTCGCACAGAGAATTCGCCAGACGCAACCTCCCGGATGCGACCTATGTTTCATTTAAGATGTCGCCACTACATCAGCCTTTGAAGGAATTAGTTTCACAAGGACAAGTGTTTTGTCATGTGATTCAACTCTATTTTTCTTCCTTCAATTTTGACTAAGTCACGACATCAACTTCTGTTGCGACATCAGTTTTTGTCGCGATAGAAGTTTTAGTCACGACCTAGTTTGCATTTGCCTTAAATTTAATGAACAGAGAGCTTTTCATTCTTTATCAATTTCAAATTTTCAAGATTGTTCAATTAATCACACAAAGAATTCATACATATATTCTATTCACTTTAATGCACTTGTATTGGGAAAAGAATGCTCCCCTCAAAAAGCCTTCCTATGAATTGCTGGAGTTGTCCTAGAATTGTCTCCTTCTCTCCTTCCTATGCATTTTTGCACACGCATTCTGCAACATTTACAGAAAGGGTTTAATTAAACAAAAATTAACTTCTCAAATACTAACTAATCATTACAGCAACTAGATAAAAGAAAGTCAAGGTGAATTCTAAAAAAAATATTCAAAGTCTAACAGGAACAACAGAAATTAAAGTATACTACTTTTCTCAGATCCTTTAATTTCCCTTCGTCGAAACTTTTCATCATGGTCTGGGATGATAAGCTGCTCATTATATGCTCGATCCACATCGCCATGAGTTTTGCGAAAATTTTGTTTGCAAAGTGAGTTCCCCCATCACTGATGATAGTCCCGGGGTGTTCCAATCAAGCCATGTTCTTTTGGCAGAAACTCACAAATCAGATAGCGATCATTCTCAAGTATGATCTGCACTATTTAGAAACAATCCACCATAGCAAGATATACGTTTCCAAATGACGTGGGAAAGGGTCCTATAAAATCTATCCCCATACATCAAAATTTGCACCACCAATATGCCTCAGATGGTCATTTACTGGGCCGATATTTCCAATCTTTTGGCATCTATCACATAATTCTGACCTATTCAAGATGGGCCCCCAAAAACAGCTTGGCCAATAAAATCCCGACGAGTATCTTATGAGTTGTTCTTTCTCTAGAAAATGCCCCATGGTGATGCATGGCATTCATTCATAATTCTGCTTGCCCAATTCTCTGGCACACATCTTCTATAATCATATCAACAACCTCTAAACAATAGCGGGTCATCCCGCATATAATACCCGCTGTCATCCCGGCTTTCTTTGTCAGTGGTTGAATCTGTATGAACTACTCCACAAGGTAAGTAATTCACAATATCAGCATACTCATGGCATTTGGAATGACAATTGAAATAGTTGCTCATCTGGGAAGTTCTCTTTAGTCTTATATCTCCCTCCTCTTCGCTTGATTTCTTTCTATTCGACAAGGATCGCCTATCACATTGTCACATCCCTTTATCTCTAATTCCGTGATCAAACTCTGCGTAGTAGCACCCAATCGCATCGTTTCCTATTTAGCTTCCTTTTGACATAAGATATTTGATGGCTGCATGGTCTGTGTGAACGATAACATGGGATCCCAGAATGTATGGCCTGAATTTTTCGCAAGCAAACACTATGGCTAGCATCTCCTTTCGCCAGGAATAGTTTTCAGGCTTCATTGCGTTCTGCTAGCATAGTATATGGCTCAATATTTTCTCCTTTCTTGCCCCCTAATACAACCCTCATTGCAAAGTCAATGCGAATTACCACATTACTAATCCTCGATCCACTCGTGCAAACATGATAGGTGCTTCGAACCAACTGATCTTTGATTTCTTCAAAATTTTTGCAGATCACCAAAATTAAACTTTGTGTCCTTCTCCAAGAATTCGCACAGTGGTCTGGCTATCCTGAGAAATCTTTGATTAACTCTATGTAACCAAGACGTTCCCAAGAAACCTTATACCTTACCGAGGCGCTAAGATTTTGATAATGGAAATCTTGGATCGGCCCACTTAAATTTCGCTGCGTAAATTTTATGACCAAGAACAATACCTTCAGTCACCATGAAATGGCATTTTTCCCACCCAATGCTAGTTGCCTGTCTCTGCATCTTTGAAGTACTGCTTCCGTGTTGCTCGATTAATCGCTCAAAACTGGACCCATACACTGTGAAGTCATCCATAAAAATCTCCATCACTTCCTCAACCAAATCTGAGAACATCGACATCATACATCTCTGGAAAGTAGCAGGGGCATTGCATAGCCCAAATGGCATCCTTCTAAAAGCAAAGGTACCATAGGGGCATGTAAATGTAGTCTTTTCTTAGTCCTCAGGTGCAATTGCAATCTGGTTATAGCCTGAATATCCATCCAGAAAACAAAAATGATGATGTCCTGCTAGCCTGTCTAGCATCTGATCAATGAAAGGTAAGGGAAAATGATCTTTCCTGGTTGCTGTGTTCAGCTTCCTGTAATCAATGCATATTCTCCATCCTGTCACTGTTCTTGTTGGAATCAATTCATTTCACATTATGATTACAAGAATCCAATCTTTGAACCACGGGAATGGCTAACCTAAGGATCGTCAAATTGTATGGTATAAACCAAGATTTATCCATTTGAGCACCTCCTTCCTCGACTCACTCTTCATGACCGGATTCAATCTCCTTTCATGTTCGTCAATGGCCCAGACTCTCTTCTAAGTATTTTGCATGCATATTGATGGACTGATACCTTAAATCTTCAATAGACCATGCTATAGACTTTATGCTTCCTTTAAAATTTCCAGCAAACCCTGTTCCTCAACATCACTAAGTCCGTCGAAATTATTACTGCTTACTTTGGCCCGTAAGCATATTTTAAATGACTTCAGTGAACTCTTTTAAAACTAGCCCTTCTTCACCGGGTTTCTTGATGAAATCTTTCTTCATTTTTGTCTTCTTTGTTGGTCCCGCATTTTGTTCAAGACTCATCACCTTTTCAGTAGAATGTAAATTGATGTGCAGAAAATCTGAATCAAAACCTTCAAGATACTCGAAATTCATCTCTTTTCATCGGATTAAAATCGGGTCATTACAATCATAGTAAAACTATTGACATATACATCTTCTACTGAATTGATATCCTCCCTTTCTATATCTAAATTCTTCAAACTTCTGATTAAATTGAAGGCAGCTGTCTCTTCTCCAACTATGAGCGTGAGAATTCCCTTTTATAGATTGGCGCTCTGAGTTGCTAAATGGCCTTCCAATATGAGAGGACTTGTGAATCTTCCTCATATCAGGTATGATGGAGGTGTTTGAAAAACCATTTTCCGCCGATGGCGCATCTTTGGTTGTGCAGGTTTTGCCAAGGTTCTTTTCGCACCACGGAGGTGACGAGTAGTAGGCTAAATCTCCCCGAAACCTTGCGGCAGAAGCAGGCGTGAATTTCGCATTTTGAGTCTGCGGGGGTTACGGAACTCAAAGCATCTGTGACCGGTGCGAGGAATGGTAGCTCCGCCGGATCATTCATCTTTCTGAATGACCTCTCTTGATCTGTGTACTGGGTTATGAATCAAATTCCTGAGTCCTGCGTGATCTTACCTCTTTTGCTCAAGTATGTCTTTCAAAAGTACATAGGCGTTTGCCAGAGCGACATATTCTACGTGAAGGCATGCGATCTCGACTGAAAGGTCTTTAAGAACCTTACGAAAGAAGCGTTATATCTTTGGATTTGCAGACTCTTTGTGGAAATGGGACTGCCAACGATTATTCTGCAGGTCTTCTTCTTGCTTCCTTCTTCTCACTGGCTTGCATTATGTCTTTCTTTTTTCCTTGGAGTGTTTCAGCAATTTACGGGCCTTCACACTCTCCCACAGTTGCTTTCATCTTTTCTTTCTTTTTCTCCAAGTCTTTCCCGCCGAGCTGCCTGACCATACGATCTTTTGGATTCTTCTTAGTAATCACTGGGGAGGAAGCATCTTTCATGTTTTGCGAGGTTTAGAACCAGTTACTATTTGTGTTTTCTCGAGTTCTTGGGGAGCTGGTGTGAAAATTTGCAAGGTGGGCTTGGAGCTTCTAAGTGCCTGTGACTTTGTTCAAGGAGGTTTAACGACTTCTTGTTGTACCCAATGAATTAGAGCATTTGCTCCTTAAATGGTTAGACTCTCTGGAACCACTTTCGACGTGGTTTAATTTTGCACCTCCTTCTTCGGCTGTGGCGGAACACAGGTGGTTCTGTGATATCCTTGTTGAGGATTCTATCCATGTCTTGAGCCTTGTGAAGCCCCTCACGCATATGAAGTACTGTGATGCTGATCTTGGATATAGTGTGTTGGCAGTTGTGGGATTTGGTTTGAGTGACAACTTCTTTGGCTCCAGTGCCTCCTGGCATCTCATGGATTCTTAGTGAATTACCTCCATTCCTCAATAGTTCCTCTCAAGCGTATTTCTATTTATGAAACGATGTATCTTCCTCTTGCTTGTCCATTCTATTCATGATGGCGTCCGACTTGGCCTCATGGGTCATCTTTGCCTATGACTCATGGTTCCTCTTCACTTTGCCAGTGAACACTTACGAAAACTCAGTGGAACTTTCATATTGCATTGTAGCACAGTCCTCAATCGAGATCTCTTGCACTCTTGGCTTTGATTTAGGCAACACAACGTAAACATCAATAATACCATAGATGTATCATTCGAGAACGCTGATACACTATGTCCATCACAAGGTCTTTAAATCTATTCCATGCATTGGACATCTCTTGACAACACACAGATCTTTGACTGTGTAAAGGCTTTCATCTTTTTCTGAAACTCTGTTATCTATCTTCTGTGAGGATTGCGAGTTGAAGGTGGAAGGAATACAGGTAGGCTTCTGAAACTCATGAAACATGACGACAATATGGTGAGATTCATACCATGTGTCTTGTATGCGGAAGGCCGAGAACTCGACCTGGGCTGTGACCTGCGGTCTCACCATTCAAACTCACACAGTGTTTGCGTGCAGAAACAACTAGATGCTCATTGGTTCTTAATGGGATGACCGATGCTTGTTCTTGAACCCATTATGTCGATCTTGGCTTGATTCAAAATTATTGGCATCAGCGTAGGCTGTGCGATTCGCGATATTCATCTGAATAATTGGTCTCTAGAAATCCTCCATTGTATCAGTGACTGGAGGCCTTCTAGCTGCGTTATTGTCAGCCGATGCAGGTGAAGCGTTCATGCGCCATGATGGGATTTTGACCTTTCGCCTTTCTGAAACTTGATGTTATTTCTGTTAGTGCTCTTTGGCTGAATGGACAGACGTTATTTTGTTTCTATGCATTAAAGTTTTCTGAGATAAAACCACCGCCCGATAAGCCGGACCGGTGGAAACTTGACACCATGTTTTAACATGACGTTGGATCGATGGCTGCCGAACGCCAACGGCTTATTTTGTTCTTTTTCTATTAAACCCGAAAGTGTTTTTCCTTCTTTCTTCAGAATATTGATCTACTAATTCTTTTGGGTCCGACGACCATAGCTTTTGTTGTGGATATGATGTACGCAAATTTATGGCCCGTTATCACCAATGACAATATCCAATCTGAAACGATAACGGTGGCCCAGGGATCGAGTATGTTCACAGGTTCATAACACCTGATCACGGGACCTGTTGTCTGAAGCTGCCATGAACTGTGAGCCACTTCTATGAATTGATATGGATCAAAACACCTATTCAAATTTATGACTTATTACCACAGGAAGTTATTATGTCTGAAGGTCTCGATGACAGACTATTAAACAGTGTGGGTTTCTTTAGCTATAGTGTTGATTAAAGATATTTTCTAAGCAAAAGAATATGACTGTTTTTTCTTTATGGGTTTTGAATCCGATGTAGTGCCACCGAATCGAACAAGTAGTAAATTGGATTTAAGTCGAGATATCAGATCCACGAGAGATCTCAAATTTTCAGTCAACTACTCTAACTACTTAAGTACTGTTTTGGGCGATAATACGATGTCAGTTTTTTTTGAAGCTTGCAGAAACAATGAGGCAGAAAATGAATGAATAACAAATGGAATTGAATATTGAAATATTACAATGCAGACATAGGACTGAATGATTATCTCTAAAGAAAACATTGAATAATCATTTATTGAAAGACAGAGATCTCATTTGCTCTTGCTTTTCTTTGAACTCAATTTTAAATAGTCAAAGGAAGATAAGATAGTGTGGCTGGGGATCTCTCCATTGTTAATATCTCACATAGCTGCATTTCTCTGGGCTGAATTAGGTTAGATAACTACTTTATCACGGTAACCTTGTTGGGGGTATTTTCATTTGCAAACCGCCATACCCTGACATGGGCCCCTGAAACTGACTATAATATGATCGTTGCAAGGTTTTATGTGGGAACATAATCCTAAATTGAAGCAGACTATATTAGCTTGATTAGATCTGCACATGTGGGATCGGGTGATGTGAACTACGCATGGGTGTAAACCTCTCGACTCAGTTTCTGGCCACAAGCGAGAAGAGGATGTGATTAAGTATCTGAGCTAAATCCTTGTCTCAGGTTGCTGATATCCCACTCCGCGCTTCTGGGAATGCCTTCTACGTAATCACTCGGAAGAACCTTAAAATCGTTGGCCTTTAATCTCATTATGGTCTGAGGCGGCGGTTGGGATCGATTCAGAAATGAGAAAACCGACGATGGGTTGAATAAATTTGATAGTATGAATAAAATCTTTGGAAGGATTGACAGCAAAAAGTCAAACACAAATAGGCGGGTTCAGATTACTGATTACTGTAGCATTGTGACTTGTTGATCAAGAAAAACCGCGCGTAAATCGAGCTGGGTGTTGAAGTCGCGAATTTGTGCGAATTCCGTCGCGGCTTGGACTGATAATTTGAAGAATGTTCTGCGTTGTTAAATCGCTAAAATGCGTTCGAATCAAGTGACGAAAGCCGCGAAACTTAATCTAATCTAAAAATAAAATGGAAAGAACGAAGAAAGGAAAAAAGTAAAAATCTGAGAACCGGCGCTGGGATCTCGTTCAGTCGCCCAGAATTGTTTGCGGTACGACCGCTGGTTACAGTTGGGCCCTAATTTGGGCCGTTTCTTTTTGGACTTTGGATCGCGTGCGGTTGGTGATCTGCATCGCGACATCGAGCCCTGTCGCGACATGTTCTTATTGGCGGTCGACGTCGCGGGGAACCTGTGTGGATTGCGACATGTCTTAAATAAAGCCCGACCAGCGAAAACCAGCCAGTGATCTGTCGGGCTCGCCTGTTGAAACTCGCCCATGACGGCTGCCCGGCGGAATCGCGCGACAACCGCGATCTTTGGTGATCTGCGGCGGCACGGGTATTGTGACTGTTCGTCTGGTGTGCGCTGACCACGGATGTAAGCTGATCGCGCAACGGTGTCGCGTTGCTTATCTTACGTGGAATTGTTGTCGGCGACAACTTTCTCCTACAAGCCCGATGTCGCGGCGCCGATCGCGATGTTGATGTTGACGCATCCGAGCTATGTCGCGACATTGTCTTCTTCTTCGCCGTTGCGGTTGTTTAACTTTGAGTTTCTTTCACTCCCGACTCATTTGTTTCGAGTGAAAGCATTTGCGGCCCGGTTCGTGTTATGTTTGGATCGCATTTTGATTCTTGTCAAAGCATGACATCGGTCCTTTCATCTTTATGTGTGGATTCTTGCTGCGTTCATCGACCTATCATCGATTAATAACCGACCACGATACGCTCCTTTTTGTGCAATTTACGCTTTCTTTTTGGATACTGTTTCCTGAAATTTGGTGGTTATTAAGACTAGCAACAATCGATCTTTTATATGGTAAACCAAGAAAAATGGTTCGAAATAGATGACTTTTAAGCTCATCAGTCAATTCGGTTTAGAACGATTCTTTGGATGGGAGAAACTGCGTTGGTGCGGCGAAGTAATTTAGAAACCCGGCTAAGTTCGGTTTGTATTAGAACTATCTTTCTGTAAGTTTATTCGGTCATCTCGCGAACATCAGTGGGCATCGGTTCTTTGGTTTTGACGACTTTGCAACATCGATCAAATGTCAGTTATCATATACGTAATGGATTGTTTCATGCTCGATTTCCGGGAGGCCGGGTGACACACCAGAGAAGGTGATGCACAGTGACGGTTTCGGGGGCATCATGAGATGTGTTGAGATCTGCCGGACTCTGGCGGGATCTGTCGATAAATCTTCTTCTCGCGAAACGGGAATAGGTTGAATGACTTATCGGTTATTAAAATGACTGAGGATTACCTAAATTGACGATAAAGTTCAATAAGTGTTAGCGAGGATACAATCAAAGGGAAAGAATGAATGTTAGTTTGGGGATGAAATGTGCCAGTGACCAATGCATATCTATAATGGCAGGAGCTGGGTTCAGATCCATATTGCTGACATGAAATATTGAAAGAAAATACCGAGCAGGCGTTTTGGTTTCAAGTAGTTATAAATCGGCTTTGTATTCGAAAGAAACATAGAAGATTGAATGATGAAATGTGTCGTGGAGGATCACGGCATTACCATCTTCCTTGGGCGGTTCTCTAAGCGAGGTTCATGGTAAGATGGAACATTGCGGGGTGATCGTTTCTGACTGTTGTATTTTTGCGCGCATCCTTTAAAAACTAACTGACCAGTCTATTTCTTTAATTTTTTAGTTTCAGCATTATTTCATTTGTTCTAGTTTACCTATCTTGAATTTTCATTATTTTAAAAGATTACGAGATATATCGTTACAAATAATGGGCACAAATAGTATAGACTTGGAGTGCGGATTGGTGAAATTTGAGATCTACGTGGGATCGAATATGCGGACTTAAATCCGCGTTATTACTTGTTCGATCTGTGCACGTTATTCGGATCAAAACGAAAAAAGCTATCAACTCTTAAAAACACTTTTATCGATATCATTGTAATACCAACAAACACGTTCATGGTATTGCGCTAGGGATTAGATATTGATCTTTATGATAATAATGCTACAAATTTGTGTTTGATGTTTTTGTCATCTTTTACATGATAACGGGAAGGCAGATAAATGGAATAGTTGCGGCGTATTCGCTGGGGTTCGATAGCTGATCCTTAATAGCGTCATAAATTGTGTATGTTCTTAGGTTGGTGGGACTGATTTTGGCATGATTGAGGATGAAGGATCAGTGAACCAATATTGACGAAAGGAATACAGTTTGGATTTTTAAGAAAAGAACAAAATAGTTTTAAACAATGACCCCATTAACCTGGTTTAACAAGCCATGTTGAAAAATATTTATGAGTTTGACTAATCATTAATATGGGCATAGCATTTGTTTGGAGCGCCACTTTGTAATGCATAAAATGAGGGATGCGACTGATTCAAGAGGGCTGTGGGTGGAGAGAAGCAGCTCGAGGCTTGAAAAGACAAAAGGCAAAAGCAGTATGTGGAAGAGAGACAGCCGAGCAGGAGGAGCAGGGACGGCGGCTGAAAGGCCCGGTGCGACGATGGGTTTTGGAGGCCTATTATTCCGAAGATATTGCACCAATCGAGGCGACCTCGAGTTGGTGCGGCTGTTTTGACTGAAAACGTGCGTTACAATGATTCAGCGTGGTTTCCGTTGATACATAAGGGCGAAAGAAACAGGCTTTTTAGGAAGATTTCTGGGATGAAACTATCTGATGGCGAGCGGTGTGAATCGAGGTGATGGCTTGCTCTGTTCCGTACTGCTTTGAACATAACAACCACATGGCGCGGTCGTGCAGCATGGGTCACGGTGATGCCCAGGAAGAGTTGGTAGAAGCTACGCAGGTAGGTCTTTCCCATCTCTTCCGCCCGGAAGGCGAGGGTCATTATGTTAACGAGGAAAGATGAGTGTATGTCGCGGAAAGATTGAGAACGCTGAGTACTACGATGGCGGATAGACTTGAAGAGCAGCGAGATGGATGTTATAATTATCCGCTCCCGATGAGTACATCCAGGGCATTATCGATGCTTCATGTTGTGGAGCATTGGCCAAAAAATCTTGAAAGAAGCGAGGAATCGACCGGGACTGGCAAAATGCAATATAAACTCCGTTGAGTTTCAAGACAACCGCGAAGAAGAATTAAATGAAGGTACGACAAGATGATATGAACCTAGAGATTGGATGGTACAAACGGCGCCGGTGGACAAACAAGGAAAATGCACCTTTGCTCGCGGGAAACCAGACGGTGAAGATGAGAAGAAAAGTGTTGATGTAGTAGCAGAGAAGTTGTGGGATTAAAGTTAGTGAACAAACAAGAAATTATCATTTCAAGCCAAATCCTAACCACCATGCACTACAATCCGAGGCCCGAACCATGAGGAGTTCTATGTGGTGGAGGAGCATTGACTGGGCGAGCGGTAATCTGTTAAGAAAGGATTCATCGTTAGCCACAGGAATAGGCAGAAGAACGGAGGTGAACTCATGTGAATGATGGTGGAGGAGAACCCTACCATTTAGAACAAATGCAATTCATGGGATGTAACAGAGGCTATTACAATTCCATGAACATAAGACTATTGGGGCTTGGGAGACTTTCAAGTCGACCTGAATGTTTTAAAGAATGCTAGTGCTTCCTTTGAAAAAATCTGAGACACAAGTGACGAGTGGCTCTACGGGCTACATGCTCCATCGAGAACAAGGAACATTCCTGTTGACACCCGAGAGAAGAACAAAAGCGTGGCGGTTAATTGAAAGTGGGAAGGGGACCTGACGGCGACAAAACGGATAGAAATGAAGAAGCGAAGCGGGAAAGAACGAAAGAAAAGAAGAAAACGGCGATTGACGGATAGAGAAAATGGCGGAAGAAAGATACCGGCTTATGCTGCGGTGTTCCCATATAGACTTGAGAAGTCAAAAGAAGACGAGTTTTCTAAATTCTTGGATCTTATCGCAAGAAAATGAAATAAATATATTTGCGAGAGGTGACAGGTCAAATGCATATTTGCATCTCAAAATTAGAGGAGGATCAGCAAAACGAAAAAGAAAAGACAACTGGGAGGTGGATTAACGACCCATTATGCGGTGCCATTATCAGCGAAACACCGTGAGAAGAAAAGACCACTGGCGAGTTTCATATTCGCTGTTCTATGAGAAATATTGAGTTAACTTTATGTGACTGGGCGAAATATTATTGATGCCTCTATGGTTTGTGCGAGGCAGTTTGGGGGAGCTGGCACGACGATTACTTTAGATCAGGCGATTAGATCAATGGCACAGACGGAGGGACTACAGATATGTACTCGTCAGGTTGGGAAATTCATTTTCTAGTACATTTGTTATCATGCGGATGGACGAAGATCCTCCAGTTCTCTGCATTGTTGGAAAACCTTTCTTAGCAACGAGGCGCCTTGATTGTGTCTGAAGGTGAACCCAACACTGAGTGGGAATGAAGCGGTGCATTTAATAGTGACCAGATGCGGAACAACACAATGGGTTGGCGCCAATTGTAAACAATAGCGCGCCAAACGATGAAGGCGGTCGATTGTGTATCATTGAAACTCTATCAATGATATTGGTGGTTGCGATTACCTTGAGAGCTTTGATTGTGAGTTACGCCTTCAAATTTGTTTAATAATGGCAGTCTCTCAGAAATATAATAAAATGGTCAGATGAAATGACGACTGATTTGTCAAACCCAAATGGAAAGAGTTAACGTGGAAGGAACTGATTGAGACTGAAATGTAGGTTTTAAGAGCCGAGAAAAGAAAAAAACCGGTTATAATATCCTAAAATGCATTGATTGAGTTTGAAAGAACAGAAAGATTCTGTGGTGCGAGAGAACTGGGAAAGATGAATTAAGCCATTGAATTGAGATTCAGGGCATAGGTCCCTATGAAAATCACAGCTGTTTGGAAGATAATCTGAAAACGTTGAGCATCGAAGGAGAATTTGAACCCTGATCATGAGAAAGAAGTTGTCAGAGAAAGAAGTTAAATGGTAATCTTGGGGTTTTATATGCTATATCGAGGAACCGGTTCTTGAGTGAGTGCCCCGTGCAGTGGTTCCCGAAAGATTCGTGTAATGAAATGAAAGAATAGAACTTATTCCTAAAGAGCACATGACGGGATGGAGGTTTGTATCATTCTGAAAGTGAATACACAGCAGAAAGGATATTTTTCCCCTACCTTTCATCGATCAAATCTTTGGATAGGTTAGCACGAGGACACCCTCATTACATTTTTCTTGATGGATACTACGGATATAACCAAAACTATTTACGATGAAGAGAAACACTTTCACATGCCCATTTGGTACTTTGCTTTTAAGAGAAGAATGCCATTTGGTGCATGCCGTGCTCTTGTTGCGTTGGATGTGTGATGTACATATTTTGATCTAGCGGAAGAAGTTATGGAATCTTAATGGATGATTTACGGTGTATGGATCCGATTTGAACAATGCCATAACACAAGGGACGGTACTTGAGTGACAAAAAATCTAGCTGCAATTGGGAAAAATGCTATTTATGGTTTTAAAGGGATTGTCTTGGGGCACCTTGGTTTGCAAACGGGATTTGAAGTAGACAGCAAGGTGGTTGCAGAGACCGAATGTCACCATAGGTTAAGGGGATAGGGTTCTTGGGACATCTTTGGATTTTATAGAAGATTTATCGAGATTTCTCAGTGTGAACCCTTATCTTGGACGTTGGAGAAGATATTAGTTTTATTTGATGAATCTGCGAGAAAGCATTTGAAATCAAATCTGGAACAAATGGAGCTAAATAATGGCAAACCGGGATGGGCAGAGAATTTGAAATCATGTGTGATGCTAGTGATTTTGCAATGGGGGCTGTATTGGGATAGAAAGATGAAAGGAGTGTTGAGCCATCTATGCTGAACAAACAACCGATGAAACACGAGAAAACTACTACACTGTGGAAAGGAGATCTGGCAATAGTATTTGCATGAAAAATTCGACAGCTCTGTTTTTGGATCAAATGTTATTATACACAACGATCATGACAGTCAAATATTTGACAAAGAAGAGCAAAGCAGGGTGATCGGTGGGTAATTATTCTTTGCGAATTTGATTTAGAAATTAAAGATAAGAAGAGACGATGACTGTGAATATGATGGCGATCACTTGGCGAGAATGAGGATAACGTACAAAAGAAAAAGGAAGAGAAATAACATAAAATTTTCAGATGATGGTTATTTCTGTTATCCATTCTGCTTACAATATCTTGTTTGTGTGAATTTCTTAGCTTATTTATTGGAAGTATACCCATAGTCGGCACAACTGAGGCTCGGGATGGGGCCGACATCGGGTACTGCCATATGCAGGATGATCGTATTTGTTTAAAGAAGGAGCTGATTTGATTATAAGGAGATGTGTACGAGTGACAGCTAGGACACAGAATGTCATGCATCAAATGTATATGGAGGCTGCTGCGAGGAGATAAAACAACCCACAAATTCTTCGATGGGGATTTTCTTTGAAACTGATTTTCAGGACGTTTGGACGGGTAAAGTTCCATTGTGATCGTACCAAGAATGGGAAATATCAACAAAAGGCATGAAGTTGCCACGAACATCTTGATGTGTTGTGATGTTTAGGGAGAAAAAATTATTATGGGGCCTTTAGGTTTCATTTGAAATATATATGCTAAATAAACTTTGTGGTTATCAGAGCGATTAAGCTGTAGCGCTTATCTCAAAATGATGCCCATCTGGTTGAGGTTTTTGAAAATGTTATGATTTGGGACTTTTACTAATATATAGTGGACAGATGGAGAGTGTTTTGGGTGGCTGAGTTGTTGACTGGACACTCATGACCTGTGATAATATCAACACATTATGAGCTTGGCTTATCATCCTGAACAAATGGGGCGAAGCTAGGCTGTAAATAAAAGAATGCAGAAAAATGATGATTCTGGCGAGAAGGGTTGAACAGCGAAGAAGGCGATGATGATTATGGACATATCATTGCTTTTAAAAACTCCCATGGCCAGGATATTACCATTCCGGAGACATCACTTTGAAGACCATGTCATCTCCCTCTGGAACTGAACCACAGCCATGGCCATTCATCAAGCAGCTGGAAGCTTGATTTCAGATTGCAGAAGGAAAGAGGGCTTCTGACTAAATGAGCTGGAAGGCGAGAGATGAAACTATGACAATGTTAGAATATACAAGGGCAAAACAAGGATAACATGATCAAAAGGATGAAGAAGGATTCGGACGGGGACAGGATGTGATGTTTAAATCACCGAGATTAAGATTATTTGGGAAGCTGAAATCAAATGGAGTGGACCATATACAGTGGTGTCAAGTATATCTTGATGATATAAGGGCACGAATAACGAGAAAGAATTTAAGTCTGACCGGGCGAGTGAAACACTATCTCGGTGAGGAGAAAGGAAGAACTCAGTGAATTGAAGAAGAAACGCAGCGGATCAGTTGATAAAGACTCTAACGGGTGTCGCGGAGTGACATATGATTTTTGTTTCTTTTTAATGGAGCTTCCGATTTTTTTTTATTATTACAGCGTTTTTGGGAGTACAGTTACAATCCATTGTTGTTGAAATTTGCTGAGTTATTTTGAATGGATTTAATCCTTTTTGGGGTGTCTGATATGCGGATGAAGAATCAAATATAGCTCAGGTGAGGATGTGTTTTGGATATCAAACATTCACGAGAAATAACGCATTTCGAAAAAAGGGAGTACTTTTCTCCCTACATAAATTATATGAAGAGCCGAATCGACCGGCGGTTGGCGTGTGAAAATTAAGTGATGCGATGTGTGGTGTAACAGAGATGAAAAGTTGTCACGATCATCAAATTTAGATTATGCGAACAAAATCCACCGTTTGGAACATACTACATCAGCGACCAGATTTTACATGTCGACGAGGACCGAGGTGATGATGGTGTTGAAAGGAAAAATAAAGGGGATGCAAGGACGACGGTCAGGTGCGACGCTAAATGAGTCGTGGCGAAGCGGGTTTGGAAGAACAAGCAATCTCTTCCAGGATGATGAGATCAGCTGAAGCAAACTCGTGCGGCTTCATCAAATACGACAAATAAAACATCCTCCGATTTTGCTTTTATCATGACTCATTTGAGCAAATAAATCCCAGCGTCATTAAATAATGCCAGCCTTGGCGGTTTTATGGTACGCACTAGTTTAATAATATTTTACTGTCGCAATATAAGCCAAAATCACTTGACAAACTTTAAATATCATCAGACCAGGGGAACATATGATGATTCTGGTGTTGAGGACTCGCCGTACCTGCTCTCGCATAATAAGAAAATACAACCTTTAAGTCTTAAATACCAGGTTACCACAGGTTCTTATGAAACCCTAAGGCATGAACTCTTTAAAAACCAGTTCTCTCGAAATGTTACAGCTCTATCTGTCTAACACAAAATCATGGGTTTATTCAGATAAGAGGAAGGGGAAGTTCATCTGGAACACAGAAATGGAGAAGGACATCAACAACAGAGGTTAGACCAGTTACAAAACATGAAGGGAGAAAGGGAAGAAGCGACATAGAAGAAGAAACGAGTTAGATCTGGAAAACTGCAGTCACGGAAGGGACTGTAGAGAGAAAGAGGTTTCAACCAACTCATCTCTCTGGATTCAAGGTAATAGAAGCGAAGAGGGGTGGGGAGAATTCAAACATCAAAAATGTCTGGGTATACGATGTGGGATTTATCAATGCGGATTGGGAGAAAAGGAGAACTACATTTATGTGGAGTTTGGAACATATGGAGCTAAGATTTATTAATGAGATGTATGGAATGGAACGAAGAAACGGATCAAAATTCGAGAAGGCGGTGAACAACCTGCAGTGAGAAGGTGCGAGGAAATTAACAGACGGTAAAAGGCGGTGAAGGGAAAGGGAGAGCAAAAGACACGAGCGGGGGAGATTTGACGGAAGAAACAGGGTGTGGTTTGCTTCCTAGCCTCTATTAAATTCTACCAAGCAACGTCTGCAGTAAAGAAGAACAAGCAGACCTTCTCTATGAACGGAAGGATCAGAGACAGTGTTTGGAACAGATTGTTGAAGATTCTATAATGGTATCATGAGGTAATAAAAAGCGGGGTTTGATCCCTCACCAACAACATCATAGGTTATGTATGAAATTTGGTGTGAGGAACTGGAGGATGTGGGGAGGCCACCACTCACTGCAGGGTAGCAAGTGAGAATCAAAGAAAAAGGGTCATGGTAGAAGCAGTTCGAGGGATGAAAACGAAAATGCAATACGGGAAGGAAGACGCCACTTACGGTGGCGAGAGCAAGAAGAAGAAAATCTAGAAGCACATGAAAGGGCATACTTTATGTTTCCCACGAAGGATAGAGAGCAAGAAGATAGAAGCCCAATAGATTTCTCAACCCCATGACGGCTTTCCCTACATAAGGAGCGATGTTTGGGGAACTGTTGAAAGCTGAGGAGCCAGGGAGGAATAATAAAATAATGGAAATGCTCGATTCCGTCGAAAGAAAGTGGAAGAAAGGGAAGAGCAATGGAACCTCCGGCAAAGGTTCGAGAGAAGGAGTTTATGAAAAAGAATTGCGAAAGGGATCAACAATGGGAAGAGGAGATGAAACGAAGAGAAGAAGTATATGAAGCTAAGATGAAAAAGAGAGATCAACGATGGGAAGAAGAGATGAGCGAAAGGAGGAGCTGAGGATGAAAAGATCTGTGGAGGCGACGAAGAAAGGGATCAAGATCTACTAAAGAAGTTAAAGCTAAGCCATGAATCATTCTACAACAATCAGTATGATCGTGACTCTCAGCTCTTAAAACTCATAAAGGAAAGGGATTCAGAGCAAGAAGCCAATACTAAGGAGCAGATAAAGGAATTCAAGTTTCTATACATGTCAATGTTCAAGGATTTCGAGAAAATGATGAAGGACAGAGATCAAGAGCTTTACGACAAAGATGCCTTTAGAAGAAAGGTCTGGCTTGAAAATTTGGATTTTATTAATAACAATCTTTCCAAATTTTTAGAAGTCATGACTAAAATGGAACACACAACGAACACTCTGGGCACGTGACAGGATGATCTGAACAAGAAGATTGATCTCACAAATGAATTAATCCTTGAAGGAAACGGTCGAAAGGGAGAATGTCAAAGAAAAGGAAAGAAGATAATGGAAATATAGAAATTCCCCAAATTCTCTCCTAATTACGCTGCTCTTCATGCGGATCCTCCCGATGTTTTTGCTCCTCCCCCCAAAAGAAAAGATGATCCTCCCATTGGTTATCCTTCTTTTCCCCTCTTCATGGTGTTGTTCTGGCTTGTTGCATCACATCATGAATAGAACAAGAAAATTTGTGAAAAATGAAATGTTTGCTTGTTTGCAGTATTGTTATTTTTTGCTTGACTTTTTAGGAGGTTAACATTAGGAATTGGTTCAAGAATGAAAATGCTGAATTATCATAATCTGAACTAATTGAAGTAGTTTGATTAGGAGATAAACTTGAACATAAATAATTGCAGAATCAGGGCATGAATAAAGAAACTGGAATTGGGAGTATTTACTGTTCTATTGAAATTCAGTTTAGTTGCAAAAATTGGAAAATTGGTTATTGCTGATGGACCAAAATACTTGGTTAAAATAATGTAAGTAGACAGTGAATAAATACTAGTCTTGAAGAAATAATACACATTGGTCAACAAAACTTATGAACTTTTAGCCAGGGAATTAGGAACATCTTAAGAATTCGGAGTTTAGAGTCCACAGTCCTAGAACTTGTTTGATTATTGATTGAGGCGAGGAAATACTAGGTGAAAACAACTGACGAAGTATTAGAGGCCATCCTTGGCGACTTGAGCCTTTTAGAGCCTACCCCTCAAAATATGGCAAGCATATTCTCTAGTTCACGATTTGAGCAAATAAAGCCTTATTTCTTCAATAAGCGACAATTGGCAGAATTTCCCTCCTTTGCGATAAACACTGCGATAAAGAACCCCGAATTATCCAATTTCTAGTTCGCAAAGTTGGTATAAAGGAAGAAACAAGTTTGGGGGTATAATATTCCCAAATTTTGACAAGAAGGGGTTGAAGAAGTAAAGAAGCAGAAGCTAGTGAAATAAGGAATAAGTTTTGTCTTGTGGCCTATTTCCCTTGAACAATTAAGCTCATAGGGGTGTTTTAACACCTAGCACCTAATACTTAGCTAGGTATGGGAGTTGCTAGCCCAAAGTTCTCCTAAGAGTAATAGAAACTAGAAGGCAAAACATTGCACTATTCCAAAAGCAAAGGAGTTAAAGAACAAAGGAATCTGCCTGAATCAAGTACATATGGAAGTTGAGAGTCCATAAAAAGAATTCAAAAAGAGGAATCAGGCTAAGATTGAGGAAAATCATAAAGGAACAAAGAAGAAAAAGGAAGAAAGTTGGAGGACAGAATGTAGAGACAAGATGGAAACTGGGTAATTTACAACCTAAATTTTTCCATTACCTACCCAATTACCTAAGCCCAACATTACAGGCCTGAAAGACCTCATTGATTTTGAAGGTTGAATTCACTTACATTAGTGGAAATCAATATGAAAAACAAGCATATGGGACTTTGATAAACATTCTAAGAAAACTCCCAGAAGATTAACTAAATTCAACATGAAGTTGAAAAGGATTGATGACACCGCACACACACGAGAGCAAGACTTGTTAAATAAAAATTTGTTTAAATACATTAGTTTATCAAGAAATTTTGTAATAGAAGTATACTATGCCTTATTCTTGCATCAAAACTGAAATTTGAAATAATAGTGATATCTCTTAATTCCATAACAGAATGGTGGAATGAGAAAGACTGTGGAATAAATCAAAAAAATGTCCTTAAAAATTTCTAAGCTTATTTGTTTGAGGACAAACAATTTCTTCTTTTCTTTGCTTGGGGACAAGCAAAATTTTAAGTTTGGGGGAATTTGATGAGTCCAAAAACTCATTAGATTTTTAATCCATTTTTCTGAGTTTATAATGAGAATAATGATTATCTGTAGGAAACTGATAATTAACTCAAATTCCAATTTGCAGGAAAATACAGCAGAAAATCAAATTTTAGAAAAAATTATAAGAAATCAGCTTCTTGTGAGGCGGAAATCAAAGGCGGAATTTAAGTCGCGACGAGAAAGTGCAATTTCCGGCAACTCAATCCACGACATCGCAAATTTTGGCTTTGGCGAAGAGTGAACAAGCGAAGTCGGTGACACGAAGAAGGAAGTTGAGACAAAAGAAATGACGGTCGAGATTAAAAGAAATGATCAAAGAAAGAAGTTCATGTCGCGACATCATTGCGATGTCGCGACACCAAAATGAGATAAATGATGTCATGATGTCACCATGAGGTCGCGACAAGAAGCTGTCTACAAAGACACAAGAACAGCCTTCTCAAGTAAAAGAAGTCGCAACTAATTTTGAAAGAAAGGACTTGATGTCGCGACAGCCAGCGATGTGAAGAATAACACGAAAATTATGACAAATCGAGACGACCAAGAATTAATGAAGAAGCAGACATGATGTCACGACATAATTGAAAGCTTAACAGTAGACATGGAGGTCTTGACACTGAATAGAAGTTGCGACAAAAGGATTTCCAAGAGACTGAACATAGAGGTCGCGACAGTTAGAACAAATAGAGACATCAAACACTAAATCAGAAGATGTCGCGACGTCCTTCAGTGGTCACGACATCAGTTGCAAAGAAATAAGATTACGATGTCGCCGATTAGTCCGCGACATCAGTTTAAAGAAAGAAGGTCGCGACATCCTTGATGAATCGCGACATCGGTACCAAAAGAATGAGTCGCGACATCCATTGAAACTGTCGCGACATCTCATATCCGAGATCTCGAAGACAAGTCACGACAAAAGAAAAGTTTCCACGACATCAAAAAGAGCTCATAAGCATAACATTAAAAGTCGCGACGTATGATTGAAGTCGCGACCTCAAGAAACTCACAATCTGCGAGAAGGTGAAGTAGCGGCGTCATTCGTGGTCGCGACATCGATTACAAAGTAAAGAAAGGTTCGCGACGTCGCTGGTAGTGTGACATCGAGCGTAAGAATAGAGGTCGCGACATCGGACGAGATCTTTGGAGACAAATTCAAAGAAAAAATAAAAGCCTCTACGACATCACAAGAGCTCATAAGCATAACATTGAAGTCGTGACGTATGATTGAAGTCGCGACCTCAAAAGAGCTCACAATACTGAAAGGTGAAGTCGCGACATCAGTCAGTGGTCGCGACATCAATTACAAGGAAAGAAGGTTGCGACGTCATTCAGCTGTCGCGACATCAAATCCAAGGTGTGTTAACGGCAAGTCGCGACCAGATAAAGCTACGCTGGGATGAGCGGAAAAGCGAGAAGTCGGGATGCATGATTGAAGTCGCGACCTCAAAGAAGATCACAATGCGAAAGGGTGAAGTCGCAGCGATATGATTGAAGTCGCGACATCAAAACAGCTCATAAGTAGAACAGTGAAGTCGCGACGTAAAAGAGAAGTCGCGATGTCAAGTCAAGGTCGCGACAGAGAAATGGAGTCGCGACATGAACAAACAAATGGACCAGTTATTTTGAAACCCACAAAGAAATGCATCGAAGTTAGGGCCCAACTCAGAACCCTATAAATAAGCAGCTACTACAGAAGGAAAGTAGCTCTTGGCGGCTCAGAACGAGAAGTGTGGGTAGCCTAAGGCTCGTGTATTTTAATTTTCTGTTTCTTTTTCTTTGTTTTGGCTTTTATTTTAGATTAGATTAGAGTAGATTGTTAGTTCATTTTGAATTTCTAGATCTGGATGTTAGTCGTTGAAGTTGGCAGATGCAAAATGTTATTTTCTTCAAGTCTTGCCTAGTTCGTTTGAAGTCAAACAGAATACAGGTCGAACGTCCAGGTTCGGATTTACGTGGAGTTCTTTTGATGAGGAGCTACGGTAGTGTAATGAAGTAATTTAGAAACCCCGACTTAGTTGAATTTACTCTATTGTTAGAACCAATCTTTCCTGTAGAAATTTATCAGAGTCTACTGAACATCAAAAATTGAATCACAGTTCTTTGGTTTTGTTTATTTACGTATCTGATCCAAACCTCCAGTCATCTATACGTAATAGGATTGTTTCATGCTCACGATTTCAAAGAGGCCCTTTGAGTGACACGAGAGAAGGCATTCACGAGAATCTTGAACAATTTCTCGAGGTATGCAGAACCCTAATATTGGGGATCCTAATGGGCTTTGTGAATTTTAATCGATAAATCTTCTTCTCACTTGAAACCGAGAATGAGTTCTGAGACTTATCGAGTTAAAATGATGAGAGTTCGCCTCGATTCGACGATAAGTTCAATCGTGTTAGCAAGGATCTAATCAGGAAAGAATGGTGTTGGTACGAGGATGAGAAACCAGTATAGTGTAAACCCATGCTTATCCTATGTCTTAGGAGCTAAGGTTTATAGTCCATGTTTTGGGTATGAAGTATTGAAAAAGAAAAATACCCAAAACAAGGCAACTCAGATTAAAAGTAGTTATCTAATCCTTTGTCTTCGAAAGAAACAGAGAAGATTAGATGATGAAATGTGTCATTAAGGAGAGATCCACATGGCATTACCATCTTCCTTAGACGGATTTTAAATCTGAGGTTCATGAAGCAAAATTACAGAGTGTCTGCAGGAATTGATGTTTCACAATAGCTGTATTTTCAACGCATCCCTTTAAAAGCTAACTGACCAGTCTATTTCTTTAATTTTTTTTAGTTTCAGCATTATTTCATTTTGTTCTAGTTTACCTATCTTGAATTTTTCATTATTTTAAAGATTACCAGGGATATATCAATTGCAAATCATCGTACAAATAGTATAGAGCTTGAGTAGTCAGGGTAGTTGATTGAAAATTTTTGAGATCTTTGTGGGATCGATATCTGGACTTAAATCCACTTTATTACTTGTTCGATTTGTACACTTGCAGAATCATGGATCAAAAGCAGAAATAAATTTATCTTTTCTTAAGGAAATCGCTTTTAATCAGTATAATTGTAAAGAAATACAACAAACACGTTTCATGGCATTATTGCTGGGGATTAGATAATAGTCCTATGGTAATAATGCTACAAATTTGTGTTGATGTTTTGATCCATCACCCACACTTAAATTAGCGGGAGGACGACCGTGAACAAGTTTTTGGCGCCGTTGCTGAGGATTAGATAATAGTCCTTGGTAATGACGTCATAAATTTGTGTATGTTCTTAGGTTGGGTGAACAGTGATGTGGACCCAGGTCTAGCCACCGGCACGGTCAATGCCTAGGCTCCCGTGTTCACTAGGGTACAACAAGTAGGAAAGGCCTCTAGTGGTTTATGATTTATAAGCATGTTTTATCTGGGTTTTGAAATCGACCGGGTGCAGTTGAGCCAGGCTCGTGTTTATTTTAAAAGCGGTTGGCCAGGCCGTTTTTATTTTAAAACAGCGGTTGAGCCAGGCTCCCGCTTTTATTTTAAAATAGCGGTTGAACGGGCTCCCGTTTATTTTAAACGACGGTTGAGCCCAGGCTCCCGTGTTTATAAAAAGTTTCATAAACTTTTAAAGCAAGAGATTTATGAAAAGTTTTATAAACTTTTAAAGCAAAGCAAGCAAGAGATTTATGAAAAGTTTTATAAACTTTTAAAGCAAAGCAAACAAAAGATTTGAGAAAAGTTTTAGAAACTTTTAAAGCAAAGCAAGGTAAAGCAAGCAAGCAAGAGATTTATGAAAAGTCTTATGAACTTTTAAAGTAAAGTAAGCAAGTAAGACTTCTGGAAAATATCCTGTAAAAGAGAGTTTTACAGTTTTGAGATGTTTTCAGAAAAAAGCAAACATTTTATAAAGCATACACTCACTGAGCTCATTTAGCTCATTATTTTCCTATTTTAAAAACTATTTTCCAAGTACCTACTTGAGCTCATTTAGCTACGTGTTATTTGTTTTAAAACTATTTTCCAGGAGTCCTGGCTTGTGATTAGTGCCCAAAAAGTGCTATTTTGAACCCTATTTAAAATAGGTTTTGAGTGCTTTTTAAGCACTAATCATATGAATTGAGCCAATTTTCATGTGCATGTCCACTTAGTACTACTAATTTGGTTTCAAGATTGCTTTGGGTAGTTTTGCAGGTCTTGGGAACTTCAGTCAGCAAGCCTGGCGTCGTATTGGTGCTGAATGCGAGAATTCTCGGTGACTTCATCAACCCAAAATGAGGAAATATCAAGTGGAAATGACGAAACATGAAGATGGCAGTGCATAGCAGGAATTTTGGCTATGATTGCGAAAATTTGGCTAAGATTGCGAAAATTTTACCGATCGTAGCGAAATTTTGCGATCTTGGCGAAAAACCGCTATGTGAAAATTTTGCTAGGCTAGCGAAATTTAACTAGCCTAGCGAAATTTACTGTTCATAGCGAAATTTTCCAATTTCGCTATGCCTTGAAATTTTCGCTATATAGCGAAAATCACTGTTCATAGCGAAAATGGCTGCCTTGTGTTTTGATGTTTTTGATTCCAAACGACCACGTTTTGATTATTTACCATTTTGTCCCTATTGTAATTACATATTTTAGGCATTTTTGGTATTTCACACAATTGGGTTGGCTATATAAGCCACCTTATGACTTTTGTAACGCTAACTTTCAATCTTTCAGTACACGGCAGCTTTTGTTCCAGTTTTCTCTCTTCTCTCTCCTGTTTCTCTCATTTTCTTGGGTGCCAAACACCCTCCAAGGATGACAACTTGGAGGTTGAGCGGCTAAAACCCTTTCCTCCTTGAAGTGGAGGTTCTTCAGGGAGTAGGATCGAAGGCTGGCTGGTGGTTCCCATTTTCAGGCAAGTTTTGACATTCGGTTCCCTAATTTCCAACTCTAGGTTTAAAGCTTTTGATGTACTTTCTTTGGCCAATACTTGGCAGCTTTGCAGAGTTTACAGTGTATTCTTAGCTTTAGATACACTAATATCCGTGGTGCCATTCTGAGCCATGAGGTAGGTTAAGGGTTAGATTTTCCTTGTAGAGCATATATGATGTAAATAAATGCTTTACACATCAAAAGGGAAATTATTGGGGTTTAGTTTTTAAAAGTTAAATGAAGATTAGGTTGGGAAATGACTATGTCATCCTCCCCAACGCGGCATAGACCACAGGGCCTCGGTTACCACCAGGAATCAACCCCGGTGACCAATGCTTAAAGAGGTTCTATTTTACATTTTAGTTTATTTTAACTTCGGTTCTGAACCACCTGACCTTGTTTTTACCCCAGGCAAAATCAAATTTAATTCACCAAATTTGACTTCACTCAAATCATTTAATGCGAAAACCCATCCGTGTTTGACCCTAGACCATTATCTTTGCCGGTAGCTTGAATCTGTGATGGGAGGAACTTAGGATATAAATTTTGTTGATTAGGATCACCTGCGTAGCCTGAATCAAAAGGCGTCGTTAGAGGATGGTGCCTAAGTGCATTTGTGAGAAGCTGTGGAGTGCAGATCCTCATCACAAGTATTGGTGAATTCCTTTTATATTTCACTATCAATTTTTTTTTTTCATTTCTATAAAAATAAAAAATAAAAAATAATCTTCTGGGATTGTTGTTGGTGCTTGTCTGTCTTCTTTGCGAGGAATTACGGAGTTCCAGTGGATTAGAGTTTCTCAATCAAGGTTGAATTTGAACCCAATGGAACAGGGACAGTATGGTCAGCATGTGGCAGGGGGTAACCCTAGTTCATATATGTCCATGAGGGATTACATAAACCGATCCTTGGCAAGTCGATGACACATTGAGGAGAGGAACCCGAGTGAATATGAGTCCGCGGGGGACTATAGAAACCAATGGATGAGTTCACCATATGGTAGTGCTTACAACCATAGTTGGGGGAATCACACCAATTCCTCATGGGAACCAAGACCTCCACAATATGCTCCTCCTGAACCTCCATTTTATGCCTCAACCCCTCAGTCACCTTAGCCACCACAGTCAATCCCTCCATTTGAACAAGCCATTTTGGACCTTACCCGGATAGTGGATGACTTTGTGGAAGAGAATTAGGAGATTAATGCCCATTCGAATCAGAAAATTGTCATTGTGGAAGACAATTTGAACAAGAAAATAGATGGGCTGAAAAATGACTATGAGCATAAATGGGACAACCTGCAAGATTCCGGGCCTAATCAATCGGCGATGTCCACGGAGGAAGAGTGCCAAAAAGTGACACCATGGCGGAGGAGCAGGTGTCAGCTTACTTGACCACACGAGGAGCTTATAGAGGATTTTATTGAATTATCGAAGGATTGTTTTGAATTCTCATATATGTGTGTGCTGTGTTTCCAGGAAGAAAGAAGAAATCACCTTCCTTTATAGCGGGAGGCGGAGTGAAACAAAAGTAGTGGAAGTGCCCCGAGAATGCCGCTTTCAACGATTCCCGAAAATTGAACCCCAACCTCCCTTGCCCAAGACACCAAATGCCCACTGCCAATAACCCTCTCCACTAACCAAGTGTATATTCCCACCTCACACCACAACCAACCAATGAAGCACCACCAAAAAGGCCACCCGTCGGCTGCCAAATGCTTTAAAAAATTCAAGAGATTAGTGGCCATTGTACATAATTTTGCCACTACCTCAAACAAGATGGCAGCTGCACATACTGCATGGCATAGTGGATGGTTCGGGTGCTGGTTCGGGTTTGGAGCACCTGGACCTTAGCATTCCCATAAGCTCCACCAGTTTCTTTAATTTAATTGCTTAGACTTGTTTAAGTTCCTATTTTGTTAAAAATTTTGTGGTAATCAGTTGAGTGGCATGTTTTTCTTTGTGTTGGTAGATACAGAAGCATCAACCACTTCACAGCCGGCACCTTAGCACGCCGGGAGCTAGGGATGATCCTTCTCACGCCTGCGATTGAGGGAGAATTCCCTCCATCCTCTAGCTTTCTCATTCCCATGCGGGGATATTTGGTGTTAAATAATGTTCATATTTTTAATTTAGGTTTATTGATTCGCATGCCACATTAAAGCCAAATTGTTTGTTGAAATTAGGGCTTTTTATTGTGTGCCTATATTTTTGTGTTTCTACTCTTGCCTTTAGTTGAAGAATTGAACCCCTATATGCTACCATAATGTTTTAACAGTTCCATGCATGATTAAGTTTTTGGTCGATTGAAGCACCAAAGCTTCAACCTTGTACATCCACCTTTAGCTAATCACACACACTGCACACCAGATTGTGCCAATAGGTTGAGAAGCTATATACCTCTTTCCACTTTGCAAAGTCGGCCTTAGATTTGTTGACGACCCATAATAGGTTTGTGTTACCCATGTATGAAGACCAATGTAGTCTTTAAAAAAAAAAAAAGAAAAAAAAAGAAAAAGCAAAAAGAAAAAGGAAAGAAGAAAAAGAAGAATAAAAGTCGTGACGCTTTGCCTTGAAGCAGGGCACGATTGAGGGTATATGGCGAAAGCCTTTAAAGCCCGATGCCCTAAACCTTAATTGGTTGGGAGTCATCAACTTAGTGTTTGCTACACGGGTGGATGTTTGAAGTTTAGCGAGTTGTAGGTGCTTAATTCTCGAAGTCATTAGAAGTCCGGGGCGAAGCCTGTAGAGTTTGTGGTCAGTCGATCCTTTGGCTTGATGCCCTAAACCTTAATTGGTTGGGAGTCATCGGTGGACCCCCGTTACACGGACTTTGGTGAAATCGGTTACAGCATTCACCCTACAATGCAATCAAGAAGAAAAAGAGTGTAGTGATCCTATTTAGATTGGTCCAGCCGGTTTAGGGCCACAGTAGTAGCTTGGTTGGGGGAGAATAGCTTTGCAGCTTATTGGTCTGAGCGGTTACCTTAAGAACAATTAGATTTTGGTGGAAGTTCAGGTTAACCTCCTTGGAACCGATGTTGCCCTAAAACTTGTTCTTATATGGCATTTGTTATCTCATGACGGTTTTCGTACATGGTCTAAATTGTTCCTACTAAAGGTATACACACTTTTTGAACAATATACACTTTTTGTGCCTACGACATGCGACTACCCTTTTTGTTTAGCATTGCTGGGGACTAACAACGTGTCGATTGAAGTGTGATTAGTGCCCCCAAAAGTCTTTATTTTAGAACCTGTTGCAAAAATAGGTTTGAGTGCTTTTTGCGCACTAATCATATAATTGAGCAATTTTCATGTGCATATCCACTTAGTACTACTAATTTGGTTTTGGTGTTTAGGTAGTTTTGCGGGTCTTAGGAACCGGTCCCGGCAAGCAGCGTCGTGTTAGTCTTTGAATCTTAGAGAATTCTCGGTGATTTCATCAACTTGAAAATAGAGAAAATATCAAGTGGAAATGACGAAAAATGGTAAAGTGGATGGCGGTGGCGAGGCGAGGAATTTTGGCTATGATTGCGGAAATTTGGCTAAGATTGCGAAAATTGCGATCCTGGCGAGACCCGCAATCTTAGACCCAAGCTATGTGAGGCCACCGCTAGGCTAGCGGCGAAAATTTCGCAATCTTAGCGAAAATTTTGCTATGTGAAATTTTTGCTAGCCTAGCAAAATTTCGCTAGCCTAGCAAAATTTACTGTTCATAGCGAAATTTTCCAATTTCGCTATGCCTTGAAATTTTCGCTATATAGCGAAAATCACTGTTCATAGCGAAATTTTCCACTTCGCTTATGTCTTGAAATTTTCGCTTATATACGAAAATCACCTGCTCTCATACGAAATGGCCGCTTTGTGTTTTTGGTGTTTTGATTCCAAAACGACCACGTTTGGTTATTTACCATTTCATTCCTATTGTAATTACATATTTTAGGCATTTTTGGTATTTCACACAATCAACAAGCATAAGCCACCTTATGACTTTAACGCTAACTTTCAATCTTTAGTACACGATGTACCTTTGTTCCAGCTTTTCTCTTCTCTCCTCTCTTTCTCTCATTTTCAGTGCCAAACACCCTCCAAGGATGACAACTGAGGATGAGCTACTTAAACCCTTTCCTCCTCAAGTGGAGGGTCACTGGGGTGTGGATCGAAGGTCGCTGGTTCCCGTTTTTCACGCAAAGAAAGTTTTGACATTCTCGTTCCCTAAATTCCAACTCTAGGTTTAAAGCTGATACTTTCTTTGGCCAATACTTGGCAAGCTTTTAAAGGGTTTAGTGTATTCTTAGCTTTAGATACACTAATATCCATTAGCTGCCATTTACGCAGCCACCGAGGTAGGTTAAGTGGGTTAGATTTTCACTCGTAGAACCATAAATGCTAAAATAAATGCTTTCTATCAAAAGGGAAATTATTAGTGTGGTTTAGTTTTTAAAAGTTAATAGAAAGATCCTACTGGGAAATGACTATATGTCATCCTCCCTAACGCGAGAAATAGGACCCTAACCCTCGCTACCATAGAATCCAACCCCAAAGTGACCCAATGCTTCAAGGAGTCTTCTATTTACATTTTAGTTTATTTCTTTCGCCTTGTAAACCACCAACCCAATCGCTTTTTACCCAAATCCTTAAAAAAATCAAAATTTAATTCACCAAATTTGACTTCCCCACTCAAATCATTCCAGACGAAGAAAACCCATCCCCGTGTTCACCTTAGACCACTATACTACAAAGAGCTTCAATTACAAAGCAAAGAGGGAGGAACTTAGATATAAATTTTGCTGATTCCTGATCACCCTACTCGTGGCAAGAATCGTGCACGCCGACGAACAAAGCAGATTCTCCGACTTTTGCAATGTTGATGTTATTAATAATCTTTGTAAGGAAATACTTTGAATTTGCATAAGGAAGAGCATGTATGTACATAAAGGTAGTTTTGGAGAAAAATAAACAGCTCGAGGTCTTTGTGAAAGAACATCACAAGCTGCCATAATTAGAAAAAATCAGGTTTACAGGATTTGGGATATGCCCTATATGCAGATGACATGCTGTCAAAATTTTATCAAATTATAAGTTGGAAAAAGGAAAAATTTTTATAGGAGTTTTCAACAAGCAATACGGCTTCACTTCACAGGATTTTCTAGTCATTAGAAGTAATCTATCGGGGTTCAGGAGTGGTCGATACATCCGCCTCTAGTAGGGTGGGGTGTGTCACTGGGAGCAAAATAACCCAGTTCCTAAGAGTGGTAGAAAGCCTAAAAAGACAAAACATCAGACTATCTTAAAATTTTTGGCAAGTAAAAAGAAAGCAAAGGACTTCTATCTATGGGATCGGATTTGATAAGAATGATAAAGCAGAAATAAAATTACCAAGATGAGAGTATGCAGTATGATACATCAAGATCAATTTTAGGGGAAAATTTTATTTTCTAACATCAGTACAAAAGAAAGGGATGAAGGATAGAGATAAGGATGCAAAAAAGTGAAGGTTGGAATCTGGGTAATTTTTAGCCTAAATTCTCCAGTTATGCACCCAATAACCCAAGCCAAACTTTACAAGCCTAAAATACCTAATGGATCTTGAAGGTTGTATTTGCCTACATTAGTGGAGACTAATATGAAAACAGTTATGGGACTTAAAATGATACATGAATCGTGTCGACTTTAAGATTAGCTAAATTTAGCCAAGGAGAAAGGGAAAGAAGACCATCACACACTACGTATCAAGATGAATCGAACAATTGTTTACATGTCTAAATCTGTTACTGTTTTCAGGATGCGAATTGAAACTTTTCCCTAAGTCTAAATTGAAAACTAAATTTGAAATTATGCTACAACTAACTAGTTCAATTCAGGAAGCCGATTCAAGAAGGATTGTAATAGAAAACAGAAAAATGTCCCTAAAAATAAAGCTAAATTGTTTGAGGACAAACAAAATTTCTTTTCTTTTCTTGGGGACAAGCAATACTTTAAGTTTGGGGAAATTTGATGAGTCTTAAACTCATCTATTTTTAATCCATTTTTATGGCTTATTTTTAGTATATTCAAACCTATTTTAATGCTAAATTATGGATTATTCACCAAATTTGTGTTTTGCAAGTTTTAATTTAAAAATGAGAAAATTTAGGCACAAAAGAAGAGAAAAAAAGCAATTGCAGCAGTCTATGTCGCGGCAACATTCAAGCAAATGGCTAAGGAAATCTGTCACAACAATATTTCTTCTATCGCAACACAAAGGACTGAATATAAAAGAAAAGCTATGTTGCGACAGAATATGAGAAGAATGTAACAAGTCAGCTAAGACAAAGAGAACTAATGTTGCGACAAGGTTTCTTATGCTTGATGTCAAAACCAAGAGGAACCTATCACGACATAAAAGCTCCTGTCGTGACACTAGAAACATGAAGAAAGCAGAGATTCTATCGCAACAAGGTATCTTATGTCGCGACAAGAAATTAAAGAGCAATACAAGAAGAATAATTAGACATATCAGTTTATGTTGTGACACAAGGAAAAATATAAGGCAGAATCTTTGTCAAGTACATAAAAGCCCGCGTCGCGATTAATCGACATCGCAACGCAAGTTCCTATCGAGACAACGATGAAGAAGTTCTATCGTGACAAGGTAATGAATGTCGAGACACTAAAAGACAAGGTTTCTGGTCCTGACAAAGAAACAAAGTCACGACAAGTGATGTTGACTTAGTGAACTGACCTGGTTGCGACAAAAGAGTTCAATGTTGCGACATACTTCAAGCTGACGATAAGTTTTGATGTCGCGACAGAGATATTAAGGTCCCGACACGAAAATAAGTTGAACACAGATAAACAAGGTCGCGATAGAATTTTCCATCTCGCGACAAAGATATCAACATAATGAAGAGAAGTCTTGTTGCACTCTTTTACCTTTTAAAGACCTGTTCATTTAAACATATTTCATATACCCATTTTTAATATGAATAATTAATATTCACTTAAAACATAATTATTTATGGGTATAGGATATCAATACCAAATCACATTCTTTGAAATAAAAGAACATATATATATATACATTCCTTAATTCAAATAGGCCTCATAATTGTTCTCATCAACGATTTATACAAATTGGCATTCCATGCCTTTTCAAATACATTTACAAATGATATTTTAGTTCACCTCTTAACACATTCCATAAATATCCAAAACAAAATGAGTAAAAAATATATTCTTCTCATGAAGACTTTGACATCATTGAATTCAATGCAAAATATCATGAATGGAATGATATGCATGGGACGGAGCATTTACTTATACTCCGTGTTGTTTGACGGTGACTCCGCGCCCATCGATCTTTGATCCTGCTACTTTCTACTTGGTACCTGCGCGTTGATAAAAACAACACGCTAAACATTTTCATGCTTAGTGGTTCTATACGATTCTCTCTTTATTTTAGTTTAAATCAAATCATGGAATTTCATAAGACAATGTTGCATTTCTTCTCAAATGACCAATGCAAGACAATACATACATAAAGATGTATTTCCATTTAATCAATTGCCATAATCTATCGGGTCATCTCAAACTATGCATTTTCATGTGCAAAATCATTTAGATCATAAATCATGCATTTTTTTCATTCTCATTATCATTTTTCATTTTAGCCCTATCGAATTTAACATATATGCTTTTGCGTACGTGATAACGAATCACTCCGGCATCACCTACGGGCCTACGTGCCGATGTAAACACTCGCTTTATAAAAATATGTACTGGGCCAGGCACTACCGATAGTTGTCTCACCGGGCTGTGATCGACATGTCACAATAGTATGTTTGTTCGACTCTTATTAGTATATCAATTTATCCTTAACTCGAATTCTAATGGTTAACATTCTTTTAAGGGCATTAAAATCATTCAATACAATTTACAATAGTATACATATATCTATATATATATATATATATGTACATTTGTATGAAAATAGAACATTTTCACATTCATGTAATTTTCTTATGCAAATTTGTTTCAAAGAAATTGTCTCAAATCACTTAAAACAAATCATTTCAAACACAAATCAATATGCACTTTCTTGTCAATCATACCCAAAATTCAAATCATTAATTATTCAAATATTTAAGAAATAGAGAGAGGGTTTGAGAACAAACCAAAAATCGTCGCTTTGATTCCAATCTTTAGAATCCCGATTTCACGCGGCTTCCTCCGTCAGCCCCTATTCAAACACAATGACAATCACATATTAGTCAGTTATTCTAAAGAGTTGTCAGGCTGATGTCTACCCAATACTCCTTCGCTTGAAAAAATTTTTGGGGATACATGAGCCATAGTTTGCTCATGCTTCCTTCAAGAAAATTATAGCTCTATGAGTCTAATTTTAGTAGGAATTGGAATCATCTAATTTGGATCACCCAAACTCAAGTTACGGCATTTTAATTCCAAACTAGTCGGTATGCCCAGCTCACTCGGTTACCTACTATTATTCTCCATTTCAGGGGTCTTAACTCCATAAATTAGTAATGCTTCCTTCTACATATTTGAAGATATGGTTATAAGGTTTATTCTCCAATTAGAATCATCCAATTTGGTTCACCAAAACTCAAGTTATTTCATTTTACATCAAGACTACTCCAATTCAAGGCGTAATCAGATCGTTTTACACATACCAACTTTGGATGTGACATTTCGAACTAACAATTTGCATACACTTCCTTCAAGTAAATTATTTCCCTAGAAGTCTATGTTACCCATAATTTTGAATCACTCAATTTGGATGAGGGAAACTCAAATTATGGCCAAAACACCATAACAACACCCAAAACAGAGCATACCCGTAAGCTACCTGAACTCACCTTTAAGCCCATATTTGGGAGTCTTAGAGCTACAATTTTCTCCTAGTCCCTTCTATAAATTTGTATCCCTATCTCTTATGGTTCTTTAAAAATTTGAATCACTTCATTTGGATGATTATAACTTAATCTATAGCCAAAACAAGAACAGGGCTTTTCACAAAATTTTGATAGCATTTCCTTTGAAAACCAAACATTTTCCCTTTTTACAAACACTCCTCCAAACCAATCCCAACCAACAATACAAAGCAACCTCAAACTAAACTAAAACCATCCAAGAACACTTTTACACAAAGCTAGGGTTTTTACTCCAAACCTAAACACAAGAAAAGAAGGGTTTAGAGTTTTGCTCTTTACCCAAATCTTGATTCTCTGATACCAAGGTTCCTTCTTGTTCTTAATCACCAAATCTCTTGTTCACATGGAGAAATCACCAATTTTTCTCCCTCAACATTCAACCAGATGATGCCCTAGCTCTCCCACACAAAATGCCCAAATGAGAGTTTTGTCTCTCAAAGACAAAAATGTGGTCTTAAATCCCCATGTCTCATAAGGCCTTGTTTGGCGACACACAAATCCCCATTTCTCATTTTTCTCACTTTAACACTTCATTTCAATTTCATTTTCATTTGGTTTCCTTTCATTTACATTTTAATACTTACACTTCTCATTTAGGACCATTGGCTCCCCATTTAACATTTTTACTAAATTCATTTGACTCTTTGTAAAATTTATGGGTTGTATATTTTTTAGTTATGAGCATTTAAATTCCAAAAAAATTTCATTTAATTTATTTTATACCCTAAACATATAATAAAAAATATTATATATATGAAACAAATACTAGGGTATTTTTGTGTGGCGCTACAATGTGAACCCGGTTGCGGCACGAAGATGAGCGCCGAGGCAAAAGTCTTCAGAGTGACATAAAAACTAGGTCGCAATAGAAAACATGTACAACACCAATAGATTATGTCGCAACATAAAAAAATGAAGTTGCAACAAGAAATATGGTTAAGTGGAGACAAGACTCTGTTGTGACAGACTTTCCTGGTCGCGACAGGAATGGTAACAATACAAGAAACATTGTTGCAACAAAACCCAATAGAACTGTTGTTACGACATAGAAACCAGGTCGCGACACAATTTTGAAGAAGCTGCATAGAAAAAATGTCGCAACACAATTGTTAATGTCGCAACATAATTGTTCCAATAAACACACATGAGAATGTCGCGACATAGAATACACAAAACAACAGACCTTGCAGGACAAAGTGTTAAAGAGCCAAAGAAAGATCTATCGCGATAGAGTAAACATGCTGAAGAAACAAATATTGTTGCGACAAAATGCTACATAAGCCAAAGAAGCAACCGCAACAGCACCAAAGTTCTCACGAATAACACTTTCTGTGTCGCCAAGAATGCAATCGGGCCGTAATTTTGGAACGCACAATGTAGCCTCAATTCTAGGCCCAAACTTCTGTGTGGCTCTATATAAATAGAAACATTCGAGGAAAGCGAAACAATCGACCTTTAAAACCGTAGCATTTGAGAGTTGGATGACTCATTTTGTATTATATTTTTCTTTTATTTTTTCTTATTTTTTTTTTATTTTCACTGATTAGAATTAAAAGATAGATTTCAATTTGTTTACCGCACTTGAAGCAATTAATCGTTCGTAAGTTTTGAAGTTAAGTCGCTTTGTCAAGATCACTCACTGACGTTGAATTCGAACAGTTTGCAGAAAGCCGAATTTATTTCTTCGCTATTACGCTTGCATTGAAATTTCTTATCAATATTTCAGTGTTTACTGCGATTTTATTTTCTGGAAACCCAACTTTCGCTACAAAAGATCTTATGTTAGTTATGGTCTTTCCTGCATAATTTGAAAGAGATTTATGGGATTGAGAAATTTGAATTTATTTGAATGGTGTTGTTCATGAAGTGAATTGTTCCCAACATTAGTAACTTATACCCAATTAAGGACTGTTGTCTAGCTCTGATTTCCATGAGGCCCTCTGAGTGACACAGAGTCAGATTCCCTTGAGTATGCATGCTACTTGTGGTATGCTGACTATTATCAAGAACTAATGAGCTCTAAAATATTACTTAGATAAATCATCAATTTACTCATGGTTTGAGAATTAGTTAAGGGATCTATCAATTTAACAATTAGA
This sequence comes from Tetrastigma voinierianum, assembly GCA_016808115.1. NCBI lineage: Eukaryota > Viridiplantae > Streptophyta > Magnoliopsida > Vitales > Vitaceae > Tetrastigma > Tetrastigma voinierianum. Next base: position 392,852 of record JAEQBH010000300.1, read on the forward strand.
GATTTCTCCTTGGTCTTGAGGAATGATCTTGATCATGTGTTAGCTTAGATCTAATCAAGGAAAGAAAGAACTCTTTAAGATCTCAAGAATGAGACATCATTCATCTTGTAGAGATATGGCAAATGGCCCTGTCTTGGGAAGCAAGAAATCTGCAGTCATAAGAAATGGGTATGAAGTATTGGAAAAGAAATATACGAGATCTTGAGATTCTGATTCTGAAGTAATTAGTTAGATCGTGTTTGAAATGAACATGACTCTCTAATTAGTGAAATGTATGGTTAAGGTAGAAATCCAAACTATACTACCTTGCCTCTTGACATTTTCATATTCCAATTCATGAAAGAATAGAATTAAATTATGTTGCAGGAATTGATAATTTCCGCATTAAATCCGGTGTCTCTCGACAATAATACGGTTCATTCCAATTAGGTCTAGGATTTTAAATTTTCTTTTTATTATAGATGTAGAAATTTAAACAGTAGAATTCTAGTTAGGTTACTGAAAATTGTATGAAATGGAAGTTCAAATAGTGTGGAACTTGAGTAGTTAGAGATGGTGAACTTTAAATTCTTTTTATCTCTGTGGGATTGATATTGGACTTATAGATCCACTTTATTGTATGCATTTGTGCACTTGCAGCATTTTGACCAAACTAAATTTTCAATGAATTCAATGACAAATCATTTTTATTATGAGCATACATGCTCTATTTGGTCAGCAAGATTTTGATGCCTTTACTGGGGATTAAGTAATAGTCTTTTGGTGTCATAAATTTGTATATATACAAAAATTGGTCAACAAGTTTTGGCTCGTTAAGAGATTAGATAATATTCATTCGATGTAGTGTGAAGGTATATATATAATTTAATCGACAAGTTTTATAGGCGTTGTTGCTTGGGATTAGATAATATCCATTCGATGCGATTGGTGAAATTTGTATATATAATTTGGTCGACAGTCTAGAGTGAACAAGAGTTCAAAGCAAAGATCGTGTAAGAGCGAGTGTGCGTCAAAAGTTTGCACAAAGTAAAATTAAAGCTCCGACCATGCATACATGAAACCCCATGATTGCTTTTTGATACTTTTTGTATTAAAACTATGTTGTGAAAATTGAACTCTTATAAATGTTTAATAAATGTTTTTATATTAAAATGACTTATAATGCCGTAATATATAAAGGTGGGAAATGGAGAAAATGGGCATATAATGCCATATTTAATGAAAATGTGTATTGAGAACAAAATCATGGGCCCCCTTTGAGTTAAAATCATTAGCTAAATGAGAGGTATTTGGACCAGTAGTTCAAACACCTAAAGACATAAAACATGTTGGATATCGATGGATCTTTGTACAAAAGCAAAATGAGAAAAATGAAATCGTGCGATATAAAGCACGCCTTGTGGCCTAAGGCTTCTCACAAAGACATGGAATTGATTTTGAGAGGCGTATTCTCGAAATAATGGATCTGTGCATTTTAATTCATTTAATATATTTAGTGGTCTCAGAAGGATTTGATATATGGTGATGGATGTAGTCACAACCTATTTATATGGATATATTGATACTAATGTATATGAAAATCACACGAAGGATTCACGAGTGCACGAAGTAATGAATTCAAAACCACGAGCATGTATTGATCAAGTTACAACGATCTTTATATGGATTAAAAATGTGCGGTCGGATATTAGTATAATCGTTGGCAAATATTTGCTCAAGGAAGGATATGTGAATAATTCAATTTGTCCATGCGATTTTATCAAGTAGCAACTAGATTTCAATTATTGCGGTATATGTGGATGATTTGAATTTGATTGGGACTCCAGAAGAGCTCATCAAAACAATTGACTACTTAAAGAAGGAATTTGAAATAAAAGATCTTAGGAAAACAAAACAATGTCTCGACTTGCAGATCGAACATTATTCAGATAGTGTATTAAAACATCAATCAACATATACAGAAAAAGTCTTGAAGCACTTTCATATGGATAAATCACAACCCCTTAGTTCCCCATGGTTGTTAGGTCGCTTAAAGTGACCAAAGATCCATTTCGGCTTAAAGAAGAAAATGAAGAATTGCTTGGTCCTGAAGTACCATATCTCAGTACAATTTGTGCTTTAATGTATCTTGCAAATTGTACTAGACCAGACATTGTTTCTCAATTAATTTACTAGCAAGATACAATTTAGCTCCAACCAAAAGGCACTAGCATGGAATTAAACATGTATTAAGATATATCTGCGGGACATGTGATAGGGATTATTTTATTCCAAAACATTGGAACCACAATTTTTCGGTTATGTAGATGTAGGCTATCTTTCAGACCCTCACAAAGCTCAATCACAATAGGATATATATTTACTTTTGGAAATACTGCTATATCCTGGAGGTCAGGAAAACAAGCAAGGTGTGCCTCCTCACGACATTCAAAATACTTGCCATGCGTAAGCTAGTCGAGAATGTCTTTGGTTTGAGATCCATGATACAACCATAGGAAAATGTGTGGATTATCTTCTATTAGAGCAAACCAACGTCTTATATGAAGATATTTAATTAATATTGCACAAGTCGAAGGAAGATATATTAAAGGTGATCGAACTAAGCACATTTCACCAAAATTCTTCTATACTCATGAACTTTGGAACAATGGCGAAATCAATGTACAATAGATAAGGTCTAGTGATAATCTAGCGGATTTATTTACAAAAGCCCTGCCCATTACAACATTGAGCATACACGGATGGTATGATAAGTAAAGTCATTCAAAATTAAGTATTATGTCACTATCAGGGGGAGAATTGTTAAAGATGTTAGTATACTGCACTCTTCTTCCCTTCATCTAGGTTTTATCCCACTAGGTTTTACTGGCAAGGTTTTTAATGAGACAATACTAACTATATTGTAATGGTCAATCAAGGGGGAGTGTTATAAATAATTCATTGAGAAATGTGAATGACTACACATTTACCAGTGAATCATTATGGATGTACTTATTACTGTATTAATGAAGACCCTTATATATATGGGATCCTTGATAATGACAGAAAGAGGAGAAAAAAGACCTTTAGAGTTCTCTCTTTCTTCTCTCATTTTCTCTCCTCCTTTCTTCATTCTTTATAAGAAAGAGAACTCTCTTTAGTATCATTGAACATACAATTATCTCAACCAAATGCATGCTCTTCATAAGAAAGATGCTTATCAAGTCTCCCTCTAAGAAGCTAACAATCAAATTGATGACAATTTCCTTGATAATGATAGTGCAATACCTTTAACACATTTTGATATCTCTGACTTCTTTAAAGATCCAAGTGGAAAATTTTACCATTTGATTGGTGATGGCAATGTGTGCTATGATTAACATATATGCTTATTATGTAACTTTTTATTACATATTTATTACAAATTGAGTTATTCTCTTTAAATTTTTCCTTTCTTTTGAAAATATATGGATCATTCTCCTAGATATGCATGTCTTGTTGATTGTGCCACAACTCACACAATTTTACGTGATAAGAAATACTTTTCAAACTTAACTTTAGTTCCATTTAATGTTCAAAGTATCTCAGGCCCCGTTGACCTAATTAAAGTTGATGATGCACTTTATTCTAATAAATCTAATCAAAATTTACTTAGTTTCAAGGATATTTGCCGAAATGGATACCACATTGAAACTATGAATCATAATGGAAATGAGTATTTACTCATTACTAGGAAAAAACAAATCTTGGAACAATTGATTTCTTCTTCATATGGATTATATCAAACAACTATTAGACCTCTTGAATCTCATGATGTCATGAACCAGAAGTTCGATGACCTAAAAGCATTTTTATTGTGGCATGAACGGCTTGGACACCTAGGACTTTCAATGATGCGCCATATAGTTCAAAATTCTAACGAGCAGACAAATTTTTAAATCTCATGATTTTAGTTGTATTGCTTGTTCTCAAGGAAAATTAATTATTAGACCATCTTTTACAAAGATTGCATCTGAACCCATTGCATTTCTAGAAACGTATACAAAGGGATGTTGAGCTATTCACCCACCTAGTAGGACCTTTTTGTTATTTAAATGGTTTAATTTATCGTCCTTTAGATGGTATATGCCATCTTTACAGAAATGTTGCATTTTCAGTGCTTAAATAATTGACTCAAACACAATTTCCTGATCATCCTATCAAGACAATTCGTCTTGATATTGATGGTGAATTCTCATCTCATGCCTTCCTTGATTATTGTATGTCCATTGGAATAGATGTTCAATACTCAATTGCTCATGTTCTTACTCAAAATGGGTTGGATGAATCCTTTATCAAACGTCTACAATTAATTGTTAAATCATTACTTTTTAAAAACAAATTGCCTTTATTGGCATGGGAGCATGCTATTATTATTACTGCAATTGATCACCTTAGTCCTCACGACCCAATCTAAGTTTATCCCGTTACAAGCTTGTTCTGGGTTATCAACCCTAATATTTCACATTTTACATGTTGTCTTTATTTATGTTCCTGCACCCATTCATGGATTCTAAACTAGGTCCTCAATGTGATCTTATGTGGTATTTATGCTTTCGTTTTCAATCTTCATCTATTATTAACTATGATGAGTCTTTCATGAGTGAGGTTTTTACTACTCGTTTGTAGATTGTATTTTTAATGAAGATGTTTTCCCGCCATTAGGGGGAGAAAAGCTAATTCATGAAGAATGGCGAGAAATTACATGGACTAAATCATCTTTTTCTCATCTTGACCCCCCAACAAAGCAATTTGAATTAAAGCTCCAAAAGATAATTCATTTACAAAATCTTGCAAATCGATTGCCTGATGCATTTATTGATTGACAAAGGTTCTGAATCACATATACATTTATAAATATCCTGACACATATTGAAATTCCAATGAGAAAAGTGAAATATAACGTGGCGATAGGCACAATCCTGATAAAATGCGGATGGCCTATTAGCTCAAAGATACAGTTTATAGAAAAGAAAAGTGTTAAATTCAATCCTCTGAAGAGCATACAAATGAAGGATCAATAAGTGAACTGTATAACCCCTACAGAGGCATCAATTGAACAATTATCTCATGAGATTGTACCAGTACATAACAATGAAGATATATCTATTAATTATATACAGAAGGGTAAAATATGGGATCGAAATACTACCCTTATAGATGATGATTTTTCTTTCCAAATGGCTATGGACATCATAAGCAATGATGAAGATCAGGAGCCACAAAACATGAATGAATGTTGACGTCGAAATGATAGGTTAAAATTGAAAAAAGCAATTCAAACAAAGCTAAAATCACTAGCTAAATGAGAGGTATTTGGACCAGTGGTTCAAACACCTAAAGAAATAAAACCTGTTGGATATCGATGGATCTTCGTATGAAAGCGAAATGGTGCGATATAAAGCACGCCTTGTAACCTAAGGCTTCTCACAAAGACATGGAATTGATTATGAGGAGACGTGTTCTCTCATAATGGATACAACTAAATTTCGTTATTTAATATATTTAGCGGTCTCCGAATGACTTGATATGCGGCTGATGGATGTAGTCACAGCCTATTTATATGGATCTATACATACTAATGTATATATGAAAATCCCTGAAGGAATCAAAGTACCTTAAGTCAAGAATTCAAAACCAAGGAGCATGTATTCAATCAAGTTACAACGATCTTTATATGGATTAAAATAGTTTAGTTGAATGTGGTATAATCGTTTAAGCCAGTATTTGCTCAAGGAAGGATATGTGAATAATTCAAATAGCCTTTGCGCATTTTTATCGAAAATAGAAAGCTAGGATTTGAAGTATTTAGGTATGTGGATGATTTGAATTTGATTGGGACTCCTAAAAAGCTCATAAAAAAAAATTACTACTTAAAGAAGGATTTGAAATGAAAGATCTTGGAAAAAAGAAATATCATCTCGGCCTGCAAATCGATCATTGTTCAGATGGTGTATTAATCCATCAATCATCATATATAGAAAAAAAGTCACGAAACGGCTTTCATAGCCAGATAAATCACATAGTTCCCTACGGTTGTTAGGTCACTTGAAGTGACCAAAGATCCATTTCGGCCTAAAGAAGAAAATGAAGAATTGCTTGGTCCTGAAGTACCATAGCTCAGTGCAATTGCTGCACTAATGTATCTTACAAATTATACTCTGAAATGGATAGCTGTGCTGCAGTGTTTATAACGAATGCGATTCAGCTCCAACTAAAAGGCATTGGAATGGAATTAAACATGTATTAAGATATCTTTGTGGGACTTGTGGCATGGGATTATTTTATTCCAAAACATTGGAACCATAATTTTTCGTTTATGCATATGTAGGCTATCTTTCGGACCCTCATAAAGCTCGATCACAGACAGGATATATATTTATTATAAAATCTTGTTATATCACGGAGGTCGGTAAAACGAAACAATGGTGGCCACCTCCTCTGACCATTCGAAATATTTGCCATCGTGAAGCTAGTGAGGAATGTGTTGGTTGAGATCCATGATACAACACATCATAAAATCATGTAGATTGTCTTCTATTAAGAGCAAACCAACAATATTATATGAAGATAATGTTGCGTGTATTGCACAATCCAAAGTAGGATATATTAAAGGTGATCGAGCTAAGCACATTTACGAAGTCGATCTATACTCATGAACTTCATAACGGAGTGGTGAAAATCGATGTGCAACGAGATAAGGTCGATGATAATCCAAGCAGTTATTTAAAAAAGCCTACCAACTACAACATTCGAAACTTGTACAACAGTTGGTGTACTTGAGTAAAGATCTTCAAAATGAAGTATGGCACCTCGGAGGGAAGAAATTATTAAAGATGTTAGTATCTTGCACTCTTTTTCCCTTAGTCCGGGTTTTATCCGCTAAGGTATTACTGGCAGTATTTTGCCCAATGAGGCAGTCTCAACTATCTAGTGATGGTCATTGAGAAGTCGTATAAATAATTCATTAACAAATGTGAATGACCACACATTTACCAGTGAATCGTTATGGATGTACTTATTACTGTATCAATGAAGACCCCTATATATATAGAATCCTTGATAATGAAAGAAAAGAAGAAAAATTATCTTTAGAGTTCTCTCTTTGTTCTCTCAGTTTCTCTATTCCTTTCTTCATTGAGAAATGTGAATGACCACACATTTACCGGTGAATCATTATGGATGTACTTATTACTGTATTAATGAAGACCTCTATATATATAGGATCCTTGATACTGAAAGATAAGGAAAATTGATCCTCTTGAGTTCTCTCTTTGTTCTCTCAATTTCTTTCTTCCTTGCGTCTGTAGGCCGAAATGGATCTTTGGTTACTTCAAGCAAACTAACAACGATGGGGGAACTAAGAGGGTGTAATTTATCCATATCAAAGTGCTTCAGGACTTTTTCTGTATATGTTTATTAATGGATTAATACACCATACAGCTGTCTTTCGACTGGCCTGAATAATATTTTATTTTCCCCGAATCTTTCATTTCAAGCTCCCTTCTTTAAGAAACCAGTCAGTGACACGATGAGCACTTGAGGTCTAATCAGTGCAAATCATCCGCTATCTTGCAATAACGAAAATCAGAGATTACTACTTTCTTGATAAAAAAGCAATATGAGCAAATTGAATTATTCACATATCACACGAAGCTTAAATATTAACAACGATTATATTTGTTGACTCCTAACTATTTTAATCCATATAAAACCGATGCTGGTGAATACAAACTCGTGGTTTTAATTCGATACTTCGGTAATTTGAATCCTTTAGGGACACTAACTGCTCATACATTAATGTCAACAGATCCATATAAAATGGGATGTGTTCCATCGACCACTTATATCAATCCTTAGAAGGCTTAAAGCTAAATATGACCAAATAGCAGTATGACCATCCATTGTGAGATAATCATCTCTCATCAATAATTCACATGTCTTTATGAAAGCTACTATCTCCTGGCGTGCTTTATATCACGATTTCATTTTCACTATTCGACACCGATGCAGATCCCATCGATATCTACTTTTAGTGTCTCTTAGGTGTTTGAACTACTAGTCTAAATACCTCTCGTTTAGCCAGTGATTTTAACTCTGTTTAAATTGATTCTTTCCATTTTAACCAATCATTTTGACATCGACATTCATTCATCTTCATCATTGCTTATGATGTCCTTAGCCACTTGGAAAGAAAAAGCATAATCTATAAGGGTAGTATTTCGATCCCATATTTTACCCTTATCTATATAATTAATAAATATCTCTTCATTGTTATTTACCGGAACAATCTCATGAGATAATTGTTCGAATTGATGCCTCTGGGGGTTGATAGTTCATCATTTAATCCTTTTCATATTTGTATGCTCTCTAGGGCATGCTCTTTACGAATGATCATTGAATTCTTGATAAGAAATAGAGAACTCTATTGAAGCGAGAGAAAGCGAGGTTAAATCCATACTCCCGGTCATAATGTGATATAACATATATATATATATATATATATATATATATATATATATATATATATATATATATATATATATATATATATATATATATATATATATAACCAAAATGGATATCAATCATTTCATGATAACACGAAAGCATTGATATATATATATATATATAACACATGTTATAAGCAATGATGTGGCATTATATACGTGAAACTATGAGATATAATGGAAATAGTATTTACTCATTACGAGGTAAAACAAATCTTGAAACAGTGGTTTTCCTTCAATCATATGGATTATATCGAGCAACTGTTGTAGACCTCTTGAATCACGTATTTCATGAACCACATTATATGACCCAATAATTTTTACTTTGGCATGAATAGGTTTGATACAGGACTTTTCCAATGATGTCTAGTATAGTTCAAAATTCTAGGCACATCCGATATGACGAAAAATTTTAAAATCACATAATTTTAGTTCTATTGCTTGATCTCAAGGGAAATTCATTATTTGACCATCTTTTATAAAGATTGCGTCTGAATCCCCTGCATTTCTAGAACGTATTCAAGGGGATATTTTTGGGCCTATTCACCCACCTAGTGGAGTTAATTGACGTGTCCACTAGATGGTCTCATATATGCCTTCTTTCTACCCGGAATGTTACTTTCTAAATTAATAGCCCAGATAATTCAGCTCAGGGCATAATTCCCTAATCATCTTATCAAGACAATCCCTCTTGATAATGTTTGTGAATTCTCATCTCAAGCCTTCCTTGATTATTGTATGTCCATTGAAATAGATGTTCAATACTTAATTGCTCATGTTCGTACTCAAAATGGGTTGGTTGAATCCTTTATCAAACATCTACAATTAATTGCTAAACCATTACTTTTGAACACCAAATTGCCTTTATCAGCATGGGATCATGTTATTATTCATGCTACAAATTTAATTTGCCTTCGTCCTACAACCAATCAAGATTTATACCTATATGACTTGTTCTGATTTATCAACCTAATATTTCACATTTCGTGTTGTGTTGTTTATGTTCCCCTTGCCTCCTTCGAACTAAACTAGGTCCTCAATGTCATCTTTGTATTTATGTTGGTTTTCAATCTTTATCTATTAACCTCATTAAGCCTCTCATAGAGTAAGGTTTCTTTCTTTCGCTTTCAGGATTATGACTTGTGAAGATGTTTTCCGTAGTAGGAGGAGAAAATCAATTCAAAAGGATAAATTACATGGTGAATCATCTTTCTCATCTTGACCCCCAGAAAGCGATGCGAATTAGAGGTCAAAAAGATAATTCATTTATAAAATCTTACAAATCGAACTGCGATGCATTAGTTAACAAGGATATAAAATCACATATACTGTACCAAATATCCATTGATTGAATTCCAATGGGAAAAGGGTGAAATATAGCGTGGCTAATGAGCACAGCGTGATTAAAATGAAACGACCTATTGGCTCAAAAGATACAATTCCTAGAAAAAGGAAAAGTGTTAAATTCAATGTTCCTGAAGAGCATACAAATGTGAAAGGATTAAATGATGAACTAATAACCCCTGCAGAGGCATCAATTAAACAATTATCTCATAAGATTGTATTGGTATATAACAATGAAGAGATATCTATTAATTATATACATAAGGGTAAAATATGGGATCAAAATACTACCCTTATAGATTATGCTTTTCCTTTCCAAGTGGCTATGGACATCATAAGCAATGATGGAAGAAATCTTTATCAACTTAGATTTTCATAACTTTAGGCTATGAATAACATCCAGTTTTATAGCTTTTGGCTATAAAATTTTCTTTAGAAAAGAAAGAAAAGGAAAAAAGAAAAATACATACTCATAATACCTTACTGGTTTTATGACTTTCTTTGTTTAAGCTCTTGTGCTGATAACGTGTTATAAAGAATGAAGAAAGGAAGAGAGAAACTAAGAGAAGAAAGAGAGAACTCTAAAGGTCCTTTTTCTCTTTTCTTTTCATTATCAAGGATCCCATATATATAGGGGTCTTCATTAATACAGTAATAAGTACATCCATAATGATTCACCACTAAATGTGTGGTATGGGGAATAAATTATTTATAATTTATACAACATCATATTATTGATGACCACATTTTACTGGTAGTCATTATGAATATACTATTACTATATTATGAGGACCCCTATATATGAGATCGGATAATGAAGATAGAGACGAATTAGGGAATTCTTGAGTTCTCTCTTTCTTCTACTCTCATTCTCTCTTCCTTTCACCATTCACTATAACACCGATTATCGCGCCTGTTCATTTTCTCATTTCGTTTTGATACGAGAATCATCTAAATCAAAGAGGTTTTATATCTTTTGGGGTGTTTGAGCTAACGAGATTGAATACCTCTCGTTTAGCTAATGATTTTAACTCTGTTTGAATTGCTTCTTTAAATTTTAACCAATCATTTCGACGTCGACATTCATTCATATTTTGTGACTCCTGATCTTCATCATTGCTTATGATGTCCACAGCCACTTGGAAAGAAAAAGCATCATCTAAAAGGGTAGTATTTTGATCCCATATTTTTCCCTTATGTATAATATTTAATAGATATCTCTTCATTGTTATGTACCGATACAATCTCATGAGATAATTGTTCAATTGATGCCTCGTAGAGATTATTGATTATTCATTTAATCCTTTCACATTTGTATGCTTGAGAACGTGAATTTGCTGCTTGTCTTTATCTAAGTGCTATCTTACAAACCACTAAAGATCGTTCATTATTAAGCTCATTGGCCGAATATATTTCCAATTTTTCAAAGTGGAATTTCAATCCATGTTAGGATATTTGCGACTAATATTTGATTCTTGTTTGTGTATATATTGAAGCGACTGGATTTTTAATATATGTTTGTATTAGGAGTGATGTAATAACTCTTAGATGAAATGTATGGTCTTGTAACCGTATGGACAGAGTATGGATGATGGGCCCTATTGGGGTCATTTTGCTCATGTATGGAATCTCTGATGTGAACTGGCGGGTTCCGCGGAGTTGGCCAGAGTCAGCAGACCCCCACCCCAGGCGTCCTCACGTGAGATCATAATGAAAATGGTATTTATAATTTACTGAAGCAAAAAACAAAACTTGGAACAATTGATTTCTTCATCATATGGATTATATCAAACAACTATTAGACCTCTTGAATCTCATGATGTCATGAACCACACATTATATGACCCAAAATCATTTTTACTATGGCATGAACGGTTTGGACACCCTGGACTTTTAATGTTGCATTGTATAGTTCAAAACTCTAACAGGCATCCATTAACAAGAAGACAAATTTTAAAATCTCATGATTTTAGTTCTACTGCTTATTCTCAATGGAAATAAATTATTAGACCATCTTTTACAAAAATTGCGTCTGAATCCCTTGCATTTCTATAACGTATTCAAGGGGATATTTGTGGGCCTATTTACCCACCTAGTAGACCTTTTCGTTATTTTATGGTTTTAATTGATGCGTCCACTAGATGGTCTCATGTATGCCTTCTTTCTACCCGGAATGTTGCATTTTCCAGATTACTAGCCTATATAATTTGGCTCAAGACACAATTCCCTGATCATCCTATCAAGACAGTCCTTCTTGATAATCCTAATGAATTCTTAAATCAAGCCTTCCTTGATTATTGTATGTCCATTGGAATAGATGTTCAATACTCAATTGCTCATGTTCATACTCAGAATCGGTTGGTTGAATCCTTTATTAAACGTTTGCAATTAATTGCTAGACCATTACTTTTGAACACTAAATTGCCTTTATCGACATGGGGGCATGCTATTGTCATAACAAATTTAATTCCCCTTCATCCTACGATGATAAGTTATCCCATTGACTTATCTGGTTATCAACCTATTATTTCACATTCGTGTTGTGTTGTTTATGTTCCCTTGCCCGCTCTTCGAAACTAAACTAGGTCCTGTGCCATCTTGGTATTTATGTTGGTTTTATTCATCATTATCAACTATATTAAACCTCTCACAAGTGAGGTTTTTACTATGATTCTTTGATTATATTTTTAATGAAGATCTTTTCCATGTTAGGAGGAGAAAAGGCCAATGCCAAAGAATGATGAGAAGTTACATAAGTTAATCATCTTTTTCTCATCTTAACCCCCACAAGCAATCGAATTAGAGGTCAAAAAATGAATTTATTTACAAATCTTGCAATGATTGTGATGCATTTTTTGAGTTAACAAATATTACAAAATCACATATACCATTTGCAAATATCCCGACACGGATTGAAATTCCAATGGGAAAATTGAAATATAGTGTAACAATAAACCTAAGCCGCAAATTAAAATGAGAAGACGTCTCTTAAATAAAAGTACAATTCTGTCAAAATTCAATGCTCGAGAAAAACTGTGCTCTAAAGAAACATACAAATGTGAAAGTAATGATGACCCAATAACCCCTATGAGCATCGGTGAACGATTATCTCATGAGATTGTGCTTGGTACATAACAATGAAAGATATGTAATTATACATAAGGGTAAAATATGGGATCGAAATACTACCCTTATAAATGATGCTTTTTCTTTCCTAGTAGCTATGGACATCATAAGTAATGATGAAGATTAGGAGCCACAAAATATGAATGAATGTCGACATCGAAATGATTAGTTAAAACGGAAAGAAGCAATTCAAACGAGTTAAAATCTTGGCTAATGAGAGGTATTTGGACCCGTGGTTCAAACACCTAAAAAGATATAAGAGCACATTTGGATATCGATGGATCACTGTATGAAGCGAGAAATAGGCAAAATGAAATCATGCGAGATATAAAGCATGCCTTGTGGTAGAAGGCTTCTCACGAATATGTAATTGATTATGAGGAAGTATTCTCAGTAATGGATCTGACTACATTTCGTTATTTAATATATTTAGCGGTCTCTGAAGGACTTGATGCGGCTAATGGATGTTATCACAACCTATTTATATGGTTCTATTGATACTAATGTATATATGAAAATCCCTAAAGGATTCAAATTACCTGAAGTAATGAATTCAAAACCATGGAACATGTATTCAATCAAGTTACAACGATCTTTATATGGATTAAAACAGTCTAGTCGAATGTGGTATAATCGTTTGAGCCAATATTTGCTCAAAGAAGGATATGAATAATTCAATTTGCCTATGCGTTTTTATCGGCTTAGGCTAGTTTGCAATTCTTCACGATATATGTCTGGATGATTTGAATTTGATTGGGACTCCTTAAGATCTCATCAAAACAATTGACTATATTAAGATATCTCCATGGGACATGTGACATGGGATTATTTTAGTCCAAAACATTGGAACCACAAATGATGCGTGTATTGCGCAAGTCCAAGGAGGATATATTAAAGGTGATCGAACTAAGCACATTTCACCAAAATTATTCTATACTCATGAACTTTAAAATAGTGATGAAATCGATATGCAGCAGAGATAAGGTCACTTGATAATCTAGCATATTTATTTTTAAAAGCACGCCCACTACAACATTCAAGAACATACACAGTTGGTATGCGTTGGTAAATATCACTAAAAATGAAGTATTATGTCACTATCAGGGATAGAATTGTTAAAGATGTTAGTATCTTATAACTTTTCCCTTCATCAGGTTTTATCATTGGGTTTTTATAGAGGCAAAAGGTTTTAAGCCAGAGCAGTACTAAGCATAATGATGGTCATTCAAGAAGTGTTATAAATAATTCATTTGAAAATGTGAATGACCATTCTTGGTGAATCATTATGGATGTACTTATTCTTGTGTGAAGATTCCTACTTTATTTATGGATCGATAATGAAAGATGAGGAGAATAGAGACCTCTTGAGTTCTCTCTTTCTTCTTTATGTTTCTTTTTTCCTTTCTTCATTCTTTATAACACTTTTAACAAAATACATATTATAAATAGAGTTATATAATGTATTTATAAAGAATAACATAGGAATAGGGGGTGGGTGATGAGTCTAAAAACTCATCTATTTTTAATATTTCTATCATATTTGTGGAAGTTTATGACTCATTTTAATGCTGAATTATGGAATATTCACCAACTTTGTGTTTTGTGGGTTTTGAATGCAAAAGAAGCAAATCCAACAAGAAAAGAAGAGAAAAATTGGCTTAGGCATAAATGTCGCGACATAATTTCAGAATGTCATGACATAATTTCAAGATAACCAGTGGAGCTATGTCGCAGCAAAGAAATGCTGTTTCGACAAAGAGAAGAATGAACTCCAAGATTCAGCGAAGATTGTTCAAACATTCACAACCTTGTCGCAACATAATATGAGAAGAACTGAATGGTAACTGTTGCAACAAAGAAAGTGAATGTTGCTACATAGTAGAATGGAAAATGAGAACTTTGTGTGACATTCCTTGCCTCATTACATCGCGACATTTTCCAAGCAAAGGTAGCAGTCCTGCAATAAGTGACATTTTACAACTATGTTGCGACATAGAGAGTTGAAGAAGGAAGAAACTATGTCATAAAAAAAGAAAATTATGTCACGACAAAAAATGGAAGAGTAATGAGACAAGAGTCGAGATAAGTTACAATTGTGATAAGAATTTTCATTGTTACAAGCAACTGAGTTTAACTACTTGGCAGAATCGAGGAAGGAAATATGTTTGCAACGTATTTTCAAAGTCTTTATAGCATAAGAAGTTTAGATTCAGCAGTGCAAGACAATGAGACTATGTCATGACATAGAAGTTTTATGTTGCAGCAACCATCATGCGGCTATGAGGAACTACGTGAACAAAAGAAAATATTGCCAGTAAAGGTTGAGAAGAACCACAAAAAGGATGTCGTAACAGAGTTCTTTATGTCACAACAAAGTTAAGGAGCTGAAGGCAAAAATATCTGTTGTGACAACGGAAAGCTATGTCGTGACCTAAGTTGAAGAGAGAAGCTGAACGAAGACTATCGCGACTGTGTGAGCAAAAAGAGTATATCAGCATGACATTTCAAAAAATTATGTCGTGACATAAACAAAGCTAAATGGTGAGAACCTCTGTGCGACGAAGAAATTTTGCTGACCGACATTTTAGTGACCTTGAGAGATAAGCGTTGTTGCAACAAAGTTTTATGTGCTCGACAATGACAAAAACAACTTAATAGAACTACGTATTGACATTTTCAAAGTGCGCCGTGACATAATTCAAGAAGATGGAACGAAACTATGTCACGACCAGCGCAAGCCGACAAATATGGAGAACAGATGGCGGCTATGTCGACAAGCAACCTTAGGCGGTACCCGAGTTCGTTTGACGAAGTTCGATATCATTTGAAAATCTATAAATATAAGCATCTAGGGCATGTAACTTAATAAAAACTGAGAACTTCTAGGTAGTTGGAGACTCGCTGTATATTTTTTGTTTTTCTTTCTACTCTTTGTGCTAACAATATAATTTAGTTTTAAGCTTATATTTTAGTTAGTTATTTTGGGATTGTTGGTGATGGTGGCGAGTTCATTTGGGTTCGTTGTAGAATTTTAGTTTTCATTCTTTGTTTGACTTGAATGGAATTTGGAAATTTGAGTTAATTATTCAGTTCCTTACAATTTCATTGATTTTCTGTCAGTTAGTCAACATTGTTGTAATCTAGTTTTGAAAGACTGAGCTCCCTCTAGTAGTGGATCGATGTTAATTATTGTTTTCTACGTAACTTGAAGACATCATAGTTGAAATCTTGAATTATTTAGTGGTATTGTTCTTGAGATTACTTATTCAAATATTAGTAGCGTGTACCCAGAAAATGACTATATCTTTCTCTGATTTCCAGGAAGCCCTCTGAGTGACATAGAGATGGAGAATTCTAAGAGTATTGAGCAGTTACTTGGGGGTATGTTAGACTAATATGGAACCTAATGAACTACGAAGGTGCTGATAGATCACCAACATCGTAAGTGTGAGGATGGTTGGATGCGTGTTTAATTGATCAAAGGTTTCTCCTCTATCTGATGAAAGGATCTTGATCTCGTGTTAGCATAGATCTAGTCAAGGAGATAGAATTTTATCAGATTCGATGGATGAGTTACCAATTAGATTGGAGAAAGCTTGCATTATCCTGTTTATAGGGGCAAGAATTTTCAGTCCTAAGATTTGGGTGTGAAGTACTAAAAAGGAAAAATATCCAGATCTTAGAAAGAGGATTATATTCTACAAGTAACTGATTAGAATCATGTATCCGAAAGGAACATGGATCTCTAATTAGTGAAATGTATGGTGTATGGAGAAATCCAAACTATACTACCTTGCATCTTTGACAAGTTCAGATTTCAAACTAATAGTTGAACTATGTTATAAAATGATGCAGAAATTTATAATTGTACACTTTAATCCATTTCTGTGTAACCACTAATGACTTAATCAATTATTTTGAATTCTTTATATATAGTTATGAATCTTATTTAGTTTTACTTTCCTTTAGTTTAAGCCAAATCACTTTTAACTTTGGAGTTCAAATTACAGCATCTTGAGTATATGGGGTAATTGATTTTGATTTTCATGATATCGTAGGAGCGATATGGACTTAAATCCACTTTTACTTGTATGACTTGTGCACGTAGTGATCTGGGCCAAGCCACGACCTCAAGTGAAGTCTTGCTTAAATGCAAAATGAACAACATATTTTATATCTTGATCGGTCAACGAGTTTTAAAGAGTATTTGTCGGGGAGTGAATAGTCTTTGGTGGCGATCTGCAGAAGTTTGGCACTATTGATCTCATCATGTTATTGATTTAGTGTTCAACAATTAGTTAGTTTTGGTCTATGTTAAAAATAAAATTATCAGTCTAGACTGTGGTGGGCTAAGAAATGGGCTTGCAGGCGGGCTTTTGAGCGGGCACAATGGGTGGGAGCCCCCTGGAAGGCACGGCAGGCTTCTAGGGTGGGCCTGGGGCGGGATGCAGGCGGGCTGAAGCTGCGGGCCGGGCCTAAAATGAAGCCTGCGGTGACCAGCCAAAGAGCTTGGCCCTCTCGAGCCCAGGTGCGAGGGCACTGGCCCCGTCGGGCGAGTGGGCTAAGCAAGCCTCGGGCCTTGGGCTTATTGAAGGCCCCTAGGATATATTTTCAGTGATCTTTCTATGATTTTAAATTTATTTAGATAATGTTGTATTAGGAATAAATATTGAGGGAATAAACCATGATATAAATCTCCTCTAATAATCTATTTTGCTTAAAAGTGACAAGTGATTAAGAATATAAATAAATAAATATTTGAAATCATATTTGGAAGGAATTTGACTTTTATAAAAGTTTGAATCTTGTAATAATTAGAATGTTTAAAATAATGGATTAGTAATATTGACATTTGACATTGTTAGGATTCTCAAACCACATAATTTTAGGTGAATAATTCATGATGATAGTTCATCCCTTATTATCTTAGAGTGGTATATGAATTCTTTGATTAAGCTCTTTCAAAACTTTAGAGTACTCTTTGGAATGTGAATATTATACAACTTTGTGAAAATAATTTTATATTTTTTTACATAAAGATAATCTATATAGTTTTTTTTGAAAAATATATTTATTTATGTAATTTGAATGAGGAAAATTTTGATTTGTTCTATTCCTTTGATTGTCCATAGATCAAATAGGGATTTTGCATGAAAGTATTTTGAGATTTGTTTTGTTTATGAAATAAAATGTGGAGATATTGTGTTTTACGATTTGAATTTTTTTTTTTTTTTTTGAATGAAATATTTTACTGCAGTTGGGATTGATCTTGTCAAAGTACTAATTGACATTATTAGAGCCCTTGTCGGCGAGAATAATAGTTGACGTTCTTTGGTGTGATGTGTTAGTTGGAGTCTCTGATCTCTAAGAGTTTGGTTAAAGTTTTTAATACTAGTTGTGTTTTACGGTGATGCGCGAGATTGTTGTTTAATATCCATTGAAAGTCCATAGATGATATTGATATTTGATGACCAAGAAAAATATATTTGAAATGTATTTGATTTTGGACTTTGATATGAAAGTGTTTGAATTAAAATGATGCCATTTGATATGAAATTGTTTGGATCACATTTGATATGAAACTGATTTGAAAATGTTTTGAAGGAAAATTTTGAATGTTTAAGTTTATTTTTGAATTGAAAGTTTTGATGAAAAACATCCCCTATTTCATTACTATGATTGGAAACCTTTTAGTGAGTCATGAAACTTTATTAGTATTTCCTTGTCTGACTTTGAAAATAACCTCTTCATTGACGTCTTTTTAGAGGTACATTTAATTTGGAAAGGAGAGATTATGGTTAGGTTAGGGAATCATATCATTATTTGGAATTTCATTTTGAATTAGATATGGATACTTGTTTTGTTGATGGTAAATTTCATTTTTGGATTATTTGTTTCATAATTGGTTAGGATATGGTGCAATGTGAGTCATTTTATGTTAATTCATACATGAATATTGAGAGTTAGAGAATTTTTTTTATTATGGAATTTGGGATATGAGAATTAGTGATATAAAAAGTTGCGCATTACTTTAAACATGTGTTTGGTAATTGGACTCAATCCAGTTACAAGAAATAAAGGTTTGTGTCGTTTAATGCTTCAAGCTTTCAGGCTTGAGGTGTGAATTGACAGTCATGCAGTAAATGAGTTTTGGCGTGACATTTATTCTCAAATATTTCGAAACCTAGGTTGAGGAGGTGTTAAGGCTTGACGGAGAAATCATCATCTCCTCATCTTGAAATAATAAGCACCTGAGGCGATCAATATGCCCTTTAAGTGCATTCTTTGCTGCGATCTTCCAATCATGCAACTCTATAACATATGAAGGCACGTGTTAAATAACTTTTTGTGGTATTTTGTAATGTAGCAGTTGATAACATATGATATATAGCACGCAATATGTTAATGCTGGTTCTTACCTTAAACTTCCACAAATCTTTGGACAATTGGACATACCATATCTCTATGATGTAAAAATACTTTTACTTTAAAATAAACATCTTTTTTGTAGTAACAAAGAGTTGGAACCAAAACTAATCTATTACGATGTTAAAGTAACGAAAATGTGAATGAACTTTGCTTAAATACATTTTTCCTTAATGTAAACCTTTATATATAAATGTGACACCCATAATATGTTAATTTCTGATTACTTAAGCTTGTGCAACATGCTTTTCACATACTCTGTGCAAGAACTTTATTTTATACAAAACACACCCTTTTGCTTAATGTAACAAAGATTGAGACATAAAGTCACAATTTCACTATGTTAAAGTAAGGGAACAAGTGACAAAACTTTAAAAACAAGCTTTAAGCTTAATGTAACTTACTTATAAAACTTGTGACACTGAGCAGGGGGTCAGTTGACCATAGTCATTCAGGAAGCTTTTGTGTGTCTACGTATCGTGAGACGTACATAGTAAAATGACCTAATAGGGCCCATCATCCATACTCGTCCATATAGTTACAAGACCATACATTTCTATAGATCGAGAAGTTATTACATCACTTCTAATACGAAACATATGTTAAAACTGGATTCGTTCTAATATACACACAAGCAAGAATCAAGGCCCACCAGTTCGGCCCGCTTCATAATCCGGCCTCCCAGGGCGTCGTCTTTTATTACCTATCTTTGTGCACGAAGGGAGTTGACGGGGTGAGCTAACGCCCGGTAGAGATAAATCCTATAGGGCTATTTCACGCCTAGGTGCACATGCAAGTAGTCATTTCCGCAGTCGAATGACAACCCGGCCTGTGCATACAGCATTTATCTATCATGGAAAAAATCTACATGCATGTATGAGACGACACTCTACATGCCCCAAATGCAAGATTATTTCCGATACCGCGATACGAAAAGTGCCAATGAGAATCGATCTTGTCGGTTCGACTCCCATCTCACAACCCAGTAGTCTATGTGATATTTATTTAATCATTTCGTGTCTTTTTTGGGCACGCAGAACTTTTCGAGTCTCTGCGTGGTCTCTTATACCCTCGACATTTTCGGGCTTTCACGATGAATCTGTTGTCTAACCCGGGTTTAGGCTTTTCACTTGAGGGCATATCCCTACCCTTTCATGCGCATTCATTTTTATTTTTCGTTTAGCATTGCGGAACTCGGTGGACTGTCCATTCCCCGAGCCCACACGATTCAACACAGAAGCAACGTGCAAATCGGTACCATGTACGCACTCATGTAATGTGGTGTTCCTTTTGATACATTGGTTGTATCCCGCGCACTCAAACCACATGACCAATGTATGAAGACCTCTACATGGACATTTACCATACACTTTATTAATGATATGAACACTCATGTCTAATGCATACAAAATTTCATATATTCAGTTCAACATCAACAAACATGCAGTCATGTTAATATTCCACACATTCAAATGTCTTATCCATAAGCATGCACTACATCTTTTCTATCATTCAGTTCATTCATATCAACACATCTTCAAGCATGTATTAACATAATTCCCACCATTACTTAAGCCAGAAGCAATGTCATAGCTCATATTCCCAAGCTGAGACATAGTATGTCAACCATATAGCCTGCTACATGCCAAGAAGTGGCCATGTTCAAGCACGACACATTACAACCCAATGTTTTTGAAACACCCATATTGATAACAATTACTCAGTTTTTCGGCACAGATGTGAGCACCATTTCAACTGAATGGCTTATGCCTAGATTATGGACTCCATGAACTTTCCATAGGAGAGTCGAGAACACTAATCGAGGAGTTCGGACGGAAAAGTTATGGACCCAGGGCTAAAACCCAGAAAAATCTGCATGTTAACCATGCAAGCAAATGACTCATAAACTGGATGCTCTTTGATTAGGCAGAAAGAGTGCATGTTCATGCAAGTAATGATATAATAGTTTCTTTGGGATCTAGACAGAAAAATTGCTGCATATGCTCGCTGCAAGCAATGATACATAAACTGAATTTTTCTTTGATCTAAAAACCCAAAGATTCTACATGTTAGTCATGCACTTAGAAAGCCCAGGAAATTCTGCATGTTTTCGTGCCACAATAATACACCAAATTGGATTTCTTCAGTCTAAGAACCCAGAACATTCTACATGTTAGTCATGCATACAATAATACACCAAACTGAGTTTTCTTTGATCTAAAAACCCAAAACATTCTGCATGTTAGTCATGCATGCAAGCCCAGAAAATTCTGCATGTTTTTCATGCATACAATAATACCCCAAACTTAGTTTTCTTTGATCTAAAAACCCAAAAGATTCTACATGTTAGTCATGCATGAAAGCCCAGGAAATTCTGCATGTTTTTCATGCATACAATAATACACCAAACTGAATTTCTTCAGTCTAAAAACCCAAAACATTCTGCATGTTAGTCATGCATACAATAATACACCAAACTGAGTTTTCAGTCCTAAAAACCAAAAAAAAAACAACGCCTTTGTATCACAAATTCAGTCTTCAAACCCAGAAAATTCAGCAAGTACAACATCACAAATTCAGTCTTAAAACCCAGAAAATTCAGCATGGACAACATCACAAATTCACCATGTTATTCATTCAAACAATCACATAGCAAACTCAACCAAATGCCATTTCCATGGCTGACAAGGAAATAACCAAGAGAAAGATCCTCACCTCTTGTAGTGTGTGGGATCAAATTTGGAATCTCTAAACTAGCAACAATGGAGGATTTGCAGCTTCTCTGTCTTTCTCCTTCCCTTTCTTCCTTTTTCTGGTTTCCTTTGCTTTCTTCTCTTCTCTCTTTTTATGAATTTCCTCTCTTCCTCTCTGGTTGATCTACCAGTGGAAGAACCCCTTCAGTTATGATTTCTCCACTACACAAGACCCCAATTCTCATGGAGCTTGACACATGGTACAAGCCATGGCAAGTGTCACCCATGCCAAACCAATACCCGACTACTTCCCACTAATTTGCATGCATTCTAGGAGTATGACACTTGGCCACTTAGGTTCCAAGTGTTCCCAAATCCTAGTGCCATGTGGCATGCACTCTCGTGCCACGTGTCACCCCCTGATTGGCTCGTCCGACCTCGAAATACGTAAAAATTCGACTGTCTCGGAATTCGACGTAGTTTGTTTGGTTCTACTAGATTTCACGAGATGATTCTAATGGCGTGATCCATTTCGTCATTTGAAGTCTAGAGAAAAATCTAGGGTTTTGTTTGTACCGTCCCGACAAGAATTACCAATTCGCTCATTTTCAGAAGAAAAAAAAAATTAAATAAATAAATAATACGCTTTTCCCGTGTTTCACAAAGCTAATGTAATATGCTTACAATGCTAATGTATTTTGATAACTGAGCTTGCTTTCTAAAATTGGGATTTTGTTTTTTATCAAAGGGAGTCGGGCTACCACACAAAAAACACTTCAACTTAATTGGACAGGACGGGGTTAGAGGATCCCTTGACAGTCGTTCTGTAACAATGTTCTGGTACCTCTTGGAGGAGAATTCCAAACACTTAGCCCGGGGGTTAGAATCTCCATTGATAGTCCAGCAAGGTGATCCACCACTTGATTGCCTTCACGGTAAATGTGGTAGACTTGCACTTCCTATTCCTGTTGGAGAACTTGAAGCAACGGTTAACAAGGCTGGAAAATCGCATATGCATATATGAAGTATTCACAAGCCACTTATACACGAAAAGAGAATCAACACCCACAACCAGTCATTGAATCCCTCAATCCCAAGCAAGTCATAGCTCATGCTATAATGCCCATAGCTCAGCCTCGGCTATCAAACATCGACCAAGACCAACTGAGAATCCACACACTCAATGGCCTAAGTGATCTCTAATAACACCACCACCGGCCATCCTCCCTTGTTGCTTAATACACCCATCTGTATTCCATGCATGCCAACTGGGAGTGGTGAACCACCCCACCCGGGTGATATGGTGATACAGTTGCCCGTACGGCCCCAGAGTGAGGAGAAATCCATGGAGGACTCACGAGCAAAACTTCTCACCATATAAATTTTAGTTTCTAACGTCAGTTCTGAATTATGGAAAATTCTTTCATTTCTTACTTCAAAGCCATAAAATTTAGTGACAAAAAGCGATTGGAACAATTATGTCGCTCTGCTCCTTTGAAGGATGGATATTCCACACTAACCATTCACGAAGCGTCTTTGTGAGAGGAGGGACTACTATGATCTTGTCTCTTTGACTTGGCCCGAGAGAAGCAACGACTTGGGACAAGATTAAGCATGAGTCGAGTCTTCCTCCATGTTGTGGCACCAACAACAGCATGGGTTTGTAATAAATCCCCGTTTGTATCATTTTTAGTTTGTCATAACCTTACCATGATTGATGCCAAGCGAACGATACGGGGCGTTGTGGGACTGAAGTTTCCATATTCGGCTTCCAAACATCTGCGTGAGATCTTTGGGATTTGTGGAGGGGATAAGTGAATAGCGAGACTTCATTATGGCGACCATCATTAGGGTCCCGGCACCTGCTGTGGGGTTGGAATTCTATGAGCATTAGTGATAGTGCGTACAAATTACCAAAAAAAAAAAAAAAAAAACAATTCGAATAAAGCTACGGGGATGGTTTAAGATCATTACCTAGAGATGCGCATCTGATTGAGTCTCAATAAAAATGATTCGGGTAAGGTGCTCAGGCCCTCAACTATAAGTATTCCCCGATGCGAAACGAGATGAGGGAGTGGCTCTCTTCGTGCTCTTCTTTTGATGGCTACCTCTAGGGTATTTTAGAAAGTGATTGATATGATTTCTCTATCTTAACCTAGAGGCTGCCCAACATGGCATATAAATAGGCTACGGTACTACGGTAGGGACCTAAAGGCAAATAAGATTTCGGGCTCCCAATGTAAATATATGAATTTATTTACATTAATTATAATTCACTCCACTAATTCACTTCAAGAAAATGCACTTATAGTAATAAAATATTTTGTCACTACAACTTTAAAATTTGTTGGCAAAAATTTTTGTCAACGAAAAGTATTTTGTATCATGTTCGTCGACGTAAATGCGTCGCTAAAAGTATACTAACGAAATTTCTAATTTCGTTGCGTAAAGTTTTTCCTAATAAAATGTAGTTTCGTCTATGAAAGTTTTTCCCAATAAAATATTTCATAAATGAAAGTGATATTTTTCATTACTGAAAATAAAAAAAAAATTGTCCCAAAATTCGCCAGTGATTAATGGTGACAAAATTTTTTGTCGATAAATATTATTTCATACGAAATAATTTTGTCTTGAAAACATATACAAATTTTTATACAACAAAAATTATTTCGTCAAAAACCTTTTTAACAACAAAAAAATTATTTCGTTGGGAAATATGTATACATTATTATGATTTTCATATTATATATATATATATATATATATATATATATATATATATATATATATATATATATATATATATATATATATATATTTTTTCTTTTTTTATTTACTATATGAACCTCCTGTTGGAACAATATAACCAAATATTTCATTTCAAAACCATTTCAAAATGAAAATACATCACAGCACAACTCCATAGATACTATCAAAAAGTCATATATATATATATATATATATATACCTATATATATGAGTATGCTAACAACCAAAGATACATGTGAACAACTAAGTAATCAAATAAAGTACTAGTCTAACAACATGTTCATCTAGCAAAAACAACCAATTAACATGGACAAAAAAGATAAGCATCCATCAAATATGCATCATAAAAAAAATCATAAGGACCCTTGTCTTGACAGGAGATGATTCAAGATCTCCTCAAATTGTTCTTGATGTTGTTGATCTGCTGTTGTAGTGATGCCTCTAAGTTTTCAATTCGATTCTTGCTTTGGTTATCAAGTTGCTTTTGTTGAGCCCCCATAAATGTTAAATATCAAAGATCTATTCTCGGCTCTACCTCCGTTGAAGATGTTTATCTGATTTAAACGAAGCTGGTTAGGATCAAAATAAGACCCTTAACATATCATTAGTGTCCCAAAACATTCTCACAAATATCTGTCTCATTCATGGACATAACTCCCTCTTATAGTGACTGGTGTTGGAGCTCCAACATCTTCTCCAATGAATCTAAAGGAAAAAATAAAAATAAAAATTCTAACAAGTTTTAGTGTATCAATGATGCTAAGAAAAATTCTAAACTTGAATTTGGCTCCAAAAGAGAAAGACATCTAAGTTTCATGCATGCAATTTTGTAGTAATAATAAAATGTGTATTCTTCCTATATATTCCTTATATCAAGTTCAATTCATAAAATTTTAATTCTAATAACATGACATAATTATAGTATGACATAATATATAACATATAGATTTTATAGTTGAGACATAAGAAAATGGTAAAATTATAGTGACAACAACATATATATATATATATCAAGACATGGTAAAATTCTAATAACTTTTTTCTAATTTGCAATGATGATAATAATCAGTGTCAGTTTAATTTCTTATAAAACATAAGTTTTTATCTCATAACTCAAGTTCTCTATCATCAATCTATAGCAAAGAGAAGAAATATAATGGAAGATCTCTTTGAAAGATCTCAACTCATCTAAAAATCTATTCAAAATAAAATTACGAAATATTAACTTGATTTTCTAATAATCTAAAACCTATTTTTAAAATATTTGTAAACATTCTAACATGGAAAAAAAATGAAAACTTGATATTTGATTCCAAAATTAAATGCAAAACTTGTTCTAAACGCCTCACTTTTTAATTCATGGAAATCGGAATTCAAAAGAATCTTAAGAAGTTAAATAGAATATATAAGGAATTAAAAGATTTAACTTTAGTACCTTATAGCATTAGAATTTAGATTTCTTCTTCCAAAGCAAATTCACTGAAAAATCTGAAAATTTAGTCAATTGGTTGACATCATATCTTATTAATGATAATGCTTATGATCAAGAAAGTTCAGCTATTAGGGTGCCATGGAATATTCACATGCTGTATATTCAACTTATAAATCTTTTACAACCTGAAATAAATATCATGATGTTTAATAATATTCAGACATTTGAAGGCTCATGAGTTTGATATTTTAGCTTCAACTAATAGTCAATTCACATAAAGCTCAAGCCAAAGAACCCAATTACACATGGAAATATGCAAGGGCAGGACAATCAAATGTGCATGTAAGAATAAAACTAGCTTGTGTAGCTTTCATGTTCTATAGAATGAACAGTAATGTACTTCCGAGGGATATTTGAGACGATCCATAATAAATTTTGCTCTAAACAAAATAATAAAGTAAATTTCAGTTATACCATATGTTTTGTTTGAGATTCGGTAAAACTTTGGCTTGTGCAATAAGTTTCATCATTCACGGAAATCCTCAATCATTAACAATGAGTCTGACAATCAAAGTGAAGATGAAAAACATCTACTTATTTTGGGTCATGTTAGATTCATGAGTGGAACACTAGCTTGTTTGATTCAAATCCTAATGCCATATTTAGGATGGTTACTTCTTGGCATATAGATCATGTTTTTAGTGAAAATAACATACTGCTAGGATAAACCATTTTACAAATTTGACATATTCCCAAATGGAAACAACACATCAATAGTAAGGAAGAAGGACAAGAGAAGCAATTATCTCCAATTTAGAAAAAGGAAAGTTACATTTTGTACAGGTTGACTTTCTTTTGTATTATCTATTTGCCCTCCAATATTTTAGAAAGTTGCATTTTAAAGTGTCACAACGGATAAATAAAAAGAAAGAAAGGTGTTATCTTATATTTTAATAAAATATATTTTATTGCATATTGTTCAAATAGGCCCTCAAGAAAGCAAGTATATGCTATTAGTGATTGCTCATCTTTCCCATTTTCTGGAATGGACAGTTTGTGATATTGTGGCATGGGTGATTATAAGAATAAGATCAAATGAGTGGTAGAAAACATAACCTAGGGGCCCCCAATGCCATCCAATTTCCACTCCCTTTCCCATAAAATCCTTATGCTAGCCTTCATGAAATAAGGCAAACTTACAAGCTGCCTCCTTGTGACTCTTTGCCCAAACTTTTGCGCTGTTAATTCTCTGACAATGGCAACATTTCCTCTGACACCTTCTCATCACGATGTTTTGTTGGGTTACAGGTTGGATTCATAACATATGTTTATATTAAGTTTTGTCTGGATGATTATTGTTTTTTTTTTTTTCCAAATAATGATGTCAATCATTTTTTATAAGAGAGTGAGTTGTTGTAAAAACTAAAAAGCATGGAGGATAAGTGAGGTGTAGTTCAAGGTAAGGATGCATACATTCATTAAACCCGTTGATATTTATCCTCCAATGAGATAATCTGGTGCCCGAAATCCAAGATCTATTTCATTTGCCATCTTTGTGCACGAAAAGAAGAAAATTGTTCTGTGTAGTGACTCTGAACTCTAAAAGCCAGTCCAAAGTTCGGATCATCACCCGTCGAGAGACTAAAATATCATAAACATACCAATATAGAAAAAAATTATAACTTGCGTATTAATTCTACAGAATTTGTTCTAAAAGCCTCATTATGAAATCGGTATCTGAGAATCACAAAAATTTTAAAATTTTACTTTTACAAAAAAAAAAATCACCACTTAAAAATTAGATTAAAGTTTTCCTTGGAACAAAAACCTCCACATCTATAATTCCATTCATCTGCTTTTCCCTCGTTTGCTCAAGAAGTAAAAAAAATCAAGCAACAAAATTTTACCTTGATTGTTGACATCGGCAACATCGATAGAGGACTTCCTTAACTGCTTAGAGTTGGGTAGTTGGTTTGTTGAGGGCTTTAGGATTTTTTCCATTGATGAATCATTTTTGGATGAGATAAATCGGAACATTAAAGCATATAAAGCTTAAGCTGAAGAAGAAATGGGAGTGGGAGAAGGGATTAGTTTAAAAGAGGAAGGAGACAGAAGAGTGCAGGTGCAAAGGGAGACATTTTCAGTAAAGTTCTTCTCTTAGCTTCTTCTAGGGTTTTAGATTTTGGCTTCACACAACAACGATCTCTCATATGCCATTTATGCCTTGTGTGTGCGTTCTCCTTTTTCCTTTTTTTATTTTTTTTCCTTCCTAGACCATTGTTTCACAACCAAATGACCTAGGTGGCAAAAACATAACTAAAATATGGAAAAAGAAAAAGAACAATTGATATAATGCTAAAAATTAATGTATAAATTTTTAAAAACTAGTTTGTAAACTTTATAAACTATTTTTTTTATTCACTATATTAATTAAAATAAATATTTTAAAACAATTTTCATCTACCAATAATTATAAAATAAATTTTAAAAATATAAAATAGTTTATAAGAATTTCTATTAAATTATTTTTTATTAATTCGATATAAAGAAAATCAATCGTAATAATTTTATTTTACTCATTAATATTGATTAGTTAATTAAAAAATAGTTTATCAAAATATAATTTTTTTTGTTATTGATATGGACTAAGATGTTTAATTTGTTTAGTTAAAAATTAAAATAATAGAATTTTAGTTAAATGAAAATGTCCACACATTCATTCATGATTTTTTTGTCAACAACAATTTTTAAATTTTTTAATGAAAAAATTTCAATGTTTGATCTATTTAGATTTTTTTTTTTCACATGGCTAGCATAGATGGTAAAACGTTAAAAGTTTAAAAATGTGGGACATCTAGGAGGAAGGGATCTTAGGTTCGAGTACCAGTAGAATAGTTTACTATATTGTAACAAAGTGCTTAGTTGTCAAAAAAATAAAAAAATTTATGACTTTTTTAATTTTTAGTTACTTTTTATGTGTTACTTACTATAATATATATATATATATAAAATTAGAAAACTATCTTAAACTGTTTAGAATTTTTTTTACGGCTATTTGCATTACAGTATTGTATTATGTTCTTCACAAATTTGTCTCTACTAGGACTCGAACCTTGGATCCCTTCGTATGCCCACCTGAGCTTTGAACTACTTCAACTAGGTCTTATTGGCTAAACTTTTTAGAAGTTAAAATTGCGACACCCCACCTTCGAGTGGCGAGTGTCGTGGCCACTCCTGAAATCCCAGTAGTTACCTCCCAATGACTATAAATCCACGTGAAGCGAATGTATTGCTTGCTTAAACCTCCTATAAAAATTTTCTTTTATTTATAACTTAAGTTTGGTAAGAGCAGCGACGGAAAAATTCGACATGTGGTACATATAGTATAATTCAAATCTGTATACATCAGGTACACTATATCTAAATATGGCAATGACATCGACACATTGTCCTGATACTAAACTATGTACATACATATGTTCCATTATACATATTCAAAGTCTTTTCCTTACACCAATATTCTTAATAACAACACTTGGCACAATGTCGGGATGATCTGATACTATCGGCGTCTTGCGTACACATTGCCTGGAAAATAGTTTTTAAAATAGAAAATAATGAGGTAAATGAGCTCAGTGAGTGTATGCTTTTATAAAAGGTTTTGCTTTTCCGGAAAACACCTCAAAACTGTAAAACTTTCTTTTACAAATATTTTCCAGAAGCTTTACTTTGCTTTTCTTGCTTTTGCACTTGCTTGTTTTTAAAAGTTTATAAAACTTTTAATACTTGCTTGCTTGCTTTGCTTTACTTTTCTTTAAAAGCTTATAAAACTCTTATTGCTTGCTTGCTTATAAGTTTTATAAAACTTCTAAAAATTTCTCTTGCTTGTTTGCTTTATCTTGCTTGAAAAGTCTTTTAAAACCTTACACAAACCTTTTTCTTTAAAAGTTTCTCAAAACTTTTTCATAAAAGCGAGAGCACAGGGCTCGGCGCATGCTTTGAGAAAAATAAAGCGGGCTTTTGGGCTCAGCAGTTTGCTGAAATCAGACTTGGCTCAACCAATCGTTTTGAAATCTAAACGGGAGCTTAGCTCAACCGTTTGCTTTAAAACTCTACGAGGCTTTGGGCAGCGTGAACGATGGTTGATTTTCAAAAGCGTATATCGTAGCCTCCAGGCATCAACCCTTTGGAGGCTATTTTTGCTTCTTTGTACCCTAGTGAACACGGGAGCAGGTGCATCGACCGTGCCAATGGAAAGGACACAATGTCCGCATCTTTTTCGGTGAATGGTGGAATTGACCTCGTGTCGCCGTCACCATATTTTAGTTAGAGCTCATAACCTTATATACTCACGCACGTGCCTGGTCCTTTAAATGCATGATGTATGACCTAAGTTCTTAGGCGAGAAAAACTGATACGTAATGAGATCTAACACTGCAGTGCAATGGAGCCACCTCGACTAGTTTGCTTGCTTAGAACTGCAAGGGAAGGCTGTTTAACAAATATTCTTTTACTTGCTTGCTTGCTTTTTGAAAAATGGTTTACAATTTAAAACCATTTGCTTGCTGTGAAAAATGGTTTTAGTATTCAAAAACCATTTTGCTTACTTAACCTTGCTTAGAAAAATGGTTTACAATTTAAAACCGTGCTTGCTTTTCAAAAATGGTTTAACTCAAAACCATTAGCTTGCTTTCTAATTCATTGCTTGCTTCCTGAAAATGGTTTGCAACCAAAACCCATGAAATACCAGTGTAAAACAGTTTATAATAATAATAATAATACACTAGTATTTGGAAAATGAGTTTGGAACACTCACCTCTTTGCTAAGCAGGCATAGTTCCACACTTGCACCATATCGCTTTTTAACCTACACACTCAACCGAATACGGCAAATATTAATTGCCTACGAAATCACGAAATCTTAACTTACTCCTTATACTTAGTTACACTCAACGAATATCGCCAAAGTGAAGCGAAGCTTCATGGCCCAATTATCTACGTTTTAAATTGAGGTTTTAATCTTGTCGAACCTATCTTAATCATTTAATAAGGTTCCTAAACTATCAGTGTACGAATTTGGGCTTAATTATACAAAAACATAGCATTCTGGCATTTTTGGGCTCACATGTACCAGTACACCCTGGACATGTACCGGTACATGTTGCATTCTGTTGGCATGTATCGGTACATGTTGGACATGTACCGGTACATGTTGGCCTCTGGTGACGTATCTTGATACACCCACGGCATGTGCAGATACACCGAAATTTTGCCCATATTTGTTATTTTCCTTTTGCTACCAATTCACTTCATACAACTTCTATAATTCATAACACCTCAGAATCATCATGGAAATCATCCAAAAACAACTCATGACACTTAGGTGGTGCTTTGGAACCTCGAACCACAAAACCAGGTGAAAATCCAAGAACTCTACCTAAGGTCCTCGATTCTTTATAAAACCACATAAATGTGATGATTGTGGTTAATTTAAATTGGTTTTATCTCATAGCTTGACAATTGAGTTTATGTGATCTTTGCACAAAAACTGAGCCAAGGAGCAATAATCTCCATACCAAAGCTTGAGAATCCAGTACCCGTGATTAGACAAACATACCGCGATCTTTGGACCTCCTCCTTATACTGTTCCTCTTCCTCTTCCTCCTCCTTGCTCTTCTCTCCTCTATTCTCCTCCCTCCTACGTTTTTGCCCTAGCCAATTGAGAACAAAAATGAATTTGGCTTTTGTCTCATGGCTATTTATAGACTTCACTTCCCCTTAATTGCAATTTAGTCCTCAAGCATTTAAATATTGCAATTGTAACTTATGTTATTTCTATTATGGCCCATCTCTACTTTGATTATAATTTCCATATCCTTTTTGCTAAATGACAATTGTGTATATTCTCACTGCCACACAATCTAGGGTTCATAATTTATCATTTATAATTTCATCTCAAAATATACCTTGTGACACTTGGGCTCATACGCCTCTGCCGTTTACTTGTGCAAGTAGATCTCTCTAGATGAGCGTTCTAATTACCACAATAAAGTATTTATCACTAACTAGGCCATAGAAAATTTTAAATTCTTTTTAAGGTTTATAGAAAATATTTTATTTAGGTTATATTTTATTATATTTGAAATTAATATAACCTTTAATCAAAGTTATAATTAAGAGCTCAAATTAGTAAAAGATTAGAGTATAAATTTTAAAATGAAATATACAATTATAATGAAAATTAATTATATTAAAATCCTTTCAGCTAATATTATTTTAATTATTTTTCTTATATATATATATATATAATAGAATATTTTTTTCATAGTATTTTTACTACTATATGAAAATTTACAATAATTTTATTAATAATTAAACAAATCATGTAGCTCTTTGCCAATCTAAACCAATCTAACTAATATTAAAATTTATCAATAATTTTAGTGATTATATCACTAATTCATCAAAAATAATAATAAAATCACCGATGAAAATAATGTCAGTAAATAGTAGATAAAAATTATAACTTTTAGTAAGGAAATAAATTTCGTTGGAGAAAATTATATTTACTGATGCATATTTTTGTTGGTAAGTGGTTTGTTTTCATCACAAAAGTTTTGGCCCTAAATTTTCCCGCCATAAATTTTTGTGACGAAAATATCAATTTCATTTGCAAAAGTTATTAATAAACTTGTTTAATTAGAATGTTGTCAGGAAAAATCATTTTTAGCGATGAATTTTCAATTCGTCTCTAGGTTTTCGTTGGAAAATGCATGTTTTCTTGTAAAAATCATAATTGCACTCCCTCACTTATTCGAAAGTATAATTCGAGCTTTTTGTTATTAAATACTTATTAATATTCCCACGTTAAGATTACAGATACCCGTTGATTAACTTAAATTATTGACTGTTTAATTTAATCAACATCTGATAATCACCTTGAGACCTTCCACTTAACTTATTTGATATGTCGGATTAAAAATCCACCTGCAGGGTTTGACATAATCAAAACTTATAAGTATCCTCAAGGGGGTATCATCAATCCAATTAACAGGACGTGGATTCCGTTAATAATTAATATTCACTATACAATTAATGCGAGTTATACCACTCACTAAGAATTATGAATCTATAA
This sequence comes from Tetrastigma voinierianum, assembly GCA_016808115.1. Lineage (NCBI taxonomy): Eukaryota > Viridiplantae > Streptophyta > Magnoliopsida > Vitales > Vitaceae > Tetrastigma > Tetrastigma voinierianum. Next base: position 426,305 of record JAEQBH010000300.1, read on the forward strand.
AGATCTCTTTCTTTATGAATCAAAACCTTAACAATAAATGCACGTGTCTATTAATTATCTCGAAGTTAAGAGTAATATTATTCATAATAACCATGAGGTATTAATTATTTTGTGTCAGTATCAGTATAAAATAATTACCCCAGTTCGTTCTATTCAATACACACAAGTATTGCTAGCACAAGTTAGAACTAAGTCATTCCACGTGATCAAGGCAGACCTACTAAAGTCTTGTGCTACAATCTTACGATAGTGTCTCAATTCATTTAGGCGTGAACCAATAGCTTATATTCAACAAGAACCGATGATTTACAGTCTTACGGCGAGTAAAGTCGAACTCTACACCCAAATCATCCTCATGTAGAATAAAGACACATGATATTTAAATGCAAACATAGCTCATATAGATTCTCATTGAAATGAAATAACATAATTTTATTAAAATAAAATAAACATTATAACAATAAAATGGCTTTTGGTATATATAGCCCTAATACACCCATCCTCCTTGTCCCCTGTCAAACTTAGCGTCACAGCATGGAGGCGATCCATCACTGATCCAGGAAGTAAGCCAGAAATGGAATTCAAATCCCAAGTGTCATTCGAAGTCGACGTACAGCTACTTTGTTTTGAAAGATTTTGTTGATGGCGACACCGACGAGACCATTACCCGATACAAAGTCATCCCCAACCATGCGGTGCCCCAAAATAAGTGGCACCATTTAAACACATTTGAGAACCTTGATGCAATATCAATTAGTAGATGCCATACCCACCATAAATTAGAGGCGTGGCTTTTGTGAATCTTAGTGGGAGTTAGGCCACCGCGCACATATTTTGCTTTAAGCACTTGACTCCATAGGCTATCCTACTCTACTAACATTTTCCACCCCACCTTGGCCATAAAAGCGAGATTAATATTGTGAATATTCTTTAACCCCAAACCCCCTAACAACTTTTGCTTGGTGACATTATCGACTAACTAGATGAACTTTTGTTTCTGCCTTTAAAGACAAACTTAATTTTTGTTAATTTCGATGCAGGGATTTGGGAAAAAAAACTTCTTGCTTGTGCAAACATAGGTATGGAGGAGATGGCCAGTTTGGTGACATCATAAAGGCCTGCGAGGAGAAAATACTTGGCTTTCCTAGCCATCCGACCTCGATCTAACCTTATCGAAGACGTGTTGGAATGTATTCTGTTATTACTACCATGGATGAAGTGATACACCGGGCCCTTGACCCAAATTAGTTGTGTAACACCCAGGAATTTGTATAGGTATAAGTTACGGAAAATAATAATGACAGGAATTTGTATAGGTGTAAATTAGGGAAAATAATAATGACAATAATTTTTATAGGCATATGTTATGAAAATAATAATGATAATTCAATTAGACATTATGAAAATAATCGTAATTCAATTGTATTAATTAATTAATTTAATGAAAGGGCGTTATGAAAATAATAATGTTAATTCAATTAGTAATTAATTAATTAATTTAAGAAAGAGGGGTAAAGAGTAATTTTCTAATAGATACCCCGATTATAAGTGGAGTAAGATAAGAAAATCCTTTCTATTAAATCTTTGATTTCTCTCTGACGGGTAGAATTCCCGAGAGGACGTGCGACTTCCCAGGAATAGGGTTTTGAAAGAATAATTTCTCTAGGTAAGATCTTCCTTATTTTATTTTTCTAGATTTCTTTGATGTAGATTCTTTAATCTTCTTTCAGTTTAGAGCAGCCCTGAAGAAATTGATTTAATTTCACTCGTTCCTTAAAAATAAATAAATAAATAAAATAAGGATTGGTGGTGTCGTATTAGATTACTTTGAATATGAGAATGAAAAAGTATTTAAGGATAATTTTTGAAGAAATTAATGATAAACAAATAGGATAAATTTGAAAGAGGTGAATTATGTATAAATATTTGTATTTGATAAGTATTTAAAGATATATGTATTTTTGGCGATAAATATTTTATTAAGGATTGAGATTTTATTAGATAAGTAATATGATTATAATAATTATTTAGCAATTATAGGAAATAAGATCCGTTAATAATACTTGTTGTCAAGTATGATAATTGTTAGGTAAAAAAGATATATGAGTATTGTGTAATAATATAATTTATACAAATATTAATATGTATTTTTTCTACTAAAAGATTTAGTTCGGATTAAGAGCAAAAATAAATAAACTATTAAATAAGATCCAAAGGAATAAGAGTTTTATAAAATTTGTAAAACTACCTAAATTCAAATAGTTATCATTTGAAACAGTTGTGATATGTTGAGGTGAGCAAAAATAATATAATTGTTAAGAATATCAAATTATAAAGTTTTAAGAATAAATAAGTAATGATGGCATTAGTTTCTTCCTTGTTATTTTAGGAGAAATAAATTGAGGTGAAATTCTTCGGGATTAGCTTCTTTCAAAGCTTTTGTCTATTTTGAGGTAAGGGATTCTAATACGACTTTCGAAAAATTATTATTATTTTATATATATATGTATGTGTAAGGGATATTTATCACGATTTAAAAAAGAAAATTATTGACTTTACTTCTTGAGGATGAAAATTGTTTTTTAGCTGAATTATATATAATCTTGGTTTTATGAAAAGTTTTACTTGTTTTATTTATTTGAATTATCTGGATGTAGTTTTGTATATGATTGTACTTTGAGATTTGTTTTGTTTACGAAAGAAAATGTAGAGATATGATGTTTTGTAATTTGAAATTTTTTACAGATTAAATATTTGACTACAGTTAGTTCGTACGTCAGGAATAATAGTTGACACTATTCGACCATGTCAGGGATATAATGGACTGGCTGCTTTACATTTTCTTGATGATCTAATTGATTTGAACCTCAGCCTCCCCAGGGGTTTGGTTAGGAATTCTGTCTTAGTAGTGTTTAGTAAAATCCACCTTAAAAGGAACAATTTGCGGCTAGCCACCCATTTGAAAGTCCCATATAACTGGGCACCATTTGATATTTGATGACCAGAGAAAAATATATTTGAAATGTATTTGATTTTGGGATTTGATATGAAAGTGTTTGAATCGAAATTTGATATATGTTGTTTGGATCACATTTGATGAAACCGATTTGAAATGGATGTGAGAATGTTTTAAAGTATGTTTGTTAATGTTCAACTTGTTTTGAATCAAAAGTTTTGATGAAAAACATCTCCCTCTTGTTATATGATTGAAAACTTTGATCCATGAAAAATGTATTAGTATTTCTTATTAGGCTTTGAGCTCACCCTTTATTCTTTTAAAATTTTTTGGTACATAGTTCGACGAGGAGTGGCGGTTAGGACGGAAAATGGTTTTATTAGAATATTTGTTTTAAAACTTCTCTTGGGACATTGTTTTAGATGTTAAGTTTAGTTCTGATTTGGAATATTTGAGTTTGAAGTTATTTGGATAAGTATACTTGAGTTGATGTGTGGTTTCTTAAAGTTGATATTTGAGGATTTAGAAAGTTGCGCATTTACTCTGAACAAGTGATTGGTAATTGGACAAAATCGATTACAAAGGAAGGTTAGTGTCGTTCACTTCAAACCGGTGAGCTTAAGGGTGTGGTGTGATCCTTAGAGGTGGGTTTCGAGTGACAAGTTGAGAACGAGGAATCTGCTGCAAGATTACGGATGAGTGCCGCCATTATAAGGTCCACATTTTTTGAAAAATCTGAATTTGGACTTTTGGAGGCTCACTACGTCACGAGGCGGCAAAAACGTGGGTGGTCATGCGACGTAGCAGGCTGTTCCTCGCGGAAGCTTACTGTGTCTTGCGAATCATCGACAAAATCAATGGGACGATGGGGACGTGCGATCTTAATGAGCTTCCACATTGAGTCAGATTGTTGGATTAAGTGCCTAACCTTTCTACACCTGATACAAACAAGTATGGAGAAACGGCCATCATGCCTTATACCCTGGGTGTTAAACCAGTTACGGGAGTTTCCCCGTTTCCCTTTGAATTGCCATAAATTGGTGTGCATTGCACAATGCATAATATTCCGGACCAAAGATGAGGAAAACCTATAGTATTAAGAGTGTCTTGGATAAAATCCCAAGAAAGGCGAGCATAAGCCTTTTCCATGTGTACCTTAATAAGCATCCATCCTTTTCTAGTATTCTTCCTACACATGGAGTGTAGCACCTCTTGATATATTATGATGGCCATGCAATCGGCTGACCGATAACAACTATTACAGCACAGTCAATCACACTATTCATAATGCATTTCAGTCTATTGGAGAGGACTTTGGTGATAATTTTGTTGGATACATTGCACAAAATAATAGGGCGAAAGTGAGAAGCATACTCCGGTATGTCTTTCTTAATTAGGAATTAAAACCAGAATCTTGTCATTTGTTGATGTAGGAAGAGTCCTCGAATCTAGAAACTCTCGAACAAACTGACAAACAGAAGATCCAATAATCTCCCAAGAGTGTTGATAAAAGTGACATGAAAACCATTCACACACAGCAAGCTTTTAGAAGGGGCCATATTAAATAATGCATAGCTTAATTTCCTCCTTGAGAATGGTAGGGTTAACGAGGCCGATTGTTGAAGCGATAGAGTAGAACCCATTTGAGTATAGGGACAATGGGAACAATCCTCTGCCAGAAATAATTTCCCGATAAAATGGTAGCATTATCGCCACGCGTAGTGTGGATCGAGATCCATTCACCCGTATCATTTGTAAGAATTAAGGATCTTATTTACGCTCACTGCGGACAGGTGGAGGTATGATACAATGTGGTGTTCATGCTCCTGTAGTGAATTCATTCTTCGAGTTTTGGAACGGAGCAGCTCCTCTTGTTTAAGGATGAGATCCCGGCTCTTGAAGGGTTTGCGCTCAATTTTGGGAGAAGCGTACCACCCATCTCCGTGTGTGATTTTGGACTCACTTTAAGCTAATGAGCCTTTCTCTTCTTATGAATATTACCAAAATGAATGATTCAGTGCGAAGTTGTATTGAAGCTGGTAGATATTGTCTCTTAGAAGGGTTTTCAGGTTGCCGGTGTTCAGGAATGGCTTCTTAAAACCACAGAATTAGGAGTTAACCAGAGCAGGAACTTAAAATGGGTCTTCATACGTGGTGTCATCTCTTGGCGTAGCGGACTAGCAGATGTACTGGTCGGGTGAAGCTTAGAGGGAGCTTGACGGCCCGACATCCGGGAATAACATCTGCCAATAATAATACAGGTGCTCGATTGGCGGGTACCCATGAAAGTAGAATGATCTTTGACAAAGTATAATTGGGTTTTGTTTCATATCAACATTAAGATGATGTATTTTGACAAGCATAAGGTTTCAAAAAGTTAATTTAGTTTTGTCTTTTGATAAACAATTGTAGATCCATGAAATCCTAGTTCCCCATTGCCTTGCCCTATCCTTTTACAGTTTATTTTTCTCGTAAATTCTAATTGACATCCCCAATTATATCGAAATAAAATTTTAATAATGAAATATATAATATTTGGAAATTATGACTAAATATTCAGTTTTTAATTGAAAAGATTATAATTTATTTATTTAAAGAGAATAACTATTATTTGTTATAATGACTAAGGGAATGTATTGGATTATGAGAATGTGGCTTAAAAGGGAGTGGCTAATCAAGGGGTATTGGATTACAACTTTTAAAGACTTTATAAAAGTCATGGAGTATTCAATAATGGCTTTTAAGACTAAAGTCTATAAAAATTACGGTGTATTCAATTGCAACTTTTAAATCCTGTTGATGACTTTTTTATTAGATGTATAACTACGCATCTTTCAAAATTCTCCCACACTTTTTCAAAAGATTTGAAATTACTTTTTGACTGAGTGAAGTCATCTATGGTGACGTGAATGAGCGAAGCTAACCTTGATGATAAACTATATGAAACTGGTAAAATGATTCATTATTTGTTTGTAGAATTATACAAAATTTGTATTCAAACATGCACTCATTAGATTTTTTTTTCCATATGAGTCAAGGTTGTAACATCATATGTATGAATTAGAAAATTTTATTATTCTTCCCTAATAAATAGTCTTTCTTTTCGTAGAGAATGTAAAGCTAAAAGTTAAGGATCTAGGGTTTAAGAGTATTTTTTGTAGGTAATGCTTTTATTGGTGTACATGAGTCCATCGGCGGAATAGGATTCTAATGGTGATATCAAAGGTAGGTTCAGTACAGCGAAGTGTGAGTGGATGCGAGCAAAATAGTGTGATGAGCTCCTAGCAAGTGGTGTTTCAAGTAAGGCGTGTGTCCAAAAGTAGTGAAGACAAGAAAATCCTAGTTTGAGGGGAAGCTTAGTGATACTTTGTTCAATGGAAGGATTGTTGCATATGCACCCAAAGTCCCACATTTATTATGAATAGAATTCCCAACATATTATAATAAATTTTTATATGATTTTTGACAAAATGGGTGATAAGTTAATATGGTAAAAAACTATCTTGTCATTTCATATCGTTGTGCTTAAACTGAAAATATTTTGTCATATTATTTAATTTTATTTCTTAAATTTAAAAATAATGTAACTTATTGTTGTATTGAAAACCGTCATATGAACATATGTTTAGATTCTTTTCTTATCCAAAATATAAATTTGTCGAATCGCTGTTGAAAGACTTTTTTCTCACTTTTTATTTTGTTTTATTTTTAAAAGGAAAAACAAATAAAAACTAAATATAAGGAAAATCAAGTGGAGAGAAAAATCAAGTTGAGGTTAAGAGGTAAGAGGTAAGGTTTCATATCAAGAAGGTACGATAAAGTGCAGTGTAGTTTCAAGCCCATAATATCGGATTATATAGTGGAGTTCAATAAGCATGACAATTATTAATTGATCCAATGAATAATAAGACTAAAATAATCAAAGAAGTAGTCGATGAAAGAGAAGAGTTAAGAGTATACCTAAGCGATAAAGTTGATAAAAAAGAACAAAGTCAGGTATGCGATAGCATTTATAAATGATTTACGATTGGGTTTAAAGTAGGCGCCTTGAGCCCTTGAAGTCAGAGCGGGATTAAAGAGACTAATAAGCAAGCCAGGTAAGGCTTTGCTCGGCCGCGAGGCCCCAGACGGGAGCCAGTTCATCCCTCGAGGGCGATATGAAAAATCCCAAAGCCCATTATCACATAAATCAAATCGAATCCTTGATAATGGAGTAAATAATTCCCTAATAACTACTCTAATTATCCCTTATTAATCCCAATATGATAAGGAAAGAAAAATCCCCATCCAATAAGAAGTTAGTATCACCATCGATTGGAAAGTCACCCACTATAAATGCGAGGTCACCACAGTCGGTGAATGCCTTGAGACTTTACGCCACGAAACTTTGTTCTACTAAGCGGTTAATCTCCCGCTCCATTGAAGAGCGGCTTAGGCATCGGAGGCAGGCGAGCCCCGCCGATCCTTTTGTTTTTGCGAGAGGCCCGACATCGAGTCGGTGGAGCTGAGCCCGGCAATTCAAGCGCGCTCAGCCCGGTTAGGTTGAAAAAGCATCATCGAGTTTGGTGCGAATTACATGGGAGCGATAGTTCCTTACAAAATAAAGTTGTCTCTCGATGGCGATGGTATCAACTTCGTAATACAAGCGGAAGCCGCGCCAGTCTCGAAAATCTGGGAGCCGACCAGGCGTGAATGGCCCAGACCTCACTGCGGGCGCACTGAAACTATGATAACCTGAAGCGGATGGAGCTGCAGGTCTCACCCGAGCAACAGCTTGATAAGGGAATTAGAGCAACTCACTAGACAAATGCAACGCCCGCAGGAGGTGCGACAGACCCAAGAAGGCCACAATACCACCCCTCAGGAAGAACAGCCACACCTTGGCCCTCCCAGAGTGAGGGGAAATGAGAAGCCGAGAATCCGGTAGGAGCCAGGGTACGGGCGACCCCCCCGGAGAGAGGCTGTGATGAAGCAATACTTGGGGGAACATCGAAATGATAAATGACTCCTCATGGAGTGAGGAATAGGGGGCGATCATGGGAGACGAGAGTTCAAGGGCATCAATGAAACTCGATAGCCACAGCAGAAATTTGTAAGGCGAGCTCGAGATTCTGTGGACACCACAGTGCGACAAATTGAGTCCTCGTTCACGTAGAGGTGTTACATTTCCCCCTTCCAGCAAAGTTCAGGATCTCGTAAATAGAAGCGTTCGATGGAACAAGGATCCGTTGACCATCTTAATGCATAAGGAACCGGATGGAGTTGCATGGATGCAGACCACGTATGATCATGACCTTCGCTATCATGCTAAAAGGACAAGCATTCGCTTGGTTTAACAGGCTCCCACCATCGTCAGTCTCTTCATTTAAGTGGCTCTCCATCGCATTCGTCTCCCACTTCATTGGAGCCAAGGCATACAGGAATCCGAGTTATCACTTGCTATCCGTAAGTAGAACCTGAGAAAGCTGATGTGCTTTATGTCGGAGGTTCAACGTCGAGTCATTAAAGGTAGATGTTCGGGCGAAGTTCGCCATCCGCACACACATTCTTCAGCTAGGCTAGATGCGGTCAGACTGTGTTTTCCGTCTCGAAGAATCCTCGAGCGACATGGTGAGGTGCTTTCGTAAAGCAGAAGTACATTATGACAAGAAGCCCTCATATCCCGAGAGAGGCTCTTCAGCCTGAGGAAAAGTAGGGTGACGAGCAGGGAGGCGAAGCCCAGGAGCAAAGGCTGAGAGAGATCCCGAAGGGATGAATGCTTGATCCCGAAGGCGAGGGCTGTCGAGACCACTGGGACCACCTCGGCCCAGAGCTACGACGGCGGTATTCACCTCGGTTCACCCCTCGGCATCCACGGTATCACGGATGATGTTGCGCGAGGAGTCTGACATGAAAAATTTGCAGAGATGGTCATCCCGAATGAGGTGGACCCAGCAAAAGATAACACCGAGATGCGCAGTTCCATGGGACCACGGGCATGAATGGACAATTGCATCATTTCGGAAGGAAATAGAATACTTGATTCCAGTAGGGGGTATCTTCAGCTATAGCCCTTTGAAGGTTAGGATAGCGCGTCACCACCACCTCGACAATCGACCCATTTCAGCGCGGCGGCCCTTGGGGGAAATCCATGTGATCTCGAGTTTCTGCGGGAGGTGGGGAGTCGACTCGGCCGGGAAGGAAATAGAATACTTGATTGATGGGGGTCTTCAACGCCATTTACATAACTGAAGGTTAGAGGATCGGGTATGACCCGCGCCACCTCGTGATGACCGACCAACCGCCGACAGCCACTTGGGGAAATCGTGTGATCTGAGAGATTTGCGGAGGTGGGAGTCAATTCTGACCGGGAAGGCTCATTTACATAGTATCAGGTCAGGAGAGGTCTTGGAGGTGCAAGCGGTGTCCAAACTCCCTCGGCCCCGGTTCTTGCCAATAACCTTCTCGGATTTAGACCTGGAAGGATGTCAACACCCCTATGATGACCCTTTGGTGATAAGGGCAGTTGTGCACTACAAGAAAATTGAAGAATAGAGACGGAAAATAGAGACGGAATTCCGTCTCTAATTGAAAATAGAGAAGAAAATTTTCCTTCTATTTGATCTGATTCTCCCAAAATTAGAGACGAAATGTTAAGATCTCTGATTTTTAGAGGCAGAAATAGTCTATTAAAGTCTCTATTTTTGACGGAACTGTCCTTCCATCTACATTTTTAGAGACGGAATAATTCATTAAAAGATCTATTTTTAGAGACGAATAAATTCATTTAAATCTCTATTTTATTGAATTTTTTTTTAATATATTAAAATAAATAATATTAAATTTAAATTTTCCTTAATTTTATATAATGAATTTTCGTCTCTAATTTATTGGAATTTTTTTAATATATTAAAAATAAATAATATTAAATTTAAATTATTCTTAATTTTATATAATGAAAAAAATTAAATAAACAATAAATAAATATGAAAATATTGTATTATATAATGTATTAATATATAAAAGATGTAGTGAGATTACAAAAAAGAAGATAATAATTCTAAAATAATAACTAAGATGGAGGAGAATGCGGACGATCAGCAGACGATGCTTGTGGGTTAGCCGGTGTCTACGATAATGAAGTCCTCCGACTATTGATTCGAGTCCATTAGTGCGGCCAGGCCGTCTGGCAGCTCAATGGCCTCATTGGTAGTTGCATGACCCCTACTGGCGTAGTCGGGGGGAGGAGGACCGCATCACGGAATAACAAACATTCGGCGTAAGACCCCAGTGAACCCCTAGATCCTTGGCGATCCACTGCGCCGCGACCTCATAATATGCGAGCTTGATCGAAACAGTATTGATGTTCATCCTGGCGGAAGACTCTCTACTACTTGCTCTCGTAATAAAATTAACTCGAATGTTATGTAAATAGTAAAATGAAACTAAGAGGTTAAAAGAAAAATGAATATTAAGTTTTGAAATTAGCGTATGAATTTGTCTAGTACGATCACAATGAATGTCACATCACATGATTCCGTAAGGAGTGTAAAACAACTCATCAGGATAAGGTGACCGGCCCATAGAAGACTCCTAATAACAAGAATACATGTAGATATGTATTGTTATTTTAACGTCAACGTAATACAAAAATGAGTCCCGACACTAACAGTTGTCCATAATTTAAAAAATTTCGACAAAATTTCCCCTATATATTTAACAAACCTCCTGTTCAAACATCAAGAAAATACATTTACATTTATATTATCACCCATAAAAATCCATATCAAACTCCTTTCATAATTTATTGCCCATCCTCTTCATTCAATCAAACGCAGATTTATTATCAAGAGCGCAACCGCTCGTGAATAAATTGTCTATGCAAAGAACAAGCTAATGCAATATGGACTAAATCGACATTTAAGAAGATAGATATGTGAGAACTTACAAGTCCGCCAGCATGCTCTTGATGGGACAATGTTCCTCCAGCAAAGTGGAAACACTAACCCCTTTCTCGGCCTCCTTCCTATTAACGGAATTGAAGGCGATGGTACGGCTTCGATGATGCACTAAAAGATCAAAGATCCACTTCTGATATAGACGAGCGCATCCTGACCCTCGGAGGTTGCATCGATCCCGTCCACCTCCTATACGGACAGAGGATTCATTTCCCTAATTAGAATAATAAATATTTTGTAAAAACGGATAAGAGTTCCCTGTGTCCCTATCCCCGTCAAACATAGCAATGCACACTTCGGTAAAATATCAACCAATCGCAACTCACAATAATGACTGTGACTTACACATATTTATCTCATTAAAAACAATATTACAAAAATTTTAATACTTAAAAAAATAAATTTTTTTAATACACAACACACTTACATTTCAACGAAAGCGTCAGGCTTCACGACATTCTAAGACGCATAACAGTCGCCGATCCGCGGTTGTGGTAGGTACATGCAATGACAAATAAAAATAATTTATATATTACCTTCTTCTCTTAAGTAGTGACATAATCGATATACAAAATTTGAACCTATAAACTATATTTATATCATAGCAAAAAATTAAAACCTTTTCTTAACTCGGGCATATCAATACATATAATAACAATTATAAACCTTACCCAAAATAGTATGTTTGTCATATTGATTTTTTTTTAAGTTAATATCACAATCAATACCGTAATCATTGACTGCGACATTAACTTAAAAGAAATTTCAATGTCGTAACCAATGATTACGGCATGATTGAAATGTATGCTAACATCTAGACACATTAGTTTGAACATTATTTTGATCAGTAGCTAAGAAGAAAAGAAGCAGTTAATACCTAACTAGCTCTAACATAGAATTTGTCAGGCTCATTTTTAAAGTGTAGGCTACATTCATGCAGCTGAAATATATGTGTAGATTCGACATGATTTGCATTTAATTTGATTTTTGATTTTGTACATATTCATTGGTTAATAAAGCGATCAATTTCTCGAGATAGATTCTTTCCGAAGTTAGCCAAAAGAAAAGGAAATCCAAAACACTGGATCGTACAAAATCATCTGAAGAAAGGTAATGGTCAACTCAATAGGTAATGAAGATGCCTCATAAGTCATAATCACTTTAAGTCTTATTTTGTGTTTTTATGTGTCTAAAACTGAAATCTTTAAGATAATGTGTAACATTGCATCAATTCGATATGGATGAGTTAGAGATTAGGTATCAAGAAGCACCTCAAGGCAAGGATTCAAGTTTTTCCTATGGTTTGCATTCCCATGACATTTCAGCCCTCATTTTAGAAAATGCAGAGCCAAAAAAGACTATATTGACACTTGAAACTCAAGGAGACGAGTTTTCGACTGCTCATTGGCAAAGAATTTAAATCATATTCTTTGATAGTATATACACAAAAGTTACCTCTGTGGAGAGCAAAGATATACACAAAAAGTTTTGACACTATGGAAACAGATATGTGTTTCACCCAATAAACTAGGCAGCAGCTGATGGCAATTATAAACCTTACCAACAAAAAAATCAGAAAAATCAGAAAAATCAACTTGCTTATATTTCCAAATTTGTTTGTAATCGATGTATAAAGACAAAAAAATTGAAAGAAATTGAGGATAGAAGTAGAAAATGGACACTTAAGGAAGAATATTTCATATGTTTTACTGAGTTAAGCAAGCTCCACGTGATCATGAATTTCACAAAGACTTAGTCGACACCCAAAAATGGCAAGCAGAAGAGGAGACAAAACACCAAACATGATATTCAAACAAAACCCAAAAATCATACAAACAAATTCAAAAATCTCTAAGCCACCAAAATCCAGACATCTAATTAAAAACGTAGAAAGAGAGGCGATGCTACCTTTAGTCGCTTAGGATGGGAGACGCGACGACGATCGGTGGTGAGTGGTGGTGCTAGGCGCGCCGACACAGCCGCAAGGGGAGGGGAGCACGGTCGGGCGCTAAGGCAAGGGGCGGGGAGGAAGTCTGATCGCGTCGGCTGGAGGAAAAGGAGCACCAGAAATGGCGGCGGGGAAGAGAAAGGGCACGCCACTGGAAGAAAGGTAAGGGAAGGGGGCCTACGGAAGGGGGGCGGCGCGTGGTGGCAGCGGAGAAATATCCCGTCGGATGGCAATGGGGAGAGGGGCGGCACAAAACTCACAGACAAGGGAGGGAAGGGAGAAAGGGGAAAAGAGATAAAGGAGAAAAGGAAGGCGAGGGAGGGATTCCGTTCCTATTTAGAGACTTTAAAATGAACACGGCTCCTATTTAGAGACCTAAAAATTTTGTCTCTAAAATTAGAGACGGAATTTTTTTCGTCTCTATTTAGAGACGGAAAATAGTTTTCATCTCTAAAATTAGAGACGAAAAAAATATTCCATCTCTAATTTTAGAGACGGAATTTTTTTTTTTCCGTCTCTAAATAGAGACAATATTTGCTTCATGTCTCTATTCGGTCTCTATTTTCAGTCCCAAAATTTGGAGGGAACCTATCGCTCCACTTTTAGAGACGGAAATTAGATATGGAATTTTTTCCATCTCTATTTAGAGATGAAAACTATTTTCCGTCTCTAAAATTAGAGACGAAAAAATATTCCGTCTCTAGTTAGAGACGGAAAAGTATTCGGTCTCTATTTTCAGTCTCAAAATTTGGAGGGAACCTATCGCACCACTTTTAGAGACGGAAATTTTTCCGTGTCTAAATAGAGACGGAAATAATTTTCCGTCTCTAAATAGAGACGGAAACTGTTTTCCGTCTCTATTTAGAGACGGAAAAATTTCCGTCTCTAAATTTCCGTCTCTATTTTTCAATTTTCTTGTAGTGGTGGCTAACAAAACAATCCACCGGGTCCTTGTCGACAATGGGAGCTCGGTCGACATCATCTTTGCATCAGCTTTTGACAAGATGGGCATCATAAGGGAGAGGCTGGAACCAATCAACACCCACCTGCAAGGATTCTCTGGAGAAAAAGTGCTACCTTTGAGGTCAATACAGTTAGTGCTCACTTTGGGAGACCCACCCCCCATGTCAGGCAACAACGACAATAAGATTTCTCATAGTAGATGCCCCCTCAGCTTATAACATGTTATTGGACAGGGCCTCTCTCAACGCCATAAAGGCCATCCTTCTGCTTATCACATGGTGATCAAGTTCCCCAAAGACAAACGGAGTAGAATGGTTCGAGGATGTTGCTGGTGTGGCCATGGAATGTATCAAAGATCAATGAAGCAAAAAGCGGTCGACAGCATATACGTGGACGAACTCGATGAGGCGCAGACGAGGTCAAGACTGCCTCTAACCCCGCCTAAGCCTCGAAGAGCCGAGCCTATACAAATTGACGACCACCTGGACACCTGTCTACATTGGTTCCAAGCTGTGGAAGATTCCTCGTGAGTTCCTCCTTATCCGCTCTTAAACATAACAAAGATGCCGTGGAAGAGGAGGACATGGGAGGGATTGACCCCGCAATAATCACTCAAACTAAGCTGCTAGGTCCATCCTTCCAAACCGATTAAGCAAAAAGAAAGTTTCAACCCCCGTAAAGACAAAAGTGATTAATGAGGAGGTCGACAAGCCCTCCAGTGTGCAATTAGGGAAGCCGGAATACCAATGATTGGCTAACTCAGATCAAAAAGCGAATGGCAAATGACGACTATGCATCGATTTCACTGACGCGCCAACCGAGCTGCGTCTAAAAAGACAACTTCCTCTACTCCTGGACGACCATAAGAGGACGCCACAACGACTAACTCCTCATTTTTCATTGATGCTTTCTCCCATTACAACCGCATTAGCATGGATCTCGACAACCAAGAGAAGACCTCATTCGTCACTAGGCAAGGGACCTATTGCTATCGGGTAATGCCCTTTGGACTAAAAAACACAGGAGCTACCTACCAGAGGTTGGTGAACAAGATGTTCCAAAAACAAATAGGGACATCCATGGAGGCATACATAGACAACATGTTAGTAAAATCAACTACGGCCGGGCTCCATATAGCTCATCTGGCCGAGGCATTCCAGATCCTGAAAAAGTACAACATGAAGTTGAATCTAGCAAAATGCGCTTTAGAAGTCTCAGCCAGAAAATTCTTAGGTTTTATAGTTAACAACTGAGAATAGAGCAAAATGCATAAGATAAAATCAGGCTCATGCCACGCTTATCAAATATAAAGAAGACTAACGCCTAATCGGAAGGATAGTTGCTTAAGCCATTTGTGTCCAAGTCCAAAGAATAAGTGTCACCCTTCTTCCGGTGTTCCCAAAAAGCTTAATGGGATGCACACCGCGAAGAAGCATTCATAGCGTTGAAAACCATTCTGAGCTCTCCCATTCTCGTAAGTCCTGGGTGAGGGGAGAGCGCCTTACTCAGATCGTCGTTTAAATTTCTAACTACATCATTCCAAGAAGATTAAAGATGTTGTTGTACCCAATCTATTTATTGCAAATGAAGCCCGAGAGGGTAGAGGAAAGGTACCCAAAGATGGAGAAATTAATCCTAGCATTGGTAACCACAGCCCAAAAACTCCGCCCTAACTTCCAAGCTCATACCATCGAATCTCAAATGAAATATCCACTAAGGTGTTACACAAAACCAGACCTCCGGAAGATTAATGAAGTGGGCCATAGAGCCGTGTGTTCGACATCGATACAAACTGAACAACAATAAAGGGCAAATTCTTGAAGTAAGATTCATCATGGAATTCCACTCAACAAAGCTCTCGGGCTGGGTTAGTCAACTGACATCCGACTCTCCCTATTTGAGGTCAGTCTATGATGGGGCCAGTACTCAAGGGAGTGGTTCCGGTCTAAGTTTGACCTCTCCGAACGAAATAGATATTGAGTATGCGCTAAGATTTGGGTTTCAAGCCTCCAATAACGAGGCCGAGTATGAGGCCGTCATAGCTGGGCTTAACCTCGCCCATTCCATGGAAGTTAATCAACTAGAGGTATGTAGCACTTCACCCGGTAGTAAACAAATAGAAGACTCCTACGGCCGTATGGGTGGTAACAGATCCTATACCTCAAGAAGGTGCGAATATTACTTAAGAAGTTCGTACGAGTTCGGGATCGTAGACATCGTACCGAGCAAGAATTACGAGCGTGATGTTCTAGCAAAATTGGCAATGTCTTCCAAGAAGACTCAATAGACTGACGCCCGTCAGCACTCAACCTCCAGATCCCAACAATGAAGAGATCTTCCTCATGTTCGAAATGAAATGATGGACTCCTATTTGGGACTACTTAATGGAAGGACTACTGCTAAATGACCCGAATGAGGCATCTAAGCTTAGGTCAAGGTCTTCCATGTTTACTATTCATCGAGGAACCCTTTATAAGCGAGGTTTTTTCACACCCATCCTCAAGTGCATTACAAGGGAAGACGCCAACTACGTGCTGAGGGAAGTACATGAAGACGTATATGGAAATCGTTAACGAGCTCGTGCATCGGGCGAAAAAGTCTGAGGCAGGGGTACTATTGGCCCACAATGCTCGACGCAGTCGCAGCTAGTCGCGAAAGCTGGTCAAGAGCACGCTTAAAATCTCTCATCTCCCATCCGAAAGAACACGCCGCTACAAGCCCCCGACCTTTCAAAGAATTTAGGTTGGACATATCGGGACCCCGCCATTAGAAGGGCCACGCAAATTTATCGTCATATAAAGGATTATTTTACCAAATGGGGCGTAGCCGAGCCTCATACTATCACAAATAAAAGCGTACGCAACTCATTTTGGCATTCCATAGTATACGGTGTTCGTGTCCCGAGCCCCGTGTCGACATAATGGGAAACAATTCAATAACTTAAGTTCAGAATTTTGTGCCGAGCTCAAAATCGAACTACTACTGTCCCCAAATTTCATCCACAATCCAATGGACAAACAAGTCACCATTAGAACCCTAAAGGAACATTGTGCCACTGCTGGAAGATCTAAAAGGCAAATGTAGAACACCTTCCTGAGGTGTTACGGGCATTAAAACTACACGTTGCCAAGAACTCAAAGAGACCCATTCGCTCTAGCTTTAAGGTCCCAGGGCGGTAGCCCCTATCGAGATTGTGACGCCCCAAAACCCGAGGGTTCGTTGACAACCCGTCAACCTCTGGAATAATCGTGGATGTCGAGTAACCCGACACCACTCATGAAAATCGGCAGCTCCCTCAAAAAAAAAAAAAACTCAAGAGAGGGAAAGGGAAAGAGAAGAAGAAAGAAAAAAAAATGGAGAGAGCGGTACTAAAAAGTTTTTAGTACACCGCCTCCTGTGACATCCGCTTAGCACAGCCGTCAATCCGACATAACTAGGAAATACACTCCCACGCGGAGGAAATCCAAGGAAAAAACACAACTCCTATAAGCAGAAGACCATCGGAACCAAACGTCAGCTCACGATCTCCAGGAAGACCTCCTGCAATGACGACCAAACCTTGACACTTCATCATGAGAGGATTCCAATTACGCCTAAAAAGGGAAGAAGGTTCGAAGCATGAGCACCATCACAGAGGAGTCGCTATTTGTAAGGAAGCCGGCGCCGGAAGTCGCGACAACTGCTCCACCTCCATAAAGCCGCATTAAAGCGACCGCGCTTCCAAGAGAAGGAAGTCAAACCGGCCGTATAGCCACGTAGCTAGTTCAGCCAGAAGGCCTGAGCGCCAAGAGCCTGGCAGAGTTCGCTGCGAGATTAACAGCTCGTGAAGGCCTCGCCAGGAGCCCAATACCACTCGCAGCTTAATAGTTCAGAAGGCCCGCCAGGAGCCCAAAGAGCTCACCATAGAGCGTAAATCAGCCAAACAGGTCATGTAGCCAATGGGCCCGCAGCCTGGCCAAGAGCTCAACCGCCTAAAAGGCCATATAGCCACATAAATGGCCTGACTCAGAAGATTAGCCCAAGAGCCCAACAGCTTTAGCTTGCAGCTTAATACCAGGAAGGCCTCAAGGCCCAAGAGCCCAAAAGAGCTCGGGCCTTTGTAGAGCGAACATAGGGAAGGCTCCTGCCTGTGAACCCAACAACTCAATCTCGAACAGCCAATGAGCTACGGGGCTTGGTAGCCAGAGCCCAAGAGTCTGGGCCATAGCTTAACAAATAAGAAGGCTCACCCTGTGAGCCCAAGAGCCTGGGCTTGCGAGTTTAACAACACCATAAAGGCCTCGCACCTAGAGCCCAATAGCTCAATTGTGTATTCAACCCGCTCAACAAAAGGTCATATAGCCACTGAGCCACTCTTAACTTAGCAATACTAGCCTACTGAGCTCAACAACAACTTCAAGACCTCAACCACTCAACTAAGGCCTTGTAACCTAGAAGCCAAGTCAGCTCAGACAGAGCAGCACAAGGAACACAATTAGGGGTAAAGGCAAGAGATAGAAAATTGGGTATTCATTAAGTATCAAATCCAAGAACAGTGTTACATATATACCGGGTTCAAAGCCCAAGGTCGATAAAAAAGCAGACTGTACAAGGAGGCTCAACGCCGCTACGTGGTTAGTAGCAGAAGGTAAAGAAGGAGGAGTTCGCCGGGGCGCTGGCTCTCCGTATATTCAAGATAAAGGAATCTTCACCTCCTCGCCGCCTCTGAATATCAAAATTATGTCTCAGCTTCCGGGGTAGGCATTAGCAACCCTCCTTTGGAAAGCAAGCCATCTAGAAGCCCACTGAGTGTAGGCCTTGTCCCTCAAACTTGTTATCGTCATTCGAACGAGACTAGGAGCTTCCTACCTCAGAGGTCCCCAACGCATGGCACCACTCCACAAGCTGCTCACAGCTCTCAAATCGGAGCTTCAAGAATGTGGGCTTCGCCTAAGAAGATCGCTTCATTACGCAGCCCATCTCTAGGCAAATTATAACCTTCCCCATCATCTACGCCATTCTCGCGCCCGCAGCCCATCCTTGACTACCCGCTAACTCATTTCAGGCAAATTGCAAATTTATCCCCCGACCTCCTGCTTTCGCCCCAAGAAACTCTGTTTCTTCTTCACCCTCAGCACTGCCACCCATCGGCGATGCCTCGTAAGACTTGAGCTTCACGGCTTCCTCCGTCATATTTTGCATCCGAGCTCGCAGTTTAGCCCACTCAGAGGTAAGAGAATCCACTTTAGCTTTGTAGGCTCTGGCGACTTTGGCGCAACCCTCGTTCAGACTGGCCCTTTTCGCCAAACTCTTCAGATGGGTAGCTGCTTGCCAATACACAACATAGAGTCAATGCACAACTCAAAACCAAGATAAAGGCAAGTGAATAAAGACATAAAGACACTGAACTTACGCGCGACTTCGGAGTGATAGAGTCAAAGCCTCCTCAACAAGCAGGGCATTCGACCGCTTGACATCAAAATCCCTAAGGATGGATGAGATCGCACCAGCGCTAAGCCCGTGATTGGAGAGAGTAAGGAACTCATCTCCATAAGCTTCCGGTGGTGCTCCTCCCAAGTCTTCCATCTAAGGAGGAGGCCCAACGCCCACGCAGAGGACTCCAAACCGAGATAGGCATAACTCCGCATCAGCAGGCCCGCCAGCCTCCCAAGGAATCTCGCCTTTGGCAAAGAAAGGCAGCGAGGCTGCGAACCCACCTGCACTTCGGCCCAGAGATAGCAATGCTTGCCCTCGCACTGACATGGGCAGAGAGGGGCGACAAGAAGACGCCCCAACCTCTGCCTTTACCCCATGTCCGACGAAGGCTCTCCCCCGCGGAGTCTTGAGACTCAGCCCACACTTCGAGGCCTCTCGACAACGAACGCCTCACCAGAGCTTCTGAAGCCTCTCCCTAGTGGGCTTGACAACGTGAGGACTCGTGGGAGAACTTCATAATGTACGGAGGTGAAGGCCTGTAGTAGAAGGCCCGAAGACTTCAACCCGAAGACCCTGCACGTCCGACCCGATGAGCCTCTGAGTAAGCACGCGAAGACACTTGCCAACTTCCGCTTCATGTCCCCGTCTTCGTGGCTAAGATCGTGACTAATACCTAAAGAGCCGCATACCACGCAGGTGCAGGTGCCAGGATACCCTCTCTATAATCGGAAGACTAGACCAAACTAAAAACAAAGCAAAGCTCACGTAGATTCTGGGGAGTGGTCTAGACAAAAACAACACCAGCTAAGGTGGTCTCTGGTCGTGGACTACACTCCCAACGCCATTGACAAAAAAGTAGCGTTCCTTCCAATACTTGTGGGAAAATGGGAGATCCGAGATGATCACTGAGCATCGAACAAGCTTTATTGAACAAAGAAGCCCTCACAGCCTTCCTTCACAATCAAGAGGTCCAGAGTAGAAGCATCGGGAACACCCAAGCCCTTATCCCTAAAGACAACTAACAACCCAACTAGAATACCCCAGAAGTTGGGCGAAAGCTAAGAAGGGCAGACGTTGAAATGCTGCAAAACCCTTTTTATAAAGGGATGCAGAGGAAAACGGAGGCCATTCTCAAAGGCCACCTCGAAAAAGCACACCATCTTGGGCACTTGAACGACATAGGAGGTCAATACGTCATGAGACCAAACCTGAACACCAAACGGGGGCCTATATCGTCTTATGAAGACTTCTCCAAATAAAGGCCTAACCCCTCGCAGATTCCATCGCTAAGGCTAGTATGTACGACTTCATATATTCAGACCCCACAAGGTATTTAATCTCATCAATTTTATCCTTGCCTTTACCTAAGGGGGAAGGAGGTTCCCCTGGGGCATCTCAAAGAACAACCATCGCTAAGCGATTAGACTCACCACCCGTCTCGCCCCCGAACTGCATCTACTGCAGGAGTTTCACCCCAGGTGCAAAGCAAAGGAACGACCTGGACCCATGGGAATACACGAAGCTGTACCAAAAAAAAAAACAAAAAAAATAGGGATGTAGAGGACATAACAAAAACCTAACCAAGCTAGCACTAACGCCTCGCAATACCTCTAAAAAAGACAAAGAAGGAGAAAGACGCACCGGTCCTAGGAACAAAACGAAAGGGACGACCCTAAGCAGGGTATTACAAAACACCAAAAGAAGTTATGAATAATGATCAGACAAGTTTCAAGAAAAAAGAAGCCTGAACTATCAGAGAAGGAAAAAGCTTCAATATCAGGGGAACACAATACTAATGGTCAGAGGATGTTCTCAAAAGAAACAAGAAGAACTAGAGGAAATAAGCGTGAAAATCGAAAAGTCATCATTACCACAGGACATTTGATGGCGACAAAGCTCGAATCAAACTAGCCTTGAGCAACCACGTGGAAGTCACACTCGATCCAAGAAACGATATGTTCTCGCCCACTCAACGAACCAAGGGTCAGGGACAATTGACTGAGTTTAAAAGTGCGCCGCAGGCCCACCCCAAGTTCGAGAAGCGGGATTAAAAGAAGACTAATAAGTAGGCCCAGTAAGACGGCCCGTCCCCTGACGCAAGCCTAAGACGGGAGCCTAATTCATCCCTCCCAAGGGCCGAGAACACGAAAAGACCAAAGAGCCCATATCCTATAAAATCGAATAGAATCTCCACTAATATGGAAGTAGACAATTTTCACAATCATTTCTAATTATCCCTTATTAATATGACAACGATAAGGAAAGAAAATCCCACATCCAATAAGAGAGAGTCTGTATCACCATCCAATTAGGAAAGTCACCAACTATAAATATCAGGCCACCCCATTGATGAAAGGTACGCAGACCTACACACAAAACTTCATTCCTGCGCTTGATATCCCCTTCCCAATCGGAAGAACTAAATTGAATGGGCATCAGAGAGGCAACGGCGAGCCCCACGATCCTTTTGTTTTTGGCAGAGCTCGACATCTAGAGTCAGTGGACTGACCCAGCAATTCAAGCACGCTTCAGCCCAGTTCCGGTTGAAAAAGCATCATCAATTTCAATTGAATTACTAGATAAATTTTTACAATCAATCTACATTTATCATGCATTACAATGGAATATTTATTAAAGAAAGTCATGGATGTTGGGCCCTGTTTGAGCATGTTTATTTGTTCATAAGTTAGTTCTACGTGATTCAATTTTATTGAAATTATAGAACTAATTGTGTTATTTGAAGTCCAGAAAAGCATAGCCTTAGAAAAAAAATTTTTGAAGTCAATTGAAAAGAAAAGAGATTTATTGGATGAAAAAGTGGCATTCATGAATTCTAGAAATTCGAAAATTTGAAATTTTGGTAAGAGGACAAATAAAAATTAGGAAGTTAAATTGAGAAAATTAGAAATTTGGAATTTAAATCGGAGAAACCAAAATTTGGGAATTTAAATTGAGATTCATTAGATTGATAATTTTATGAAATTTGTATTTAAATAAAAATTTTGAAAACTAGATATTCGAATTAAAATTTTGACAAATTGGGAATTGGAAATAAAATTTTAAGAAATTAGGAATTTTGAGGAGATTGGAACTTTGATTCGAGAATTTGGAATTTTATTATGAATTTAAAAAATTGGAATTTGAATTATGAATGTTAGATTATTGAAGTTTGAATTAAGAATTCCGAAAAAAATACTTTAATTAGGTTAAAAATTAGAGTTTGAATTTTAATTGGAAGTTAAGAAAATTAAATTTGAATTGGAATTTTGGAAATAAAAAAATTAAATAGGGTATTTTAGCAAATTGAGATTTAAATTGAACGAGAAAATTGTAATTTGAATTATAAGAAATTGGAAATTTGAGATGATTTTTTATCACTTTCCTACCAAACTAAATCAAAAATTTTATTACTATTGAATAAGTTCAAGTTTATTCATATTTTATAATTTATAATTAATCATGTAAGGGAATACCTCACTTTTACTGATTTTGAAATTCATAATCTTATTTTAAGAAAATAATTTATTCAATATTTTTTATCATTATTATATTGTTTTATAAGTAATTAGTGCATTAAAATAAATTCAATTTCAATACATAAATACATTTGGCCTATAATACCTGATAATTTAAAAAATATAGAAATAATACTAATATTTTAAATATATACTTCTTATTATTATTTGAGTCAGAATAGTTTTTAAATAACCACTTTGATTTATTTTTAATAATATTTTATATTTATATTAAAATTAAAGAACATAATATTTTATATTTCTTAATTATTTAAAATATTAAATCATGTGTTCCTTTGTTTTTATTTTATTTTTATAAGTAATTAAAGAAAAAAAATTTTAACAGGCATGATACTGTCAACTTAAATTATTAACATATATGTTTTATGACTCTATACCTAAAAACAATTCTCATATTTTAAAATATTTTTAGCATTTAAAAATATATTTTAACTCCAAAATCTATGAGCTTTAAAGTTGAATGAAATTCTTTAAGGCCGAAATTGGGAAATAAAATACATAATGTGACCTATACCAATAAAAACCCGAGTCAAAATTCAATAAGAAAAATATAAAATCAAATATTAAAAATAATAGAACTACGTCTTTAAACTTCAATAGAAAAACACCAACATGTTATAGATGTTGGATTTTTAAACGTTTAGTAACGTTTTTTTTTGTGTGAATAAATTGTAATAAATATGTTTTAAATTAGTAACTTTTTTTTAGTTTGAATAAATTGTAATAAATATGTTTTAAATTAGTAACGTTTTTTAGTGTGAATAAATTGTAATAAATATGTTTTATTTATTGGCTCTAATTGTCATCTTTATATATACGAGTTTTATTTGTATTAGCTAGTGTGTGGCTTTTGGAAATACACGTTGTGATTTTCAAAGAAGGAGTGAAGGCTTTCAGTTCGTTGGTATAGGATTTCGGGGTGCAATTTCGTAAATTCTACTAATTGTCAGATCCCCGGAGACCTAACACTCCACCGGCTACAAGCACCGCGGTGTGGAGCGAATTGCTTTAAGGAAACTGGTGTTTCACAGCCCAAATCATACCGTATTCATATTCTGGGCTTATTGAATAAAGTTGTTTATTAATCTTAATTTATTTTATTTATTGATTTGTAATTTAGAATTTGCTATCTTACATGGTGTGTGTTATGTATTTATGTAATTTATATAATCACATCGGTGTAATTGACCAACAATCTTAAAACGACTCGTGGTCTCTCGCTTTTGAAAGCAAAGGAATGTGTTGGAAGTGGGAAAGGGAGATTTTCCTTGGTTTATTTTGTTAATTTATATATATACATGTTTATCTAATCTTTGTTGCAGGTGAAGAATATCTGGATTAAAATTTTGGACATTTGATTAAGAATCAAAATTAAAAATTTTGAAACAATGGATCTCTAGCCCATGTCGGACGAAGAGATGTGCACCGGCATTTACCGAAAGTTCTGGTGGTCGGAATCAGAGCCGACGGCCTAAAATCGGGCACAACTGAAAATGGGTCATCTGGACCCTACCGAGGTCAAGGCGTAGCCGAATACGCCGCTCGCTCGCTACCGATCCGGTCGCACGCGATGTGGGCTTGCAAGTTTGGGAGCGCCGTCTCGTCACTGAAGCCAGACCGCGAGGCTCCCGGCCAGCGGTAGCCGGGTCACGTGCTTCCGGGCTTGTAAAGTCACGCTGCGCGGGTCGGGCAAGATATGTGGCCCGAGAGTGTGGTACACGCGGTCGCTGGTCGCTGGTCGCGGTCGGCCTGGTGGACACGCTGGTCGGGTAGACACGGGTCGCGCCGGGCTGGTCCTCGCGCAGGTCATTGGGTCGCGTGGTGCCGAAATATTATTTGTCGTATTTTTGAAAGCAATAAATTAATAGTTTCTTGTTTTGAACAGAAAATGGCCAATGGGAATCTTTCCAACTCGGGCACAGTACTTATTCCAGCTTCGCAAGACAGTGCTAACGCCACCGAGACTGCCTGCGTGGAACCACGCCGAAAGAAACCCGAGAAATTCAAATGGCTCGAATTTCGTAAAAGGTGGTGACTAGAATAACTTCCATACGAATGGTACTTGCTATTGTCGCTGTCATAAATCTTGAAATACATCAAATGGATGTGAAGACTACTTCTTCTTAATGGAGATCTAGATGAGGGATTCACATGTGAGCAACCCGAGGGTTTTGTAGCTCCAGACAAAGAAAAGAAAGTTTGCAAGTTAGTAAAGTCCCTATAATGCCTTTAAACAAGCCACCAAAAACAATGGCATCATAAAAAGGTTGATAGCGTAGTGCTGGCTAATGGGTTTAAAATCAATGAGTGTGATAAATGTATATATGTCAAGAATACAATAAATGGCTATGTCATTTTGTGTCTGTATGTTGATGACATGTGCTCATTGTTGGTGAGCTTAATTTATGAAATGATCAAATCTACCAAGGCTAAGGCATACAAGGTTTGACATGAAAGATATGGGATTTTGTCATGCATTTTAGGGGTAAAATTCGAACTCCAGATGGACTAGTTCTTAGTCAATCACATTATGTGGATAAAATACTGGATAAGTTCAGTAACGATGATTCTGGTGTGGCTAGGACACACCCCATAGATGCATATCTTTTACATGTCAAAAATCAGAGGAGAAAGTGTATCTCGCCTGAAGTACATTCTAGGTGACTGGGAAAACTAATGTACTTGATGAGTTGTACAAGACCGTATATAGCTTACGCTGCTAGTTAACCGAGTAGGGATAATACCCAGTAATCCAAATGGTGATCATTGAAAGGAATTGTAAGAGTATTAAGATACTTACTAAGATACTCGTGATTATGGATTGTGACTACACAAGATATCCAAATTTATCGGGAAGGATACAAAGATGCCAACCTGATATCCGATGGGGAACTTAAGTCGATCAGTGGATATGTGTTCACATTCAAGAAAATAAATAATTTCATGGAAGTGTCAAACAAATCGTAATAGCCTCGATCCACTATGGAATCGTAATTCATTGCTTTGGATAAAAATGTGGTGAAGAGGCTTCAATGGTTACGCAATTTCGAGGATATTCTAGGTGGCCAAAGCCCGTGATGCTTATATCTATCCATCGTGATAGTCACCAACAACAGGCGTGAGCGCAAAATGTGATGTATAATGGTAAGTCTAGACACATACGTCGGAGACACAACACCATAGGCAACTAATCTCAACTGGAGTTATCTCTGTTGACTATGTAAAGTCAAAGGATAATATTGCGGATCCGCTAACCAATGGGTTAAATAGAGAATTAGTTGAGAAGTCATCGAGGGGAATGGGACTAAAGTCCATAAAAATGAAGAGTCAATACGATGGAAACCCTACCTAATTGACTGGAGATCCCAATATCTAGGTTCAAAGGGACAACTAAATCGTAAAGACTGGTTTGGATCACTGTGGGGGTTTTAACCTCCTGTCCATTCCTATGATGAAACAGTGATATATATTGGAGATGAGGTTAAGCTATGCTTTTAATGATTCTAATGTGTCGGAACCTAAAGGAGTATTGAGAGTACTCATATAGTTAAAAATCACCCATGTGAGAGAGTAAGAGGGGTCATTTAAAGGAGAATCAGAGAAGGCCAATTCCTTTGAAACTCTCACAGAACAAGTGGAAGATGTCCAATTACCAAACTACATAATAGTGAGAATCGAAGAATGCCGGAAGAGTCCCAGTGAGATATATCATCATTTACATAAACGACGTAGAGGTTCAAGACATCGTGTCTACCTTTACCAAGAAAGTAAATATATTCTCATAAGGTTCGTACCAATAAAAACCTTACCTATCCTATGCAGTCTGGGATCAAGAGCCTATCACCAAGGTCAGTCTTGTATTTCCGACACCATTCATGTGGATTGTTTGATTTTTAAACGTTTAGTAATCGTTTTGCGGTGAATAAATCAGAATAAATATGTTAAATAGTAATCTTTTTTAAAGGTGAATAAATTGTAATAAATATGTTTAAATTAGTAACGTTTTAGTGTGAATAAATTGTAATAAATATGTTTTATTTATCGGGCTTTAATTGTCATCTTTATATATACGTAGTTTGTATTAGCTACAGGTGGCTTTTGGAAATACAATGATTTTGGGTGATAGAAAGGAAGGGCTTCTTTAGGTTCGTTGGTATAGATCTGGGGCAAGTAATTTCCAGAAATTTCCTGCTAATTCGCTAGATTCCGACTAACACTCCAATTGGGATGCACAAGCACCGTGTGTGGAGCGAATTCGTTTTAAGGAAACTATGTTTCACTGTGCCTCGAATCACATCAGATTCATATTCGGTTTGTTGAATATGTTGTTTATTAATCTTACTTATTTATTTATTGATTTGTAATTTAGAATTTGCTATCTTACATGGTGTGTTGTATTTATGTAATTTATATAATTACATCGTGTCATCAATTTCAAATAAATAGATGTGGAAAATTAAGACAATTCAAAAGATTGTCATTTTGAAAAATCAATTCCCTTAAAAATAAGTGACAAACTAAAAATTTAATAATTAATTTAATTAATAAACAAGAAGATAGCACTAATGCAGCGTTTCAAAAAAAGATAGTAGTAATTCAAAAGAAGATTAATAATTCAAGAATCATCAAGGAAGAATCAGGCATCAAAGGCTCAAAAAGAAGAATGTGGACAGATAGGCCCACATGTTCTTATGAAACTATCAATTTAATCATGAGAAAATCAAATCCACAGCATTTCACTCAAAAAATATACATTCATATTTTATTTATAAATATGGTATATGCTGAATTTTGGTGTACTCAATTTTAAACATTTGAATATGTTATAATCAATGACACAATAAAGAAATACGAATTAAAGAAAAACACCATATTTACGTGGAAACCCTTACGGGAAAAAACCACGGGAAGGGGAGAAAGTTTCACTATGAATATGAGAGGAATTACAAAGTGCGGCAATTAGGGAATAAACCCTAATATGTTTATAAAACGAAAATACCTGAGCAGAAAGGTCCATACTTTTCTGCTATCACAACATATCCCTAATTTTTTTCTCAACATTTTTTTTTTCGCAAAAGTCGCACTTCGGGTCGGACATAAGCCCAAAACCAAATTTGGGTAACAAAAAACAACAATCTCCACCTTAACACGGATTCCCATCATAAGTACAAAACACCAATGAACTCCATATCATAAAACAAGATCAAAACCATACTCATCTTCCACAACAAAGCCCCAAAGGGCAAAACTCAGCAACCAAGTCCCACCAAGTTTGAACAATGCATAAACTTGGCTATAAATAGTGACTTAATCATCATATTTGTAGGATTGTCTTAGGTTCCGACTTTATTCACAACAATGTCACCACGAGCAAGCAATAAACTCACGCACAAAATGATACCTCACATTGATATGCTTCGTCCTCTCATGAAACATCTGATCTTTGGTGAGAAATATAGCACTCTGGCTATCACAAAACAATGTACTGATCTACAACCGATCACTTAGCTCTCCAAACAATCCCTTCAACCAAAGAGCCTCTTTACAACCTTATTTAATTGCCATGTACTCTGCCTCTGTAGTTGACAAAGCTACTGTTGACTGAAGAGTAGCTTTCCAACTAGTAGCACAACCTCCAATGGTGAACACGTATCCTGTAAGGGAACTCCTCTTATTGAGATCTCCATCATAATTAGAATCAACATACTCTGCAACTCCATATCTATTCCGACCAAACTGCAAACAAACACTACAAGATCCAGCAAGTATGGCACGATCCATTGAACTGCTTTCCAATGTTCTTTGCCAGGTTTTTCCATGTACCTGCTGACTGCATAGGCCAAATCTGGACGTGAACACACCATGGCATACATCAAAGAACCCATAGCACTAGAATATGGTAATCTAGACATGTAGTTAACCTCCTCATCTGACTATGGACATAGGGCAAATGAAAGTCTGAAATGAGTTGCAAGTGAAGTAGTAACAAGCTTTGCATTCTGCATGTTGAACCTGCGAAGCACCTTCTAAATATATCCTTTCTGACTCAAGGATAATCTACCTACCACTCTATCCCTCAGAATCTCCATCCCAAGTATCTTCTTAGCTGCTCCCAGATCTTTCATCTCAAACTAATTATTAAGTCGCGCTTTTATCGTTCTTATCTATTCTTCACTCTCGGCTGCTATTAGCATATCATCAACATATAAGAGCAGATACAAAAGTGACTCGTCATTGCATCATTTAAAGTAGACACAACTATCAAAGCTACTCCTCTTAAAATCATGAGAGATCATGAATGAGTCAAATCTCTTATACCATTGTCTAGGAGACTGTTTCAAACCGTAAAGAGATCTCATGAGGCAACATAGTCCCCCACCAAGTCAAAACCTTTCGGGTCGTTGCATATAGATGTCCTCAAGCTCCCTATGTAAAAAATGCACCAAATCCAACCGCTCAAGCTCATAATCATGAAAGCCACAATCCTAACCAAAGCTCGACCGAGCTATGTCACCAATCGAAGAGAATACATCCGCGAAGTCAACACCTAGAATCTAACTCCGTAACCTTTGAAACTAGTCTCGCTCTAGTACCTCAGACTCAACTCCTACTGCATTCCTTCTTTCTTCTTCTTGAACACCCAGCCTTGCACCGAATGGCTTTCTTCCTTTAGGTAGTTCACCATGTCCCATGTCCTATTTTTATGAAGGGACTCCATCTCTTCTTGCTTAGCAATCATCCTCTTACCTGAATCACTACAACTTACTACCTCTTAATAAGTGGATGACTCTTTACTAGACTCAATATTTATCTGCTACACTCAAGGTATCATGTCTCTACCCCCGCCTGGGTAAAGAGAGGGGGCGCGGCATGGGACCAAGACTCTTTAACCTGCTTTTCGGACATTGGTGGGCCCATTTCATATATAAAACCATAAGGAAATAAAAATTCTAATACTACCATCATAGTGGTGTTTAAAATATCATGTACATATTCCTGAGTCTCATTTACTTGTACATAAACAAATTTCCACTATTACAAGTACTTTTACATTTACATTCCAAAACAAAAAAAAAAAATCCAAAACCTACATCAGGTGGATTCCTATTGTTGTGTTGGCTCTGTTGTATGCGAAATGCCTCGGATGTCCTCGCCCGGTACCTACGGATAGAACGCCAAGGTGCTAAACATAGCTTAATTGGGAAACGAGATAATATATGACCACTTGAAGTAGTCCATAATTACAGGATACATATAACATAATGCATATGTCAGAGTTTTCATATGACAGATTTCTATAATAGAGTTTTTATATAACATAATTCTTATAACGAAATTTCATATCTCCCGTAGGAGTTGAGACGAGAGGGTGTCTTGTACGGAATGTACTGTAGGTGTGATACATATAAAGTAGAGCTAGATTACTTATGCTTTCATATTGTTCATGATTCATATTCTTATCATATAAATGTTTACCTATATGAATCCGAATCTTGAGATAGGAGGGACATAGCCTGATAAGTACTAGAAGGTCTGATCACGATTACTAAACAAAGGAGTTATTAAAGGAAGCCGCGATATGTATGCCCACGTGTGAAGTGTCGTGGCACTGCAAAGGTCTTGAAACATTGATCGAGAGGCGTGTACGCCCACATAACGAGAAATGTACATGTTGCCGCGTAATAGAGTGTCGTGGCACTAATTGAGTGCCTAAGCCTTGAATAGAATTACTGTTGTCGTTATTCAATGCTAAGCTGACATGCAATTATATGTATTACTGACCTTGATATATTATTCTTAATCGTGATGATTAGAGCGAAACAATGTTTTCCCATTGACAAGATCACCGAGGCGACGAGGTACAGAGCATTTTTCATATAACTTTTATACATATAGGGACCCTTTCATTCGGAATTAACGGAAGAACAAAACAGAAATAGGGTTGCAAGACCGATACTCGGACCTTAAATAACTTGGAGTACTGGTACTCAACTTTCAATACCGATACTCAACATCCTCTAGGCTAAAATCAACATTAAGTATTGATACTCAACTTTCAATACCAGTAATCAACATCCTGCAGATGAGGAAAATGGTTTTAGTATCGATTTACTTTCGACTTTTGATTGATGCTGAAATATCTCAGGGACAAAAAATAACTTTGAGTACCAATACTCAACTTTCAGTACTAGTACTCAATATCCTTTGTACAAAAAACAACCTTGAGTACTAGTACTCGCTTCCGATCTGCGTACTCACTTGCACGATTCTTACGAGTTTGCCTCTTTTCACGTAATTTCCAGCAAAACCTAAAACCAACCACAAAATGTTTATATACGAGAGAGATAGGGTTCTTAGCGAACATTGGCAAAGAGAGAGTTAGGAGGGTTTCCTAACCAACAAATCCATACTTTCAAAACAAGAATTTCATACCACAGTTCCATACTTTCCATACTAACAAATATTAGAGTTCTAACAAGGTTCCCAGACTGGTTTCTTATCTTGCTTCTTTTCCTTCTCTTTACTTGAATGGAAACCCAAAAATGGCTTCTTCTTTTCTCCTCCACCGTAACCCTAGCTCTCCCCAAATCACAATGAGAAAATATCTTCTCATAAGACCACGTTTGGTCTTATCCTCATTTAAGTCAAATGTCCATTTTTGCAATTTGGTCCTTCCTTTTCATTCTATTTGAAAATCAACTTGTCATATTTCCACTTTAACATATAATCTTTTCATCTTATGTCATGGGTCCTTGGTGGAAAATTACCAATTTACACCAGTCACAATTTAAGAAAATGAAAATTTTACTTATTATACCCAAACATCATAATAAACTACTAGGGTCTAATTAAGGGTGTTACACAAGGCATATGTAACCAGATCAGCTTCACCATATTTCTATGGTGGCTTAATAGTCCCCTCCCTCTCACATCAGCGATAGAATGCATTTGCATTAGGCTGAAATTTGTGGGAACACTCCTACTCATGCGAGATTAGGAACGGAAACCACGTCTCAAAATCCACTTGTTTGCTCCCGACTCTACATGGTCTCAACACTAGACTCTATAAGACCAAGACTGAATCATGAAAGTCTCATCAAAGAAATCACATCTACGCTATTGATTTCTTGATTTAGAACACCGGTTATAGCCTTCCATGCGGTTATAACCAGAGCCTTCATGTTAGTCCTAGGTTATAACTTCCCATTATCAACATGGGCATATGCATATCAAAAATTTTCAAATGCGAATGAGTAGTAGAACTACTAGACCATATATGAAAGAGTCTTCTCTACCTTAGGCGAGGAACGATTGATTAAACAGCATGTAGTGAATGTGACTTCTACGAAAAGAGACTTTGGAAACTCAGCCTTTAGAGAGCGTACATCTGACCTTCTCCATGAAGTCTTATTCATGCGGCTCAGCTACACTCATATGGTATGGAGTATGATGAAGCGTGCGATGTCCTAACAATTCCCTTGTTCTTGCGAAAGAGTGTTAAACTCGTCAAACAAAACTATAACCAATTATTGAGTGAGGCCTTCACCTTCCACTGTTGCTTCTTAATCATTGTCTTCCAATCCTTGAATGTTGAAAACACATCACTTTTCTGTTTTAGGAAGAATACCCATACCTTACGTGAGAAATCATCAATGATTTTCAACATATAAGTAGTACCTCACATAGAAGAGACTTTTGTAGGTCCCCAAAGGTCTAAAAGTAGATGAGTCAATGACCCGCTGACTTGTAAGATTCTTGAAAGAATCTAACTCGCTTTGTTTCCCAATCTAAATTGCTCAAAACTATAACTTGTTTTACGCATCTAAAGTTCTCTTCTACTCGACTGCGCCATCTGGGTTTTCACTCGTGTGACCAAGACATGTGTGCCAAAGCTTTGTAATATCATCCTCTGACAATAAAGGAGATGCAACAACAACGTCTCCTGTAATAGTGAAACCTTGCAAAACATATAACATGGCTGTCTTTTGATGAACCTTCATCACAACTAAGGCTCCTTTACTAATCTTTAGAACTCCATCTTCACTAATGTACTTGTACCCTTTTTGCGTCGAGTGCCCGGGGATATAGTTCCTTAATTAAGGCATGCAATGTCACGAGAGCTATAGACTACTGCATCAAACATCTTAATGCGGTGTCCCATTACACAGTACCTTATAAGATGCATTGTTACCCATCAAAACCGCACCTTTATGCACAAGTTCGTATGTAAGAGAACTAGTCAGGATTAGGAGTCATGTAAAGAATGTCTGACCATAAATCTAAAATCCATTTCTTATCGACTCGAATCAACATCGGCCTGACCCGGAAGTTCCTGCATCGGTCTGATATGATTCCACAACACCGGCCTCACCAGATTTCCTAGATTTCTCTCCTTGTTTGTTCCCAAATCTCTTCTCCTTATTACGCGAAACGAAACCTCCTTCTTAGTAACAACCACTACGGTAGTACAAATTTTATTAGAATTCACAGTTTTATCTTTCATCTGTTCTTCACTAGAATTCTTCTCTTGCGACTTGCCATGTACAAACAGGCTATCTCCATGTGCTTTAGGCCCTACAATTAATTGCTTAATTTTCTCCTTATAAAATAGAGCCTCATATACTTCATTTAGGGTTAGGGTATCATGACTATATAAAATCGTATCTCTGAAAGTCACATGCAATTAGAGGCAAAACCACAATGGCATTTAACCTAGATCTTCTTCTTCACATTTAACCTCCAAAGTTTCCAAATCTACAACAATTTCTTTAAAAGTCGTAAGATGCTCTTCTAAAGACATACCTTCTGCTATACGGTGCAAATATAATCATTGCTTCAAGTGCAACTTACTCGTAAGACTTTTCGCCATACCGCACACATGACTCTTCCCAATGAAAGAAAAGCCAGCCATAACGCATTAGTAGTCTTCTCCTTTAGAACATCTTGCAGAATCTGATTCGATAAATGAAGGTGAATACGAGATAATGCTACGATCCTTGTTCTTTCTCCTTTTTTCCATGAAGACGGCGTCTTGTCAAGCCTAGCAACACTTCACATCCAAAATCCATCTGCGCGAAACCAGTAGCGCATCTTAACTGCCATACTTGAATACGGTACCACGATCCAACAAGGGAATTTCGTATTCCATGGTTTCCATTAACAAGATCGGAAAAAACTAATGGCTTTGATACCACTTGTTATGATCAATGGCACAATAAAGAAATAATAATTAAAGAAAAACACCATATTTATATGGAAACCTTCTGATGAGCTTAAAAGTCATCCATTTTCAGTCCATTTCTCTGATTGATTTTTATATAAAAAAGACTGATTTAGGTTCAGAAATATGGAATAACTAACCAAACTGTTATGCAGCATGGGAATTCAAGAGAAAGATGAATTTTGCGATAAAAGGAGGCGAGAAGGTGGATGAGTATTACTGATATAACTGGCTGAAGGAGTTTGCAGCAGGAAAGGCGCACAAGGATCAAAGAATCTGATGTCGTGAAGCCTTGATAGCAATGAAAATTCATATCAAGGTCGCGACCACAAAACTCCAGTCGCAACAGAAGAGTAATGGAAGGCAAGAGCTGGGCGCGACAGAAACTCCAAGTCAGGCGACAATGAATTGATAAAGAAGAAGAATTGCGATTTACGACATCCCTTTGAAGTCGCGACAAAATTAAATCGATGCGAATTGGACTAAGAGTGCGTGACGCCGATTGGTAAACACCAGATAAATAATTAGCGAACATTTATGCCGCGACATACGGAAGAGGTGGCGACATCAGCTACCCCCTTCGAAGTTAATACGTGACATGGTCAGCGTCGCGACATCGTGCGGCCGCGAGCGATTGTCGCGACATACGGTTACAAAGGGTGAAGGGTCGCAGCGAAGCGGTCTGATCATGACACTCCATTTGCACGAGACCCGGAAAGATTCGCAACATCGTAAAGTAGTCGCAACATCGAATACAAAGAGTTAAGGTCGACAAACTAAGGAAGCTGATCCATAGGAAGGCTAGAAAGCGGTCGCGACATCATTAAATTCGTGACATCAATTGTGAAGAACTAAGGTCGCGGCGTCATTCGAATTTGTCAGCAGTAATAGCTCGAGGACAATGGCGGTAAGTCACGATGAGCAAGCCTGCGAAACATAGCGAGACAAAGGTCGCGACGAAGAGCGATGTGACGCCGACAACCCGAGCGGGCGATTGGCGAAGTCAAAAAGAGGTGCATCGAAATTAGGGCCCGACTTGAACCACATAAATATGTAGATGTTATTGAGACGGCACACTGACTTGAAAGAGATGCAGATTGATGAAGGCTCCGCAATATTTTAATTTTTTCTTTTGTTTTTTATTTTTAGATTAGTAATTTCTTTATTTCAAGAATTTGGATCTGAGCATTGTTTAATGGGTTTTAAGTAGATATGCGAGAGCCCTGTTTCTTGAAATGCCGTTGTTTGGATTTGAGAACAATTTTGGGACAGGCTGCACCCGGTGCTATTCTGATTTACTTTCTTGATCGGTAAGCTATTGTATGGGTGTAATCGGTATTTAGAAACCCAGCTTCCATTGAATTAGCTATTGTCGAAATTATCTTTCTGTAATTTTATTCATTAATATAGAACCGATTTATGCATCTACTTCTTGGTCTTGTGTATTTTGTTATTGATCCAATCTCAGTGTCATACCATTAATAAGTTGTCTCGAGCTCACGATTTCGGGGAGGCCTACAAGTGACATAGAAGGCATTCTGAGTGATGGTGACAATTTGAAGGTATGCTAACCTGATATTGTTGATCTAGTGTGCTCTGTGAAATTAAACTGATAAATCCTCTTCTCACTTGGAGACGAGAATGGGTTGGGCTATTTATCAATTTAAGCTTGCAGAGAGTTCGCCTCGATTCGAATAGTGAATTCAATCGTGTTAGCAAAGATCTAATCAAGGAAAGAATGAGCTATTCTAATTTTGAGGAAGAGAACCGAGTATGAGTGTAAACCCGTCTGATGACTTAATCTTAGGAGCTAAGGTTTTGCGATCAATGTTTGTGGGTATGAGTTTGGGAAGAAAAATACCCGAGAGCAGGCAGCCCAGTTAAGTAATTATCACAACACTCTGTCTTGAGGAGAAAGCGGTGAAGATTAGATAATGAAGGTGGGGTTGGAGAGATCCAATTTGCACTACCATATTCCTTGGACTAGTTTCAAATGCGTGGTTCATTAAACAAGCGTGCGGTGCGATAGCCGAGGAATTGATGTTTCACAATAATTTTGTACTTTCAATGCTCCTTTTAAAAGATAATTGTTCGATCACAAATTGTAATTTTATTATTTAAATATTCAATTCTCATTTGTTATTAATTCAATTCTTTTTAGTTTTCATTATTTTAAGGCTTTCAAAGCGATTCGATTAATACATCATAGTCGAATGGCTATAGAGCTTGAGTAGTCGGGGTAGTTGATTGAAAATTCTTGAGATCTACATGGGATCGATATCGGACCCAAAATCCACTTTATTACTTGTTCGACTACAACTGCATACGGAATCATGGATCGACATTAAAGAAATGTCTATTCTTTAAAAACCATTTTATATCGGTATGTACGAGGAAATATAACAAACAAGTTCGGGAACTATTCTTT
Source organism: Tetrastigma voinierianum (assembly GCA_016808115.1). Lineage (NCBI taxonomy): Eukaryota > Viridiplantae > Streptophyta > Magnoliopsida > Vitales > Vitaceae > Tetrastigma > Tetrastigma voinierianum. The sequence goes on from JAEQBH010000300.1 coordinate 462,709, forward strand.
GGGGGATTAGACAATAGTCCTTTAGTAATAATGTCATAAATTTGCATATGCTCTTGGTCCATCAACAAGTTTTTGGCAGTGCCAACAAGTTTTTGGCTGTTAGCAGAAAGTGATCGAAAATTAATTAGATCGATATTACGATGAAAGAGAAGAAATCTTAATTTGGACATTTTTAAGAAAAGAACAAAAACTTTTTCAAGTAGTAACTACATTAGTCACTAATTTTTAACAAGCCATGTTGAAAATATTTGTTAGGTTTGACTAATCCTATTAATCTAAGTATGCTTTGATTTCAGGAAAACCTTTAATGCATAGGAGAAGCTGAGGATCACGATGGGTCGTGACGGAATCTTTGATTTAAGGAAGGAAGCTTGGAAGCTGAGAGCGAGAGGCGGAAAACTCAGCTATGAGGATGAAGGCAAGACCAGGCGAAGAGACGAACGGCCGGTCGGGAGGCCTCAAATCAACGTCTGATGGAGGATTTTGGAGACCTATTGTCGGGATGAATACTGCTGTAATCGGGAATGACTAGTTGATGCAAATAATTTTGGCCCGAAGCCGGCCGCGATTACAATGGTTCGGCAACAACGATTTCTTGGTCATCCCGAAGATTGAATGAGCTTTGGGAAGGTTTCTCGAGATCGCGGAAACACAATGAAGTTGAATGGGGTGAGACCGGAGGTCCTTAAGGTGCATTTATTCCCATTTTCTCTAAGAATTTGTGACCACATGGTATGAATCTCTACCATATGGATTACAGTGACCACTTGGGAAGAGCTTGTAAAGCCTACTTGGTAGATTCTTCCCATCACTCACCTCAGAAGGAGGGAGATAATTGTGTTCAATGAGGGGAAGATAGAGCCTTTATGTAGCATGGGAGAGATTCAAAAGGTTCTTTGAGGTGATGCATGGAATGAATCTAAAGACCAGACCGGAGCGTAGTGTATCAATACTCACGAATGAAATCATCAGGAACGTAATGATGCCGTCTTTGTGGAGCATTCAAGCGTAAGAAGTGTTGAAGCGAGATACGATTGAGGACCTAGCTAAATGCAATATGAAAGCTCCATCGAGTTTTCGAGTAATTGGCGGAGGAAGAGGAGTCATGGGCCGAAGCGAGATGGCTGACCATTGAGGCATAGTTCGTACCATCATGCATAGAATGGACAAGCGAGAGGAAGATGCGCACTTTGCTCATGAAATAGGGCGGTCGGAGAACTATTGAGAGAGGTGTTGATGTACCTTTGAGAACTATTTTTATGATCTTTGAGGTTAAGTACTTGGGGAGCGAGTTATCACTTCAAACCAAATCCTAACTTGGCACACTATCATCGGCCAGCGAACCATGAAAATTTTTCATATGGTGGAGGGCCTCCTGAGGCCCAGAGGCACAGACGAATCCTGTGAGGGATGTCAGCTGACCACGAGGTTCCTGCGACGACGGGAGGTGAAATAGAAGCCGAGTACTAGAGTCAGAGGAGAGCTTAACCATTTGAAGATCCAAATCTTTGCAATTCATAGGAATGACAAGAAGGTATTAAGCCTCCGCAGACAAAGGTTGCGGGAATTGGAAGCCTCGAATGCCAATTCTCAAGGCACCGGTGTGTTTCGGGAGCACGGAACCTGAAATAGGGCAGCGCTAACACGCAAAACCAAATGAAGATGCCTTTCCCGGTGACACGAAGAATCAGAGAAGGCGCTGTATGGCTATCACATTTCGAAGTAGGAAAGACTTTGAGAAAAAGACGAAAGATGACAACAAAGGGAGAGGAAGGCCGGAGAATCTTGAAACAACGGAGAAGGAAGAAAGAAGGAGCATTTGTAAGGAGAAGAAGGGAAGCAGAAGAAAACCCAGAACAAATGCATGCGGAGTCCCATTTCCACGAGAAATGAATAGAGAGCAGTTTGCAAGGTTCTTGAAAACCTTTATTTGGAGATCGATATGCCTTTCCACGAGAGTGGTGACTCAGATGCCACTTTATGCAAAAATTTTGAAAGACATCTTGAGCAAAGAGAAAATTCTTTGAAGAAGGAATTGAACTTAGCTACTGACTTGTGATGTGATCAAGAGAGACTTACGAGAAAAGATAGAGGATCGGGGAGCTTCACCATTCCACGCACCATTTGAGAGTTTGAGTTTGAGAAAGCTCTTGTGACTCAGGTGCCGATGTCCAGATTTAATGCTGATACATTTTGCGAAGTTAAGTTTGGGGAGCTTACTCCCCCTTCTTGTTACCCTTCAGATGGCGAGAGAGAACAAGCGAGCCACCAGAGGAATCATAGAAGATGTCTTTGGTAAGGTGGGAAAATTTATTTTTCTAGTTGACTTCATCATGTGGATATGGAGGAAGATTCACAGAGTCCCTTTGCTGTTAGAAGGCCATTCATACTTACAAAGCTGGAGCATCTCAATCCGATATGCGAGAGAATTCTCACCTCGAGTTGGAGAAGAAATGGTGATTTCAATTTAATCGGAAGTTTGAGGAATTTAGATATCGAAAGGAAGATATCAAGAATCAATAGAAGATGTATATATCAACAACTCTGATTTACTATGATTGTAATACTTGACTTTCAATCAATGAAAGAGATGAATTTCCAGTATCTTGAAGGTTTTGATTCGGATTTTTGCACATCGGAGTTTACATTCTGCGAAAAAGTGATGAGTCTTGAAGCAAAAATGGGATGAAAAGAAACCAAAAAAATGAAGAAAAAGAAATTTCATCAAAGAAACCAGTGAAGAAGGGCTAGTTTTAAAGGAGTTTGCCAAGTCATTTAAGTATGCTTACACGGAGGTGCGAAAAGTAAACCCGGTGATAATTTACGCTAGACTTGGTGATGGGGAGCGAGGTTGCTGGAAATTTTAGGAATCATAAGAAGGGTCTATGGCAGTGCATTGAAGAGTTAAAAGGTATCCAGTCCGTCCATATGCATGCCGCAATACTTAGAAGAAAATGCAAGGCGGCCCAGACATCAAAGAGTGAGATCCGGTCATGAAGAGTAGTCGGGAAGGAGGTGCTTTCGAATGGTTAAAATCTTTGGTTTTATCTATCTGATTTGAGACCAGTCATAGGTTAGCCCAGTCCATGTAGTTCCAAAGAAGAAAGGTAGATTCTTTGTAATCCATATTAAGAAAGAAATGAATTAATTCCAACGAAACGATGACAGGATGGAAGTATGCATTGATTACGGTGACAACTGACCGGGAAAGATCATTTCCCTTTACCCTTCTTTGTGGATCATTTGGGCAGATTAGCGGGGACACCCTCATTTTGTTTCTTGGAGGCGGAATTATTATTTCTGACCAGATTGCAATTGCACACGGACCAAGAAAAAGACCACATTTACATGCCTATGGTACGCTGCCTTGAAGGATGCCATTTGGGTTGGGCGATACTCACCTTGCTACTTTCGTGATGTATGATGTCGATGTTCTCGGTTGGTTGAGGAAGTCATGGAAATTTTATGGATGACTTCACGGTGTATGGAGTCGAGGGTTTTGAGCGATGTACGAACAACACGAAGCGATTACTTCAAGATACGAGGACAAGCGGCTAGCCTTTAAATTGGGAAAAATGCCATTTCCTTAGTGCTGAAGGTGTTCTTGGTCATAAAATTTACACTCTGAAATTTTGGAAGTGGACGATTCAAGATTTCCATTGCTCAGAAGCCCTAACACCTCACATGTGTTAAGGGGATAAGAAGGAGTTTCTTGGGGCATATTTGGATTTTATAGGAGATTCGCCAGGCTTCGAAGATGGCAGGACCCTTTATGCAGTTATTGGAGAAGGACCACAGAAAGTTTGAATTTGATGATTTCTGAAATTTGCCTTTGAAGAAATCAAGATCAGATTAAGTTCGAAGCACCTATCCGCCATTTTGCACGGGGCTAGGATCGGGGATTCGAAATAATGTGTGATGGCGGTGATTTCGCAATGGGGAACATGTGGAGCGAAGAAAGAGAAAATATTGAGCCATATCTTGCTTCTTTAACCAAAACCTTGATAGGCACGGCTATTCCACGGTGAAGGAGATGCTAGCCATAGTGTTTGCTTGTGAGAAATTCAGGCCATTTACATTACAGGATCCCGTGGCCCATAAAGTTCACACGGACCATGGCCATCAAATATCGATGTCAAGGAAGCTAAGCGAGTACGATAAGGTGGGTCGCGCGCTCTTGCGAGTTTGATGCAGAGTGGAATAAAAGGGGTGTGACAGTAACGATGCGGCGATCGGCTTGTCCAAAGTAGAAAGAATGAAAAGCGAGAAGGAGGAGCGAGTGCTTGAGCTTCCCAAATGGCTGGTGTTGCAGGTGTCATTGACTTCCATGGTATCTTAATACGTGAATTACCTAGCTTGTGGAGTAGTTCCTCGAAATTCCCATTCTGACGGAAAGAAAGCTCGGGAGCGACGAGCGGGTACCACATACGGGATGACCCACTACTATTTAAGAGTGCGGCATAGTTCTCCGGAAAGATGTGTGCAGAAGAGTGAACAATGTAAAATCTTGAATGAATGCATACATCACCCATATGGGGGCATTTTACGGAGAAAGAACAAGCTCTGAGATACTCAGTCTAGATTTGATTGGCCTTTATCTTCGGAGATTGTATCTTTGAATGGGTCAAATTAATGTGATAAATACGAAAGATTGGAAATATCCGGCAGCGAAATGAAATGCCCTAAAGGCATGTGGTGATTTGCAAATTTTGATGTATGGGAATAGATTTTATGGGACCATTCCCATATCATTTGGAAACACAGCATACTGCGCGAGTGGATTATGTTTCCAAATGGGTGGAAGCAGTGGCTTGTCCAAGGAATGATACTATCTGATTTGTGAAAGTTTCTTACGAAAGGCAATATTTTGACTGATTTGGAACACGGAGTATCATTAGTGATGAAGTCCTTTGCAATAATCAGCCCCACCAAACTCATGGCAGTATGGGATCAAGCATATAAGAAGTCTAGCTTATGCTCCCAAACCAATGGATGGCGAGAGATTTCTTGTGAGGAAGTTAAAGGGCTCACAGGAAAGGCTGTAAGTTTAAGTAGGAAGGTTGGTCTTCCGAGCTTGATGAGTACACTTTGGGAAGCTACAGGGTTTGCATTAGAGCTCATTGGAATGTCCCACATACGAGAGTTATCTTTGGCAAACCATGTCATCTACCTCTAGGCCCGGAATCTGAAGCTATGTGGGCCATCAGCTGGAACTTTTTGATTTAAAAGCCTCATGAGGAGAGGTGCTCAAGCCCAAGATAGGCGGAAAGGCGAAATGCATCCCAACCCAATCTTAGAATATACAAGGACAAAACAAAGAAATGGCATGATCGGAGGATTACGAAAAGTTGAGGCAGGAGAACGAGGTTCTTCTTTTTAACTCCAGTTAAAAGTTATTTCAAAGTTAAATCGAATGGGTGGACCATACGGTAGTGTCGAAGCCTTGCTACATTTGGAACAATAGCACAGTAAGGCGATGCTAGAGAAAGATTTAAAGTCAATGGAGAATTTGAAACACATTATCAAGCGAGGGAGGAAAGAAAGGGAAGAGTTCAGCTAGTTCATTGAAGGAGATGGAAAGCGACAAGTCGACTAGGGACTCAAGCGGCTTGGTGATGAGAGCGCCGCCCAAATTCCCGGTTTAAATCTTAGACTTTGATTTTTCAGAATTCACCTTGATTTTACATCTTCTTTAGTTCTTATAATGATTAGTTAGTACTTAAGAAGTTAATTTTTTGTTTAATTCTGAATCCCTTTACAGGAAATGTATGAGTCTTATGCAGGAAATGCAAGGAAATGAGCGAGAAGGAACAACTTCCGAGAAGCTCCGACAATTCACGGAAAAGCTAGAAGAAAAAAAGGGAGCATTCTTTTCCCTATAAAGTGCTGTGAAAAGTGGAATAGTATACATGTTTGAATTTATTTTGTGTGGAAATGGTTTATTTGATGATGAGGAGAATGCTAGTGTCAAAGGGGAGTGAAAAGTTGTCTGTTCATTAAATTTGAGGCAATTGCGAGACTAGGTCGCGCAAAAACTTGTATTGACGAGAAGTAGTCGCAACGAAGTTGATGTCACTTGGCTACGATCAGTATTGAAGAAAGAAGAAAGAGGCGGGTGAAATTCGGGACCCAGTTGTATTAGCAGCGAAATTAAGTGCAATGAAGTGGAAGTCACAATGAACAAGTGGATTCGATACTTAACAATGTGCGAGATGATGTCATGACTTGATGTGCGACCTCGGGATGTGGCTGTCCTCCCGCGGATGGCTTATGCATCGCATGACGAGCAGTGGTATGTCGCCTGACATAAAGAAAAGTTGCGGCTAGTGACTTTTAATTTGCCCTAAATTTAATGCGGCCTGATAAGCGACATGAACTTAAGTTAAACAGCGCAAATAAATGAAATAATAAATAATCCACAATAATAATTGAATTGCAGCTGATGAAACTCTCTTCACTATCATCTCCTTACATTGAAGCAAATTCGACTTTCATCTTCGCATCTTTACAGTTTCTCCATTCTTCCAAACCTAGGCTGAATTTTTCCCTAAAGACCTTGATTTCTCTAATGGCTGAACCTTCCAACCCTCATCCCTTTAATTTGAGGCGAAATCATGGAGGGAGCACATACTTTCGGCGAAGAAAGAGGTTCATACGGAACCTCACACAGAGGAGAAGCAATTTGTCGGGAACAACACGAGATTCAACCGAGTTGCAAGGCAACGAGAAGAGAAAAAAAAGGAAAGAAAGCGTGAGAAGAAGAAGAAGATGAGTTCGTATCAGATGAAGCCTTTTCTATATGGAAGAAGCACTATGCAGGCAAGGGATTTATAGGAGAAAGGGGATTCAACCAACTCATCTCCCCTTTTCAGGAATTGATAGAGCAAAGAAGGTGGGAGGGTACGCAAACATCAAAAAATTTGGTTATGCGAGCGGTTGTTAGAATTTATACATTTGTTGGGGAGAAAGGAGGCTATTTTGTTAGGGGTTTGGGTTCCGTATAGATTTAAGGCCTCCGTAATCAAATCTGGAATAAGAGGGGTGGCTTATGAATCCAGTCTAGATTCAGCATCCTGAAGCCTAACGGAGAAAAGATAGCTAGAAGGCGACGAGGCGAGTGAAATGGGGCGAGGTCGAGGAGAAAAGTTTATAAGCGGAGGAGATCTTTGAGAAGAAGCGAGGTATGGTTTGTTTCTGTAGCACGTTGGTTCCCCTACCCAAGCATGTTTGCACAGTGAGAGAACAAGAAGCAGTCATTCTCTACGCCATACTAAAGGGTTATAAGCTTAATGCTGGAGCTATCATTGAAAACTCCATAATGAGATATCATGAAGGAAATAAAGGCTGATCCACACCGTGACCATCACGAGGTTATGTATGGAAGTGGTGAAGGGAAGTTGAGCTGAAGAAGAGTGCCCAGTTTCACCATTCAACACTGACTGGGGTAAATGAGAGCTAAAGAATCAAAGAAGAGGGTCGTAGTGGAGCGAGTTCTGGAGATGAGGAGGGGAGTCACAGAGGCAGAGGACACCTGATGGTTGAAAACCAAGAAGAACAAATCGACAGCCAGAAGGAACACCTCTGTTACACCGAGGACATGGAAGCAATAAAAAGAGTCACATAGATTTCACCACCAGTGACTCCCCGTGAAAGGATTTAGAGAACCGGGAGCTGGGAGCCAAGAAAATAACCAAACCAAGTGAGATGCTCATTTCTATGCAGAAAAGTATGGAAGAAAGAGAAATGGAGCCTCAATAGCAGATTTTGAAGGTATGAGGCGAAATTAAAAAGAAGAGATTAGGTGGGAAGAGGAAGCTGGAATAGAAAAGGAAATGTAGACAGTGAAGAAAATGAGATATGGGAAGAAGAAATGAGCGAGAGGAGGCGGTTTAAAAGTCTAGAGAACCAAGAAGAAAAGTTCAAAAGAAATGGGAAAGAGATCGAGATCTCTTTTGAAAAACTTGAAGCTTAGCCATGAATCATTAAATAGTGGTATGATAGAGACTCTCAACTCTGAAACTCATAAAAAGAAAGGGATTCGGGCTTGAGGCCAAGTGAAAGGCATCAAAGGGGTTTTAAATTCCTCTATATGTCATTATTACGGGACTTCGAGAAGAAGATGAAGGGCCAGAATAAGTGCTTGATGACAATGTGGTACTTATAGAAGAAAAATCACATTGGAAAAATGCGGATTTGATTAACTGTAATCTATCAATTTTTGGAGGTCATGGTGAAATGAGACTAACATGAACACACTGGGAATGAGACAGGATAACTTGAACAAGAAGGTTGATCTCACAAATGAATTGATCCTGGAAGAGCAGATAGAGAGAGAGAATGTCAAAAAGAAGAAGATAAATGAGTTTCCCGAGGAATTCAACTAACTTAGCTACCTTGATCTGGATCCCCAAACATCTTGTTCCTCTCGGAAAAGAAAAAAGTAATAGACCTTCTCATTAGTTTGTCTGTTTCCCTCCTCATTCCTATCCTGTGGTTCTTAACATTTGCACATTCTCATGAATAAAATCAGAAATTTGTTTGATGTGTTTGAAGTCAAATTGTGTGTTTATTTTTGCTGTAATTGCCAGAGGAATAACAGTAGATTTAGCTCATGAATGAATACTATATCATGCTATGAGGCTAGTTTAGGTAAATTGATTAAGTCGATGGGATGAAACCTGAATAATTGGAATAAGGGCTGAATGTATAATTGAATTGAAAGACAAATTGCATAATTGAGCTTGAATTTAGTGATAAGTCCAGTTAAGGGAAGTTATACAATTGAAGAGAGCAAAAAACATATTTTTAGGTTTGAAGTATAAATAGTAAGCGAAGAGCAGGTGAACCTTAGATAATGTAACTCTCGACAAGCGAAATGAGTCGAGAGGACATCTTTAGGGTTATTCCATGATTAACCAAAAGAATTCTAGAACTTGTTTGATTATTGATCAGGCGAAATCCCTAGGTAATACACCTAGCAAGAGATGATGCAGGCCATCCTTGGCAGCAAGCCGTCTAGCACCATTAGTATGTCTTGCATACACCTTAGTTACTGAATTTAGGCAAAACACTTCCCTGTCTTCAAAGCAAGCAGTGAAAATCCCAAGCCATCCTTTATAACTAATCCTCCAGCAAAGAACCTCTGATTACCCAAGAACTCAAGGAGGGAGAAAGAGATAAAGTTTGGGGGAGTATATTTTTGGTGAACTAAAGGAGAAATACAAAAAGGGTGAAGAAAGAAAAATCTAAAGCAGGAGGATACAACAGAAAAGCTTAAAGGAAAGTTTTGCATCTTTGTGGCCTGTTCTCTTGAACTGAGTGAGTTCTTCCAGGGGTGTTTCCTTTCAGTACCCTAATGCCAACTGGTATGGGAGCTACTAACCTAAAGTTTGCTAAGAGTGTTAAAAAGCCTAAAAAGACAAAACATTGCACTATTCCTGAATGGTTGTAGAGAAAAAATTCCAGCAATGAGAATTACAAATGAGAAATTGCAACAAACAATTTTAAACAGAAGAAATCAAGAAGATTCCCCAAGGATGAAGTTTAGGGGAATCAAATAAAGAAGTTGCAAGGAAAAGGAAGGCGTGATTAAGTAGAAAAAGGAAAGAGTTTAAAGTGTCTTAACACAAAGTTCCATCATCCTACCCATGACCCAAACCTAGCATTACAAGCACAGAAAGGGACGATTGATCTTGAAAGGTTGAATTACCTACATTAGTGGAGATCCATGCATAGACAACAAGCATATGGAATTTGGAAAATTCAGAAAGGATCAAAACTGTGAAGGAACTAAGAGGATTAACTGACTCACTAAGAAAAGAGGAGGAAAACCAATCTAATCTTCAGCAGGATCAACTGACTAAACTATTTATAAATCAAATTCAACAATTTAGTTTGTACACAATTTAGTAAGAGACTAAACACAATACGGACTTAAAGCTAGATATCTGAAAAGAATCTGATTCTTGTATTTCAATTAAATTGGTTGGGGCTAGCGAGCGTACGAGGAAAATGTCCTTTTGTTTGGGACGAGCAAATCTTTCTTTCTTTGGCAGGGACAAGCAAAATTTTAAGTTTAGAGTTTGATGACTTTAAAAGTCATCCATTTTCAGTCATTTCTTTGATTGATTTTGGCCATAAAGACTAATTTGGGATTGAGAAATATGGAATAACTAACCAAACTGTTATGCAGCAGGGAATTCAAGAGAAAGAGGAATTTTTGCAGTAAAAGGAGCAGAAGGTGGATGAGTATTAATGATATAACTGGCTGAAGGAGTTTGCAGCAGGAAAGGCGCACAAGGATCAAAGAATCTGATGTCGTAGGCGCGGTATGGCGAAATTCATATCAGGTCGCGACCACAAAACTCAGATAACAATGAAGAGTAATGGAAGGCAAAAGAACTTTGACGACGAAACTCCAAGTCGGTATGATGAATTGATAAGAAGAAGAGTTGCGGTCGCGACATCGCGAAATCGCGACAAATTAAATCGATCTGATGGACTATGAGGTAGTGACATGATCAAAAGTTGCGACATAAGATAAATAATTATTGAACATTTATGTCGCGACATACGGAAGGTCGCGACACTCAATGCTACATCGAGCATGCGACATCGGTCGGCGATCAGCGACATCGATAAACACGAGCGATTTAATCGCGACATCGATTACAAAGGGTGAAGAATTACAGCGACAGCGATCCGATCGTCGCGACATCCGTACGAACTAAAAGAATCGTGACATCATAAAGTAGTCGCCATCAAATACCTGAAGTTAGATTAGCGACAACAAGAAGCGGTTGCGACACCAAAAGCTAGAAAAGCAGGTCGTGACATCATTAAGTGGTCGCAACATCAATTGTGAAGAACTAAGGTCGTGACGTCATTCAGCTGTCGCGACAACAACTCCAAGAGACAATGAGGACAAGTCACGACCAAACAAAGCCTCTGCGACACAACAGAAGATAACAGAGGTCGCGAAAAAGAACTGATGTCGCGACATCAACAACCAACTGGGCCAGTTAACTGAAGTCCAAAAAGAGGTGCATCGAAATTAGGGCCCAACTTCAGAACCCTATAAATATGTAGATGCTATTGAAGGAACGCAGCTTTTGCGACTTGAAAGAGAGATCTGGGTTGCTGAAGGCTCCTGTATTTTAATTTTCTTTTCTTTTGTTTTTATTTTTAGATTAGTCTGTTCTTTATTTCAAATTTGGATGAAACGTTAAATGTTAAGTTTTATTTGATCTGAAATTCTATTTTCCTTAGTGTTAATACGGTTGTTTTGAATTCGAGACAAATTTTGAATTCAAACTATAATTCTCTATTGATTCTTTCTTGATCAGTAAGTTATTGTGTAGATTGTAAATAATTGATTTAGAAACCCGACTTCCATTGAATTGTGGCCTTTATTGTCGAAATTATCTTTCTGCGGGAATTTTATTCATTAATCTTGAACCGGTTGTAAATGCTATTTGGTCTTGTGTATTTTATGTTATTGATCCCAATATCAGTGTCTCATACCACATTAATGGTTAATATAAGCTCTGATTTCGGGGAGGCCCTACGAGTGACCGCAGAGAAAGGCATTCACGAGTGATGAACAATTTACGAAGGTATGCTAACGATATTGTTGATACAATGTACTACGAAATTAAGCGATAAATCCTCTTCTCACTTGGAGACAAGAATGGGTTGGGCTATTTATCAATTTAAACTGCAGAGAGGATTATCTCGATTCGAATAGTGAATTCAATCCGTGTTAGCAAAGATCTAATCAAGGAAAAGACATTTATTCTAATTTTGAAGGCAGTATAGTGTAAACCCGTACAAACTTAATCAGGAGCTAAGTTGCGAGTCATTGTTATTAGATATGAAATGTGAAAGAAAAATACCCAGAACAAGGCAACCCGAGGTTAAAAGTAATTATCTATGCTTCTGTCTTGAGAAGCAGTGAAGATTAGATAATGGCTTGATTGGGGTTTGGAGAGATCAAGCGCACTACCATATTCCCTTGGACTAGTTTCAAATCGTGGTTCATTAAGCAAGCGTCTGATTACTGTCTGCGGAATTGATGTTCACAATGGTTGTATTTTCAATGCTCCTTTAAAAGATACTAACATTGAGTCTAAATTGTAATTTTACTATTTCAATATTGATTCATTTGTTATTAATTCAATTCTTTTTAGTTTTCATATTTTAAGGCATCAAAAATTGATTCCAATTGTCTATCATAGTCAAAAATGAATATAGAAACTTGATAGTCAGGGTAGTTGATTTGAAAATTCTTGAATCTCTGTGGGATCGATATGCGGACCTAAAATCCCACTTTATTGCTTGTTCGATCGTGCACTTACGAATCATGGATCAACATTAAAAAGAAATGTATCTATTCTTCTAGGAAACCATTTTATATCAGTATACTTGCAAGGAAATATAACAAACAAGTTTCAGGGAACTATTGTTGGGGATTAGACAATAGCCCTTTAGTAATAATGTCATAAATTTGCATATGCTCTTGGTCCATCAACACCTTCATGGGAAAAAACCACGAGAAGAGGAGAAAGTTTCACTATGAATATGAGAGGAATTACAAAGTGCGGCAATTAGGGAATAAACCCTAATGTGTTTATACTTAAGAAAATACCTAAGCATAAAAGGTCTACATTTATGCTATCTATATATCTAATTTTTTTCTCAATTTTCTTTTCACAAAAGTTGTACCATGGGCCTTCAGGCCGGACATAAGTCCAAAACCAAATTCGGATCACAAAAAACAATGAAGTCACTATCACAGGCTTTCATTTTCTATATTTTTTTCTTCATTGAATCTTGAAGTGATTCAATTAGTTTGGGAAAGTTACTCTTTCATTAATCATTCCCCAAAAAACCCAATTTTTCTTTTAGAATTCATAAAGAAGTGAAAATTTTAGACAAATCAGATAAGCCTTCTAGACAACCTCTGAAATGCAAGAAGTGATAACAAAAGTGTAGTTAGTTTAAATGATCATTTTATTATTTTAAGGATAAAGATAAATTAGAAAGTCTTTGCAACCCTTCCAAGTATTTTCTATCTGCACAACCTTAATGCATAAGCAGAATTTCTCATGTGAGAAGATAAATGATAAATTAGAAAGTTGTCTTTTCTAACCCTTCAATATTTGTAATTCTTGGCAATGGATACAAATCTTGAAATTTCTCATGTGAGGAAATCAAGTTAGTAATCGAAGAAAACATTCCTTCAAGGTCTTTCAAAATAAAGGAAGTTTCAAAGTTTTCAAAAGGGCGATCAAGATTTTAAAAAAAGGTTTTATTTTTTTATTTTTCAACAAACTTAAAATCTTCCTTAAAACTTAGATAGTATATAAGCTTTGAAAACCCAAAAACTATAGAGACCGAAGCTAATCAAGAGTTTATAATGAGATTTTGTAAAACATGGCATCTCTGAAATTCCCATTTATGGATTAATCAGTTTTATTTGATGAAAACTCATGCCAGCCCCTTGTTGGTGTCAAGAGAACCATATGTGAAAAATTCATTTAGAAAGTAACTATAAAGTGTGCCCTCGCCTGCTAATTGTTGTCGAGCTAAAGTGTCCCTGGCATAACTCTTCAACTCCCCTGTTGTTAGCACGGCCTAGGTCCTAGAAGGTCACTCGGAAAGATACCAATCTTGTCCGTTTTGGTCTCCATTAGAGGTCTTGCGACTTGGTCACATTGAAGGGTGTAGATTTTAAAGTGCCAATCTTGAAATCTCGACCAATCCCTAGTGGATTTCTCTTTCTGGGTGGTGCTTCTGGCAAAGATTACCTTGTGCCTTGTGTGTGCTCTAGCTTTGGGTTCACCTAGGTGGGAAACTAGCTCTTATATTTAGCTTAAACGGCTTTAGCTTTACGGCTATCGTAATCCTAGAAACTTCATTTGGATTAAATGATGCATGAATAGCATCGTCAGGAGGATGCGGAGAAGGATATGGTGCTTCGCTAGCTTTACGGCTGGCAGTCGGGTGTAGTTTCATTTTGTAAGTGCTCCCCCTGGATTAGGAATTGTAAACATCGTTAAAGATTGAGCATTATCCCGGTTTATTCAGGTTTGACTTTCAAGACTGCATTCAACAAGGCGCCCTTGAAACTGGGTAACATAGAAAGCCAACTCGAGGGAAGGTGAGTTTGATTAGCGTACGACATTCTCATCCTGTTTCACGATTTCAAGATGAAGAATCTAAATTGGAGGCAGAGCTAGACGAAACATAAAGAGGTGAGAAGAAAGACAGTCAGTTTAGCTATCCCAGTCTGTCCATTAAGCCTTAGCCATAGGCCAAAAGTCTATTCCCTTCATCGTAGAGCAAGTTTAAATCTTTTTTGCATTTCATATATAGTCTCTGTCATTGTGACTCAAACAATGGTCCCACCATCCTTTAAACAGTCGAAAGCAGATCACAGCACTAATGCAGTAACCTTACTATGATCTGAATTATTATTTCTTAATTTATAAGCATTAGCTGCCATTAGCATTTGTTGAAGTAGGTTAATAATTTGATGTTCACTTTGACCATCTACATTCCATTCATAAAAACTATTGCATCTGTTGCATGGTGATTGAAAATCTCTTTCCTCAAGCATTGTGTCGGGAAATGAAGATCTAGGATAATAGTTTCTTTTGACAAAATTATTGGATATAGCATTTATTGTTGATAAAGGATTAAGAAATATTTTAAATTACTCCTCTAATTCTTCTATTTGAGGATGCTAATTGTACTATGGTTTGAATTTGGTTTCCATTTTGTACTTAATTTGTCTAACCTAGCTTCTATTTCTTTTAACATATTCTACTCTGTAAGGGTTGCAAGTTTGATTTTAATATCTTAGGAAGAAAAAGGAGTATCCTAGGATGAGTTTAAAGTTTAATATTCAAGTCTATGAGGACAGATTTCAAAGAGCTTGCTATTTCTTTTACTTTTGGAGGAGTACAGAGCAAAATTTGATTGATTTTCCTTGTTTAGTCATTTAAATATTGAAGAGAATGATTTATATAATTTAACAGTTGTTGGAGTTGTCTAATATCTTGAAAAAGTGTAAACTTGTTCATCCATTGTTCTTGGAATTTTAAAGGGTGCAGCAGTCTTTGAATTTATCATTGAAGTCAAATTGATGATTATTTGATGGTGGTTGAGTATTTTCTTTTAAGATTTTGTTTCTGCTGAATCATATTTAGATGTTTTGTGTTGGTATTTGAATCAATTATATTTTCTTTATTTTGGTTTTGATCAGGATTTGGTGATGTTTAAGAGAATTTTATTTTTAATAGCCAATTGAAAAAGGAAATTTTTACCTTATGTTGATACATGTATTCTTGTATGAGAACTAATACAATTTATACAATAAAAACTTCTACATCTTTAGACAATAATTTGTTTAGTAAAAATACATGTAACATAGACAGTTAGACAACTGATTTGTGCAGACAGAGTGTCATTAATAGTCAAGAAGTAAACATAGTTGAAATAGAAAAGCAAATACATAATTGGTCAATTCCTTGTATGAGAACTAATACAATTTATTTATAAGGAAAATTTCAATTAAATCAAACTTATGTCATTAAAACTAAAGCACAAACCATCTCATTAAATCAAAATCTAGAAAGCCTATAATTACTTAGTCAACATTTCCTTTTCTATTCTACCATACTCAATCTTCATATTCTCATTAAAAATTAATTTGGATAACAGTAATTTGGTGTTTCCAATTTTCCTTTAATGTTATTATCTTTTCTCTGGTGAAATTACAAGTGGTAATTGCATTGCTGTTTCAATTCATAAGTTGAAAGCACCAAATGAGATATTTGGTGCTTGCAATATTTTTATTTTTTAACTTTTCATAAGATCATTCTTTTGTGTTGGAATTCTTACTATTTGTCTGACAATATATCTTCATATATAGATTGAAAGTCTAAATTATGATTGCGATCAATTTCGTGCTTGAATTTTTCCTTCAATATTTCTCATTCTCATCCATCATCTATGATGAAATTACAGATATAATAATTACCAGAACTGTTCCGTTCTTAAATTGATAGAAAGGAAGCCATTGAGGATTTCGTTTCACAATAGCCTCTCCCCCATTTATTCCAAAAAAATGTATTGTCTATGTGAGCTGCTATCTATATTTTTTATTAAAGATAAGAGGTATGACATAATAATATAAATTACTAATTTTAATTTTTTAAATCACTAAGTTTGCTCTAGATGAAATGAGCACCCAGGATATTTAGCATTAGTTCCATTACTGGTTAAGCATTTTGGTTGAACTGAAGAGTTCATTGCAATGACTGATCTATTATGTTATAGTTTTACAATTTTAACGGTAATTTTCTTTCCTATTTCTGGCAGCTATGAGCTTCACCAGTGCACTACCATGAATCAACCTAGTGTACAACAAAGAGACAAAAGATGTAGATAAAAAAAAAAAAAAAGAAAGTTTATAATTTAAATACATTATATATCTTAATTTTTGAACAATTTTATCAAAATAATTTTGAGGACTAATGAATCACATGTAGTTGTCCACATCAGCTAAAAATATATGAGAGAGGTGCCATATTGCTTAGTATTAGCATACACAACATTTATCAGTTAAATCATTAATGGTAGAGACATACGTATGTTATGGTAAAAATGTTAAAATGATTAGACCCAAAAGTTAAGAGGCTATATTGAAAATACGACCACACATTAAGAATATTTGTGCACCTTTTCACATATGTCAAATCATGACTCTGCCTCACTCATCTCTCAAAGGCCGACATGTAGTTGTTTCAACCCTCCATTACAACACATGCATGTCTTCAAGTGTGTACCTAAAGACACATGTCACTTGCATGAAAAGACCTAAAGACACATGCCATTGAAGACCTAAGGAGCTAATGGTGGACTCAAACATAGTTCAAGTCAGGCTAGAAGCTAATAAGGGCCTAAAACACAATTCACCCATTAAAAGAAAACATTTTCTTTAGTATTAAAAAATATTTTTAACGACTTAAAATCTATGTTTAACGAATCTTTAATTGAAACTAATGTCTTGAAAATATATTCTCAAAATCAATTGTTTTAAATGTTGTAAATCAAAAGAATTAGAGAGAAATAAGGAAGAGACAAAGAGAGAATTCAAAGGAAATTTTGATGATCTACATTTCATGCTGATTAGGCCTATTTATAGGCTTATAGTGAAGGCCAAGCCTTTACATAAATGATACATTAATTGATGTACATAATGAATGACATTGTAATCAGCATATATAATAAGTGATATCGTAATGGTGTCATTATGGTCATTGAAATCCAATAGCCTGCCTCACATAGACTGACCATAACATGAAACATGCCTCATTAAAAAACCTTACTAGGAAAAACCCGATTAGGACAAACCTAATGAAGGAAAAAAGTACATATTGCTTTGAAAGTATATTGCCTCCATTAAAACCTTACTAAAAAAACCTGGTGAATAAAAACCTAGTGGAAGGAAAAGAAATGCAATTATACTTTGGTATTTGCGCTCCACACGATGTCTTAATATCTCAGTGTGGAGATCTTTGAGTCTCCTCATTCCAATTTGGCGTAGAAATTTCTTGAAGGTCGTAGCAGGTAATGCCTTAGTGAATAAATCTCACGGTTAACCACTAGACACGATTTGTTGTATATCAATCACCATTGTTTTGACTCATCGTGTAAAAAACTTTGAAATATGCTTGTTGGTCTCCTTTGATGTATAGCCATTGAGTTGTGCAATACGAAGCGACATTATCTTCATATAATGTTGTTTGTTTTTGAAAATGGAAGACCACTAGAGTCAGATATGTTGAATCATGGATCTTAACCACATGCACTCCCTGCTTGCCTCATGTATTGCTAATAACTGCGAATGATTGGAGGAGAGTTTGCCACCATGGTTTACTCAGGATCCTCTAAAGAGATAAGCGATGTTGCCCACCAGTAAATACATATCTGATTGTGATCGAGCTTTGTAGGGTCAAGAAGGTGTCCTGCATCGAGTATAACAAGTAATTCTGGTTTTGGTACTTTGAATAAAAAGGAGAGCCCCATATCACTTGTCCCACGAAGGTATCTCGACAAATGTTTTTCTGGATTCCAATGCCTAAGAGTAGTGAGCTATATCTTGCAAGCAAGTTCACTGAAAAGGCTATGTCTGGCCTTGTACAATTTGCAAGATACATTAGTGCTCCAATGGCACTTAAGTATGGTACTTCTGGACCAAGGAGTTTCTCATTCTCTTCTTTAGGACGAAATGGGTCTTTATTCACTTCAAGTGATCTTACAATCATAGGGGAGTTAAGGGGATGGGCTTTGTCCATAAAAGCAACGGACTTTGTATATGTTGATGATGGACAAAAATCCCATTTTGAAATACTTTCGATCTGCAGGCGGGCAATATCTAGTCTTACAGATCTTATCTCAATTCTTTAACAAACCATTAAGCGGTTTCTAGAGTCAGCCGGTCCACTATTAGATTCGAATCATCCTGTATCTTTGCTACAATTATATATTGACTTGTTTTGTGATAAGCTTTACATGGGCAGATTGAGATTATTTATATCCTTCTCTTAACAAGTAATGTACTCAAGCGATTGTACCACATTCTGCAGTTATTTAAGTCCATACAAAGATCATTGCAACTTTATTGATACATACCACGTGGTTTGAAATTTGGCAGTGATGTAAATCATTCGAGGGATTTTCATGAATAATAATCACTATCTATGGATCCATACAAATATGGTATGACTACATCCATCAAATGCATTTCTAGTCCTTAAGGAGGCGCGATATTAAATATCTAAAGGTGATTGCATCCATTCTTGGTAGATATGTCTCTCTTAATTAAATCGGGTCGTGTGAAAAATATATGACGAAGCTGAAACTTTATATCGTCTGATTCATTATTTTCATTTCTTTTTTAATTGCAAAGACCATCCTATCCATAGGCTTAACATTTTTCGGTGTTGATCTGAGTCCAAATACCTCCCTTTGGCCTAAACAATAAGTTACTGAATTGCTTCTTTCCATTTTCCCGATCTTGTAGTTCAACATTCATTTTATAGTTTGTGGCTCACGATCGCCGTTATTTTGCATAATGCGTAGTACTTGGAAAGAAAAGCATTGCTAACAGAGTATTTCTAGGTCCCATATTTCTCCTTGATTCTATATAATTTATAGAGATCTCTTCATTCATAGGAGATAAATGGTGGAGTTACGACTACTCTTATAAGCGGTTCCTTCCCAACCCTTGTAATGTGTTTATTCGTGGTGACTACTATCGTAATAGGCTCTTGGAGTAAGCAACATTAGATTTTCTTTTTCCTTGGAAAAAGAATCTTAGATAGGTCTTCCACATTTGACGTGGTTTTTAGATGTCACCTTAATAGCATTTCCCGAATCCCATAGGGATTTCAGTATCTGGGTGTGTGAGTGAATATATGGCTTCTCTTATTCGGATTAGTGAAACATGACGGTAATTGATACGCAAGATCACATTAATGAAAGTTCTTTGAATAGTTTCAAATTGTTTTACGATACAAGGATCATGATCGTGTGATGAACATGACTTCAGTAATTTCATGCCATTTATTATAAATTGGTTTATAGCCCTAATGGCGGGAGCAGTTCATCAAATGATAATATGCAAAACGGCTTGTTAAGATTCCTGTTAAGGCTCAAGGTATTGTATAATCGATGTAAAGCGAAAACCTCGTAAATACCCAATCGTTGAGGACCCATTTTAGACGTTGGTTTGGAGAATAGGTTTCATGCACAATAAATACGTAAATGAGAAGCATTTGGTTGGGACACGAAAACAATTTATAAGGGAGAAATCATGATCCTGTGGGGCGAAGGCGTATCAAGTTACCGACATGTAGTAGAGCATGCCCCAAGCGAGATAAAGGTAATTTGGTTCTTAAGGTAATGGTGCAGCAATCCATTGCAAATGCTTAATGAAAGATTTAAGCTAGTCCATTACAGTATGTATATGAGCAATAGGATATTGAATCTACATACCAGTAACATTCGCAATAGTCATGAAATGCTTTAGAAGAAAATTCACGGCATTATCCAAGCGGATAGTTTAATAGGGATGATCGAGGAAAGTGTCTTTCGAGAGTTTGATAATTTGTCGCGATAAGCGAAGCCCAGCGGAGTTTGGTAGAAGAAACCAAACGCAGGACCAGCGAGTTAATGCATCAGCGAATAGCAAAATAGCGAAATGGTCCCTTGGGTGGGTCAATAGGTCCATAAATGTCGTCATGAATAAGTTCGGTGGAGTAGATGGAATGCGACTTTTAGAAGAAGGTCGGGTGATAAACTTTGCCAATTAAGCTGATAGTTGTAATAGTTGTATTTCGATATATGACCATTGGTCGAGAGATGACCATTAGATTGGTGAAGAACACACTAAGCATAGAAAGGTGCAGATGACCAGTGTTCGTGCCATAGAACAATGAAGTGGTAGATGCAGACCGGGTTCGAGAATTGCATAAGGTCAGCATTAGTAATGGTGGTTAGATATAAACCGCATTCTAATGATCGCAATTTTCGGAGAATACATTTTGTGCCACCATGAGTAAGCGATGAGAAGAACTACTAGTGTCATCAGCCATTTATTTAGATGGTATCCATTCAAGCGGATATCCTTAAAAAAACTGAGCGAACCGTTTGGTTGGACGGAACAAAGGATCTTGAAGGTGGAGAATAGTACCACACATTCAGAATAATAGTAGCTTTAAGACCCAGTGATTAAGTTGACCAGACGAAAATAGCGTAACATTAGAAGGGGCTAATGTTAATTGGGAAAAATACTTAGTTTTTTGTAAAAATAGAGATGAGTTGTAGCACGGTGCAGGACAAATATCTCATAGGTGATATTGACTCGAGGTGGCAATTTGGGAGGCATCCCGTGTTAACTAAAGTTATGAAAATAAGTTTGAGAAATTAAGAAAAGTATTATTGAAACATTGAAAACCTGTGGAGAAATGGAGTCATAAGAAAGAAAGAAAAAGAACTGTCGAATTGACATGCCCATACCAGTGGAATGGGAAATATTTTCCATTGGGGTCCTGAAAATCGAAACATGAAATTAGGCGAATCCATGCCATTATCCTACATTACATCAAAAGAAATTGACTTCAATAACCTTGCCTTTGCCTTTGATTGATGCTTGGTGAGATCCAGCCAAATGTTTGGTGGAATGCGGCGGATTACTTGACCCAATGACCCGTCATGCCTCCATATAAGCGCGATCTTGTTGGCATTAGGTGATATTACGGTGATGGTTGCACGTGGTTGAGAGCTTCCCTTTATTGGAATTGCTTTCTTATTGTTGAAGGACCATTGTTACGATTTCTAGAGGTATCACCATGTACGCCCTCGGCCACCTAGCGTCCTCGTCCTTTCCCCCTAGGCGACCCATTTACGTGCCCTTGTCTATTGCTATGGAAATTGGCGAAAATAGCATTGCTTAGGAAATGATTTAAACCACAATAGAACTGAATTGATGATTTTGAAGCGGCTCATTCTTTTGACCACAAAGAACATGCAATCAATTCAGAATATTTATTAAACCGACGCTCTCTATATTGCTGCTGCAGGAGCACATTAGAGGCGTGAAAATGATAAAAGTTTTTTGGACATATCATCGATGATATTCTCCCCCTGAAAGCTTTAGCTGCGAACTAATACGAAATAAAAGTAGGAATTGTACTAGCTAACAGACTTAAAAAAAAGTCTTGAAGCCGCAAATGCAGCCAATCATATCTTGCTTTAGGGAGTATCACTATTTTCTGGTGGTCATATCGGTCTTTTAAACTGCGAGGAATTGATAGGTCTCTTTCTTGTAAGGTATTCATTCTTAGAACTCTCCTTGAATGATGACGAAGAAAATTCCGCTAGCGATGCAGCCAGGGATGCACTATTATTTTCTTTGATGGTTTCTTCCAGGTTCGAAGCATCTAAGTGTATTTCCGCATCCAAAATCCAGAATAAGTAGTTGTTGCCCGAAATATCAAGGCAGCAATTCTATTTGTGAGGTTAGACATATTACGAAAATAATAGAAATAATAAATTAAAAAAATTTGTAAAAAAAATGATCAAAATTTAACAAGAATGAATAAATAAATATAGATTCTTCAGGAATCTAAAATAAATGACACCATTTTCTTGGTATTATTATTTTGTAAAAATTCTTCAGGAATTTAAGAAGAATTCTTCTAGAATTCAAAGATTTTGTTAAAATTCATCTAGAATTATTGCAAAATGGAATTCTTCGGGAATTCAAAGTGTATGATGGTGAGTTATAATTGCTAAATAGAATTCTCTTAGATTCATATTTAAGTGAAAAGCGGGTATCTCAAATGTACGGAAATGATACCATAAGAGAAATAGAATAAAAATAAATAAATAAATAAATAATAAAAGTAACCTGATGGTAGAGTGTAAACAATAGTATTGATGGAAGTTATTGGTTCGAATCACAGGCTGAAAGTCACAATAAACGAGAATTTGAGGCGAAAAGTCGTAGTACACAGGTGGAGTGAGTTGGGCAAATGTTGAAACTAACTATCGCCCCGGTGGCGTCTTTGATAACGTGTTGTAAATCAAAAGAATTGAGAGAAATAAGGAAGAGACAAAGAGAATTGAGAGAAATTAGATGATCTACATTTCATGGTGATTAGGCTATTATATGACATAGGTGAAAATACAAAGCATTTGCAAATGATACATTAATTGATGTACATAATGAATGACATTGTAATCGATAATATAATATTGATCGTGTCGGTGTGTCATTATGAAGTAATTTAAAATCTAATATTGCAACATTAAAACAATTTGGTAAATTTTAAGTGTTTTATATTAAATATATTTAATTTAAAATTTGTGATATTTATATCTATCCTCAGTATAAAGAGAGAGTGCGCTTGGGATGCGGGTCCTCTTTCGTTAACTTTTCCCTAAGTATATAATTTGGAAGATGTTACCCCTTCGTCTTCCTTGTTCTTACGCTCTCTGCCATTGCCTGCGAGTCACGGGGCTGCTAGTGTCACCTTCTGTACCTTCTTATTCGCCTGCTCTTTTGTGCTTTATGTGGTGTTCTCTTTCTGATAAGTGTGTAGTCTTTATTTACCTTTCGCCTTTGTTGCTCAGATTTCACCTTTATCATTTTTTCCTTTTCTACTATGTTATGTGTTGTTCTTCTTCATTTTGATGGAAATATTGGATCTGCAATCAGAGCACAGAGCTTAGATTGAAATAAATTTGAATTGAGTAATCATGCTTTAAATTTATATTTATTTAATTTTGGTTTTTCCTGATTCTCTGATTTATGAGTTTTGTGCGAACCTAAAGGAAGTTACGAATCTTCATCAGTCATAACTTTAGTTTATGTTATATTATAAAAATTACTGGAGAGAGACTCCCCCATCTATTCTTATATGGATTGGTCGGGACTTCCATTTCTGCTGGGTTTTGAATGATGACGCGGCTCACAATAGGATGTCGTTGTGGTTTCTCATGTCTGTGTTGAAATGTTGTTTTTCACGACGTAGGTTAAGCTTCTTCAAGTTTTAAAGATTGAGGAAGGTCTTAGTTTGGAGAATTGAGCATATGTTAATATTAATTTATGGTTCTAGTATTCTTTACTCTGTTGCTCTATACGGAGTGGTCATAGTACAGTGGTCTTCCTTTCCCATGAAATTGCACGTTTCTTAGTGAATTGGTGAGGTTTTGGTTATTAGGTTTGGACTTTATTTCTTATTTTCTGATTCTTCGGTTTATCAGTGGTATTAGTGGGTTTCGTATTGTTGAATTCAAGCATTGTTTTGTTTTCAATTTGATGAAAATTATCATTTTAGATGCGTTGATCTTTGGGAAGTGAAACAAAGAGGCATGCGGGTGTTGATAAAGTAGAAGACCAAGAAGTTATATTAGGGATTAAGGATTAGTTTATCCTTCTTCATCAAATATTACCAAATTGAGAATGAAAAGTCTCAAGCCTCACGCAATAACTTCTTGTTTTTGGCTTGGTGAAGCCAAATTACAATAGTTTGTCTTGATAAAGGTTAGCAGGAATTTGGGAAGGGTGTCTGCCATGACATCGCGCCAGTTGTACTTTCCTTTGTCGGGTCCTGAGGCTATAAAAAGAGAGAAAGGGGTCGCTATCAAGCGGGAGTCATATCGGTCGTATGCCACGAGGTCCCTATGGACAAGGGGACACGTGAATCATCGCTTTTGGACGACTAAGCACCACAAGAACTATAAAACCCAAGTAAATTTGAATTTTTCCAAAAAATGGTAAAACGGTAAATTGTCATTATAGTACAGGTTACAAACTTCGAATTTTTGTAGATCTCGAATGACAAAACGGATCCTCATTGTTAAGTTTGTCTTGAAATCCTAGTTACCCGGGCCAATTTAGTTAAGTTAATTGATTGGATTTTCACAATTTTGAGGCATAGGCACGCTAGACCCCCAAGCGGAATTTTTTGAAAAATCTTTGAAAGTGGAAAACAAATTAGACTGTTTTAAAATAGTGGAAGACTTAAATCAGGAAGAAATATACAGTTGTTGAGGAAGAAACGGATCACGGACAGTCATTGGACCACGTGACACGATGGCCCAAGCATTTAAGTTATGGATAAGGTTGTGAAACAGTAGAGAAAGATGGAAAATGAGAAGCGACGTCTCTCTTGGATCATAGAAATTCCAGCCAGTTAGACTAATTGAGCAGTGAAAGTTCATCCTCAACAAAGACTCATGGGTGCACCAAAGGAGGAATTTCTGCGAAGATTCAAGGGATGATTTGAAGTCATTTTTGGATCAAGATGTTCTGAGACCTCCTTCGAGTTCTATACTCAGTGAGGATTCTTCTTTGCGGTTTATTTCCCTACAGGAGGCTGATTTTGGTAGAATATTGCGTAGGAGTCTAAGAACTGTTGTCATATTTTTATGGCTTATTTATTAAGGTTGGTTTGGTTGTGGTCTTTGGTAAGGACCAAAGATTTGAAAAAAAATTATATGTAGTGGTTATGGAAGTGCACTTAAATTTCCATGAGCCCATGTCCTTGTGTTTGACCATAACTTGGCCTATGGACCTTCAAATTAGATAATTATAGTTGGAGATGAACTCTAAGAACAAGAGCTACAAATGTCTAGAAGAGACCAAGTTTAAATCCAGCTCTAAAACACGAAAATGAGTTTCTGAATAAAGATCTTGATTATCCTCTACGAGGAAGTAGCTAATTGTTTGGACCATATGTTGGGTTATACTAATCAGCTTGATGTGAATCAAATCCCACGAAACTAGACAACAGAAGTAACTTTCATGAGAAAGTATGGTCACATTATGTCTTTATTGTTCCTAGAGAATTAGTCCAGTGAGAACAAGTGCATCCTGCAAACTATTTAGAAGCTTGAATTGAGGGCGAGTCAGAAATATTTGGCCATATCTCTAATTTAAAGGTCCAAATGACCTGATATGTGGCGTTAGGCAAGACATAGGTGAACAAATTTGCTAGGATATCACTTTGTCTAAAAACCTCGTTTACATGGTCAAAATTGTAGTTGGAGATGGACTTAGGATGTGCTTGTATTAAGAATTTGTTTTGCGATCTTTGAGCTTTATTTAATAAGTAGTTAGTATGACATTGGGCATCTTATAACATTTACCTCAGTTCAAATCTTCTTATTTTGTTTGCATATGATCAACATCTTATTAAATACAGTTAGTTTAATGTTCAGTATATATTTCTAATATATGCGCAATGTTATAATCTATTAGACTAAAGATAATAATATATATTCTATTAATATATTCAAATTACAATTATTATATCAGTTCTCTGGTTATTAATGACATTCTGTTGTAAATCATGGTGTTAACATGCAATGTGATGTATCATACATTGGAACTCTCATATTTTCATGAATATTGGTGCATGGTTAAAATCTAACACCACAATTGGTGATGTGGTGGGTGGGCTCGGTACCGTTGGACGAAGTCCAACAGAGTTGCATGGTTGCATAAGACGGAAAACTTGTGTCAAGTAATAGGAAGTAGGGCTAGACACTCCCTCGGGTGAAAGATCCGGATTGGTTTACTACTCTCCGACGATGAAAGTCCAAAAAAAGTGTAGACGATGTGCGAAGCTGGCGTTGAGACTCCAGATATCCGCTACTCACAAAAGACACAATGATTTTATAAATGAAATGATCATTCGAGAAATGACATCCAAAAAGTTTTGGTTTATAAACAGCAACACTGTTTTCAAAATGATATTGGTGTCATCAATGGCTTTATCACACATAAGGCATCCTGGTATGAGTGAGAATCGGTAAAGAACGAGTACATGAAGTCGGTAAAGACTCGGGTATAGGAGTCGGTAAAGACTCGGTCATGGTGCATGAGCGAGTCTCATCTCATTTTATGGCATAGCATGTAGAATTCCAACCTAGAATTGAATATTCCTATTTGTAATTGTGATCAGAATGTGAATGTTAAGGTGAACATTGCATGTGTACTTAGGTGGGGAGTAGCCTCTGTAGGAATTACTCTATTAGCGTGGCTCACCCTATATGGGATAACATTTCAAGTGCGGGAAATACGCCTATGGGCGGTTCTCATCCGGAGTCACGAGAGTGAAGAGAGTCGGCTTGTGGCTTTATAATCATTTTTGTAAAATGTTTGTATTAAATTCATTTTGACATGTACTAATGTATTAATGAGTGAAATTGAACTCATGTAATTTTTATGTAAAAGAGTTGTAATTTTTACTCATAAATGGACCCAGTGCAGTCATTGTGTTATATTAGGCCCCGAATGGGTCATGTGATTGTATAATGTACAAGTTGAAAATTAGATAGAGCTCTCCGTACAAAAGCGATTTTGTCCGATTTTTGTTAAATTATAGATTCCGGTAAATGGGACACACGAAGTGAGATCGGGTTACTCGATAATACACAAGTTTTCCGCGAGTTGATGGATGATCAACGGACCCCCAAATTTTGGGGTGTCACAAGAATTGGAGTCTATCTTTTTCTTTTTTTGACCCATATCCATTGCTAATGCTACTTGCTAATCTGGTTAGTGGCCTATCCAAGCGCTCAGTTGTCTTCCTTTAGTGGATCAAATCAGTGGGCCAGTATAATCAATGTGGTGATTGTTAAATCTTGATTGAACATGAAACTAATATTTGTATTAGTTATAATGGAAAGAGCACTCACAGGAAGCAACGTCAATTTGCCTTTTATATCAGTGGTCGTCCTTTCTTTTTATAAAGCTACAATCTCTTTCATATAACCACGAACTTTGTCGAAACATTTAGACTTTGTTGGAGATAAATTTTTATTTACATACGCTAACTAGAAGTTGAAGCTAAAATCAGAGCATTTTTCAAAGCAGCCATATTGGTAACATGAATTTTTATTAGTATGAAAACGTCTCCATAGCAAACTATGGCTACTAAGTAGTGATATTGTCATTTCAGGAGTAAAGCTTTTCAATAGGTTAGAAGCTTTGATATAGTTAGTCAAACACATAGAAACTCTTGTTAAAGTTATAAAAATAGCTTTCCTTTTCCATAGCCAATTCACTTAGGGCCTTATTGAAAAGAAATAATCATGAGCCTTTATTTAAGTAGTTAACTTTCTTACTCTTTGTGCATTTTATTTATAATCACACGAAGCTATGAAACTTGATTTTATAGCTATATCATGGAGTTGCTTAGGAAGTGAGCATTTGCTTCTTTGTAGTTCAGCAGAGTGAGCATTCGCTTCTTCTCGGGCACCTACTTTGGAGGTACCACGGGAGGGCGTGAATCATCCCAAACGTGAGGATATCGATTGACTCAAGTGGGAAAACTTCACTTATGGTGAACTAATAATAGTTGATCTGCAACAGCCTGAAAAGTAGCACACAATCAACTTTGGCAGGGTCATTTTGAAAAAAGTTAAAAATGCATTTTTGTAGCTCTAACAGGGAAGGGAGTAACAGTGGAGAGATAAGAGCATAAGGATGGGGATGATATATTGGCTATACAACGGCACTTAGTCATTTGTGGACTGTGAGTGACACAAATAACCCAGAAAAGAAGGCTGTATTTTTCTTGGAGATACGTTGGCCACACGTAAACAGTTGAAATTGTGATTAGTGGTTACCGTTAAAACAGTGAACATATCAATTTGAAATGTCGTCTTCTTCGTTTGTTTTTTCTCATTTGTCGATAGTTATATGAATTGCATGCTTTATCATACCTTTGTTATCATTACTTCTCTTCTCGTTTAATCTGGTTTTACATTTTGAAGAATCTGCAATATCCATATCTCTCTTGTTGGGATGTTGACATTCTTGTAATCTATGTTTTCAGCAGTTGGTATATTTATATTAATACAATTCTGTTATAACTTTTTGGTTATTCTATTATATTAGGCTTCAGGTAAAAACAATATGAGCTGCACCCCCCAGGAAAAATGAACGATTAAGTAAGAGAAAAAGAAAACTTTGGCCTCACTCCTTATCCCGTGAAGGAAATAGGAGGTATGCAAAAAGAGGAGAAGGCATATGCTAGGAAAAAAAAAAATGGAGTAAGATTAAAAAAATAAAATACAACCAGTATCATATTGAAAGAGATGCTCGGAACTATCAAAGTACTACAGTAAAACCATATGACCACCTCAACTTCTGTGCTAATATTGGCAAAATAATTTGATGGCATATTCTTTGTGAATGTTTCACTGTAAATACCCCAAACAATGAAAGCCCAGGAAAGGAAAAGTGCAAACAAGTGTGTTTAGCTCTTTTGAAATTGATAAGTTATAGTGTTTCCCCACTAGTAGACTTCTTTGATATATATATATATCAATATCAATTATACTATTTTCACTTCTTACACTAGCTATCCATAGGATCTTCATCAAGACAAGAAAAAGTGCCACAAAAGGTAAAATACTAGGTCACTTGTATATAAAAATATTTTCCTATAAATATAAATAGGTTTCCATCTTTAAAAAATGTCTCTTTCCCTTGCAGAGATCTTGCTCCAAAGAAAAGGAACAGCACATCCATTCTTGGTAATCAAATTTTGAGCTAATATACTAGAAATGAATTTATATGAAAGCTTATTGCAACACAAAAATATTCCAACATGAAACAAAAGGATTCTGTTATTCGGACGAAGAGATTTCGTTAGTTACAAATGACTCATGTCACATTTCGAGGAGGCAATTGAATTCCACAGGTATATTAGAAGCTACAATAACAATTTCTTTTTCACATCTTTCATTGTTAAATATGATAAAGATCTATATAAAAGAAATATAGGGACACATACATTTCAGGTACGTAGTCAGAGTATATCATTTCATTAACGAATTATTGCCTTCAAACAATTCTCCATCATATCTTCAACTTTATTCTCGATTCAAACATTAAATTCAAAATTGTATGTGCTTGTCGATCAAGATTATTCTTTACAGTGTTAATTGCTATTTCGAAACTCAATCCATATGCTAAATTCTTCCACGCTCTCAAAGATGTAGCTTCTTTGGAAAACTACACGATCTCGATAAAATGCAATGTGGGGTTAGATCAAAAAGTTTATACACCTTCAACTTGTCCAGTCATTTGGAATAAGAATTGAAAACAATGATTTTGGAACTAACGTCTCCAATAATAACTTGGGCCAAGAAATTCTTATTTATAATCACTCTGACGAAAGGCATAAGGTGCAACATTATTGTGGTTGTTATGATCCTTTGCAATAGTCTTCGTTATTCCCTCATGGTGATACTGACTAGCATCAAGGGATCGAACTCATCAACAAGAGAAAACGACACTCATTCTGATATCGACACTTTCATAAACATTAAGGGATCAAACACATCAACAAGAGAAAACGACACACTCATTCTCATACCAACCCTTTCATAGACCCCTTTGCCCTTACTTCTGTAATGAATTTATTTTACAATGAGAAAAAAGGTGCAAATATCCAAGCTTTATCTTCACTTCCATGTATTGAAAATAAGAACCTCCCTATGCAATACTATAACAACTCCTTCCTTTCTCAGTGGAAGTAAAGACATGAGGAAAAAGAACGAAGGTCTCTTGTCGCAAATACTATTGTTACAAACTACAAATAAGACAAAACTACAAATCAATGCTACTATCGGCCGGTCATCTTCTACAATAGTATATAGTAGATATGTATATTAAACTTGAAACATCAAGATTAGATTATCTTCGTAACGAAAAACATAAAATCCGCACTGAATTATATCATGACATAATAGACAGTGTTCATGCTGGTGAAACACAAAGGAAAAAAATTGGTCGCCATATTGTATTACCAACATCATCGACAAACCCAACCTAGAGATATGTACGCAGATATACATGGATGCAATGGCGCCCGGTCAACTTTGAAACCATATCTCTTCCTTACAATAACGTGCAACCCAAATTCGTAAAAAATTAAGGCCGAAATACAATTGAATTAGGAGATACAAAATAGGCATGATCTCCTTGTGCATATATTTAGGGTAAAGCTAGAGGAATTAAAAATATAACTATTCAAGAAACAAATATTTGGAGTTTTGGCTGCATATGTTTATGTAGTCGAATTCCAGAAAAGAGGTTTACCTCATGCTCACTTTCTAATTATTTTAAAGCTAAATGCAAAGCTTATTGCACCCAAATCTTTTGACGCAATTGTTTATGTTGAAATCCTTGCCATAATCGAAAACGAATCTTGTATCTAGTAGCAACTAGACATATGATGCATGACCCTTGTGGTTATCTAAACTTAAATAATGTTAGTATGAAAAAAAAATGGTGCATGCAGATGTGGGTACCCAAAACCCTTTTGCTCTCAAACTAGTAAAGGAAAAAATTGTTACCCAAAGTATGGACGACACAACGATGGTAGAAAAATCAAAATAAGAGGAACAAACTTAGGTAACCAATAGGTTATACATCTGATCCATGTTTTGCTTACAAAGTCAAGTGTCATATCGATATGAAATATATTTAAATCCTTCAGGCAGTTAAATATCTCTACAAATATATTTATAAAGGACATGACCAAATCACAATGAACATCAATAACGAAGAAACTCTTGGAATGATAGACGAAATTACGGACTTCCAAAATGCCCGATGGGTATCTCTACCTAAAGTAATGTGGAGAATTTAGAGCTTCCCATTAAATGAAATAGAGCCC
Organism: Tetrastigma voinierianum; assembly: GCA_016808115.1. Taxonomy (NCBI): domain Eukaryota; kingdom Viridiplantae; phylum Streptophyta; class Magnoliopsida; order Vitales; family Vitaceae; genus Tetrastigma; species Tetrastigma voinierianum. The sequence goes on from JAEQBH010000300.1 coordinate 493,986, forward strand.
TTCTTCATAACACTCCAGCTACATCTCGAAAATAAACAAATTGTGACATTTAAAAAAAAACGACCAAATAGAAAACATAATCAGAAACGATTTCTATATAAAATCTATTCTTACTGAATACTTCTTAATGAATAAAATAAATGATACAATTCGCACATTATTATATAAAGAATTCCACAAAAAAATTGTGTGGAATCAATAAGACAAAAGTTGGACTCCACGAAAACAAAGAACTGTCATAGGTAGAGTGGTAACAGTTAATCAAATTGATAGCAAAAGATATTATTTACGATTATTACTAAATCATATTAGAGGTGCAACATCATTTACAGTGTAATGGAAAGTTGAGCCATGGCTTCTTCAAGGTTTACCTTCTTCTCTTATGGAGGTCTAGCTTGCTCGAGTGGAGGTGCTTGCTGATTATTTTTCCATGAAAAGAGTTGGGGTGATTCCTCCATCCCAGTTATAATGGATTGCATAGGAATTGTTCTGTTGCCTCGGTATAGTTACCCACGTAATGAGCCTACTCCGTGGTGGGTGCAGATGGAGTTTCTGACTGGCATTCAGAACTTTGATGTGAACCATTGCAATACTCACAAGCTTACGAAGAATATGTCTTCACTTTATGGACTGATTGTTGGTTACTCTACAAGTGCTGAGTCAACAAGCTTTGAAATTACATCCATGTAATGGATTCCCTCAACTTTCTTAGGCGAAGGCAGTCTCTCACTGGGCCATAAGTTATTAGAGGATATTTCCTCTAACAGTTCATAGGGTACATTCTCGTTCTTCTTATCAGGTTCCCTCAAACTGAAGCATCAATCAGGTCCAGGAGGTGTATGGTCAGCCCTTGTAAAACTGCGGATCTGCATCCACTTCGGCACTCCATGGTGAGGGCACTTTCTCATAAACTCCTTGTATCTATCCCAAGCCTCATGCATAGGCTCACCTTCATGCTGAGCAAACCCGTGCATCTCCATACGCAGTTGTGCAATCTTCGCTGGTAGGAAGAACTTCTCTAGTAACTTTTGGACCAAATCATCCCAGCTTGTTATGAAATCTGGAGGCTAGGAATTCAACCACACTTTTGCCTTATCCCTCAAAGAAGATAGGAAGAGGCAGAGCATCACTGCATCATTAGAGACTCCATTATATTTCACTGTATCACACACCTTTAGAAAGTTTGAGATGTATGCATTTGGATCCTCATAAGCTAGCCCGGTGAACTGGTTGTTCTGCACCAACTGAATTGTGATCAACTTCAACTCGAAATTATTAGCTTGTATAGCTGGTCAACGAATCTTATGAACTGGTTGGTAGCACTACATAATCTCTCAAGGCTGGTAAAGGGTTCACCAATTAAGGGTTCTCGGCCGGCTACCTAACATTCTCAACCCCTTCTTGATTGTTTTTGCCATAACTTCTGACTGAATCTATACAACTTTGACCTCTCAAGATTAAAATGTGATCTAGTTCTGGTTGAACTGAAGTACTTCCACAACACGTGCTTTGTACAAAGGTAATGAAGCAACAAAAAAATCAGCTGTAAAGAAGAAAAAGAAATAAAAAATTAGAACAAACAGAAAAATAAACAATGAAATAAAGAAAGGAAAAAATTTTGAATTAAAAAACTCTACTAATTATATAAAGAAAAACAAAGTTATTTTAATATTAATAGATGACTTAGTAGCTGGCAACGGTGCCAAAAACTTGTTGTCACATTTTCCTTTATGCAAATTCTTCATAAGTATACGGATCGTGCAAGTAATAAAATGGACTCAAGGAGTTCGGATGTCAAACCATGAGGACTAAGCTAATAACTACTAATCTAATTTAACCTTACAGTTGTTTGGATGATCTAATAGACGATTTGTTGAGTTACTAAACTAGCGTGCAACGAAAGAAATCTAATTATCAAGTGACTTAAATATTATAGAGAGAAATCGGGTTTGATTTCACCTAAGTCAATCTAGTGCCCACAAGGTTTGATAGAATCATATGACATCAAAATCATATATTAAAGGTCGATTGATCCTATTCTATTATTGATCGAGCATCAACAACCTATTCATAAGATTAGGTTATTACATCTCTATTTCAAACCTTAAATCTATAGAAAGCATTAAGATTGGTTAATCCCTAGACCACGTGTGAGTCATAGATATTTGTATCCTATGATCATCATATGGTACTCCATTCCCGATCCCATCCTTGCATCTCTTCTCAGTCTTAAGTCGAATGATAAAGTCATGCAAATAGTGGCCAATTGCCCACAAGCATTATGAACTTAATGAAATACTCATTATATATATATATATATATATATATATATATATATATATATATATATATATATATATAGATAGATAGATAGATAAATTTTGCCAAAAGATTACAAGCAAAACCCTAAACCATTGTTCATAAGGGAAAAAAACATAAGGAAAAAAGAGACAACGGCTGTTACGATTTCCAGGTCCTACTTTAGGCTTTCGCGAGAGAGTTCCTTGGACCAAATCCTTCTCCCCTTCCTCGTTCTTTGCTCTAAGTTATGCTTTTATATCAGCCCTCATGCTCGATGGCATTCCCGTCTTTAATTCTAGGGTTCCATGCCTTATGCAAGTTAGACTTGGGCCATCTCACGTGCTGAATATCAAAGGTTTCCTCAATTGTGCTGATCTCGCAAATTTCGTAGTCACTTACGAGAGGCTGCAAAATTTTCAGTCCCTATGAGTGTTATGAACTTGAACAGGGGAGACATGGATGCAATGCGAAATCAATCATAGGCGGCTTGTATGTAGCTCGAAATTTTCTCAATGATTAAGAGTCACTACGGAATCAGACAAAGGTGTTTTGATTGCAATGCGAGATTTTTGTAGTCACTATTGGTGAATGCGAGGGTAGGATAGTGACACGAAATCTTCTTGATCCTTTCCCAACCTCAAATTGTGTGTCAACTGCATCTCGAACTCCTTTACATATAGTCTTGTACCTCAGGAATCCTTGTGGCTGGCCTACATTTTCTCAGAGTTGATAAATGTGCCTGAGCCCACGTACCAAATCACACAAACCACGAGAAAACATCAGTTTCTGGCATAAGGACTAACAAGTATTAAATTAGGGGTTTTATCGTTTCACCTCAAAAAGGGTTTGAAATAAAAGTCAAGAACACGGTTTTTGAGTGCTCATCACACCTCATCTATCAAGAAAGTTCTGTGAGCTATCTCATCATTATCCCTCAAAGGTCAGAAATATGATACACTGGCTTCTCAAAACAGGGACAGGTTCACGACATAAGAGTTATCGCCACAATATCAAATGATCACATCTTCCTCATTCACCTCAAAAGATCAAGACTGGAAGTTCACGAAAACATAATCGACAGATTCAACATTGTTATCTTAAATGATCAACAATATTAATAAACTTGTATAATGTAAAATCATTTTGCAGGTAAATTTTGCTGCTACTTTTGAAAAACTTTTTGGCTTAGTTTGCTTTTTTTTTTTTAATTTTCATAATATCTTGGCAATAATGTTATTTTTCCCCATTTGGATTAATTTCAATGGAAGGTCACAATGGGATAATTCATGCATTATATTTACGTTTGAGAAATTGTACAACTTTTTTGGCTTCTAAATGATGCACATGATTCTCATTTTATGTTCTCATAAAGAGAATGATCTTACCTATATATGCTTTAGTAGAAATTTTGAAGTGATTTTCTTTTATCTCAGCACTTCTGTCCATTTAACCAAAGAACCAGTAAAAAACTTAATCAAAGTTCATGGTTTTTAGCTGCTATTTTCAAAATTCAAGCAATAAAAACTTGAAAGTTGAGGGTTTTTATGCTATTTTCCATAAATAATTCTCAATTTTAAACGAATAATTTTCATTTATTAAAAATTAAAATTACATTTAATTTGAATATTACATATATAAATTACAGTAAGCACTATTACTGCTTTGAGACTTATTGAATGAAGATGATTCTTGAGCGAAGTAGATCATGATAATGGATATCAAACAGTAATCTTTCAAACCTGTGTCCAAATTTCCCACAAAGTTGACACAGACGACGTTGCTGAGAAGCATGTCTCCCTCCATTTGACTTTCTTCCAGAAAAGTGATTGACTCTATGAGTCGGATTATGCAGATTTCCACGAAAAAGTTTATTCTGATTAAACTGGCGCATTGGAGTAAAATTAGTAGAAAATAGAGTATCTTCAGGAACCGTATTCTGAGATTCCAAATGCTGCTCATGAGTGAGCAAGATGCTATGCACAGAAGAAAGATTTCTTCTTTTTGCGCGGTGGGTGAAGCAACAATTGAATTATAATCGGCCCCAACACCCCAAGAATTTGCAAGATGTGATCCTTTTCAGAAACAGATTCACCAATGGCAGAAAGATTGTCTGCTAATGTTTTCAATTTCATAATATGATAAGAAACATACTGAGGCTTCTCTAGTTGTTTAAGACTCTAAACGTAACCATTACCTTGCTTTGAGAGAAGAAGAGAAGATGCGTTGCAAGGCTGATCATGCTTCATGAGAGATCTTGTAGCCTACGATCTGACCCATTATTTGTGGCGTAAGATAGGAATAAAGGCAGCTGAGAATCATTCTATCAAAGAACGAATTCTGGATTGGTGTTGCCACTGCTTACTGCTTGTGGAGGACAGGGTATCAATTCCTCAATGTGATCTTCAAATCCATTAGCATAGATCACATTCTCCATCTGCATCTTCCATAAAAGAAATTTGTTTCTGTCTAACTTGATAGGAAGTGTATGATTGAGAGTTTGCATAATCTGGGCGATATTTGCCAAAGATGCAACAAAATTAGTCTGCACCTCTGTTGATGCAGCCATGGGACCATGGTTCAAAGTCGTGGTATCGATCACCGACTCGGATGGTTCCGAGACGTATGGGTTGTGGTGTATTGGTCGCGTATAGGCCGATACATATTTAAAAATTATTTGGATTTTATATAAATTATTAGAAAAATAGATATAATTAAGTTAAAAATTTAATAAAACAAATTTTTTATATTTAACATTATTTAAATAGTTAATGAAGCATTCAGTGAAAAATAAGTATGCTAATTCTAACAAAAGAAATTATTTTTTAATATAATTGTTCTTCAACAATATTAAATTTATATCCAGTGGTAAATAAATTTACTTGCATTTCTTATTCTCTTCTATGTGGTTGATATTGAGGTTGGGAGGGTTAAGATGTATTTTAAGTTTTAGCAGGCTACAAAAATAAATTTGGAAGAGGCTTGGATATGTAAATACGATTTAGGGCCAAAACGGCATCATTTTAGCCATCGGCACTTTTTTTTAATTCAAAATACTAATCAAAACAGCATCGTTTTGGTTTGTCTGGGACCAAAACGACATCATTTTGTCCTTGTTCTCACTTATCTAAGCAGCGCCGTTTGGATAGTGTAATCCAGCATTTCTAGTTTTAATTTCAGGCGACCAAAACGATGTCGTTTGAGTTGTGATAAAAAATAAATAAAAAATCAAGCGGCGTCGTTTTACCAGATCTCTGATTATCAAGCGGCGTCGTTTCATATCCTACCGAGAGACCAAATAGTGGCGTCATTTTGGGAAGTGGGTTGTTGAAAAGGAAACCGCCTTCACGCATTCGACGACGACAAGAAAATCAAAAATGAAGAGGAAGAGAAAGAAATAAGAAGAGGAGAGGGAGAAGAAAGGGAAGGAGACCTATACGCTCCAGACATCGAAGTGGTGTATGGTGATGAAGAACTCTAGAAGAGAATCTTCGGCAACTTATCAGCTTCCAGATTAGTTACAAGTCATGACGATCTTGTGATGCAGCTCAAACGTAGGATGAAGGTCCACTCGAGGTTGTTACAAAGTTCTTGATCTTTATTGATCCTCGGACCGATGGCGATACATGGTGTCCTTCATTTTCCTTGTTTTAGGGAAATAAATGATTGATTTCTCATATTTAATGGTCTTTACCTTTTAGTCAAATATTTTCTTTCATTTTCAAACATTTGCTTGAACTCTGTCCAAAGTTATGATACATGTGTGTTTAAATACGCAGAGAAGACAACAAACCAAGTTATTTTGAATGCAACCTTTGTGAAAAAAAATAAACAACCATTTCATTTTCTCAACATGATAGTAATAAAACTTCGATTTTATTTCTAGGAAGGATATCGATCATTGTTATTAGTATTATTCATCTTTTTTTCTTCAGGTTTTCAATATTTTAATAGATACTAATCTACAATAACTTAGAACCACCGAGCCTTTTTATTAAATTTATTATCATTAGCAATTACTAACAACTCCATAATTAAATATGTCTTCATCTCGTTGAATTTAGTACCACCTCTTGTTATATGGAAAAAAAAATTTTTTTAAATACAAACCGTAAATGGAGCCATTTGAATATAATGATGATAATTTTTCATTTGCATCTTTTATACCATTAATCACCTATCAATCATATGCTTTTATGTAGTGTTTTGAGGGCTTTAATGTTTAATTTTATCATTTTTATGGCTAGTACATTTGAAGCAAAAGAGGAGCTGTAAGTCTCAAAAGATGAATTTTATGGAGTCGTACCATAACCTCCATGGCTTTCAAGCATGATATGGATGGGTTCTACCATCTCTGCAGTTAGCGAGTCGAATCCTAATTCGAATTGACAGAAAAAAATAGGTATGTAAAGTCAAGGGAGGATTTTCCAAAACACCACATGCAGCAATCCTCAAAGTTTGTGAGTTTTCAGTCTACCTAATGGCCTCCAATGACTCTAAGCTTGATATGCATAGATTCTACTCTCTTAGCTTTAGTGAGAACAGTATCACATTTGGAGTCGGATGAGAGTTATGATTGTTTAGTCAAAATGTCAAAATATGGATTGTTGTACATTAAGTTGCATGGTGAACTAGAATGTTCGTTACAGAGCAGTGAACCAGAATGTTCATAGCAGAAACGATTGAGCTAGAGCAACAATATTCACATTTTTGGCCATTTTAAAGGCCCATTTCCCTAGACACTATAAATACATTTTTTAGACTTTATTAGGGTTCCGCTTTGGTGACAGAACACCCATTCAAGGGTTTCTCTCATCCTAAGCTGGAATCAACCTAGAGTTTTGATTTTCTGTCATTTTACTTTGGATTTGGGGTTGATATTGAAGATCCAGTTGTTAGAGGACCTCCTACAACCTTGGAACAAAGTTTTGAGAAGTTTTCCACCTTCAATCTATTTTGTATTTATAAACTTTACTCTTTTCTCAATTCCTTCTCTATTATTATTGTAATAAACATGATTTTGATGGATTAGAGGGTTGTAATAGTGGCTAACATCCTCTAGGGTTGATTGTTAGAGATTGATGCTTGGTTATGTACTTTTTTGATGGTTTTGTGAATTTATTTGTGATGTTATTGTTGGATTATTATGATTTTGCCTAATTGATTTATGTTGAAGTAAGATTTAAGACCTAGTGCACAAAGGGTTTCCATAGTGTGGTGGAAAGAATATATAGGCCTTGATCTCTACTACAAATGTGTACTCAATTTTATTAAAATCAGCCTAATAGTTAAAAGTTTAGAAATTAGAAATGCACAGTACTAAATGGATTTCTTGGAGCATCATCGGCCATTATGTGAGGATCATATGGACCGAGAGGTGATCGATTCAAACATAGTCTGGACAATCCTATCATATGGACTGAGAGGTGACCAATAAGATTCCCAAAGAAATGATTGTCTTTTAAAAGTATCACATTTCAAGTACCTGGATGGTAAGAAGGATAGAAGATTGGGTGTGGATTGAGGGGAGACACGAGGCACTCCAGCCTCATCACTTGGTTTCATGGAGCGCTTGATATATTTTCATTAACTTGATTTCATGAATATAAATCATAATTGCATCAATGGATACAATTAGCTAGTTTCCTTTCTGCTTGGTTTTCTTTAAGAATTAGCACATTTGCTTGTGAAATCTTTGAAAATCAATTTTTAGATTTATTTTGTTTTAGTTTAGTTTATTTTAGATAATCCAAAACTCAAAAATCATATAGTTCAAATAGTGAAATTCTTGAGTAGTAGAATTGCTCAATCGCTTGCTAAAACCTCACTTTTCTTGTAGGATCGATATCCAAACTTTTGGTCCATTGTATTACCTACTACGATCTGTTCACTTACGGAAATCACTAATAGATGACTATATGAGCTTCACGAAATAAAAAAAATAAAAAAGTACTGTTGAAATAAAATTGATGATATACATTAATGGGTGTTGAATGTCGTTGTTGTAGGCCCAAGGCAGAATATAATAAAATACACGTATTGGAAAATAGATTAGCTAGAACTCATGAGCTCATAGGACCCTAGTGGAACGGATGCCATTGAAACAATGGCTCATGAGTAAAAATGCATAATTTTGGGTAAGTATATTTTAAGGTAACTGCATTGGGCACAACCATAAAAATATAAAAGAAAAAATAATGAAAAAGGGTGGGGTAACCAAAAGAATTACCCCTAAGGTTCACCGAAAGTGGACATAAGGTGCGTAAATACTCGGAGCTTTTGACAGTATGTCGACTTCATGCGGAACTTTTTGTCTCAAGATATCCTCGATATTTACTTCTGTAGCTCAGTGATGTCAGATGGACAAATTGACGTTTAATGCGACATGATAATATCCATTATCTTACAACATCCATTATATAAATTATAAAACTTTAATTAGTAACTTAATCGAGAAGTGACCTAGCATATGGTAACCATGTTGTCTTGCAAAATAGTTTTTTCTTGTATACGCATCGGAATGTTACTATTGAAATGTATACAATTCATGTACAATTACAAAATTCATATGATTTTATTAAAAGACCTTTTTAAACCTAATTTTGAAATCGGTCTCTCAATTTTGGTTTTGATTTGAGAAAAATGTCATTGTTTTCTTACAAAGTAAACCCTTTATTTTAAGAGACAATATAAATACATGAAATGAAGGAGGGCATTTTTGTCCAAAATAGGTTATTCTAAAAAAAAAAAAAAGAAGAAATGTTAGGTCTTATTTGGTTCTTGTTTTTAAAAATGTTTTCTGATTTAAAAAATAAGAAGAACAAGAAAAACACGAAGAACAAGTTTGGTTCCAAACTTTCTTTTATTACAAAAGCAACGATAACCGGGAAAATACTAAATTCGAGATATCAATAATAATTTTGAAACACCATTTTTGTGTTCTCTATTTTTCAAAATGATTACAATAAGTTTTAAAAACGAGGTAAAATAGACCTTATATTCTGGAAATTTATGATTATTTGATGTCACTACAATCAAATATTTCATAATTGATTGTCAATTCTTACAAACTAATGGGCTAACTTGCCATAGTAGATTGAGAAAAAGGGCAAGCAAGCCACGAAAGTCATACGATTTTTTAAGACCATTATTTGAGGATTATTGTTTTGAAATAGATTACAAAATATAATTTAAAAATAAATATGGAATAAGAAATTAATAATTCCAAATTTTAATATAATATAAAACTTAAAAAATAACCTTTTGTAATCATATAGAACCTTTATTATGCCTTTAAAATAAAATGTGGATTAAACAACATTTAATTTGTATTTAACTTCTTTACCAAAATAATTCGATTTGATTGCACTAGCTTGAAAAATGTCACTATATGACTAACCCTTACAATAAGGACTCTTAAAACTTCCATTACTAATTTCCCATGTGAAATCAGAACAAAATACTTTTAATTCTACATGCTTATTGTAACAATTCTTAGTCAAAAAAATTTTTAAACATTGTTTGAAATGATAAATCTCAGTTTAACATAAACCAATTTCATATTATACGAAGATGAATTTAAATAATTTACATGGCTAAAATTAATTTTGTTTATAATACAATATATGAATCATCCTTATTCTAGTTATAATAAAAAATGAACACATGCAAAACTATGAAAATCTATTATTTAATATTTTTAAGTTCCAACAAAATAACCAATGAATCTCGAGGCATGGCTCAAGTGATGAAGATTAGGGATGGGCATAAAGAAGACAAGTCGAATCTTAGCAAGAATATAATACTTCAGCATGTGTGCAAAAAGTAAATGAAGTCTGAAAAACGAAATAACTTGATGAAATTTTGTTTGAAAAGGAAACAATAAAGAAATGAATCTTTATTGATTGAGAGTAAAATTTAAGAATACCCAATTTCAATGGAGTTGTTTTGGTTGTGGAACTATCTATACAGCTATGCACTTTCTTTGATGTGGTTCTTATAAAAACTATCAATTAATTCATTTCTTTTTGAGTATGAAAAACTGTGTGATTACCACCCTAAAATATTTGATTTGATGCATAAATCCAACTTGTGGGTGAGAATAAAGAAACATGAAAGTCAACTGTTTCTATATTGAATATAAGGAATAGGTTTAATTTCAATGGGATAAGAGCACATAAATGTTCTCAGTTTTAAATATCACTTTTGTTCTATTTTAATCCTAAAATTTACATTTACTTTCATAGCTATTAAATTCTTAGTTGAAAATGCCACAAATGAACCGCACCTTAAAATTAACCTCATGTTAGAAGTTTCAACCTTGTGGTACGCCAAGGATGAAATAAGTAGTTATGAAAGTAAACATAAAAGGTATTTTGAGACAGAAGAAAGTTCGAGCAAAGTGGCGCATGCAGCTTCGGAAGCATTCATTCCGCACTATCTCTAACATTTCAGAAATGCATGTAATTGAGACATGCACGGCGATAGTGGTATAAGATTATGGCAAGTGTTATCACAAGGATATGCACAATCGATCTCTTTAGTTATCCTTCTGCTAAAATACCAATCACCAACTATGCGAGCCCTCTATGGTGATAATATATAAGACATCAATCGAGAATATGAGGAATAATACTAATGTGTAAGTAGCAAACCAGATCCATCCAAACATACTTGTAGTGATTCCTTTTTCATTTTGGTGAAATTTACTCCTTGAAACGTTTGAAAGGGTTGGTGAGATTAAGTATCGTAAAACCTTTTTGTAAATTCATGGCAATCCTTCCGTTGGCTTTAAAATCGTCGGAAGCTTTTAATTCTTTCGTCCATCCTCTACCTAAAGTCTATATATAGAGTGTTAGGTTCTTCTCTGAAAGACACGCTCATAGAACTTTACCCAAAGTGTAATACTAGTGATAGAGCAAACTTGTTCTAGTTCGTCAAAATGGAGACGAAGTGTTTCTTGAGCCATCGGAGTCATTTCATCCTAGAAAACAAGCGCCGATGTGATATTCTCCAAGCATCAAAGGAGGCAGTAGTCTTGTTTAAGGAGATCGTGACCTCACTGGAGACTGGAGTATCTCCATCTCTAACAGACACCTTATTGTTAGGAAAAGCAGGGAAAGGTTGTTAGTGAATGCATTTTCTGTAATTTTGTTTTTTCTCTCTTTGTAATTTTTCCTCTTCCTCATCTTTCTGTTTCCATGTATTTGCAAACAAGTTTCTAACAGTCTTAAAACATATTCAAAGGGTGAAGGGAAAAACAGGAAGGGAGATCGAGCAAACTAAAAATATATTGGAAAAAAGAGAAGAGGTGATTAGAAGATAAAAAAAGGTAACAAAGGAAATATTTTTCCTTAAAAAGATAATGTTTTATCTATTTTTTTCTCTCTCTTTGGGTTTGTTGATCCTTTAGCTTGATTTGTGTTTATGATAAGGAAAACATTTCCTTTACAAAAAAAAAAATTTAACTTTTTTTTTTGCTTTGTAAGGAAAGAATCGATTCAATCTTTTATCAAAACTTTTTTTTGGAAAATTTTTTAATCAACCTTCGATAAGGGGTTTTTTAAGGGAAAAAAAATTTCTTAGTAAAACACTTTTGATAAAGGGATTAAAAAAATGATAACAAAAGTTTTCTAGAAAGGAATTTTTTTTTTTGAAGTTTTCCTTTATTCCTTCTAGAAGAAAAAAATTAATTCTTCAAGAGAAGGTTAAAAGCCAAACAAACAAGCTAGCATTTGAAAAGGAAATGCTCTACCACTAGGCTACATGCTTAGTTTGATTTTCCTTGAATATGATATGAGATAGCCTGTCGACTGCTCTACGCTCATTTTGTGGGTCTCTGCCAATTCCTTTTGGTCTTAGGAAATTGGAAATTACAATATAGAGAAGTTCTGTATAAGGAGGTTGGATCTTAAACGGGACCGTTTATGACCCTCAATCTTTCACCCAGAGGCGAATGATACGTCTAGGAGTGGTTCTACGGCCGGGTTTCCATACCCACAGGTCTTTCATAAAGATGTTCTATCAGTAATTTTATTTTTATTTTGAAAATGAAAGTTTGACATTTTGTAGTTTGAGAAAATGACTTATGAATCCAACAATACTAGTGTGTCTGAATCTGGCCAAGTGGCAACTCCTACTGTCATTGCCCGAGCACCAATATTGCACTTTTCCAGGCCTGTTTTTGTTTTTCCAGGGGAGAAACCCGAGAAGTTCAATGGACTTAATTGTAAACGGTGGCAGCAAAATATGCTATTCTACCTAACCACCTTAATTCTAGGGAATTTTTGTGAAAGATGCTATATGAGCTTCAAGGAAGAGCCGAGCGTGACTATCTAAAATCATTAGTGCGATAGATGCCTGGAAGTATTCAGACTTTCTTTGTAAAAATTATCTCTTAAACGGGTTGATTGATTCTTTGTATAATGTCTATTATACTAAGAGTTCGGCAAAGGAGCTATGGGAATCTCTAGATCAGAAATATAAAACCGAGGATGCTAGGGCCAAAAACTTCATCGTGGGACGATTCCTTGACCTTAAAATGGTAGATTCCAACACTGTGATCAATCTGTGACGCCCCAAACCCGGGGTGTCATTGACCACGATCAGCAGTGGAATTCTACATGTCTCATATCATGACACGTACATGTAAGCGGCCCCAGCCAGGGCCCATCCATCTGACCGAATAAATTTTATCACAAAAAAGAACTTGTTTACAATTGTATTTAATTACAATTTATACAAAAATGGGTCTCTTGCCCAGAATTTTAGAAAATTCAAGATAAGGCCATCTTGGCCGTTTCTTCGCCTCTAAGGTCCCGGATGCGTCCCATCCCCAAGTGCATCTTCGGTACCTGAAAAATATATTCCCTCAACAGGGTGAGCAATGCCCAATAGTGGAATTTCCCTACTTGGATTACTTCCCATCTAAGTGCAATGCAATGACACAATAAACATTCAACACATGCTAATATATCACTCATGCATATATTAACAAAATTAATTCCATAAATCATGTTATTCAATTTACAACAATAACGTAAGATTAGCTCACATGAGAATTTAAGGCATGTCAAACGATTCATCTTGGGAACTACCCATACAAAATCCCACGATGATGACATATTATTTTCTGTAGCAAATAACTATCACACACAATCACCACAAACAGTTCGTGAAGCTGTCGACCACTGTGAGAGATTTATTCGATCGGTCCAAATCTTTTGGAATTTAGAACCACGGCCATCTGACCTCAGCAAATCCCCATCCGTTACAAGGCCTTAAAGCAAGGAAGTAAAAGCAAATGGAGAAAAACCCCTACCTTTTCGGGTTTGTGAAACTCAGGCGGCACGCGTGTAGTCCTTGCGGAAGTGGGGAGCAGCTTTACTGCTTCTTGCCTCGTCGGGCTCGTGGAGTCCGATCGTGGGAATTTTAGAGAGAGGTGGAGCCTCTCCTACAAAAACCCCTCTCTTTAATATCTCTCTCGTCGAAGTCTCTCTCTTTCTTCCCTTCCCACTCCCAGGCAGGTTGGAGAAGACTTGTTCGAAGGACTTGTCCTCTTATCGCCACATGTCCATTTCTCATTATTTTGTAGGATTACCTTATCACTATATCTCTTCTAACTTAGATTTCCCTCGAATGGCATGATGTCATGTAATGCATGTGAGCCGCCAGGCTTCGATGTTTGACTATCCCATGGCTGTTGCATTAGCGCCTCTTGGAGGCCACTCATAAAGTGTCAAGTGTCCCGCCTCTCGTGCCTCGGCAGTAATTTCGACTATCCGAGATTGACGAAGTCGACGTGGTAGCAAGATTTGTGAGGCGATTCCAGCGGTGGTCGGGTTTTAGTCATCAGAAATCTAGAAAAATTCGATTTTCAGCGAATTACCATTTTATCGGCTCCTTAAGCATATGGATTTTCCGGGGTTTCACATTCTCCCACCCATCAAAGACTTTCGTCTTGAAATTCCACACACATACGCATCCAACCACGTGCATATGTAACCCTACACAATCCCTACTTGGTGTCTGTGTGACGCTTCCCAGTGTAATCATGACAATCCGATGGGTCGCCAGGCACAATCCATGTCATGAATGACATCCTACCGGCCTTGGTTCTCCATCACCAATGAAATTTCAATGGGTATCCAAATCTCTGAGTCACTCAGGCTCCTATCACTCTCCTCTAGTCGGGGTATTAACCATGTTCATGTTTTTCATCGAGTCTCTCCGACTCAAATCCTCGACTTTATGATCACAGGTGATAACCATGTCCGTGTGTTCTGTCTCGGGAGCTACTCTCCGACTCTATCACTCAACTCTAAGTCTGGGTGATAACCATTTCCTTGCGTTTTGGTCTCTCGGGCAATAGAACTTTTCAGCCTACACTTCGAGCCTCTTACATCCATAGAAGTCGGGATCGCTCCGGATCTCTTCGCCCGCCTGAGGTCGGATCATCCCCGGGTCTCTGCACCCACCGGAAATTCAAGACCTCCTCACGGTCTCTTACACCACCAGTCGGGATCGCTCCCTAGGGTCTCTTACCACAAAAGTGGGATCTGTTCTGGGTCTCTTACCCTATGAAATTTAGGACATCTCCGGTCTCTTACTATGATAGTCGGGATCACTCCCCGGTCTCTACACCCTGAGAATTTAGGATCACTCCTGGGTTCTCACCACCCACACAGTCGGATGTCCGGTCTCTTACACCCACAGAAGTCGGGATTGCTCCAGTTTACACCCACAGACCTTCCGAATCTTGCAGCGGGTCTCGTCGCCCCTATTCGGGCTTCTCACCTTAGGATTAACGGCCCCCTTCTTGCTTTATGACACACTTTAATTACTCTTCATTTTGATTTGAACTATGAGTCTTCATTGGGTAGTCCCGATGACAAACTTCGACCAGCTCAGCTAAGAGTGGTGAATGACCATCTTAGTGCACCGTGAGCTTATTTAGCGATGTCTCGGGTGCACTCATACTCGACTCAATGCGATTCCCCTCGGGGTCCACCATGGCAGAATCTTGAGATCTCTAACTCATAATCCCGACCTATCGGTCGACTCTTTTCCTCGTCCTGGGAAACATCCATGGCTTCTCCCAAGGTCCTCGACCTCTTAAGCCCAAATCCATCACGCAAGATGCAACAATGAATGAATATGATGCCTCCGATTTAAACTCTACTCTAGTCAACAAGTGCGAGGGTAGAAACGTGCCTATATCGGCTAATTTGGCTCGGTCTACTGTACCATGAGATCTCTTGCCCCTCCTAGAAGACGATCTCGCCTCCTTATACTGGCCAGCGGCAATGGTAACACGTCATGCCTAGCGACCGAACTCTCGGCACACCAAACTGTGCTCGACCTCAACTTCAACGCTCGGCCTATGTGACGTCTGCGAAGTACTAGTCTTCGGTGGCACCACAGGCCGATACTGGTTCCCTTGACCCATGCTGGTGGAAGATTAAAGCTGTATCCTCTTGTCTGCGACCCGGGGCGCGCGTCCCCCGAAACCGGATCCTTGTCTGCGGGGCAATCCCTCCTCATGTCATTCTTGGCAGTATTAACCTGTCTGCCCATCGGTAGCCTTCTTTCATCTCGTGATTTGGGCCAGGTGTCCCGCTAACTTTGGGTTCCACGCCTCGTGGGCAATCTGTCCGAAAGTGCAGGTACATACGCGAAATAACACATCATCTGCCCTGCCTTACTAAACGTCCCATCCTGGCCTTGGCCCTGATAACCTTGGACCTGTCCTAGATATCCCTACGAAACGGAAGTGTTCTGCTTCTTTCCCGGGTTGGAAGAAGATGAATCTTCCTTCCTCATAGTACCAGCACCCATATCTTGGATGCCTCGTATGTTGTCTACTCCTTCTAGGCCCACTTTCTTTGCACTAAGCTTGTGCAATACGCGGCAGCCGCACTCGCCTCAGCAAGGCTTCTTTGGTCAAACACGGTGGGTGCTTAGCTGGCTTTCCTCGTGGAGCGACCTCTGCGTCCTCGCCCTCAGTAGCCATCTACATATGTCTGATGTAATAGTTATTAATTTACCCTTGAGTCTAGCTTAGCAGCGCACATGCCACTTACTAATGAGCTTGACAACCATGAGGCTGACCGTTCATTTCTGTAGCGCTAACTTCAACCGCAATTCATTTATTTCAATAAATTCTAAGCTTTCTTGTTCGTTTCATTATCCAAATCCCTAAGGTCATAGTTCTTAACCTTAGTATTAACCCTTTTCCTATACGCATTATACCATGCATATAATTTCCTACGCAATAACCGCGCAATTATAATTCCCATATACATCATACCGTGTATATGTCCTTCACCTGTTGAAACATAAAATCACGTAATTAAAAACATATAATAATGACGTATCTCAAAGGTGTAAATACAGCCCCGAGACACTGTTATATATAAATTTTTTCACACCACATAGTGCATTTATAGTAATTTACCGTATAAATATTCCATATATTAAATCATACACAAGAAAATTTTAAAAATTTTTGTACTCATTTTTATTTATTTGTTTATTTTTAATCCATATCAACAGTGTTCATGAACAGTGATCCATGAACAGTGATCCAAACAGTGACTGTAAACAGTGTACTGAATCAAAACTGGGTTGGGTGCATAGTGCGCACACCGGAGACCCGATCGCGCGCTGCTGCTGCAGCGCAATGTTGGTCAGTGAGCTGGCTGTGGCGCCTGACAAACTGGTCGTTTACAACAAGGTACGATCGCGCCCAACAAGCTGATTAGATTACGTGTCACGCCCACCACCGGCCCGACTCGGGTTGTCTTGCTTCGGCTTATGCAGATGTGTTGCCTGCGCGGTCGTGGCGCCAAGTGGCGACCTCTTTCCTTACGACCCGACCGGTGCGATGTGTTTCGAAGGTCAGCCTCTGAGCGACTAAGTCGGTCAGCGGCCCGTCGATCAGTATGGCGACCTCCCTTCACAGCGAACTAATCGAATTAGCGACCTCGAAATGGGGTTGCGACTTGATTCCCAAACAAGCGGTCGCGGCGTGATTCCGGCATGGCGGCGTGGGATTCCATGCGCGCTTATCTGGCTTTCCAGCCTAACTCTTTGACCAGTAGTGGCGACTTCATTCTGAGTCTGACCACACGGAGATATTTATCTGTTGACATCGGCTTCTGTAGCCGGCGATGTAGCTTTACAGGTGGGACGCTAAATCGGTCGCGACCTCCACCTTTTGCCACCCATGTTCGACCTCAAATGATCAGCGACCTCAAATCCAACTTGCCAAAATCCTAGATCGCTGGCTTTGAGACCTATTACCTTGACCAGGTTTAAGGCACATGCGTTGGCGACCACCAGCCGACGACCAGTCATGACTTCGAATCCATGTCATGACCTCCGATGGGTCCTAACTGCAGCGACCATGTCTTCTGAGTTGGCCATTTCGGATCTGGAGTGGCGGGAATTAGGCGATCCATTTCTGGGTTGAAGCTCAGGCACTCTCATAGCTTTCTCCATGCCATGGCGCCAGATAAAGTTCTGCGGCGCTCTGAACTAAAACTGAAAGTCGCGACTCGCCGATCTGTGCGACTTGAATCACCGACCATGTCGGCGTGAAATTCATCTCGACCGAAACTCTCACTCCCAACTCTCATGTCACGATCTCAAAACTGGGTGAAGTGACCTAGTCTTGAAATTGGCATAACTATTCTAACACGCCTTGCACAAATTTTTTCAAAATCCTCGATTAGCCTTCCTGCTTTACTCATCTGAATCTTGATGGCGAACCTTTGCTCTTTACTCTTCAAAATTTATAGAGAATTTAATTTTCTCGTTTTTCATATGGCGATTATTCTCTAGAATTCACACAACTATCTATTATCATTAGCGAGTACTGTCTAGTTTTTTTCAATCCATGTCACGGTGTTCATGAGCGATCCATGAATAGTGATCAAAAGCAGTGACTAAGAAATAGTGTCTTGAATCGGGCGGGTTGGGTGCACGAGTGCACGAAGAACCCGGGTCCGTGCACCTTTGCGCGCGTGAATAATAGTGATGAGCGCTAGCTGCCGAAACACGGCAAATCGCCCGCGTATCACCCGCTGCGGCCGGCCGAGGTCGCGGCACCGGTGCGCTGATCGCAGCGCGCCGCGCGCTGGTCGTGGCGCCAGTTTAAACCTCGCTTCCTTTCCCAGCGGGCGGTGGCGACGCCGTTTGGTGTAACCTCCACGGTCGCTAGCGAGTCGAGGCGTAAATCACCGTGCGACCTCCTTGCGCCAACGAAACTATTCGGTCGCGACCTTCAAAAGTGGCGACGGTCAACGAGGCGGTTGCGGCGTCATTCAATATCGCGTTCTTTCTAACCTAACAGCATTGTCAGATTGTGAGCCTCATTCTAGGTGGCGACCTCACGAAGACAACATGCCGTAACATCGAAGCTTCATGTCCAGCGACCCCGTTCTGTCAGCCAGTGCTGATTTCTAGGTCGCGACGCAAAAATCTAGGTCGCAACCTCGCACACTACCACCCATGTTGCGACCTCAAAAGATCCATAGCCTCAGTCAACTGCCAAAATCCCAGATCGCCAAGCACGAGACCTCGCAGCCCGGCCCGGTGTGACACATCTTCACAGTCCACGACCTTAGCGATAAAACGGTGCGGGCCTCGAATCCATGTCGCGACCTCGGTGGTCTTAACTTGGCGACCTTATCTTCTGGTCTCAACCCATTCGGATCCCTGCGGCCCAACGGTCGCGGCGTCCATTTGTAATTCGCGACCTCAATTTACTCCTCATAGCTTTCCTCCATGTCGCAACCTCGAAATCGAGTTGAAGCTCTCGAGTCTAAATGCGAGTCGCGACCACGCCCGATGTCGCGACTTGAATCCACTGGCCCATGTCATATCTTGAAATTCATCTCATGACCAACGGCTCCCTCCCACTCCCAACCTCTGCGGTCCACGTATAAATCTAGGTCGTGACACAGATCTTCAGAAATTGCGATGCCATTACGCTTGCGCGCACATTTTTTCAAAAATCCTCGGTAGTCTTCCACCTTTACTCCTAAAGATGCTGATAGCTTTGAACACTTTGCTCTTTACCCTCTTCAAAATTTCTAAATTTAATTATACTCGCGCTTTCAGCAATGGCGAAATAATTCTGCGAATTCCATACGACCCAATCATTCATGTTCACTTCCAGGTACTTGTCCATTTTTATTTATTTATTTATTTATTTTTAATCCCTGTCAACAGTGTTCCTGAACAGTTATCCATGAATAGTAGTCAAAACGTTGACTGTAAAGGTGTCACCCGAATCGCATAAGCGGGTTGGGTGCACGATGCGCGCCTGAGAGCCAGTCGCGCGCACCTTCTGCGCGAGTGTCTAGGTTGTGAAACTCTTTGCGCCTGCAACAAGGCTGATGTAGCATGTCACGCGCACAGCCAGCGTAGGTTGCGCGCTCAGAGTGCGCAAATCGCGCGCATAGCGCCCAGGTTGTGGGCGCAAGTCGCGACCTCCTTCCTGCCCGGCGCGGTCGAGTCGCTGACATAGTTTCCATGTCGCGACCTCTGGGCGACTAAGCCCGGTGCTGACGTCAGTCATGTCGGCGACCTCCCGCCAGCCGGCCAAACTAATCGAGTCGCGACCTCTAAAATGGGGTGGCGACTTCTTTAACGGCGATGTGACGTCGAATTTCATCGCGACGTCAATTCCATGTCGCGACCTCCTTTCCAGCCTAACAACGACCAATCAGGTCGTGACCTCCTGAAGACTAACCTATGTCGTGACATTGACTTCATGTCGCGACTTCGTTCCTGTCCACAGTGTGATTTCTAGAGTCACCGACTTAATCTAGTCAGCGACCTACGCTTTACACTACCACCCGTATTTGCATCCTCGAAAAGAATGTATATAAGATCGACTTACGCGTCGAGATGTAAGCACGAGACCTCGCACCTTGACGAGTGGCGACACATCTTCTGATCGCGACCTTAAAGCTAATAAAGCAGTCCACGACCTCAAATCCATATCGCGACCTCAGTGTCTAACACCCAGCGACCTTATCCGGTCTCAGCCCATTCGGGTCCCGCACGGCCCGAACGGTCGCGGCGTCCATTGGTGCGTTATAACCTCACCATAGCTTTCCTCCATGTGCAGCCTCAAAATCCAAGTTGCAGCTCTGATCATCGGTCGCGACCTCATGATCTGGCCGGAATCCACACCATGACCCGTATCCTGACGTGAAATTCATCTCACGATATGACTCTCCACTCCCAACCTTTGCGGTCACGACCTCAAGTCAGTCTTGACCTAGTCTTTGAAAGTGCAGGTAACCATTCTATCTTGCCTTGCACAAATTAATTTTTTTCCGTCTCAAATGTAACATACTCTTTACTCTAAAAGTGCGATGCTTGAACAACGCTCTTTACCCTCTTCAAAATTTCTAGAATTTAAATACTACTTGTTTTTCTTGAGCGAAAACTTGAATAATTCTCCAAAATTCCACAACCAATACATTAATATTCAAATTGAACCTTGTCTAGAATTATTTTTTTTTAAATCCACATCAGCGGTGTTCGCGAACATTGATCCATGAGCGAAGTCAAGCGGTGACTTTAAATAGTGTGCCCGTCAGGGTGGGTTGGGTGCACAGGTGCGATTCATGTGGTAGACGCTGGCTGGCAGCGACGACTGGTGGTGGCTGCGGCGTATCTGCGCCTGTGTGCGGGTTGCGCTCGGCGTGGTAGATCGGCGGCATGGCGCCAGTGTGGGCGCGAGTCGCCTCCTTCCCTTGCCCATCCCCAGGCGGTTCGAAATCGTTTCAGTTCGGCGTCCTCGACGACTAAGCAGTGCGGCGTGACCCGTGTTGCGACCTCTATGCTGACGACTAATCGGTCGCGACCTCCCGATAGTAAATTCGCGACTTCCAGTCAACGAGGCGGTGCAGCGGCGTCCAATTCCATGTGACCTTTCGACCTAACAGCGACCAATCGGTCGACTTCGTGGTGCGACTGCGGGGCAAACTTGTAACCGACATGACTTCGCTGCCGCTGACTTCGTTTCTTGTCCTGATGTGATTAAATTGCGGCATGCGGAAATCCATGTCGCGACCTTACTGTCGCAATCTCAGCGACAGCAAAAATGATGTAAGTGACCTCGAATTTCAACTTACAAAATCTGAATCCTTGACACGAGATTTCTGCGGCTAGCGGTCGGCGACACCACTTCTGGTGTGATATACGCTAACAAAAACGAGTCGTGACCTCGATCAATATCGCGACTCAATGAATTCTAGCGCGCAGCGACCTTATCTTCTGGTCTTAACCCCATTCAAGTCCTACGGCCCGGCCGGTCGGCGTGTTCTGATGCGACCTGTTTCGCTCCTCATAGCTTTCCTCCATTATGCGACGAAAATCGAGTTTAGCGCTCTCAGCCTAAGCTTTACGGTGACCTCGCCCGATGTCGCGACTTCGGATCACCTAGCCCATGGGACGACGTGAAATTCATCTCACGACCAACGGCTCTCCACTCTGACCTTTGTGTGTGACCTTAAACAATTCGTGACCTGAATCTTTGAAATTAAGTGGCATTCATGCCTTGCAAAAACTTTTTTCAAAATCCTCAAGTAGCCTTCCACACTTTCATCTAAAAAAGATCTGTTAAGCTTGAACAACATCTTTAACCTCTTCAAAATTTCTAGAATTTAATTACTACTTGTTTTCCTTGTGGCAAGAATAATTCGAATTCCACACAACCATATGTTCATGTTAAGCTAGACACTTGTCGAGTACTTTTTATTTTCTTTTAATTTTTTATTTTATTTTTTGATCTGTCAACAGTGTTCATGAGCATTGATCCATGAAACGATTATCAAAATTGTATTTGTAAACGGTCTGAATCCATCGGGTTGGGTGCATAGTCGCGCACCGCAGAACTGGTTCGCGCAGCGTAGCGATTAAGTCAAAGCGTTCTTTGCCCGGCAATGGTCGATGCGAATGTCGCGACGATGGATTGTGTGCTCGGCGTCTGTGATTCGCGGCGTGTAGTGCGGTCGTGGCGTGTCGACCTCATTCGCTGCCCGGTAGCGACGGTGTGATATGTCGTTTCGGTCGCGACCTCCTGCTGGGCGACTAAGCGGTCACGGCGTCAATCCCCGTATCGCGACCTCCCGCCGGCCCGACCAAACTAATCAGGCGCGATCTCCAAAGCCGGTCACGACTTCTATTCCCAACGGGTAAGTCGCGGCGTAAATTCGGTATGTCGGCGTGCGCCTTTTTGCCTAACAACGACCAATCGGTCGTGACTTTATTCGCGTTGCGCGACCTGCGGCAAGCAACATATATCGTGACGCCGACCTCATGTCGGGTTCTGTCCACGACCAGCGTTTCGTTGACGCCAAATCGATTCGCAACTCTATCTTGCCACCCGTAACCAGCGCGACTGAAAATCGGTACGCGCCACCGAATCGACGCGAAATACGCGAGATCTGACACAGTTCTGTTACGGCGACGGTCGGCGACGCCATACGATGCGCGACCTCCGCCCCAACAAAACCGGTCGTCCTCCGTCCGTATTGCGTTTTCAAATGGTCTAACACTTAGCGACCGCTTCGTATCGGCCCATTGAGTCGAACGCGTGACCGGTCGAGCATCAATTTGATGCGACCTCAAGCGCTCCTCCATAGCTTTCCTTCATGTCGCCTTCAAATCCAAGTTGCAACGCTCTAAAAACCTTTGGTGAGCCTATAAACTTCAGTGTCGCGACTTGATGCAAGCAGCATGTCACGCGTGGTCATCTCACGACCAACGTCTCCACTTCAAACCTCTTGCATGTCACGACCTCAAAACTAGGTGGTGACACAATCTTCAAGACTGGCATTAGCCATTTTCTAAACATACAAAAATTTTTTTTTTCAGTCCTCGATGGCCTTCTCTGCTCTCTAAAGTCTGATAGCTTGTTCTTGCTATCTTACCCTCTTCAAAATTTCACAGAATTTAATTACTATAGTTTTCATATGCGTGTGGTCTCTCAAATTCCACACAGCAATGTTCATGTTAAAAAGCGAACATGTCAAATTTTTTTTGTTTCTTTTTAATTTTTAATTTTATTTTTAATCGCTTTGAGCGATGTTCATGAACGTTGATCCATGAGCGATGATCGGCGGTGGCTATAAGCGATTGTAATGAATCAAGCGGGTTCCGATTTTACGGTCGCTACCGAGAGCTGGCTCGGCGCTGCGGTAGCGCCTTGTCAGTAGTGAAGCGGCTGCTGCGCGCCCGACAAGCTTGTCGCGCGCGAATGTCCGCCTTGCCGCGGCAGCGCGGTTCGCGTGCTTCGGTCGCAGCGGATGTCGCGCGCCAGCGCCGAGTCGTGGCGTAAGTCGCGACCTCGTCCGCCCAGCCCTAGGCGAATTCGCGACATGGTTTCAGTCGCGACCTCCTGGCGAACGACTAAGCGGTCAGCGGCGTCAATCCATGTCGCTGACCTCCACTGTCTGGCGATAGTGGGTGGCGGCCTCCCGAAATGGGGTAGCGACTTCAATTCCCAACAGCCCAAGTCGCGACGTCAATTCCATGTCGCGACCTCCTTTCTAAGCGTAACGCGATGTCCCGGTCAGCGACCTCTGAACTAACCTATATCGACATCGACTTCATGTGGCACCATTCTGTCACGGTACTTGATTTCTAGGTCGCGACGCGAAATCTAGGTCGCGACCTCACCTTTGCCACCAGCCAGCGATCAAAAATGATGCCGCGACCTCAAATCAACTTGCCAAATCCCGGTCGACAAGCACGGACCTCATAACCCTAACGATTAGTAACACCACTTCTTGGTCGCTGACCTCACGCTGACAAAAGCGGTGCAGCCTCGAAATCCATGTGCGTTCAGTAAGACATTCTTTGTGCGCGACCTTATCTTCCTCGTCTCGACCCATTCGGGTCTACCACGACCCGACCCGGTCGGCGTCCATTTACCCAGGTTGTGACCTCAGCGTCGTCATGGCACCTCCCAGTATGTAACTTCAAAATCGGTGCAGCACTCGAGCCCTAAGCCCGGTGTGACTTCACTTGATTTGACGGATCACCGGTATGTCACGAAAGTGAAGTCATCTCGACCGCGACTCCTCCCAACCTCATGTCACGACCTCAAAACTAGGTGGGTGAGTGGAAATCGCATTAGCCATTCTAGCTTCCTACCAGAAAAATTTTTTTCAAAATCCTCTAGTAGCCTTCCCTGCTACTTCTAAAGATGTAGTAGCTTGAACACTGCTCTTTACCATCTTTAAAATTTCTAGAATTTAACTACTACTCGTTTTCCTTGTGCGAAAACTGGAATAATTCTCTAGAATTCCACACAACCTAATCTGTTCATGTCCAAAAACTGGAACATTGTCTAGAAATTTTTTATTATTATTTATTTATTTATTTATTTATTTATTTATTTTTTTAATCCCTGTCAAAGGTGTTCATGAACAATGATCCATGAACAGTTGGATCCAAACAAAGGATCAGCGGGTTGGGTGCATAGTGCGCCACGCAGAGCCAGTCCGCCTGTTCTTGTAGCCTTGATGTCAGTCGTCTTGGCCCATTCTTGCGCGCGAACAAGGTTTGATGGCGTGCATGTATCCACGCACCTGACCGGTAGCGGGTTCGCCCGGCGCTCGGCGTCTTGTGAGCCGTATTATAAAGCGCCCAGTCGTGGGCGCAGTCGCCTCCTTCCCTTGTCGACCCGAAGCCCGGTCGCGAGATAGTTCAGTCGCGACCTCTGAAGCGGTAAGCCAGGTCGCGACGTCAATCCCTTGTCGCGACCTCCCTTCAGCCCATCCAAACTAATCAGGTCGCGACCTCGAAATGGTCGCGACTGATTCAGCGGGCGGTCGTGGCGTCAATTCCTTGTTCGCGACCTCATTTCAAGCCCTATGATGACCCGGTCGGTCGCGACTTTATTTCTAGGTAGCGACCTCGGAACTAACATGTCGACATCGACTTCATGTCAGCGACCGTTCTGTCCGCAGTGTACGATTTCTAGCTGTGACGCCAAAATCCAGTCGGCCTCACAGCGCCACCCATGTCGCGTCTTAAAGATCCGCGACCTCGGAAATCAAACTTGCCAAAATCGGATCGCGAGCACGGACTCTTCTGACCCGGCGGTGGCGACACACTTCGGTCGACCTCACGCCCGGCCAAACGGTTCGCGACCTCGATAGGTCCCTTCACAAACGCGACCTTATCTTTATGGTCTCGGCCATTCGGTACTACGGCTAGCCGGTCGCGGCGTCCATTTACGGTCGGATCTGTTGCTCATCATGGCTTTCCTGTGTCGCAACCTCAAAATCCAAGTTGCAACGCTCTCATTCCTAAACCTGGTCGCGACCTCACTTCGATGTCGCGACTTCAGATCACCTAGCCCATGTCATGACGTGATATTGAACTCATGACCAACGACTCTCGCTCCAGCCTCGCATGTTCGACACGAAACTGAGGTATTGACTGGTGTTGGAAGTGGAAGTAGCCATTCTATCTTCTGCGCACCTGGTATTTTTTTCAAAATCCTCTAGTAGCCTTCCATGTTACTCATAAAGATGCAGTAGCTTGAACACTGCTCTTTACCCTCTTCAAAATTTCTAGAAATTAATTACCACTCGTTTTCCTTGTGCGAAAACTAGAATAATTCTCCAGAATTCCACACAACCCAATCTATTCATGTTCAAAAAATTGGAGCCTTGTCCAGAGAGTGTATTATTATTTTATTATTTTATTTTTATTTTTTTAATCACTTTGTAACAATGTTCTTGAATAGTGATACATGGCTTGATGATCAACGATTATTTGTAAGCAGTGTCTTGAATCAAAAGCGGGTTGGTGACGATGCCTTACACGAACCCGGGCCTACTTTTTGCTGGCAGCGATGTCATGTCGTGGGACTTGCTCGCAGCGCCCGAGCAAGGCGCGCTAGCGTATCGCAGCGCACATCGGCGCGGATTACTTGGCGCTCGGCGTCTTGGGTCAGCGCATAGCGCCAGGTGGTGGGCGCAAGTCGTGACCTCCTTCCCTTGCCCGGCCCGCGGTCGAGTCCGCGGCTTATCGTTTCCAAATTAAGCTACCGCCATTTCGACATAACAGCGACCAATCGGTAGCGACTTCATTTTCTGAGTCGCGACCTCCTGAATTAACCAATGTCGCGGTATGACTTCATGTCGCGCGACCAGTTCTTGTCCTTGAGTGCCAGTTTCTAGGTCGCTGTAGCCGAATCCTGGAGTCGTACCTCCGCAGGCTTACGCCACCCGTATCGCTGACCTCGAAATGATGTACGTGACCTCGAATCAAACTTGCCAAAATCCCGGATCGCGAGCACGAGACCTCTGTAACTTGGCCCGGTCGCGACACCACTTCTTTAGTCGCGACCTCCACGCCCCAACCAAACCAGGTCGTAACCTCAAATCCATGTGACGTCTAAATAGATTCTAACACGCAGACGCACATCATCCTGATCTGAAACCCGTTCGATCTACGGCCAGCCGTAGCCGACGTCCATTTCCTGGATTTGCAACCTCGGCTACTCCTCACTTAGCTTTCCTCCATGTAGCAACCTCAAAATCAAGTTGCAACGCTCAAGCCTAAACTTTTGGTTGCGACCTCACTTGATGTCGCGACTTCCAGATCCGCCCGGCCGTATCACGACGTGAAATTCATCTCCGCGACCCAGCGGCTCTCCATCCAGCCTCTGCATGTCTCGATCTCAAACTGAATTAGTGACCTAGTGCTGGAAATTGGCAATAGCCATTCTAGCTTCTGCCTTGCACAAATTTTTTTTTTTTCAAAATCCTCTAGTAGCTTTCCACTGCTCTTTACTAAAGATGCGTAGCTTGAACCACTTTGCTCTTTACCTGTGAAAATTTCTAGAATTTAATTACTACTTGAAAACTGGAATAATTCTAATTCCGGTTTCTTAATCACATTCATGTTCAAAGGCCCGAACCTTTGTCACGGATATTTTTTTAATCCCTGTCAATAGTGCTCATGAACAAAATTGGGTTGGGTGTATAGTAAACACGGAACCGAATTCGCCACGCGCAACGTGCTTGGAGTGTCGAATCGTGGTACTGCGGCATAACAAAATTTATTCGCGGCGCGTAATCACCGCGCTCAACCATTAGAGGTTGCTTGCTCGTACGTCGCGCGAATCAGCGTAGCGCGCCGCCCGGTCGCCGTGCGTCGCGCGACCTCCTTCCTACCCGGCCGGACCCGGTGGCGACATCGTTTCGAGTCGCGACCTCTTGAAACGGCTAAGCTGAATTAGCGGCGTCAATCCATGTCGCGACCTCCCTTCATTGGCAAACTAATCGGTAGCGATCTCCAAAATCGCGGTCCCAGCCAGGCCAGGTCGCGATGTCGATTCCATGTCGCGACCTCCTTTCGCACGCTAACGCGACCGGTCGGTCGCGACTTCATTCTAGGTGGCGACCTCTAGCCCCCGACAACCTGCCCGTGACATCGACCTCATGCCAGCTGACGCCGTTCCTGTCCATAATGTGATTTCTAGGTCGCGGCCTTGAAAATCGGTCGCGACCTCCGTAGCCTACCCATTATTTGCGACCTCAAAAAATGATGCGACCTCGAATCCGACTTCTGAAATCCCCGGATCGCGAGCACGGGACTCACTAACCCGGCCCGGTCGCGACACCACTTCTGGTCGACCTCACGTAACCAAACCGGTCCGCGACCTCAAATCCATGCACAACCTCGTAGGTCCTCGCGCGATCTTATCTTCCTGGTCTCAACCCATTCAGGTCCTACACAGCCCAGCCAGGTTGCGACATCCATTTCTGGTCGCGAACTCAAGCTGCTCCTCATAGCTTTCCTCCATGTCGCAACCTCAAAATCCAAGTTGCAACGCTCTCAAGCCTAAACTTGGTCGCGATCTCACTTCGATGTCGCGACTTCAGATCACCCAGCCTATGTCACGACGTGTAATTCATCTCATGACCAACGGCTCTCCACTCCTAACCTCTGCAAGTCACGACCTCAAAACTATGTTATGACCTAATGCTGGAAATTGGTAGTAGCCATTTTAGCTTCAGCCTTGCACAAATTTTTTTTTTTTTCAAAACCCTCCAGTAGCCTTCCCTGCTACTCTTAAAGATGCAGTAGCTTGAGCATTGCTCTTTACCCTCTTCAAAATTTCTAGAATTTAAAAACTACTCATTTTCCTTGTGCGAAAACTGGAATAATTCTCCAGAATTCCACACAACCCAATCTGTTCATGTTCAAAAACTAGAGCACTGTCCATAATTTTTAATCCGCATAAGCGGTATTCATGAGCGGTGATCAAGCGTTATTTGTAAATAGTGTACTGAATCAAAAGCGGGTTGGGTGCCGGTATACGCTACGAACCAGTCGCGCGCACCGCTGCGCTCGCGATGTCAGGGACATGTTGCGCCTGGCAAGCTGGTGTCGCGCATGTCACTCGCCACGACCAGCGCATGTAAACGCGCCTGGCGTCATGGAATCGCAGCGCATAGAGCCCAGATCGTGGCGCCAGTTGAAACTCTGCCGCCGCTGACCAGGGCTAGTTCGCGACATCGTTTCCAATTCGCGACCTCCCGGGCGACTAAGCCAGGTCGCGACGTAAATCCCATGTCGCGACCTCCCTTCCGCCCAGCCAAACTAATCAGGTCGCGACCTCTAATATGGGGTCGCGACTTCAATTCCCAACAGACCAAGTCGCGACGTCAATTCCATGTCGCGACCTCCTTTCCAGCCTAACAACGACCGGTCAGTCCGCGACTTCGCCGGAATTAGCGACCTCCACGGAACTAACCTATGTCGCGACATCGCTTCATGTCGTGACTTCGTTCACGTCACAGTTGCGATTCTGAATTACGGCGCCAAAATCGGTCGCGACCTCCACGCGCGCCTCCCGTGTGCGACCTCAAAAGCGGTAGCGTTACCTCGAATCGACTTGCCAAAATCCGGATCGAGCACGAGTTTCGCGCAGCCCATCCGGTCGCGACACCACTTCCGGTCGTGACCTCACTAATCAAAAACCGGTCGACCTCAAATCCATCTGTGACCTCGATAGGTCCTAACACCTTAGCGACCTTATCTTCGGTCACCGACCCATTCCAGGTCCTCCACGGCCCGGCTGGTGTGGCGTCCGTTTACGGGTCGCGACCTCAGGCGCCTACTCCTCATGGCTCCGTAGCCGCGGCTTCATAATCAGAAGTTGCAGCGCTTTCATAAAACCCTAAACCTGGTTGCGACCTCACTTCGATGTCGCGACTTGAGGTTACTGGCCGTGTCAAAGCGTGGGGGTCATCTCACGACCAACGGCTCTCCACTCCCAACCTTTGCATGTCACGACCTCAAAACAAAGTCGTGACTGAGTGTGAAATTAGCGTAGCCATTCATACCTTGCAAAAAATTTTTTTTTCAAAATCCTCAAGTAGCCTTCCCTGCTACTCCTAAAGATGCGGTAAGCGAACCTTTACTCTTTAACTATTTCAAAAATTTCTAGAATTTGAGTACTACTGGGTTTTCGCGTGCGAAAACTAGAATAATTTATAGAATTCCACACAACCCGATCGGGTTCATGTTGGCCAGAGCCTTGTCGAGAGAAAATTTTTTCTTTTAAATTTTTAATTTTATTTATTTTAATCCACACATCGCGGTGTTAAGCGACGTTGATCCATGAGCAGTGATCGAAAAGTGATTGTAAGCGATTATCTTCGAATCAAGCGGGTTCGATTGCCTTTGTCTTTTACCGAACCCGGGTTGCTCGCTGCGAGCGCGCGAGGAGGTCGGTCGAGTCTTCTTCGCGGCGCCCGGCAAGGCCCGGTCGTCACGAATGCTTAGCGCCTGACCAACGCGGTTGCGTCTTTCGGCGTGCGCGGTCGCGGCGATATCGCGTGATGTCGTGGCGTAAGTCCGCGACCTGCTCCCACTGCCGGTAGCGGTAAATTCGCTTCATCGTTTCGGTCGCGACCTCACGGGCCCATTCGCGGTGCGGCGTCAATCCATTATGCGACCTCCGCTAGCCGGCCCGAGCTAATTGGAGTCGCGACCTCGAAGTAAATTCGCGACCCCGGTTCCACGAAGCAGAGCGGTCGCGGCGTCAATTCCATGCCGCGACCTCCTTTCGGCCTAACGCGTCCAATCGAGGTTGCGACCTCACGGAGACTAGCATTATGGCGACATCGACTTCAATATCGCGACGCCGTTCTTTATCCTGATGTGATTTCTAGGTCGCGACGCCAAAATCCAGGTCGCGACCTCCCACATTGCCACCCATGTCGTGATGAGTGCCTAAAACACTCATCTTACACTCGCGTCGGTTCGTCATTTTCACATGTATTTTATAATAATTTTATAGTTTTTGTGGCTAGATCCCTAGTTTTGGTGTGCGGGGTGGATCACGAGGTTCATTAGATGAAGCGACTTTGGAAGCGGAGTTTGGAACAATGAGGAAGCGAAGCGAGGAAGTGGTGTCCGCGTCGCGAAGCGTCACTACGTCGCCACGTCGCCACGTCGCCACGTCGCCACGTCGCCACGTCGCCACGTCGCCACGTCGCCACGTCGCCACGTCGCCACGTCGCCACGTCATACGTCGCCCGCGTCGCCACGTCGCCCGCGTCATACGTCGCCCGCGTCGCGCCCGCGTCACCCGCGTCAGCGGCGTCATCTCAATCGCACATCATCATTTAAAAATGCGAATGGCTTTCGGAAATTTAGAGATTATCGGAGGCGTCTGAGCGGGCGGGTTCGAAGCAGTGGCATGCAGCCAGTGCCGGGTATGCGCTTTTCATTTTCGGATATTTTGGATCTTAGAACAATGTTTTTCTTTATTAAAAGCGTTTCATCTTTTCTTTCATTATGTTCTAGATCTCTTTACAGGGTTACATCAAACCACTGTCACATCTGATGGATTAAAGTTTAATCTTTCATGTTATTCGGTTGTTATTAATTTGTCACGTCTATACATACCAGATTGATTATATGATAATGTCTGACGATGTTAAGCGGATAGAAGTTACGAGATGAGGGTATTCAAGGATGCAGGTAGAGTAGCCTTTAAGCGCGTTCGGTTAATAGAATGATACGAACGCTGAAGGTGGCATTTGGGGTTAGAACATTTAAGCATTTCGGAATCTGGTCGAGATAGATATACTCGATTCTATTCACGAGATAAGGCGGATATACCTCGAGAGAGGATATCTCGTGGCAAGATCACCTCGCCATGACATATTACAAATAGAATTAAATATGATATCTTTAGAAAAGTGATCCATTGAATGTGATAGGAGGAGATTTAACTAGCGCCAACACCATTAATTCACTAGAATCAATAAGCTTAGTGCGGTTCCTTACTTAAGAATTTTACCCTAGAATCATTTATTCGAGATATTATCAAAGCGGGAACCTACGTAGTCGATTCACCTTTCCTGTGGATCGATATTCGTACTTTAAGTACACTATATTACTTGGGGCTACGCGTGCACTTGCGCACATAGGCATTCATTTTATACACCGTTTTTCGGCTGTCAGAGTTTTGGCGCGTTCTTAGGGGAAAGGTTTAAATTGATATAGAGAAGTGAGCACATAGATAGTATTACGAATTTTTCGATTACTTTTGTTATTTTTTACAAGTCTTTGGTAATTTGGTTTTGTTAGTTCGTGTGTTGTGCGATACGGGTTTCGGTGAGTACATGCGGCCCGGCAAAATCAATTAATCAACTGTGTAATCCGACGGGCTTACGCGCAGTTGCGTAGGAGCAGAGAACATAACAGATTAGAATTCCAATAGTCATGGAAAACACTGAAGAACAAGATTTTGGCGTTGAACAAAGCTGAACCACGGCAGAAATGGGAATCGGAAGGAATCAAAGGCGCCCGGGCCATTTATCTGACCCAGGCAGTCCTTACATGCTATTAGATGAGTTTGAAACACCGCAGCGGGTTGTTAGGCGATGGTGTGCCGTTCAAAGCGAACAATTCCGAATTGAAGTCGATCCGCAGTGCGGATCTTTGCAGGAACATCTTGTTCATGGACTACCCCATGAGAACCGAACATGCATTTGACTAACTTCCTCGAAGTTTGCGATGCTATCAATCTGTGGGGTGGCGAGAAGAAGCTCACAAGGCTCTGGTTGATTTGCTTTCACTCGGGGATAAAGACCTTGAACTAACGGCTAACGGTCGACCACGGATTCCATTACTACATGGAACGATTTGGTGCGAGAATTTCCTGACCGATTTCTTCCTGCGTCGAAAGATTACTGTTGGTGCAGAAATCAATACGTTTGGTCAAGCTCCAGAGAGAGAACTGGCGAGGCATGGGACGGAGTTTCATGGTGTGCGGAAGTGTCCTCCGCGCAGGCTAACGGATGGATGCAAGTCCACCTTGCAGTAGTGCGAAATGCAGCCCGAGCAATATGCAAGATGCCTCGGTACGGAGGATCAGTGATGAAGAAAACCCGCAGAACCCGGCGTATGAGATATTGGAAGATCACTGTGACCAACAATCGTGCTTTGAGAGAAGGCTACACGAGTAAACACGGTGGGTGGCACAGGACAATACGGTCCTCAACAATTTGGTAAATCATGTGGCTCAATTTGACTCGCGGCTAAATGAAGCCCCGACGAGGAAGCGTACGTACCATCTGGAGACCACTCCATGGGAGTTGTGTGGAATTCTGTGGAGGGGCAGCATGGTAGTGTGGAATGTGGTCGGGGAAACCCTCTGATAGACGAAGCCCGGTATGTGTCGGGTTCGGTCGGAATCAACCACGGCCCGGCGAGAAGGGCCAGGTATGGAAACAACTACGAATCGGAATCGGGGACAAGGGTGGCGTAACAATCGGGAACCTGGCTATAATCAGAAAGCAATCAAAGGGTATGGATGGCGAAATAACCGAACAATACATGATCGAGCCAGAACCTAGTGAAACACACTCACGAAAGTTAGTTTAGAGCAGAAAGCTCTTGCACGGATGTTGACTTCTCATTCCGCTTTCATGAATGAGACTAAAGCGGTATCACCGGCCAGCCAACAACTTCAGTTAAACAATCAAGCGGCCTGGTGAGAAGCTTAAAAGTACAAATGGAGCCCCGAATCGCGACTTGTTGACGAAGGCAACAAGGTTCGCTACCAAGCAATTCAGAAGTAAACCCTAGAGGAGAAGGGAAAGGAAATCTTTGCCAAGCTATCACTCTAAGAGTGGAAAAGAGTTGGAAATAAAGCCCTTTTTAGCAGTAGAAGATTGAAATTAAGAACAAAGACTTGAAACATCCCAGGACCGGATGCAGATAAACTGGCTCCCAGAGATACAAGCGGAGTCAAGATAATAAGTCGGGGAAAGGAACAGTAAACAGACAAAAGCAATGAGATGAACTGTCATACCAATTAGTATCCTCGAGAGGTTGAAGAAGCGAGTTAAGCGATTTCCAGGGATTTCTTGACATCTTGAGGCTACGTATTAATATACCCTTTTTGGAGAGCCTTTGGAGAACATGCGAGTTCACGTAAAATTCATGAAAGATCTTGGCGAGTAAGGAAGAGTTGGAGGAATATGGGACGATCGCTGCTGAATGCGATGCCGTCACGCAGAACTTCCCCCGAAGCTTGAAGATCACAGTAGCTTTGCTATCGCAGTTCTCATAGGGAATAGAATTGTCGGAAAAGCCTTATGTGACTTAGGGAGCGAGCATCAACTTGATGCCACTCTCGATCATTTAAAGGCTAAAGTTGGGAGGGCAAGAAATCAACCTGTCGGTCACAACTGCGGATGAGTTATGCCCGACACCCTCGAGGTATAGTAAAAGTTGGTAAGTTAGTCCTTCCAGCAGACTTTGTCATTCTGGGCATGGAGGAAGACGACTCGATCCCCATCATACTTGGTAGACCTTTCCTAGCCACAGGAAAAGCTCAAATCAATGTGCAAGAAGGTGAACTCAAACTAAAGAGTCAAGGAGGCCGAGATCACTTTCCATGTCTTCCAGCCAGCGAAGCACCAGGATGACGATCGATTGAAGATATCTCGGAACTTCAGTACATAGAGATTTTGCGGCGATGAGAAAAATTTCAGGGATAAACCGCTTATTGCACAGAAAGACACTGAGAAGGGCAAGGGCATGTACAGAAGAGTATTTCATCCACCTTGAGCATTGGGTGTGAGCACTATAAGGATGCGCATAAGCATTTCTCGGTTTATCTGAGATGTCGCACGGTGGTCGGTCGTCGAGCTAACGACGGTAAACATGGCAGCTTCTTGGGAGGCAACCCAGAAGTGTTCTTAAACTTTCCCTTTGTTTGGCTCCAAGTTCTATTGTTTATTTTGCGATTTTAGGTTCTTGCGGCTTTATTTGTGATTGAGTATTAGGTTTGTTTGTTAACTCGGGATGCGCGGATGCGGTCGGGGAGGATCGTTCAACTACGCATTACAAGCTCATAGAGTCACAAGTCACGAGAGGGGTTCATGTTCGGGAAAGTTTCAACATGCTGTATTTCTACGTCGCGCGTCGCTGACGTGGATTCCCCACGTCGCGGCGTCAAGTGCTACCCCTGCGTCGCGTCGCGGCGTGTCTTTCGCGTCAGCGACGTGGATTGCACAAGCCTACGTCGCGTCGCGAGCGTCGTTTCCTCCGCGTCGCGTCATTTCCAATGCGCCTCTGTCACGTCGCGACGTGGAATCCAACGTCGCGACGTGGGTTATATCCATTCTCTATCATGTCGTGACGTGACCCGCGCGTGTGACGTTACCTATTTTGAATGATTCATTTTGCACCTCCACACAGGGCACACCTGTACGAGAGCCACGGCCCCTCGCGCGCGGTGCCTCACCTTCTTGGGAGCTCAGTTGATCCTGGTGGGAGACACTCCCACCTTTCGCCACCGCGTAAGTCACCCTCTTTGGCCGAGTTTGGGTCATAGTGGCATTTCCACCTGGCTTGTGTGCCGATTACAACCCAGTCTGATAGTTTGGGGTTTCGATTTGTCCGTTTTTGTATGATACAGAAGGTCTTTTTAAGAATTCATTTCGGGTTAGATAGGTTCTTTAGAGTCTTTGAATCCCTTTTAGGTTTTGTTGAGTCATTAGGTAGTTATTTAGTCGATTTTTTTTTAGTGCACATTAGGTGTTCGAGGTTTTACACAGGTCGATATGCAGCGAGGCGAAGTTACTGCGAGCGGAGTCAAACCGGTGAGGACCCGACTCCCACATTCCCGATGCCACCAGCGGTTTGTAAATGCGAGTGCAGCCGTCGGTTTGTCACCATTTACCGCGGATTCGTTCATTAAGGAGAAGAGGTTTAAATCGCCCCAGGTAGTTTCTTTAGAAGACTATCGAGGCTAAGGGTGGCGTGCTTTATGCGACCTCGTCAGTGACGATGAAGGCGTGAGTACGAGAATTTCGTAACCTCGCTTCCCATGTCCTCAAAGGGGTCGAGGTGCGAGGTGTGAATCGACCGGTGCGGTCGATCAATGGCTTCATGGCACAGAGCATGTCCCAGGTATCGCTTTGTCCGACTCGCGAGCATCCGGAATTACTGAGGTCATCCATTATTGACGGCCGGGGGTGAGTGGAGGGATGGCGATCTCGGCCATGCGGTCAATTCAAGGCCAAACATTTGGCTACATTCAGGTTTGGCATCACTTCATCACTTAGCGTCTTATCTAGACGGCGAATGTGTGTGAATTAACGGCCAGTTCCACAACTCAACTTCGCCATCATCGGGATGCTTACCATTCGATGTTAGTACGGAGTTATAGAGATGCTATCCTCCATAGCAAGGACGCGAAGATGAACTGGGGTGTCTGAATAAGCGAGTGCCCCTTGGCGGCGATGAGGCTGAGCCCCGTCAGATCAAGGCCATATCCCGGTCAAGCGGGACACACGGTGTCCCGCGACTGGGGAGTCTACGACTGGTGCGACCCTCGAGACGGAATGACTTCCGTTATCAAGCTCGCTTTGGATTCTGGGCGACACCGGGATGACATAAACGATCCTCGTCTCGACCACCTCCTTGCCGCCCAGCTGACCTCGGGCGGCGTTTCTCCTCCTCGCCCCGCGATCACCCGAGACCCGGTGCTCTCACTCAGCCCCAGCGTTTTGGCGCATTTGGGATAGACCCGAAACTACCGAGTCCTCGTGCGAGATCTCGGGCGTTGCGTCTTGATATGCGAGACTGATTGGCGCCGTCGAGGCCATCATTCTCACAGCCCAGCGGCCCGGTCTATCTGCGGCCAGCTCGCCCGGCTCTTGGCTTTTCACCGGCCTCCACCACCTCCGCGCGGTGATATTCGGGGAGTTTGCCCTCTATGTTTTATCTTGCCGGTGGGACCTTTGGTTATTTTGTTTGGGGGGATGTGTTGATAGAGACCTTATGTTTTAGTTTTGTTTAGGGTACTATGCTTTTGTTCTTGTTTATTGTTGTTTTGATTTCCGTAATATGCAGTATTTTTAGTTGTTCCGCATATTAGTTGTGTTTTGTTTTTAGTATTGCATGCAGTTATTGGTGGTGTTTAGGTTTAGTTTTAGTTTGTTTTACATCACACTTTCATGTTAATGAGTCATGTGTTAGTTGTTTGCGTGTGTTTTAGGTCATTTATGCATGTAGTGATCGCATACATGTGTGCCATTTGGATAGTGAGGATCAATTTTTGGATTAGGTTCACTATAAATTTGTTCAAATGCATACATCTGCACTTGATGCTCGGTAATTAAGGTTGAATAGTTGAAAAGGGCTAGTGAATCAATCAGTAGTCGAGAAACCGAGTTCTCAAAACCTATCCCACACTTTCGCACACTAGTGACCGGTATGCATAGGTGCCGACCAACTACTAAAGTTCGATCAACCTGGGAGATTCGAACCATTTGAGTGATAGGACACCTAATCAAAGAGGATTGCCATCGAGCTGACCAAAGAAAAATACAAGCTTGATAGAAAAGAAAAGAAAAGAAATATGACAAAAATAGGTATATGCATAGGAATAAAGCGGGATCATCCAATCGGAATCCAGACCTGATCACGAGGGCCTATCAAAGCCGTATTACTGAGCGACTGGCGGGAGTCATTGAATTCACTGCCCGTACATGGGGCCGGAGATGGATCATTCACGACTACGAGGCCTTTGAGTTTGGTTGAGTGTTCGGGTGAAATTTGAAGGAATTGAATGCTGGTGCCCTTAACCAGCTGGTGAGGGAGTCACCAATGGATCCCGCTATAGGAACCTCGGCTAAAACTTCTTGGCACTAGGTCTTTTTTCCATTTTGTTTTTTAGGTCGTAGGAAATTTCTAAGTATGAGGACATAGAATAAATGGGTGCGTTCCTATCCTTTCCTAGTTAGCGTCTTCCTAATGGCGAGTTGAGCTTAAGTTTGGGAGTATCGGAACCTAGGCATGTCTGGAGGTCATTCATATAAAGCACATAGGGTTTTTGGGAAGGCTATTGAACACCATGGGATTTGATGCACTAGTCGGTTCACTATCTGTCGAATTCTAGAAAGTCAAATGTCATGTATGCCTTTCACCCGAACATCGAGCAAAAGCAGGTGGGTATGTAGTCAATCCAAATTGATCCCTATTTTTTAGCATGTGCATCAGCATGTTAGTGTGAGGTTACATTATCGGAGTGTGTGTCTGTCTAAAGTCGGTTCTTGTTTGAGGACAAGCAAGAAACTAAGTTTGGGGGTGTGATGAGTGCCTAAAACACTCATCTTACACTCGCGTCGGTTCGTCATTTTCACATGTATTTTATAATAATTTTATAGTTTTTGTGGCTAGATCCCTGATTTTGGTGTCTGGTGTGGATCACGAGTTCAATGGAGCGTAAAGCGGCTTTTTGGAAGGCGATTTTGGAACAATGAGGAAGCGGCGAGGAAGTGGCCCATCCGCGTCAGCGTCATTACATCATCCGCGTCACCACGCGTCGCGGCGTCACCACGTCAGCGGCGTCATCTGGCAATCTGCACCTCATCATTTAAAGTACGAATGGCTCAGAAATTAGGGTATCGGGAGGCGTCGCGAGCGGATGCACAGTTTCGAGCGGTGTGCAGCCAGTGCGGGGTGTAGCGCTTTTCATTTTTCGGATATTTTCGGATACTAGAGCGATAATTTTCTTTGATAGTGTTTCATCTTTTCTTTCATTATATTCTAGATCTCTTTCTAGGGTTACATCAAACCACATCTGCTCCTGATAGTTAAGTTTGATCTTTCATGTTATTCGATTGTTATTAATTTGTCACATACACTCTTATACACTGAATTGATTATATACGATAATGTCGGCTGATATTAACATAATCGCCTTTGGAGATCCAAATGAGGGTATTCAAAGATCTGGAGTAGAGTAGCCTTTAGCGATTCGGTTAATAGAGATATTCCAGCAGACACGAAGGTGGCATTTGGGGTTAGAACATTTAAGCATTTCGAGATCTGAGTCGAGATAGAGATATATACTCGATTCTATTCACGAGATAGGCGGATATACTCGAGAGAGAGGATATCTAGTAAGAGCAAGATCACCTCGCCATTGACATATTACAAATAAATTGAATAACAATATCTTTAGAAAAGTAATCCATTGAATGTGATAGGGAGATTTAACCGCAGCGCTAACACCATTAATTCACTAAGTCAATAGCAGATTGCGGTTTCCTTACTTAAATTTTACCCTAGAATCATTTATTGAATATTAATAAAGCGAGAACCTCACGTAGTCAATTCACCTTTCCTGTGGATCGATATTCGTACTTTAAGTACACTATATTACTTGGGGCTACGTGCACTTGCGCACATAGGCATTCATTTTATACACCGCGTTTTCGGCCTGTCATGTCGCGACCTCAAAAATGATGTTGCGACCTCAAATCCAACTTGCCAAAATTCCAGATCGCCAAGTTTAAGACCTGCTGCAACCTAGCCAGGTCGCGACACAACTTCCTGGTCGCGACCTCACGCCCAACAAAACCAGGTCGCGACCTCAAATCCATGTCGCGTCCTCAATAGTTCCTAACCTGCAATGACCTTATCTTCCTGGTCTCAACCCATTCAGGGCCTACACAGCCCAGCCAGGTCGCGACGTCTATTTCTGGTCTCGACCTCAATTGCTTCTCAAAGCTTTCCTCCATGTCGCAACTTCAAAATCTAAGTTGCAATGCTTTCAAGAATAAACCTGCTCGCAACCTCACTTCAATGTCGCGACTTCAAATCACCCAGCCCATGTCACGACGTTAAATTCATCTCACGACGAAAGGCTCTCCACTCTGACCTTTGCATGTCCGCGACCGCAAGAAAACTAGAGTCATGACCTAGTCTTGAAATTGGCATTAGCCATTCTAGCTACGCACGGCAAAAAAGGCTTTTTTTTTCAAAATCTTCGGTAGCCTTCACCCTTTCTTCCCAAGATGCGATGGCTTGAACCTTTGCTCTTTACCTCTTGAAATTTACGCAGATTTAATTACTACTCGTTTTCCTTGTGCGAAAACTGGATTAATTCTGAAATCCAGGCCAAGCTAATCTGTTCGTGTTCAAAAGCGGAGCAATGCGAGATATATATATATATATATATATATATATTTTTTTTAATCCACATGTGGATTCTCATGAACGATGATCAACCAGTGTCTTGAATCAGAGCTGAGTTAGGTGCACCAGTCTTACACCACCTAGAACCCAGGTCGCACGCACACTACGGCGGTGTCGGTCGTGGGGCTAGCTGGCAGCGCGCATGCCCGGCGGTACGTGTAGCGTGTCACACGCCGCGACCAGCGAGAGGTTGCTTGCTCGGCGTGCGCGGTGCGACATAAGCGCCAGTCGTCGGCGTAGTCAGCGACCTCAACCTACGCTGCTAACCCGGGCCGGTCGCAACGCTCGTTTCCAAGTCGCGACCTCTTTGGGCGATAAGCGGTCGCGGCGTCAATCCGGTATCGTGACCTCCTTCGACCCGACCAAACTAATCAGGGCGCGATCTCCAAAATGGGGTCCCGACTTCTATTCCCAACAGGCCAGGTCGCGATGTCAATTCCATAGCCGGCGACCTCCTTTCTGCCCAGTGGCGACGGTCGGTCGGGACTTAATTTCTAGGTCGCGACCTCCTGGCGACTAACCTATATCGTGACATCGACCTCATGTCGCGACTTCGTTCCTGTCCACAATGTGATTTCTAGGTCGCGACGCCAAAATCCAGGTCGCGACCTCCCGCACTGCCACCCATGTCGCGACCTCAAAAATGATGTCGGCGCCCTCGGAATCGACTAGCGAAATCCCGAATCGCAAAGCACGGGACTGCTATGACTTGGCCGGTCGGCGACACCATTTCCTGGTCGCGACCTCATGCCCAACCAAACCAGGTCACGACCTCAAATCCATGTCGCGACCTCAATAGGTCCTAACCTGCAACGACCTTATCTTCTTGGTCTCAACCCATTCAGGTCCTACGGCCCGACCAGGTCGCTGACGTCAGTTTAAAGTCGCGACCTCAAGCTGCTCCTCATAGCATTCCTCCATGTCGCAACCTCAAAATCCAAGTTGCAACGCTCTCAAGCCTAAACTTGGTCGCGACCTCACTTCGTTGTCGCGACTTCAGATCACCCAGCCTATGTCACGACGTAATTCATCTCACGACCAACGGCTCTCCACTCCTAACCTTTGCATGTCACGACCTCAAAACTATGTTGTGACCTAGTGCTGGAAAGTGACAGTAGCCATTTTAGCTTCTACCTTGCACAAAAGTTTTTTTTTTTCAAAACCCTCCAGTAGCCTTCCTTGCTACTCTTAAAGATGCAGTAGCTTGAGCATTGCTCTTTACCCTCTTCAAAATTTCTAGAATTTAAAAACTACTCGTTTTCCTTGTCTGGCGGAATAATTCTTTAAATTCCCACCTGACCCAATCATTCATGTTCAAAAGCGGAGCACTATCCATAATTTTTAATCCCTTTCTTGTTCATGAACAATGATCCAAGCGTTATTGTAAATAGTGTACTGAATCAGCGGGTTGGGTGGACAGTGCTCTACCAGAACCGGTCGCACGCACAGCGCTCGCGGTGTCAGTCGTAGGCGTTGGCTGACAATTTATTAAGCGCGCGCGTGTCACTCGCAAAACCCGGCGCATCTGGCGGCGCTAGCGTCTGCGGATCCATAGAGCCCGAGGTCGTGGGCGCAGAGTCGCGAACTCTTCCCTTGCCCAACCCGGGCTAGTTCGCAGCATGGTTTCCAATTACGCGACCTCCGGCGGCGACCTGCGCCCGGAGTCGCGGCGTAAATCCCATGTCCACGACCTCCCTTCCGTGACCAAACTAATCAGTCGCGACCTCCAATATGGGAATTCGCGACTTCCAGATCCCAACGGGCGGTCGCGACGTCAATTCCATGTCGCGACCTCCTTTCCAGCCTAACAACGACCAATCTGGTCGCGACTTCATTTCTAGGTCTCGACCTCTAGGAGATTAACCTATGTCGCGACATCAACTTCATGTCGTGACTTCGTTCCTGTCCATAGTGTGATTTCTAGGTCGCGACGTCAAAATCCAGGTCGCGACCTCCCACACTGCCACCCTTGTTCCGACCTCAAAAATGATGTCGTTATCTCGAAATCTGACTTGCGAAATCGGATCGCCCGAGCACGAGACCTATCACGCAACCCGCGTCAGTCGCGACACCACTACAGTCGCGACCTCACGCCCAAAACAACCAGGTCCCGACCTCAAATCCATGTCGCGACCTAAATAGATCCTAACACCTGCATGACCTTATCTTCGGTCTCGGCCCATTCGGTCCTCCGCTGACTGGTCGCGGCGTCCATTTACGGTCGCGACCTCAAGGCTTACTCCTCATAGCTTTCCTCCGTATACCGCGGCCCAAAATCCAAGTTTCAACGCTCTCAAGCCTAAACCTGGTCGCGACCTCACTTCAATGTCGCGACTTCAGATCACCTAGCCCATGTCACGACGTGAAATTCATCTCGACCCGACGGCTCTCATCGACAGCATGTCGACCTTAAAACAAGGTCGTGACCTAGTGCTGGAAATTGGCAGTAGCCATTCTTGCTTTTGCCTTGCAAAAATTTTTTTTTTCAAAATCCTCAAGTAGCCTTTTCTTACTCCTAAAAGATCTCGTGTGAACAACGCGCTCCTTTAACTCTTCAAAAAATTCTAGAATTTAATTACTACTCGTTTGTGTCTGCTTGGAGATAATTCGAATTCCACACAACCCAATCTGTTCATGTTCAAAAACTGGAGCGCTGTCCAGAATTTTTTATTATTTTCTTTTTTTTTAATCCACAATGGCAGTGTTCATGAGCAGTGATCCATGGTGATAATCCAAAAAGTGACATCTTGATTACCTTTGAATCAAAAGCGGGTTCGATTGCCTTTGTGACCTGAGCAGTTTGCGAGCGCAGCGGCGTGCGGGGGGGTCAGTCGAGGGGGCTCTGGCTGCGCCCGACCAAGGCAGTCCGTCGCGAATGCTTAGCCTTACGACGACGCAAGTTCTGCGTGCTTTCGGCGATCTTAGCGGTCGTGTGCCGCAGCACCGGTCGTGGGTATAAGTCGCGACCTCCTTTCCTACTTGACCGCCCGGAGCGGTGCGTTTTTATCGTTCCGGTCGCGACCTCTGGTTTACTAAGCTAGGTCGCAGCGTCAATCCCATGTCGCGACCTCCCGCCCGCCGTAGTAGTGGGTTGCACGACCTCGGAGAAATAAAATTGGCGACGTCGATTCCATCCGCGACCTCCTTTCGACCTAGCTGCGATGTCGGTTTGACCTCCCACGGGAACTAACCTATGTCGCGACATCGACATCATGTCGCGACTTCCTTGCTGTCCACAGTGTGATTTCTAGGTCGCAACGCCAAAATCCAGGTCGCGACCTCCCACATTGCCACCCATGTCGCGACCTCAAAAATGATGTCGCGACCTCTAAAAATGATGTCGCGACCTCAAATCCAGCATAAATCGGTCGCCGTCACGAGACCTCGCAACCAGCGGTCGCGACACAACTTCTGTCGGCGACCTCATACAATAACCAGTGGCGACCTGAATCCATCATCGCGACCACCGATAAATCTAACTTGCAACGACGTTATCTTCCTCGTCTCAACCCATTCAGGTTCTACACAGCCCAGCCAGGTGGCGACGTCTATTTCTGGTCGCGACCTCAACTGCTTCTCAAAGCTTTCCTCCATGTCGCAACTTCAAAATCCAAGTTGCAATGCTCTCAAGAATAAACCTGGTCGCGACCTCACTTCAATGTCGCGACTTCAAATCACCCAGCCCATGTCACGACGTGAAATTCATCTCACGACCAACGGCTCTCCACTCTGACCTTTGCATGCCCACGACCCCAAAGCAGGTTGTGACTGAGTCTTGAAATTAGCGTCAACCATTCTAGCACGCAGCGAAAAGTTTTTTTTTCAAAATCCTCCAGTAGCTTTCCCTGCTACTCCTAAAGATGCAATAGCTTGAACACTGCTCTTTACCCTCTTCAAAATTTCTAGAATTTAATTACTACTCGTTTTCCTTGTGCGAAAAATGGAATAATTCTCCAGAATTCCGCACTACCCAATCTGTTCATGTTAAAAAACTGGAGCCTTGTCCGAAATTTTTATTTTATTTTTAATTTTTTAATTTTTATTTTTTTTAATCCCTTTAAACAGTGTTCTTGAACAGTGATCCATGAGCGATGATCAAGCGGTATTTGTAAGCGATTGTCTTGAACCAAAAGCGGGTTGGGTGCCGGTCACGCGCACGAGAACCCGAATCGTAGCGCCGCGGTAGCGGTCATCCGTCGTGGCGTGCGGCGCCGGCAAGCTTATTCGGCGCGAATGTCGCAGGCCAACACGGGTTGCGTGGTCGTCGCAGCGGTCGCGGCGCATAAGCGTGGTCGTGGGCGTGAGTGGCGACATCCTTCCCATGCCGGTCGAGCGGGTGGCGACATCGTTTCAGTCGCGACCTCACAGACGACTAAGCGGTCGCTGACGTCAATCCCAATATCGCGACCTCCCTTCACGCCGACCAAACTAATTGGGTAAAACCTCCCAAAATGAAATTGCGACTTTGATGATAGGCAGTCGAGAAGTCAATTTCATGTCGCGACCTCCTTTCCAGCATAACAACGACCAATCAGGTCGCGACCTCCTGGAGACTAACCTATGTCACGACATCGACTTCATGTCGTGACTTTGTTCATGTCAACAGTGTGATTTCTAGGTCGCGATGCCAAAATCCAGGTCGCGACCTCCCACACTACCACCCATGTCGTGACCTCAAAAATGATGTCGCGACCTCAAATCCAACTTGCCAAAATCCCATATCGCCAAACTGGGACCTACCTTGACCAGAATTACATGACACCAGCTGCAGTGAGCCTCCGCTTCAGAAACAAAACTGAAATTCGCGATCTGAATCCGTATCGTGACCTCATTTGGAGTCTGGCTGCAACAACCTTATCTTCCTGGTCTCAACCCATTCAGGTCCTACACAGCCCAGCCAGGTCGCGACGTCCATTTCTGGTCGCGACCTCCGGTACACTCCTCATAGCTTTCCTCCGTGCCAGCGACTTGAAATCGGTTACGCGGCTCTCGAAGCTAAACCTGGTCGGCGACCTCTCTTGATGTTGAGACTTGATCCACCCGGCCCATGTCACGGCGTGAAATTCATCTCGATAGCGGCTCTCCACTCCAACCTCACGCATATCCGCGACCTCAAAACTAGGTCGTGAC
The DNA here is from genome assembly GCA_016808115.1 of Tetrastigma voinierianum. Taxonomy (NCBI): domain Eukaryota; kingdom Viridiplantae; phylum Streptophyta; class Magnoliopsida; order Vitales; family Vitaceae; genus Tetrastigma; species Tetrastigma voinierianum. The sequence continues at coordinate 538,980 of JAEQBH010000300.1, forward strand.
ATAGTCAGTGGAAATTAGCGTGCGTTTCTTTTTGCTTACGCCTTGCGAATTTTTTTTTTTTTCAAAAACCTTTTGTAACCTTCCACGCTACTCTTTAAAGATCGCGGTAGCGAACAAGCGTTCTTTACCCTCTTTAAAATTTCTAGAATTTAATTACTACTCGTTTTCCTTGTCTGGCGGAATAATTCTCTAAATTCCATATGTCATCTGTTCATGTCAATGAGCCTTGTCAAATTTATTTATTTATTTATTTATTTATTTATTTATTTTAATCCTTGTCAACAATGTTCAGGAATAGTGATCCATGAACAGTGATCAAACGATATTTGTAATCCATTATCTTGAATTAAAGCGGGTTGGGTGCCGCGTCGCGCGCCGGAACCGGTCGCGCGCAACTGCGGCTGATTATCCCGGTCATGCGCGCGTTGCTGCGCGAGAACCGTGATCGGCGTGCGTATCGCAGCGCATAGCCGAAGCGCGGGTTCGCGGCGCTTCGGCGATCTTGCGGTCAGCGTGCCAAGCGCCCGGATCGTGAAGCGCGAAGTCGGCGACCTCCTTCCCTTGCCCGGCCTTAGGCGGTCGGCGACGCCGTTTCAGTCGCGACCTCACTGAACGACTAAGCGGTCGTGGCGTCAATCCCATGTTGCGACCTCCCGCCGACCATCAAACTAATCGGTCGGCGACCTCCAAAGTAAATTAGCGACTTCCAGTCCCAGCGAGCCCGGTCAGCGGCGTCAATTTCATATCGCGTTCTCATTTTCAACCTAACGCGTGCTCGAATTGGCGACTTTATTTCTAGGTCGGCGACCTCTGACAAACCTATGTGCGACGCCGACTTCATGTCAGCGACCGTTCATCCGCAGTGTGATTTCTGGGTCGCGGCGCCAAAATCGAGTCGCGACCTCCGCGCCTGCGAAATGTCGCGACCTGTGTCTCGCGACCTCAAATCAACTTGCCAAAATTCGGTCGCCAAGCTGAGACCTGCTACAACCCGGCCGAGGTCACGACACCACTTCTTTAGTCTGGGCCACGAAGCCCAACCAAACCATGTCGCGACCTCAAATCCATGTCGCGACCTCAATAGATCCTAACCTGCAACGACCTTATCTTCCTGGTCTCAACCCATTCAGGTACTACACAGCCTAGCTTACCTCCATGTCTCAACCTCAAAATCCAAGTTGCAATGCTCTCAAGCCTAACCTGCGACATCCATTTCTGGTTGCGATCTCAAGCTGCTCCTCATAGCATACCTCCATGTCTCAACCTCAAAATCCAAGTTGCAATGCTCTCATTTAAACACAGGTGCTGACCTGCAGCCGATGTAGCACTTGAATCACCCAGCCCATGTCACGACGTGAAATTCATCTCATGACCAACGGCTCTCCACACCTAACCTCTACATGTCACGACCTCAAAACTAGGTCGTGACCTAGTGCTGGAAATTGGCAGTAGCCATTCTATCTTCTGCCTTGCACAAAAAATTATTTTTTTCAAAATCCTCCAGTAGCCTTCCATGTTACTCCTAAAGATGCAATAGCTTGAACACTGCTCTTTACCCTCTTCAAAATTTCTATAATTTAATTACCACTCGTTTTCCTTGTGCGAAAACTAGAATAATTCTCCAGAATTCCACACACCCAATCAGTTCATGTTGAAAAATTAGAGCACTGTCCAGAAATTATTATTATTTATTTTTATTTATTTTTTATTTTTTTTAATCCCTGTCAACAATGTTCTTGAGCGATGATCAAAGCGATGTTGTAAGCGTGTCTTGAATCGAGAAGTGGGTTTGGTGCATAGTCGCACCCGGAAACTCAGATCGCGCGCCACCTCACGCGGTGATCATCCGATCGTGACGATCCTGATCAATAGCCAAATATGCGATCGATGAATTGTTCGATGATGCGAATCTGAATGGTAGTTGTCGCCTCCGTCGCCCGACCGAATCGATTGCGGTGCCGTTGATCGCGACACTCGTTCGATGCGATAAATGGGCGGTCTTCATTTCTGAGGCGCGACCTGACGATATGTCCGCGACGCCGACTTCATATCAGCGTGCGTTCTTGTCCGCAGTGTGATTTCTGAAATCGCGGCGCCAAAATCGGTCGCGACCTCCCGCTACCACCCGTATTTGCGGCCTCAAAAATGATGTCGCGCCGGAAATCGATTGCGAAATCGTATCGCCCGAGCACGAGACCTCACATAACCCGGCCAGTCGCGACCTCACGCCCAAGCAAACCAGGTCGCAACCTCCAGTCCATGTCGCGTCCTCAATAGGTCCTAACCTGCAACGACCTTATCTTCCTGGTCTCAACCCAATCAGGTCAAGCTGCTCCTCATAGCTTTCCTCCATGTCGCAACCTCAAAATCCAAGTTGCAACGCTCTCAAGCCTAAACCTGGTCACGACCTCACTTTGAAGTTGCGACTTCAGATCACCCAGCCCATGTCATGACGTGAAATTCATCTCACGACCAACGGCTCTCCACTTCTAACCTCTGCATGTCACGACCTCAAAACTAGGTTGTGACCTAGTGCTAGAAATTGGCAGTAGCCATTCTAGCTTTTGCCTTGCACAAAATTTTTTCAAAATCCTCCAGTAGCCTTCCCTGCTACTCCTAAAGATGCAGTAGCTTGAACACTGCTCCTTACCCTCTTCAAAATTTCTAGAATTTAATTACTACTCATTTTCCTTGTGCGAAAACTACAATAATTCTCCAGAATTCCACACAACCCAATCTGTTCAAGTTAAAAAACTGGAGCACTATCTAGAATTTTTTTTTAATTCCTTTCAACAGTGTTCATGAACAGTGATCCATGAGCGATGATCTAAGCGGTGCATGCTTGGTGTATTGGTCAGGCGGGTTGGGTGCAGTCTTTACCAGAGCCGGGTCGGCGCGCAACTGCGGCGCATTGTCAGTCGTGGCGGCTGGCGTGCGCCGCGGCAAGCGGTCGGCGCATGTCGCAGCGCTTTGCGGCGCGAGGTTGCGAGCATGTCGCGGCTCACGGCCAGGCGCGAGGTTGCTGGCTCGGCGTGCGTGATCGCGGCGCGCCGCGCCCGGTCGTGGGCGCGGTCGCGATCGCTTCGCTGCGGAAGCCTTAGGCGGTCGGCGACATCGTTCCGGTCGCGACCTCTGGACGACCTTGGGTCGCTACGTCAATCCCCATGTCGCGGCCTCCTTTAGTGACTAAACTAATAAAGGCGATCTCCAAAATGGGGTCGGGCTTCTATTCCCAACGAGGCGATCGCGGCGATATTCCATGTCGCGACCTCATTTCCTGCCTAACAACGACCAATCAGGTCGCGACTTCATTTCTAGGTCGCGACCTCCTGGAGACTAACCTATATCGTGACATCGACCTCAAGTCGCAACTTCGTTCCTGTCCACCTTGTGATTTCTAAATTGCGACGCCAAAATCCAGGGCGCGACCTCTCGCCTTTCCACCCGGTAGCCATGACCTCCGTCGACTTGCTGGCAAATCCCCGCATATCAGCGAGCTGAGACTTCACGCAGCGGTAGGTCGCGACACCACTTCACGATGGCGACCTCACGACCAACGAACCAGGTCCGCGACATCAAATCCGTATCGACTTCGATAGATCCCTAACACGCAATACCTTATCTTCTGGTCTCAACCCGTTCGAGGTCTACGGCCAGCCCGGTCGCGACGTCCATTTTACGTGCGACACGAGCTACTCCTCATAGCTTTCCTCCATGTCGCAACCTCAAAATCCAAGTTGCAACGCTCTCAAGCCTAAATTTGAGTGCGACCTCGCCCGATGTAGCGACTTGGTCCACCCGGCCCATGTCACGGCGGTAACTCATCTCACGACCAACGGCTCTCCACTCCTAACCTCACGCATGTCCGCGACCGCCAAAACTATGTCGTGACTGGTGCAAATTAGCGCATTAGCCATTTTAGCTTATGCCTTGCATAAAAATTTTTTTTTTTTCAAAATCCTCCAGTAGCCTTCCCTGCTACTCCTAAAGATGCCGTAGCTTGAGCTTTGCTCTTTACCCTCTTCAAAATTTCTAGAATTTAATAACTACTCGTTTTCACTTGTCACGCTTGGAATAATTCTCGGTACACAACCCAATCTGTTCATGTTCAAAAACTGGAGCATTATCCATAATTTTTTTTTAATCCACATCCAGCAGTATTCTTGAGCATTGATCCATGAGCAGTGATCAAACGATGTTGTAAATAGTGTCTTGAATTAGAAGCGGGTTGGGTGCCGTGCACACACCGAACCTAGGTTACGCACGCGCTGCTGCGCAGCGCGGCGTGTCGAGATCATGGAGTGCTGGCGAGCGCCGCAGCAAGGCAGTGTGGCGCATGTCACTCCCGCAATGGCGCGTATTTACTTGCGCTGCGCGTCTTATGCGCGAGATCGCGGCGCATCGGCTCAGGTCGTGGGCGCGGTGGCGACCCTCACTTCCCTTGCCCAGCCCGGGCGGAATGGCGACATCGTTTCGAGGGCGACCTCACGGTTGTGAAGCAGTGCGTGAAGCGTCAATCCCATGTCGACCTCCTTAGCCTACCCGAGCTAATCAAGCCGGAGCCTCCCGAAATGGGGTCGCGACTGTCCAACAAACCCGGGTTGCGACGACAATTCCATGTCGCGACCTCCTTTCTTGCCTAACAATGACCAATTATGTCGCGACTTCATTTCTAGGTCGAGACCTTTTGGAGACTAACCTATGTCGCGACATCGACTTCATGTCGTGACTTCGTTCCTGTCCACAGTGTGATTTCTAGGTCGCGACGCTAAAATCCAGGTCGCGACCTCCCACACTACCACCCATGTTGCGACCTCAAAAATGATGTCGCGACCTTAAATCCAACTTGCCAAAATCCCAAATTGCCAAGCCTAAGACCTACTGTAACCCAACCAGGTCGCGACACCACTTCCTAGTCGCGACCTAGTGCCCAACCAAACCAGGTCCCAACCTCAAATCCATGTCGCGACCTCAATAGGTCTGACTTACACCGCTGACCCTAGTCTTTCCTAGTCTCAACCCCATTTCACCAGGTCACACTTGCAGCCCGGCCAGTCGCGTCATTTTGATCGATACCTCAAAGTTTGCTCCTCATAGCTTTCCTCCATGTCGCCAACCTTAAATCGAGTTGCAACGCTCTCAGCCTCGCTGAGTCGCGACCTCACTTCGATGTCGCGACCCAGTCCACCCTGACCCATGTCACGGCGTAAAAATTTATCTCACGACCTTGTCTCCACTCCCAACCTCGTAATCAGACCTCAAAACTAAGTCGTGACCTAGTGCTGGAAATTGGCAGTAGCCATTCTAGCTTCTGCCTTGCACAAAATTTGTTTTTTTTCAAAATCCTCAAATAGCCTTCCCTGCTACTTCTAAAGATGTAGTAGCTTGATCACTACTCTTTACCCTCTTCAAAATTTATAGAATTTAATTACTACTCGTTTTCCTTGTGCCAAAACTAGAAAAATTCTTCAAAATTCCACACAACCCTATCTTTTCATTTTCAAAAACTGGAGCACTATCTAGAAATTTTTTTTTTAATCTCTTTCAACAGTGTTCATGAACAGTGATCCATGAGCGATTGATTCGCGATGTTGTAAATAGTGTGATAAATCGAGTGGGTTTGGTGCACAATCTTTTACCTAGAACCTGGGTGGCGTGCACAGCGCCAGCGTAGTCTCCTGGTCGTGGGATGCTGGCGGCGCGCGGCAATTTGGTCGGCGCGCGTGTCACTCGCTTGCGGCCGGTGCGGGTTCGCGCTTAGCGTCTTGTGATCGCTATAGCGTAGTGCGTGTTGTGGTCGCGACCCCTTGCCTCGGCCAGGCCCGGTCGCGACATCGTTTCGAATTAGCGACATGGATTTCGGTCGCGACCTCTGGGCGACTCGCCGGTGCGGCGTCGATCGTTCGCGACCTCCCTTGGCCGTAAACTAATCGGTAGCGACCACCAAATGGTCGACTTCAATTCCCAGCGAGGCGGATTTGCGGCGTCAATACCGTATGGCGACCTCCTTTCCAACCTAACAATGACCCAATCGGTCGCGACTCCGTTCTAGGCCATTTACCTCTGAAACGAACCTATATCATGGCTTGTCGACTTCATGTCAGCGGCCCCGTTCATGTCCCGCAGTGTGATTTCACAGGTCAGCGGCCTTAAAATCCAGTGTGACCTCCCTGCTACCACCCGTAATAGCGACCTCAAAAATGATGTCGCAACCTCATATCCAACTTGCCAAAATCTAGATCGCGAGCTGAGACCTACTCACGTAGGAGGCGGTCGCGACACCCTTTACGGTCGACCTCACGCCCCGAACGAGCGAGGTCTCGACCTCAAATCCATGTCACGACCTCAATAGGTCCTAACCTGCAACGACCTTTTCTTCCTGGTCTCAACCCATTCAGGTCCTACGACCCGGCAGTCGCGACATCGGCGGCGCTCATAGCTTTCCTGATGTCGCGACCTCGAAATCGAGTTTTGCAGCATTCTCAAACCTAAACCTGGTCGCGACCTCACTTCGATGTCGTGACTTCAGATCACCCAGCCCATGTCAAGAAGTGAAATTCATCTCACGACCAACGGCTCTCCACTCCCAACCTCTGCATGTCACGACCTCAAAACTAGGTCGTGACCTAGTGGTGGAAATTGGCATTAGCCATTCTAATACGCCTTACCGCAAAAAACATTTTCAAAATCAGCTAATAGCCTTCCTTGATACTCTAGAGATACGTGAAAGCAGAAAGCGCTCTTTACCCTCTTCAAAATTTCTAGAATTTAATTACTACTCGTTTTCCTTGTGCGAAAAGTGGAATAATTCTCTAGAATTCCAGCAGCAATCTGTTCATATTAAGCTTGGAGCACTATCGAATTTTTTTTTGCAAACCTTTCCAGCGGTGTTCGCGGACGTGATCCATGAGCGGTGATCAACGATGGCTTGATGGCGGTGTATTGAATCGGAAGCCCCGGGTTGGTTGCCACGGTCGCGCGCACAGAACCCATGTAATGGCGCACCTTTGCGGCGTGTAGTGTCGAGGTCGTGGGGCGCTACTGCCGGAAACGACAAGGCAGTGCGGCGTGCATGTCACGTGCATAGCCACCGTAGGTTGCGGCTTCGATTAATCGCGGCGAGCAGCGCGCATAGCGCCCGGTCGTGGGGCGAGTGGCGACCTCGTTCTCTTGCCCGACCACAGGCGAATTCGAAATTGTTTCACATTCACGACCTCCTTGGCGGCTAAGCGGTCGCGTGTCGATCCCATGTCGCGACCTCCGCCCGGTGACCAAACTAATCAGGTCGCGACCTCCAAAATGGGGTCCCGACTTCAATTCCCAACAGGCTAGGTCGCGCTGTCAATTCCATGTCGCGACCTCCTTTCCAGCCTAACAATGACCAATCAGGTTGCGTCTCCATTTATAGGTCGCGACCTCCTTGAGACTAACCTGTAGCCGACGCCGACTTCGTATCGCGACCGTTCACAATCACAGTGTGATTTCTAGGTCGCGACGCCAAAATCAAGGCCGTGACCTTCCACACTGCTACCCATGTAGCGACCTCAAAAATGATGTCGCGGCCTCAAATCCAACTTGCCAAAATCCCAGATCGCCAAGCTTGAGACCTCTTCTTGACCCGGCCGGTCGTGACACCACTTCTGGTCGCGACCTCGTACTAACGAGCAGTCCGCGACCTCAGATCCATGTCAGCGACCTCAATGGAGTCCCAAACTACGCGACCTTATCTTCTGGTCTTAACCCATTCAAGTCCTACATTGACCCGGTGTGACGTCCATTTTTGGTCAGCGACGCGGAGTTCTCCTCGTAGCTTTCCTCCGTGTCGCGACCTCGAAATCCCGAGTTGACCCTCTCGAAACCTAAACCTGGTGGCGACCTCACTTGATGTCGCGACTTGGATCACCAGCCCGTGTCACGTGAAATTAATCTCACTGCCAGCGGCTCCACTCTGACCTGCGCAGGTCACGGCCTCGAAACTGGGTGGCGAGCCTAGTCTTTACTGGAATTAGTGGTGCCGTTCTTCTCCACTTACCTGGAATTTTTTTTTTTTCCAAAATCCTCCGGTAGCCATCCCCTGCTTGCTTCTAAAAAGATCTGATGGCTTGAACCCAACGGTCTTTACCCTCTTCTTCAAAATTTCAGAATTTAATTACTACTCGTTTCATTTTGCGCGTAATAGTCTCAATTCCAAACAACCGAATCTGTTCATGTTCAAAAACTGGAGCACTATCAAGATTTATTATTATTTTAATCGCGTCAGCCAGGTGTTCGCGAACAATGATCCATGAGCGATGATACAAGCGGTGGCCCGTAAGCGATTATGCGAATCGGAAGCGGGTTGGGTGCATAGTGCGCACACGGAACCAGTCAGTAGCGCGCACCGCCCAGCGCGGTGTCGAGGTCATGGCGATGTTGCGCCCAGCGGCAAAGCTGGTCGCGGCGCGTATCCGCAGCGCACAGCCAGCGCATGTTCGCGGCGCTCGGCGTGCGCGGTCCGCGCGATATGGCGCTGGAGTCGTGGCGCGAATCTGCATTTCGCTTACGCCTACTTGGCGACCTGGCGGGGTCGCGACATCGTTTCAAGGTCGTGACCTCCTAGACGACTAAGCCAGGTCGCAAAGTCAATCCCATGTCTCGACCTCCATTCCGCCCAGCTAAACTAATCAAGTCGCCGCCTCAACGGGGTCAGGCTTGATTCCCCAACGGGCCCGGTCGCGGCGTCAATTCCGTATCGCGACCTCCTTTCGACCCAACTTGACGTCGAGTCCGCGACCATTTCTAGGTCGTGACCTCTGGCGAAATAACCTATGTCGCGGCATCGACTTCATGCCATAACCGTTTGTCACAGTGTGATTTCTAGGTCGAGCGAAATCAAAGTAGTGACCTTCCTGCCTTGCCCATGGCGACTACCTCAAAAATGATGTCGCGGCCTCAAATCCAACTTGCCAAAATCCCAGATCGCCAAGCTTGAGACCTACTGCAACCCAGCCAGGTCGTGACACCACTTCCTGGTCGCGACCTCATGCCTAACAAACCAGTCCGCAGCCTCGGATCCATGCTTCAGCGACCTCGATGGAATCTAAGCTAGCGACCTTATCTTCTGGTCTTAACTTCAAGTCTACGGCCCAGCCGGGTAAGCGGCGTCCATTTTGTAGTCGCGACCTTAAGGTTCTCCTCACTTAGCTTTCCTCCATGTCGCAACCTCGAAATCGAGTTGCAACCGCCTCGAGCACAAACCGCAATTGCGACAGCCTCACCCGATGTCGCGACTTCAGATCACCCCGCCCATGTCACGGCGTGAAATTCATCTCACTACCAACGGCTCTCCACTCCCAACCTCTGCAAGTCACGACCTCAAAACTAGGTCGTGACCTAGTGCTGCAAATTGGCAGTAGCCATTCTAGCTTCTCCCTTGCACAAAATTTTTTTTTTTTTCAAAATCCTCCAGTAGCCATCCCTGCTACTTCTAAAGATGCAGTAGCTTGAACACTGGTCTTTACCCTCTTCAAAATTTCAAGAATTTAATTACTACTCGTTTTCCTTTTGCGAAAACTGGAATAATTCTCCAGAATTCCAAACAACCGAATCTGTTCATGTTCAAAAACTGGAGCACTATCCAGATTTATTATTTTTTTTTAATCCTTGTCAACAGTGTTCATGAACAATGATCCATGAACAGTGATCCAAACAGTGACTGTAAACAGTGTACTAAATCAGAACTAGGTTGGGTGCATAGTGCACACACCCAGAACCCAGGTCGCGCGCACACCGCGCGCGCAGTGTCCAGGTCATGGGCGATGTTGCGCCAACAGCAAGCTGGTCGCGCGCATGTCACGCGCACAGCCAGCGCATGTTGCGCGCTCAGCGTGCGCAGATCGCACGCATGGCGCCTAGGTCATGGGCGCAAATCTCGACCTCCTTCCCTTGCACAGCCCTAGGCCAGGTCGCGACATCGTTTCAAGGTCGTGACCTCCTGGACGACTAAGCCAGGTCGCGAAGTCAATCCCATGTCTCGACCTCCATTCCGCCCAGCTAAACTAATCAAGTCGCCACCTCCAAAACGGGGTCCCGACTTCAATTCCCAACAGGCCAGGTCACGACGTCAATTCCATGTCGCGACCTCCTTTCCATCCCAACTTCACGACCCGGTCAGTCCGCGACTTCGTTCCCAAGTGCGTGACCTCCTGGCTCTTTATGTCGCGACATCGACTTCTATCACGACCGTTCACAATCCGCAGTGTGATTTCTAGGTCGCGGCCTTAAAATCAAAGTAGTGACCTTCCACCACTTGCTACCCATGCTGCGACTCAAAATGATAGCCAGCGGCCTCAAATCCAAACTTGCCAAAATCCCGGTCGCGAAGTTTGAGACCCTCTCTTGACCCGGTCGTGATACCACTTCCTGGTCGCGACCTCATGCCTAACCAAACCAGGTCACGACCTCAGATCCATGTCGCGACCTCAATAGGTCCTAAACTACAACGACCTTATCTTCCTGGTCTTAACCCATTCAAGTCCTACACAGCCCAGCCAGGTAGCGACGTCCATTTTTAATTAAGTGACCTTAAGGTTCTCCTCGTAGCTTTCCTCAATAGCCATGACCTCAAAATCCAAGTTTACCCAGCCCCTCTCCAAGCCTAAACACAGTCGCGACCTCACTTCGATCATCGACTTGAATCCACCTATCCCATGTCACGGCGTGAAATTCATCTCACTACCAACGGCTCTCCACTCCCAACCTCTGCAAGTCACGACCTCAAAGCTAGGTCGTGACCTAGTCTTGCAAATTGGCAGTAGCCCCTCTAGCTTCTCCCTTGCACATTTTTTTTTTCAGAATCCTCCAGTAGCCATCCCTGCTACTTCTAAAGATGCAGTAGCTTGAACACTGGCCTTTACCCTCTTCAAAATTTCAAGAATTTAATTACTACTCGTTTTCCTTTGCGAAAACTGGAATAATTCTCCAGAATTCCAAACAACCGAATCTGTTCATGTTCAAAAACTGGAGCACTATCCAGATTTATTATTTTTTTTTAATCCTTGTCAACAGTGTTCAAGAACAATGATCCATGGGCCGATGATCAAGCGGTATTGTAAGCGGTGTCTTGAATCGGGGCAGGTTGGGTGCATAGTGCACACACCCAGAACCCAGGTCGCGCGCACACCGCGCGCGCAGTGTCCAGGTCATGGGCGATGTTGCGCCAACAGCAAGCTGGTCGCGCGCATGTCACGCGCACATCCGAGCATCTTTGGCGCTTCGGCGTCGCGCGGTCCTTGCGTATGGCGCCTGGAGTCGTGGGCGCAAATCTCGATATCCTTCCTTTGCTGTCTGGGCGGTCGCGACATCGTTTCTAGGTCGAGACCTCCTGGACGACTAAGCCAGGTCGCGAAGTCAATTCCATGTCTCGACCTCCATTCATGACTAAATTAATCAAAGTCGCCACCTCCAAAGCGGGGTCGGAGCTTCAATTCCCAACGAGCAGTCAGCGTCGATTCCGTATCGCGACCTCGCTCGGCAACAGCGACCGGTCAGTCCGCGACTTCATTTCGTCGTGACCTCACGGAAAAATAACACATGTCGCGACATCGACTTCATCTTAGCGACTTCGTTCTGTCCAGTGTGATTTCTAGGTCGCGGCGCCAAAATCAAGGCGTGACCTTTACACTGCTACCGTGTATAGCGACCTTAAAAATGATGTCGCGACCTGAATCCAACTTGCCGTCGGATACGCGAGCTTGAGACCTCACCTTGGCCGGTCGTGATACCGCCTAAGTCGCGACCTCATGCCTAACCAAACCAGTCCGCGACCTGGTCCATGCCAGCGACCTCATTAGGTCTAAACTACAGCGACCTTATCTTCACGGTCTTAACCCGTTCAAGTCTACGGCGCGGCCCGGTAAGCGGCGTCCATTTTTGGTCGTGACCTTAAGGTTCTCCTCATAGCTTTCCTCCATGTCGCAACCTCAAAATCCAAGTTGCAACCCTCTCAAGCCTAAACCTGGTCGCGACCTCACTTCGATGTCGCGACTTCAGATCACCCCGCCCATGTCACGGCGTGAAATTCATCTCAACACCATGACTCTCCACTCTGACCTGCGCAAGTCACGACCTCAAAACCGTCGTGACCTAGTCTTGTAAATTGGCGGTAGCCATTCTAGCTTCTCCGCACCTGAAATTTTTTTTTTTCAAAATCCTCCGGTAGCCATCCTGCTTTACTTCTAAAGATCTGATGGCTTGAACAGTCTTTACCCTCTTCAAAATTTCAAGAATTTAATTACTACTCGTTTTCCTTTTGCGAAAACTGTAATAATTCTCCAGAATTCCAAACAACCGAATCTGTTCATGTTCAAAAACTGGAGCACTATCAAGATTTATTATTATTTTTTAATCCTTGTCAATAGTGTTCATGAACAATGATCCATGAGCGATGATACAAGCGGTGGTATGCGCGGTCATGCGAATCGGAAGCTGGGTTGGGTGCATAGTGCACACCGGAGAGACGAATCGCGCGCTGCGCCGCGTGCGGTGTGTCAGTCATGGGCGATGTTGCGCCCTTGACCAAGGCGGTGTAGCGCGTATCGCAGCGCCTGACCAGCATGTTGCGCGCTGGCGTCAGCGGTCGCCGCGTATGGCGCCTAGGTCGTGGGCGCAAATCTCGACCTCCTTCCGCGCGGCCACCCAGGCGGTCGACATCGTTCAAGGTCGTGACCTCTGAGCGACCGCGGTCGCAAGTCAATCCCATGTCTCGACCTCCATTCCGCCCAGCTAAACTAATCAAGTCGCCACCTCCAAAACGGGGTCGACTTCCGTTCCCAACGAGGCAGTCCGCAGCGTCAATTCATTATCGCGACCTCCTTTCCGGCTTACTTGACGACGATCAGGTCACGACTTCATTTCTAGGTCGTGACCTCCTGGAGAATAACCTATGTCGCGGCATCGACTTCATGTCGCAACTTCGTTCCTGTCCACAGTGTGATTTCTAGGTCGCGACGCCAAAATCAAGGCCGTGACCTTCCACCTTGCTACCATTAACTAGCGACACGAAAATGATGTCGCGGCCTCAAATCCAACTTGCCAAAATCCCAGATCGCCAAGCTTGAGACCTACTGCAACCCAGCCAGGTCGTGACACCACTTCCTGGTCGCGACCTCATGCCTAACCAAACCAGGTCACGACCTCAGATCCATGTCGCGACCTCAATAGGTCCCCCAAGCTTCTAGCACGACCTTATGCTGCAGTGTGCATTCGAGTGCTACCACGGCCCGGCCCGGTGCGGCGTCCATTTTTGGTCGCGATAGCAAGGTTCTCCTCATAGCTTTCCTCCATGTGCGCGGCCCCTCAAAATCCAAGTTGCAACGCTCTCAAGCCTAAACCTGGTCGCGACCTCACTTCTATGTCGCGACTTCGGATCACCCCGCCCATGTCACGGCGTGAAATTCATCTCCGCCTGCTTGGCTCTCCCTCCCCGGCCTCTGCAAGTCACGACCTCAAAACTGGGTACGTGACCTAGTCTTACAAATTGGCGTTAGCCATTCTAGCTTCTCCACGCACAAAATTTTTTTTTTTCAAAATCCTCGGTAGCCGTCCACCGCTGCTTCTAAAGATCTGATAGCTTGAACAGGTCTTTACCTCTTCAAAATTTGAATTTGAGTACTACTTTCGTTTTCCTTTTGCGGCGGAATAGTCTCGAATTCAAACTCATAGAATCTGTTCATGTTCAAAAACTGGAGTACTATCCATATTTATTATTTTTTTTTAATCCTTGTCAACAGTGTTCATGAACAATGATCCGTAGACGATGATCAAGCGATATTTGTAAGCGATTATTACTAAATCGCGAGAACTAGGTTGGGTGCATAGTGCACACACCCGAACCAGTCGTAGCGCACACCGCGCGGTGTCAGTCGCAGGCGATGTTGCCAGCAACAGGCTGATGGCAGCAGCGCGTATCGCAGCGCACATCCGGCGCGTATTCGCGGCTGTGATGCGCGGCTCATGCGCGATATGGCGCCCTAGTCGTGGGCGCGAATCTGCGACCTCCTTCCTTTGCATGACCACTAGGCGGTCGCGACATCGTTTTCAAGGTCGTGACCTCTGGGCTGACTAAGCGGTCAGCGAAGTCAATCCCATGTCACCGACCTCCATTAGCCCGAAATTTAAACTAATCAGTCGCCACCTCGAAAGCGGGGTCAGGCTTGATTCCCCCTTAGGCGGATCACGAAGTCAATTCGTATCGCGCGACCTCCTTTCGGTAACAACGACCAATCAGGTCACGACTTCATTTCTAGGTCGTGACCTCCTGGAGAATAACCTATGTCGCGACATCGACTTCATGTCGCGACTTCGTTCCTGTCCACAGTGTGATTTCTAGGTCGCGACGCCAAAATCAAGGCCGTGACCTTCCTGCGCTACCCATCTTGGCGACCTGAAAATGATGTCGTGACCTCGGAATCCCAACTTGCCGTCGGATCGCCAAACTTGAGACCTCGCAGCCCGGTAGTGCGTGACACCACTTGCTAAATTGGCGACCTCATGCCTAACCCAGGCAGTCCGCGACCTCGAGATCCATGTCGCGACCTCAATAGGTCCTAAACTACAACGACCTTATCTTCCTGGTCTTAACCCATTCAAGTCCTACACAGCCCAGCCAGGTAGCGACGTCCATTTTTGGTCGCGACCTTAAGGTTCTCCTCATAGCTTTCCTCCATGTCGCAACCTCAAAATCCAAGTTGCAACCCTACCGGCTTTAAGCACGATCGCGACCTCGCCGATAATGGCGACTTGAGGATCACCCGCGCCCGTATCACGGTAGTGAAATTCATCTGTTACCAACGGCTCTCCACTCCCAACCTCTGCATGTCACGACCTCAAAACTAGGTCGTGACCTAGTGTTGGAAATTGGCAGTAGCCATTCTAGCTTCTCCACTTTACCTGAGATTTTTTTTTCAAAATCCTCAGAGTAGCCATCCTATTTGCTTCTAAAGATGTGATAACAGACAAGCCTTTACCCTCTTCAAAATTTCAAGAATTTAATTACTACTCGTTTTCCTTTTGCGAAAACTGGAATAATTCTCCAGAATTCCAAACAACCGAATCTGTTCATGTTAGCCCGAACCTTATCCAGTTTATTATTTTTAATCCTTGTCAGCGGTGTTCCAGAACAATGATCCATGGGCTGATGATCCAGCGTGTTGTAAGCGATTATGCTGAATCGAAGCGGGTTGGGTCGTAGTGCACACCGAACCAGTCGCGCACACGCCTTGCCGCGATTAATCGGTCATGGGCGTGTTGCGCCCGGCTGACAAGCTGGTCGATGGCATGTCACGCGCACATCCGGCGCATGTTCTTGGCCTTTCGGCGCCGGCGTCGCGCATTATGGCGCCTGGAGTGGTAGGCGCCGTCTCGACCTCCTTCCTTTGCACAGCCCTAGGCCAGGTCGCGACATCGTTTCAAGGTCGTGACCTCCTGGACGACTAAGCCAGGTCGCGAAGTCAATCCATGTCTCGACCTCCGTTCGCCCGGTAAACTAAATCCAGTCGCCACCTCGAAAGCGGTCCCGACTTCAATTCCCAACAGGCCAAGTCACGACGTCAATTCCATGTCGGCGACCTCGCTCTCGGCTATAACAGCGACGGTGGAGTCACGACTTCCATTTCTAGGTAAAGCCTCACGGAAAACCAACCTATGTCGCGACGCCGACTTCATGTCGCGACCCGTTCACATCCGCAGTGTGATTTCTGGTCGCGACGCCAAAATCAAGGCGTGACCTTCCACCGCGCTACCGTATATGACCTGCGAAAATGATATCGCGACGCCGAATCGACTTGCCAAAATCCTGGGTCGCGACTTGAGACCTCACGCTATGACCCAGTAGGAGTCGTGACACACTTCACAGTCGCGACCTCATGCTGACAAACGAGTCACGACCTCGGATCCATGTCGCGACCTCGATAGGTCCCTAAGCTACGCGACCTTATCTTCACGGTCTTAACCCATTCCAAGTCCTACGGCCCGGCCCGGGTAGCGGCGTCAGTTTTGGTCGCGACCTTAAGGTTCTCCTCATAGATTTCCTCCATGTCTCAACCTCAAAATCCAAGTTGCAACCCTCTCAAGCCTAAACCTAGTCGCGACCTCACTTCGATGTCGCGACTTCATATCACCCAGCCCATGTCAAGACTTGAAATTCATCTCACGACCAACGGCTCTCCACCCCCAACCTCTGCATATCACGACCTCAAAACTAGGTCGTGACTTAGTGTTTGAAATTGGCAGTAGCCATTCTTGCTTCTGCCTTGCAAAAAATTTTTTTTTTTTCAAAATTCTCCGTCTTCCACCTTTACTCCTAAAGATGCGGTAAGCTTGAACCTTTGCTCTTTACCCGCTTCAAAATTTCTAGAATTTAATTAATAGTTTTCCTTGTGCGGCGGAATAGTCTCAATGCTAGTAAGATACATTCATGTTCAAAAGCTGAGCACTATCGGTTATTTATTTATTTTAATCGTTGTCAACAGTGTTCATGAGCGGTGATCCGCAGGCGATGATCAACGATGTATGTGATGTCGCGAATCGAGCGGGTTGGGTGCATAGTCACACCCAGGAGCCAGTCGGCGCTGCTTGTCTTGGCGTGGTGTCTAGGTCATGGCGGCCCGCCGCGGCAAGCTGGTCGCTGCGCGTATCCGCAGCGCACAGCCAGGCGCGTATTGCGCTCGATTACTGCAGATCGCGGCGTATGGCGCCCGGTGCGATGGCGCGATCACCGACCTCACCCTTTGCCTGACCCCAGGGAGCCCGGGCCACGACATCGTTTGGTCGCGACCTCTGGGCAACTAACCAGTCGCGAAGTCAATCCCATGTCTCCAACCTCCCATTCCGCCCGGCTAAACTAATCAAAGTCGCCACCTCGAAAATGGGGTCCAACTTGATTCCCAACGGGCCAGTCCTGACGTCCAATTCCGTATCAGTGACCTCGGCTACCTCCCGACCTATGATAATGACCGTCGGTCGCGACTTCATTTCTAGGTCGCGACCTCCTGGAGACTAACCTATGTCGCGACATCGACTTCATGTCGCGATTTTGTTCTTGTCCACAGTGTGATTTCTAGGTCGCGACCCCAAAATCAAGGTCGTGACCTTCCCTGCCACCCGCCCATTAGCGACCTCAAAATGATATCGTGACCTCCAAATCGAAAACTTGAAATCGGATCGCCAAGCACGAGACCACGCGACCCGGCACGGTGGTGACACCACTTCTGAGTGGCGACCTCGCCTAATAAACCAGTCCGCGACCTCGAATCCATGCGACCTCGATAGGTCCTAACACGCAGCGACTAGCCTTATCTTCACGGTCTCGGCCCATTCGAGTCTACTGACCCGGCCAGTCGCGACGTCCATTCCTGGTCGCGACCTTAAGGTTCTCCTCATAGCCTTTGTCCATGTTGCAACCTCAAAATCCAAGGATTTACGCGCTCTCAAGCCTAATCTGGTGAAACTCAGCCGATGTCGCGACTTCAAATCCTGACCATGTCGGGACTTAGAATTCATCTCGCGACCAACGACTCTCCTCCCGACCTACGCATATCCGAGCCTCAAAACTGGGTCGTGACTTAGTCTTGGAAGTGCGATAGCCATTCTAGCTTTTGCCTTGCACAAAATTTTTTTTTTTCAAAATTCTCCAGTAGTCTTCCTTGCTACTCCTAAAGATTCAGTAGCTTGAACACTGCTCTTTACCCTCTTCAAAATTTCTAGAATTTAATTACTACTCGTTTTCCTTATCGCGGCGGAATAATTCTTGAGTCGCCTAGTAGAATGCATTCATGTTCAAAAGCGGAGCATTGTCGGATTTATTTATTTTAATCCTTGTCAACGGTGTTCATGAGCGATGATCCCAAAGCGATGTGTAAGCGATGTCTTGAATCGGAAGCGGAGTTGGGTGCATAGTTAACACACGGAGAACCCGGTCGCGCGCGCAGCGCGCGAGTCCTAGGTCATGGGCGGCGCGGCGCCGTAGCAAAGCTGATGCCGCGGCGCGTATCGCAGCGCCACGGCCGGCGCGTATTGCGCTTCGGCGTGCGCGAATGGCGTATGGCATTCCGGTCGTGGGCGCCGTCGCAACCTCCTTCACCCGGCCCGGGCGGTCGCGACATCGTTTCATGGTCGCGACCTCCTGGACGACTAAGCCAAGTCGCGAAGTCAATGCCATGTCTCGACCTCCGTTAGCGGTAAACTAATCCGTCGCCACCTCGAAATGGGGTCGGGCGATTCCCAACGAGGCGGTGCGGCGTCAATTCTATGTCGCGACCTCCTTTCAAACCTAGCGACCGGTCAGTCGCGACTTCATTCTAAAGTCGCGACCTCACGGAAGGAACAACCTATGTCCGACATCGACTTCATGTCGCGACCGTTCGTCCCGCGGTGTGATTTCTAGGTCGCGGCCTTCCGAAATCAAATTTGTGACCTTCCCACCTGCTTGCCACCCATGTCGCGACCTCAAAAATGATATCGCGACTACTCCATCTAACTTGCCAAAATCCCGGTCGCCCAAGCTTTGAGACCCTCGTAACCCGGCCCAGTCGTGACACCACTTCTACATTCGCGACCTCATGCTAACAAACCAGGTGCGACGAATCTATGTCTCGACCACCGTGAGTCCTAACACGCAGCGACCTTATCTTCTGGTCTCAACCCATTCGGGTCCTACAGCCCGGCCCGGTCGCGGCGTCCATTTAAATTCGCGACACGAAGAAACTCTCCCTCATAGCTTTCCTCCATGTCGCAACCTCAAAATCCAAGTTGCAACGCTCTCAAGCCTAAACCTGGTCGCGACCTCACTTCGATGTCGCGACTTCAGATCACCCAGCCCATGTCAAGACTTGAAATTCATCTCACGACCAATGGCTCTCCACTCCCAACCTCTGCATATCACGACCTCAAAACTAGGTCGTGACTTAGTGTTGGAAATTGGCAGTAGCCATTCTAGCTTCTGCCTTGCACAAATTTTTTTTTTTTTCAAAATCCTCCAGTAGCCTTCCCTGCTACTCCTAAAGATGCAGTAGCTTGAACACTGCTCTTTACCCTCTTCAAAATTTCTAGAATTTAATTACTACTTGTTTTCCTTGTCACGGCGGAATAATTCTTGAATTCCACAACGATACATTGTGTTGCGAACCTTGTCAGAAATTTTTAATTTTTATTTTTATTTTTAATCTCTGTCAATAGTGTTCATGAACAGTGATCCATTAACAGTGATCCATCAACGATGATCAAAGCGTATTGTAAATAGTATCTTGAATCGGAAGCGGGTTAGGTGCGCCGGTCTTACACGGAGACTGGTCGGCGCGCTGCTTCTTGGCCTTGATGTCCAAGTCCGTGATCGGCTAACTAGCGGCGTACGACTAAAGCTGGTAGGGCGCATGTCAGCGCTGGCAGGCGCAAGTTCTGTATCGGCTTCTGCGTAGATCGCGCATAAGCGTCAGGTCATGGGCGCGAGTTGCGTCTCATAACGCGACCCAGCGAGTCAGCGACATCGTTTCGGTGCGACCTCACGGATGACAAGCCAGTCGAGGTCAATCCCATGTCGCGACCTCCCTTCCGCTAGCAGACTAATCGGTCGCGACCTCCAAAATAAATTAAGCTACTTCCAATTCCCGACGGGCCGGTGTGACGATTCCATGTCGCGACCGCCATTTCGGCTAACAACGACCGTCGGTCGCGACTTCATTTCTAGGTCGCGACCTCCTGGAGACTAACCTATGTCGAGACATCCACTTCATGTCTCGACTTCGTTCCTGTCCACAATGTGATTTGTAGGTCGCGACGCCAAAATCCAGGTCGCGACCTCCCATACTGCCACCCATGTCGCGACCTCAATAATGATGTCTCGACCTCAAATCTAACTTTCCAAAATCCTAGATCATGCTGCAGGACCCTCACGCAACCCATCGGTCGGGAACACACTTCACGAGTCGCGACCTCATGCTAACAAACGGTCCGAGCCTCGGAATCCATATCGCGACCTCGATAGGTCCTAACACCTGCTTGACGCTATCTTCTGGTCTCGGCCCATTCAAGTCCACACGGCCCGACCCGGTCGCGACGTCCATTTTACGGTCGCGACCTTAAGGCGCGCTCCTCAAAGCTTTCCTCCATGCTGCAACCTTAAAACCAAGTTTACTGCTCTCAAGCCTAAGCTTTGCAGTTGCGACCTCTCACTTGATATCAGCGACTTGAGATCCACGTATATCACGACTTGAAATTCATCTCACGACCAACGACTCTCCATTCCCAACCTCTGCATGTCACGACCTCAAAACTAGGTCATGACCTAGTGCTGGAAATTGGCAGTAGCCATTCTAGCTTCTGCCTTCCACAAAATTTTTTTTTTTTCAAAATCCTGCAGTAGCCTTCCCTGCTACTCCTAAAGATGCAGTAGCTTGAAAACGCTCTTTACCCTCTTCAAAATTTCTCGAATTTAATTACTATTCGTTTTCCTTGTGCAAAAACTGGAATAATTCTCCAAAATTCCAAACAACCCAATCTGTTCATTTTCAAAAAATGGAGCACTGTCCAGAAAATTTATTTATTTCTTTATTTATTTTAATCCTTGTCCAGCAGTTTTTCGAATAGTGATCCATGAGCATTTGATCAAACAGTATTTATCGCCAGTGTGCGAATGAGCTGGGTTGGGTGCTTTCAGTCTTTGCGCCCACCCAGGCAGAGGTCCGCGCCTGTTTGCGGCGCCTTTAGTGTCCAAGTCGTGGGCTATTTGTTGTGCGTCTGACAAGCTGGTCGATGCGCATGTCATGGGCACGGCCGGCGCGATTGGCTTTCGGCGTGCGTGAGTCGGCGACTTCATTTCTAGGTCGCGACCTCCTGGAGACTAACCTATGTCGCGACATCGACTTCATGTCGCGACTTCGTTCCTGTCCACATTGTGATTTCTAGGTCGTGATGCCAAAATCCAGGTCTCGACCTCCCACACTGCCACCCATGTCGCGACCTCAAAAATGATGTCGCGACCTCAAATCCAACTTGCCAAAATCCCAGATCGCCAAGCCTGAGACCTACTGCAACCCAGCCAGGTCGCGACACCACTTCCTGGTCGCGACCTCACGCCCAACCAAACCAGGTCGCGACCTCAAATCCATGTCGCGACCTTCATAGGTCCTAACCTGCAACGACCTTATCTTCATGGTCTCAACCCATTCAGGTCCTACACAGCCCAGCTAGGTCGTGACGTGCATTTCTGGTCGCGACCTCAAGCTGCTCCTCATAGCTTTCCTCCATGTCGCAACCTCAAAATCCAAGTCGCAACGCTCTCAAGCCTAAACTTGGTCGTGACCTCACTTCGATGTCGCGACTTCAGATCACGCAACCCATGTCACGACGTGAAATTAATCTGACGACCAACGGCTCTCCACTCCCAACCTCTGCATGTCACGACCTCAAAAGTAGGTCGTGACCTAAATCTTGGAATTTGGCGATAGACACTCTAGCCACGCGCACAAGATTGTTTTCAAAATCTCATTAGCCTTCCTTGCTACTCCTAAAGATCGCATTAGCTTGAACAGCACTCTTTACCCTCTTCAAAGTTTCTAGAATTTAATTACCTCGTTTTCGCGTAAATGGCTGGAATAATTCTCTAGAAGTCCACCCTGACCAAATGCAGCCATGTTAAAAAGCGAAGCCTTTGTCGAAATATTTTTTTCGTTTATTTTTGTTTTTACGAAGCGTATGCCCATAAATTTTAGAACACTAGGGTTATCTTTTCTCGACCTAGTGTTCAACCATTTCTCCTATACTCTCTGACATACAAACCACATGCTACATAACAACATGTGTTATACACACCATTCATCAATGCCTGATGATGTATGATCTATCAGTTTCCCATCAAGTCCTAGGTATTCGTGTACCTATATACCCTTTCCACAGGCTCCCAAGATGCTTAGTTTATCTAAGCTGCGATGCAAGATTTGTGATGCCCCCCAGGCCGGGGTGTCAGTTGAGCTGCCAGGTCGACCAGCGGAATTTGCATGTCTCACGTCATGAGGCACGTACATGTGTAAAACGGCCCAACAGGGTCCGTACATCCATACAACCAAAATATAAATTTTATACAAAAACAACTTGTTTACAATTGTATTTAATTACAATTTATACAAAAATGGGTCTCTTGCCCAGAATTTTAGAAAATACAAGATAAGGCCTTCTTAGTAGTTTCTATTACGCCCTCTAAGGTCACGATCGTCCATCCCCCGAGTGTGTCTTGATTTTGAAAAATATATTCCCTCAACAAGGTGAGCAATGCCCAATAGTGGAATTTCCCTACTTGGATTACTTCCCACCTAAGTGCAATGCAATGGCACAACAAACATTCAACACATGCTAATATATCACTCATGCATATATTAACAAAATTAATTCCATAAATCATGTTATTCAATTTACAACAATAACATAAGATTAGCTCACTTGGGCTAAGGCATAATCCGACAGTTCATCTTGGAACTGCCCATAAAATCACGATCAACATGTTATTTTCTCATGGCAATAACACAACATCACACACAAATCACACAAACGGTCAGTGGTATCCGAACCTTATAGGGATTTATTCGGTTGGTCCGATCTTTTGGAACGAAACCAGCGACCATCGGGCCTCAACAAATACCATCCATTACAAGGCCCTTAAACAAAAAGTAAAGCAAGTAGGAGAAAAGCCCTACCTTTCGAGTTTGTCGAAACTCCCCAAGGCCGAGTACCAGCGTGTAGTCCTTCTTAGTGGGAGCAACTTTGCTTCTTGCCTCGTCGGAGCTAGCCGGTCCGATTGTCGGGAATTTTAGAGAGAAGGTGGAGCCTCTCTCTCTAAAACCCTCTCTTTCTCTATCTCTCTCCGTCTGCTCTCTCTCTCTTTCTTCCTTCCCTCCCAAACCAGGTTGGAAGACTTGGTCAAGAGGACTTGTCCTCTCATCGCCACGTGTCCATTTCTCATTGGACACCTTGGATTACCTTATCACCTTATCTCTTCTAACTTAGATTTCCCTCAAATGGCATGATGCCATGTGTCATGAGCCGCCAGACTCAATGTTTGACTCTCCCATAGCTTGACACGTGGCGCCTCTTAGGCCACTCATAAAGTGCCAAGTGTCCCGCACTCCTCTACGTGCCTCGAAAAACGTAAAATTTCGATTATCCCGGAATTCAACGAAATTCGACGTGGTAGCTATATTTCGCAAGACGATTCCAACGGTGAAGTCCGTTTCATCATCCAAGATCTAGAAAAATTCCGGATTTTCAATTGAAATTACCATTTTATCCTTCCTTAGAAAACATGGATTTTCCAGGGTTTCACACAATCAAATCCAAGAACTTTAAGTGATCATCCATGAGATACACGTTGAGGGAATGGTACTGGGTGAAAGCTTCCAAGTGGCAACCATTATTGAGAAACTGACTCCGACTTGGAAAGACTTCAAAAATTACCTTGAGCACAAGCGAAAGGAAATGAGCATGGAGGATTTGGATGTTAGGCTTCACATTGAAGAAGATAATAAAGGGTCTGACAAGAAAGGGGCTCACACTCCAACATAAGTGAAGGCAAAATTTGTGGAACTTGGTCAAGGTTCTAAGACAAAGAAGCATAACAAAGGGAAGAGCTCTAAGTTGGGACCTAAAGGAGGGGTCTCCAAGAAGCAAAAGTTCCTAGGGAAATGCTTCAATTGTGGGAAACAAGGTCACAAATCTTCTGATTGTAAATGCAACCCCAGAGGAAACAAATCGAGGAAGCGATGTGGTTGTGACATCTCCAGAATGCTTATTCAAAAATGGAGATGAGGCGATAGAGAAATTTGTTCTCAACAAAAACGAGGTTGAGAATCAGCTCAACAAGAAAATTAAGGTGCTAAGAAGTGATTGAGGTGGTGAGTATGAATCACCATTTATTGACTTTTGTGCTCAACATGGGATTATACATGAAACCATTGCACCTTATTTGCCTCAATCCAATGGAGTGGTTGAGTTAAGGAATAGCACTCTAAAGGAAATGATGAATGTAATATTGATAAGTTCTGGTCTACCACAAAACATGTGGGGAAAAGCCATTTTAACTGCTAATTACCTTTTGAATAAGGCACCTAAAAAGAAAGCAGAAAAAACTCTATATGAGTTATGGAAAGGAAGAAAGTCATCCTATAAATACTTGCAAGTGTGAGGATATCTAGCTAAAGTGACAATTCCTCCACCTAAAAGGGTAATAGGCCTAAAACTATTGATTGAATTTTCATTGGTTATGCACATATAAACAGTGTTGCTTATCGATTTCTTGTCCATGAATTGAATATCCTTGATATTCATAAGAATACGATATTGGAATCAAGGAATGCATCATTCTTTGAAGATGTGTTTCCATGCAAATCCAAAGAAAAGCCTAGCTCATCGAAACGAGTGTTGGAGACTATTCATGGAAATAGTCAAGATGAAAACAACAATAGTATGGTAGAACCTAGGCGTAGTAAAAGAGCAAGGATAGAAAAATCCTTTGGTCCAGATTTTCTAACGTATGTGCTTGAAGGGGAACCTTTGTGACACCCCAAAACCCGGGGATCCGTTGACCAACCGTTAACCCGCGGAAATACTCGTGGATATTGTATATCTCAGTACCCACGCTGTTTAATCCCATTAATTAGGATCCATTCATCGAGTCTTAGGTTATCACATACCTATGCCCTAACACCAAGTTGTGAAGCAAGGGTCAGAATTACCTGTGGATATCATGTGTCTCGATACCACACTGTCCAATCCCATTTATCAAGATACATTTAGCCACATTCAATAAACATTTTATGTTATTTTCAAAACATATTACTATGAATTTAATTACAAACTCTATTACATACATATGCATATGCCAAAACTAGTTATTTCCAAAGTTTTTACAAAAAGAACTATACCAACCACAAGTCGGCTTTCTTCAACCTCTCGACTCAATGATTTACCAACTGCGGTCATACCCCGTGACCCGAAATGTTTTCCTATAAAGGGTGAGCCTACGCCAAGAGAGATTCTCACAGTCAGCACTCTAAATGCAAATGCAATGTTCACTTAACACATTCATATATCCACATTCCAATAGAATGATACAATTCTAATGGAATACTACATGTCATGCCATGAAATGAGATGAGACTCACTCCATGCATGAAAAATCCAAGTCATCACAGACTCCCATCACACAATGCATAACCAATGTGCGATAGCATCCATCTTCGATGAATTTCATCCAATGATCACTTTGAAACAAAATCAAGTTCTTATAAATCAAAACTAATTGAATGTTTCACCTCTAAGGATCATTTTATTAACAAAACATGTGTCTTTTATGGGTAGGCGAATTTTCAGGGTCTCACCGCAGGCTTTGCATGCCTTCCTACACTTTTAGGGGCTTTCACCATTAGGCACATGTATAACCAAAAATACCGGGTCTTTCACCCGAGGGGGTATCTATCCCTACTTGTTACTACCTGATATAAGTTTTCATGCTCTGCAAACAGTGGAACTCTGCTGAACTTTGTTCAACGGTACACAACCCACTCATCAACCACCAAGGATGGTGTGTGATGGCACTATGCACTTACACTCATGAATGCGATGCCTCAGTGCATATGCAATGGCTGCGCCACAGATGTCAATCTCCCCTGTCACATATGTAATGCATGTCATATGAACAATTTATCATGTATCATGAACAGTTATATCAAAAGAATATAACTTTCAAACAGTTCATGTCAATACATTAGAGTTCATATATCAACATTTAATCAACAATTATCACCAAGTAAGTCAATAAGCAAGCAAAGACAATTTGGTTCGCAAGACCAATTGTGGCATAAGAGATGCCCACAAAACAGTCCCACACATACAGCCATCACAAGCCACACAGACATGCTTACAGGCCTCACACGGCCATGGGATAGTCCTGAACCTCAGTGCAGAATTTCAGTCCTAATTCAGGGTTCAAATAGACCACAAGACTATCACCCAGGCTATGAAATCAGCCACAAAGTAGTCCCCAACCTGGTATGAAACAGCCTCGAATTGAATTACACCACTAGCCAACACCCGACTAACCAAACCCTCAATCAGTTCAGATTGTTCAGTCCGAACAACACTGAAATCGATCCTAAACAGCCCTCAAACTATCCCTTTGAACACTTGTCTGGGTGCTGAAGGTAATCAACTAAAGTAGGAAAATCCCTACCTCTTGAGTGTATTCATAGAGTAGATGAACTTTAACTCGACCTCGACTAACTCATCATCAAAACGTCGGGAATCAAGCAAGCCGTCGAATCTTCCTTCCTCTCCCTCTTTCTCTCTCCCTTTCTTCGCCTTCCCCCTCTCTTTTCCTCTATCAATCCCCTTTTATCACCAACCCATTTAAGTTCCTTTTTGCCTCAAAAATTGTGAAAAATTCGACCATCTTGGAATCCAACGAAATTCGTCTTGATAACTAGATTTCACAAAACAAATCTAGGGGTGAGGTCCATTTTGTCATTTGAGAATTAGAAGATTTCTATGTTTTCAATATGTATTGTAACTGTGACGCCTCGACCCGAGGGTCTGTTTACAACCCGTCAACTAGCAGAATACATGTGACCATTGAGTGTCTCAATGCCACAAAATGAGCGTCTCTCTACCCGAGACTCAAACATGAGTAAAAATAGTCATGTCAAGCCATACATCCATACTCACCAAAATATAACCAACTATATTACACTAGTTTCAAGAGTTAATTACACTCCTATACAACCATGTATCAATCAGAATGTTTCATACATGTTTTACAAAAATAAAAATCAAAGCCACATATCAGCTTTCTTCTCAAAAGCAGCCTTTAGTGAGCGCCATCTTCCTGAATACTCCTTGTACCTAAAAGGGGGATCCCACGACGGGGTGAGCAATGCCCAGTAGTTGAATTCTCCTACGAGGGCTACTCCCCACCTAAAATGCACATGTAATGGCAAACACACAAGGTTCAAGTGAATCATGATTCACTACTGTCTACATGCTATGGATTTCCAGAATGTGACTCACCCTTTCCCACTTCTCGAGCCCTCATTGACTCCTCACATGCCTGCTTGCAGAGAAACATTGTTTTCAAATAAAAGGTTTTTGTTCCCGAAACATATACCAATTTTTTCTATAAAATTTACTGACAAACTCTCCGAGGTGAATTATTGATAACTCTTTGAAACAGTCATGGGTCATCCTCCCAGATGAACTGTTGGACAACTGTCCAAGGTAATTATTCGAAAAATCTTCCCATGAAATTCATTTGACAACCATGTTTTTCATGTCATGCACTCATACCTACTGTTCTAGGTTGCCCTAGTGCATATAAAATGCAATATGCCATTTCACAATAATTCATGTTAATATATCAAGCATGCATATATTAACAACATTCACACAATTAACATGTTATTCATTCAAAGCAATAACACAACAACACACAACCCCTATGAACAGCCCAACACATGGTCTCGGACTGTCATGGGCGACTCTATGGATTTCACCACTCAATCCCAAATCTTTGGAACTAAAAACATGGCCATTCAGGCCTCAGAACATCCATATGCATTAAAATGGCTTTTAGCTAAGGAATAAAACGAGTAGGAGAAAACCCCTACCTCCCGGAGTTGCCGAAACTTCACAATACCGATACCCACACGTAGCTCTTGCAGTGGGGATCAACTTTGCCTCTTGTCTCGCGGGGATTCGACTAACCGATTGCCGAAAAATCTAGAGAGAAGGTAGAACCTCTTTCTCTAAACTCTCTTCCTTTCTCCCTCTTTCTCTCTCTTTCTCTCTTTTTCCCTCCTAAACCGGTTGGGTCAAGGTTGGTCAAGAGAACTTGTCCTCTCATGCCACTTATCCACTTCTAAGTGGTTCTTTGGATTACACCCTATCCACTTATCCATCTACCATGGATTTCCATCCACTCACAAGGTGCCATTTATCTCCTATGACCCACACTTGAGTTGATTGTTTGACTCATCCTACACTTGACATGTGGCACACTGTGAGCCACTCAACACCAACCAAGTGTCTCGTACTACTCTCGTGCCTCAAAGAATGTGAAATTCCTACTGGCTCAGAATTCGACGAAATTCGACATAGTAGTTGGATTTCGCGAGACGATTTCAACGGTGAAGTCAGTTTCATCATCCGAGATCTAGAAAAATTTCGGATTTTGACCAAAATTACTATTTTACCCTTTTTTAGAAAATTAGAATATTTTGGGGTTTTACAATAGCGAAAAATAACTGTTTTGCCTCTCTTTAGAAAAATTCGATTTTTCCCGAGTTTTAAAACCTCAGACCTTCAAAGAGGTAGTGAACTCTTCAGAGAGTTTCATGTGGAAAGAGGTCATTCAGAGTGAGATTGATTTCATACTATAAAATCATACCTGGGAACTAGTGGATCTTCTACTAGGTTGTAAACCTCGAAGTTCTAAGTGGGTTTTTAAGAGGAAAAGGAAAGTAGATGGATCAATATACAGATACAAGGCAAGACTTGTGATCAAAGGCTATAGAAAACTAAGGGCTTAGATTATTTTGACACATATTCTCCTGTGACAAAAATAAATTCCATAAGGATGGTGCTTGCAATTGTTGCACTAAAAAATCTTTAATTACATCAAATGGATGTAAAAACAGTCTTTCTAAATGGAGAATTAGATGAATAAACCTACAAGGAACAACCTGAGGGTTTTTTTGCTCTAAGATAAGGGAAGAAAGTTTATAAATTAGTGAAATCCTTGAATGGATTAAAACAAGCATTGAAACAAAGACATGAGAAATTTGACAGCATTAAGATGTCACATGGATTCAAAATCAATTAATGTGACGAGTGTGTCTATGTCAAAGAGGTGGAACATGGATATGTCATTGTATGCTTGTACGTAGATGACATGCTTATTGTCGGTAGTGATGATAAGATGATTACATCTACCAAGAACATATTGAATTCTAGGTTTAACATGAAAGACATGGGACTTGTTGATGTAATTTCAGGGAACAAAATCAAAAGTGTGGCCACTCGATGACCTATTCTTAGTTGGGTCTGAGACTATGTTTACAATATTCTTGAAAATTCGACAAAGATGATTCAGTATATCTAGAACATGTGTAGATGTGTAACTCTACATTTATCCAAGAATAATGGAGAGAGTGTTTTTCAAGTAGAATAATTTCAGAGTAATAGGCAATCTAATGTACCTAATGAGTTGTATAAGACATGACATAGCTTCACATTTAATTGAGTAGTTATACAAGTAATCCCGAAGCTACATTGGCAAGGAATTATGAAAGTACTTGCTACTTACCATTTATTTCGATTATGCGCTTACACTATAAGATATCCTATCAGATTTCAAGGTTAGTGGATACATATTGGATATCAAATGTTAAAGATTAAAAATCCCATAGTGGTTATGTGTTTACACTAGGTGGAGGAGCAGTTTCATGGAAATCCTCGAAACAAACGATTATTGACAGATCCACAATGGAATATGAGTTTATAGCATTAGAAAAATGTGGGGAAGAGGCTTGAATGGTTACGACACTTCTTAGAGGATATCCTGAGATAGCCAAATCATGTGCCTTCGATTTGCATACATAGTGATAGTCAATCTGCAATTGGTAGAGCACAAAGAAATATGTACAATGGTAAGTCTAGACATATTAATCGTACAAATAATACCATTAGACAACTACTCTCAATTGGAATAATCTCTATAGATTATGTAAAATCTAAGGATAATAATGTGGATCTGCTAACCAAAGGGTTAAATAGAGAGTTGGTTGAAAAATCATCGAAGGGAATGGGACTAAAGCCATAAAAGAATAAGTCAATACAATGGATACCCAACGTAGCTGACTGTAGATCCCAATATCTAGGTTCAAAGGGATAACTAAATTGTAAAGACTTAGATTAATCACTATGGGGATATTCCCTTATCTATTCCTATGATGAAACAGTAATGCTCATAAGGAAAAGGTTAAGCTATGCTTTCAATGATCTCCATGCAATGGAAGACCTTTATGAGTTCCTCTCAATTAGGAGATCACTTATGTAAGAGTGGAGTGGGTCGCCTAAAGGAACGAATATGACACAATTCCATAAGCTCTCAGAGAACTGTGCACATGTTCATGGCCAAAATGAACATAAGTGTGAGAACTGAAAGATGTTAGGAAGATCCTTATGTAAGGTATGTCATCATCTACATAAAGGACATAATGTCTGCTGACATCGTGTTCATTGTTTAATAATAGAGTAAACATACTTCTACAAGGGAAGGTTTAGATGGTAACACCTACCTATCCTATGCAGGTTTCAACCGTTGTACTCTATCACTCGTGAGGGATTGTTGTTCTTGTGTTTAAGTGTCAATTTCATTCATATGGGGATTTGTTAGATTCCTTTTTCATTTTGAATGAAATTTTACCTTAAAACGCTTAAATGGTTGGTAAAAGCTTTTGCTATTTTAAAACCTTTTATGGGAATTCATGTCAACTTTCATTGTATTTGAAATCGTCGGAAACTTTTAATTTTTCCATTCATCCTTTGCATAAAGTCTATATATAGAGTGTTAGGATGTTCTTTGAAAGACATGCTTTGCCGATCATTCATCAAGATGTTTCATCTTAGGAAACAGACGTCGATGTGATATTCTCCAAGCACTAGAGGAGATGACGAATATGTTTTAAGGAGATCGTGACTCCTCAAGAGACTTGGAATCCTCTGTCTCTAAAAAACCTTATTTTTCCTGTAATTTTCTTTTTTCTTTCTTTATAATTTTTCCTCTCCCTTATCTTTCTATTTCCGTGTATTTGTGAACAAGTTTGTAACACCCAAAATAATCTCACTAACTAATACTTAACTAATCAATAAAATCTATTAAGGATACAAGACCATCATAGATATTTTGGTGAATCTGTTATATATAAATAAGAGACTCCTTTATCATAAAACAAAGAACTAAGCATTGAATCTCATCAAGATATCTTTGATTCCTCTACTTCCAAAGTATTCAAAACAAGCAAAGAGGAGTTATCCCCTAAATTTTCCTTCAATATTTGATCATATAATTCATTCCCATTTATTTGGCAAATATTTCACATAAAAAACAAAGATCCAAGACAAGTTGAAAAAAAAAAATGGCAACACCTAATTATTACACAAATATCAACCACTTCAAGATGTCGATGAAAGGACTATTAGAACAGAGAGAGCCTCTCATTTTTATAGATGGAACAATGACTTGGTTTTTGAAAACAATTGGCTCTTGAGGCCTCTCAAACTTCTACACCAGAATGAATGTCATTGATTCCTTTGTAATGAATCTTATTCAATAAATACTTTTTCCAATAATTCCCAACATGAATGACATTCATGATTAAAGACGTCAAAACTCCAAAAGATTATGTGATAGATTCAATAGTTGAAACCTACATAGGAGAGAGGAAGTGTGTTATCTTTCGAACATCTCTAGTAAAAATATGTTTATCCTACTACCAAATAGTAGACATGATCTCCTTGAACTATTTTTTTCATTTGTGTAAATGATGACATATCTCACACATGAATCTTCCTAACACATTTCACTTCGCTTACGCTCCATTTCTAAGCATGGAGGCGCCGGTTTGTAAGAATTTAAGAGGAATAGTGCCCTACTCAATACCCTTTGAAGTGGCCCCACTTCACTCTTACATAGGTGATCTCTTAATTCAAGAGCAACTCATATTACTCTTATTTCACTTTCCATTGCATCGAGATCATTAAAAGTATAGCTTAACCTTTTTTTTACTAACATCATTATTTTATGATATGAATGATGCAAAGATCCTACGCTGATATGACCAAGTCTTACAAATTAATTGTCCTTTTTAAACCCCAGATCTTGGGACTTCCAAATAACTAGATTTGTGCCCATTGGATCGACTTATTCCTTTTACTTCAGCTTTAGTCTCATTCCCCTTTCTGATGAATTTTCAACTAACCCTTTATCTAACTCTTTGGTTATAAGCGGATCTACAATGTTATCTTTGGACTTTACATAGTCTAAAGAGATAACCCCAGTCAAGAATAGTTGTCTGATGGCATTGTGTCTACAACGAATATGTCTAGACTTACCATTATACATACTACTTTGTGCTCTACTAATAGCATTTTGACTATCGCAATGTATGCAAATCGAAGGCACATACTTTGATCATCTAGCTCGGAATATCCTTTAAGAAGTAGCATAACCATTCCGCCTCTTCCCCACATTTGTCTAATGTTATAAACTCAGAGTCCATTGTGGATCTAGAAATAACCGTTTGTTTTGAGGATTTCCATGAGACTACTCCTCCCCCTTGTGTAAACACATAATCACTATGGGATTTTGAGTCTTTAACATTTGATATCTAGTTTGCATCACTGTAAACTTCAAGGACAACAGGATATCTTTTATAGTGTAGCTCATAAACACGAGTAAATCTTAAGTACTTAAGTACTCTTATAATTCCTTACCAATTCTTGGCTCTAAGATTGCTCACATAACTACAAAGCTTACTAACCGATTAGGTTATGTCTGGTCTTGTACACCTCATTAGGTACATTGGACCACCTATTACTCTAGAGTATTCTATTTGGGAAACACTCTCTCCTTTATTTTTTGGATAGATATAGAGTTATATCAACTGGTGTTCTATTAATTCCATAATGGTCTTTATCAAACTTTCCAAGAATACTATCAACATAATGGGACTAACTTAGAATGAGTCTATCTGATGTTCTTTTGATTTTTATTCCCAATATAACATTAACAGGTCTCATGTCTTTCATGTAAAATCTTGAATTCAACATATTCTTAGTAGATATGATCATCTTATCATCACTATCGATAATAAACAAGTCATCTACATATAAACATACAATGACATATCAATGTTCTGTATCCTTAATATAGACACACTTGCTACATTTATGATTTTAAATCCATGTGACATCATTACATTGTCAAATTTATCATGTCATTGTTTTGGTGCTTGTTTTAATCTATACAAGGATATCATTAATTTATAGACTTTCTTTTCTTGTCCCGGAACAGAAAAACCCTCAAGTTGCTCAATGTAGATTTCTCCATCTAAATCTCCATTAAGAAAGGTTGTATTCACATCCATTTGATGTACTTTAAGGTTTATCAAGGCAGCAATTGTAAGCATCATTCTTATGGAATTTATTCTTGTCACCGGAGAATATGTATCAAGATTGTATCATATTCTTAGTTTCTATGTGTAGATGTTGATCATGTTTCAGGTCTCGAGTGTTGTTGGCACGATGATAGGTTCGAACATAGTTTCAATTCGCCGAAGTAGTATCAAGGTGTTGTGGTGCTACTTGTATGTCGTTTTATTCTGGAAGACAAACACCGATCTGATAAGTCTCCAAGCACTAGAGGGGACAACAAATCCATTTTAAGATTGTAAATAATCTTGAATAGGAGAGAGCCTCTCATTTTTATAGATGGAACAATGACTCTTGGTTTTTCAAAACGATTGGCTCTTGAGGCCTCACAGATTTGCACCATAATGAATGACATTCATTCCTTTGTAAATATAAGTTGGTCTAATTCAACACTTTTTTCCAAAGAAGAATTATGAGAACTATGATCAAAGTCACATAATAACTATATATATGACACCATCAACTAATAGGATCTAAATTGAACGAGTACAGTTGTTTGAAATAATTATAATAACTAGATATATGATCATATAGAGACATGCTAAATGGATTTAATCAATGTGATCGAGAGGTCGGCATCGAATGGGTTTATTCGATCGTGATCGAAGTCAAATGCTGTAAAATAAGTCTAGTTAACAAGATTAAGAGGTTACCTTAAGAAAAAAAAATGCTAATTATCATAACTAGGCTTATAATGAGGTTAAGAAAAAAACAAGTACAAATGGGCATCTCACATGATCGTATTGTGTTCAAATATGTTAGATATGTAACAAATTTGATTGCATCTAACTTTGAATTGGTCATTTCCTAATTTTTAGAAATTGGGAAGGGAAACCAACTTTATTTTCCACTTCTAAATCAGATTTCAAAAGAATTTCAAATTTTAGAACTTTATCCATTGACTTGACCAGGTCAATTGCAGAAATTTAAATTTTGATACCTTACTGCTCAATCTTGGGAGTAAAATGCAAACTATGTGTCTTGTGACTCACTTTGGCAATGAGCAAAGCATGAATCGATAAACATCCCTCCCGTTCCGGAATAAGCACAGAATTGTTTCAAGGTCAGAACTATATATTTTCCGAAACCCGAAGATCAAGAAATTAAAGTAATAATAAATTTTACATACTGGTTTCTTTCTACTTCATTGAATACAACTATAGATTTTGATTGGGATAGTCATGTTTCCTTAGAAGTAACTTGCATAATATGATTTTTTTTTTTCCTGAAAAAAGCATTAAAATCAAGAGTTCCTAAAGTATGATAAAAACAAAGCATGTCAAAAAAAATTCTTAAAAATTGTGAATGAACATTAAAAGGAAGAGAAGAATAACCTGCAAAAATATTTACTGAATTGGATTGCATGCCATAAGATCTAAATTTTTAAACGCATTCCAACGTCCATGTAAATCGCCAGAAGGCGTGGGACCAATATACGATGAAACTCGTTAACATAAGATACTTTTCATCGTCTAGCAACAAAACTATATGGCAAGCATGCTAAGAGATTCAAAGCAATAAAAACGATAAAATTTACTTGGTATACATCATATGCCGAGTTTAAGATAAAAAGGGTGTCTTAATGAATTCAAAGCATACCGAGTGTAGTTAAGACCGTGCAAAGGTAAAAGAAAATGTTAAAAGAGTGTAAAAAGAATGTAATTAAAAGAATCTAGAGTATTCCAAATAGGTTACAAAATCCTACTAGATGTGGATAATAAAGAGAACTTGTGCAGTTTTCATGTAGATTCTTTTCAACCCCCTGCCATGTAAATACAAAATGAAAAAAAAAAATTCTTAGAATATTGTATATCCATGTCATTATTGTCACTAAGAAGTAAGCAAATCTTGATCAACTTATGTGCAAACAATTAAGCTACTTTTAAGTTTAAGGATCACAAAAGATGTACCTGAAGAGAAATGAGGTCTTCAGAAAGCCCTCATAGAGTGGTTCAAACCTTTATGTATTTTCAGAATGAAAGCCAAAATCCAACCTTAGAACAAATGTGCAAGATTTGGTCCACCATAAATTAAGAGAGATAGAACTTACTCATCAAGAAAAAATTCAGCATCACTCAAGCATTTTACACTGCATTTTGTGGTAGAAAGCCGTAAAATTCGTCACAATGCAAAAGATGCTAGACCTCCACAGAGCAACTCGAAAGTAAAGCCAGAGAAGAGATCCACTAATATTCTAGTAAATAAAGTTAACGCTCTACTTAAGCTAAGAAACCTACCAATGACATTAATATATAGAATTCTTCATAATGAAAAACTATTGCTTCCGTAGCCCAATTTTATGAAAAATTATTTGTTTTAAATAGCAATAACAAGTATCAATCATCAAACTTCTAGCCATTGTTCATGTTCAATTTTCGATTTTTCATACATAAAACTAATATCTTTCTAAACAAGGATAATCATACAGTTGGTACATTTATTTATATCTACTTGAAGTTGATTTTGCCTTAATTTAAACGAATTGATAAAAGTGCAACAAAACAGAATGGAAAAATTACTAGCAGTTGAAATACTCCACCAAAAGAATGATGGAAGTCATAAATATAATAACCTATCAATCTATCAAAACTTAGCCATAGTTTATGTTCAATTTTCAATTTGTCATATATAAAACTCATTATCTTTGTACATACGGATAATCACACAGTTGGTATGTTTATTTATATCTACTTGAAGTTGAGTTTTCCTTAATTTAAAAGAATTGATAAAAGTGCAACAAAACAGAATGGAAAAATTACTAGCATTTGAAATGCTCCACCAAAAGAATGATGGAAGTCATGTGAAAATCATAGACCATCAGTGGCTAAAATTGGGTTAGCAATTAACTACAAAAGGCATAGATATTCATATGTAGGCATACACCTTATTGAAGAGGCGCACCTTATAGACTATAATTTATTTTAAAAACACTTTTATTATTGAAATTTCTAATTATACATTGAAATTTATATAATTTCACTACCTTTTTAATTGAAATTTTAGGAATCTTTAGTTTTTTTTATTAATATAATCATACTTTGAATCATATTTTATAAAATTGTTGTGCATCTAAGATCACATTTCACTACACAAAAGCTCACAACTCAAGTGCGCCTTGCATCTCAAGGCTCCAAGAGGCCTTTGTTCCTTGGAGCGCCTTGCACCTTTTAAAACTATGACACAACACATATATGTTCTAAAAATGTATGTAGTGACATGAATTATTGGTGCAACTATAGATGCCTCTATTCTTATCAAGTATTTATAGGTGACTTATTCATTGAGCTAAATAGCATAGAAAGAAAAGATGCTACACACATCACCATTTCATATTAGCATGTGAAATCATAGGGTATCATAGTAATAACAATAATAAAAGTCCAAAGAGGTTGGTGGAATAAAAAAAAGCAATTTGATTAGTAAATCCATTCTAAAACAATTGTTACCTTCTTTGTTTTCTGTTTAGTCCTTAGTATTAAGTTCGCTAATTATTGCTTGCCAAATCTTCTGCCCTCTGAAGTAGAGTATTGTGGTCTGTTCATTTCCCAAACACAAAAAGACTTAGCTAAAACATTGTTTAGAATAATTTCAGTTATATCAATATATCCACATCCAACCTGCAACCATGATTTTAAAAAAAATTCAATGGAGAAACAATAGTCACTACAACAAATTTGGTTTATAGTCACATTACTAAGACGACATTTTTTGTAAACATCACTTAAACGATATAAACCAACATTTTTTAGCAACGATTCCATAAAATGTTTTAATACAAAACTTTAGTGATAATTTCATGATAATTTAACAAATGGTGCAATAGAGCAAATATTAGCGACATCTTCTACGACATTTTAACAAACATTGTTATGTTTGTGACATATAACCAACAATTAAATAAATTGTAACTACAAATTTATTTGTGCCAACATTTTTAGTAATAGATATTTATATGCCAATAATTTGTTATGACATTTCAATGATGTTTTATAAAGCGTTACTCTAGATTTATATTTTGCGATGTGTATGGTGACTTTTTGTCAAAATGTTGTAATAGAAAAAAATGTTAGTGACATTGCTTGCGAAAATTTAACAAACATTACTATGTTTTGTGACATATAACTCACAATTAAACAAAATGTAACTACAAATATATTTGTTAACGTTTTAGCGACATTTGTATATATGTCGATAATTCATTACGCATATTTAAATGTCATTTTATAAATCGTGAGCTATGTACCTAGACTTTACGACGCATATGGTGACTCTTCGACAAATATTGCGGAATAAAGACAATGTTAGTGACATTACTTTATGGCAATTTAACAAACATTGGTAAAAATATATCGGCAAATGTATTAGTTCAAATGTGAATTATTTATTTTACTAAAACATAATGGTCTTAATGAACAAAAAAGTAATATTAAGTTAACTTTATGTTAATTTTTTTTAAAATATATCCGATTAATTTAATTACCTATTAAATTACTTGTATTATATTGTCAAATAATTTATATGATTAAAGTTGGGCTCCATGGAATGAGAGAGTGAGAGAGATGGGCGTAGTAGAAAGGTAGGGTTCAATTATGTATTGATCTATGAAGACTCTCACACACCAAAACATGCTTAGTGGTCACAAATTAATAATTTTAATTATTTATAGAATTAAAGGAAATATCAAAAAAGTTATCCCATGAGTAAAAATTATTGGAAATGAATTATTAAAAAATAATTAAAATTTTATTTAAAATATAATAAAACACTTTTTATAAAAACACTTTAACAAAAACATTTTTTAAAATTTTAAAATACTCTAATTTTAATTAAGTTTATAAAATATTTTTATATGTATTTTATTATTATTTTTATCAAATTCTTAAGTGTTTAAAATATTTTCATGAATTTTGATTTTTTGAACTATTTTATATTTTATGGATATTTTTAAAAAAGATTCATTAAGATAGAGCTTAGGATTTTTTTATATTTCCTTTTTGATATTGGCAAATCAAAATATATTTTTCTATATTTTGATTATTATTTATAAGTTTAGAACAATATAATTTATTTGGGTTTAAAAAACAAAAAAACTATGTAACTGGTTTGAGTGATGTGAGATATTCAAAGCTTTCAATAAATAAAGCTTTAATTGCTTTAATAAGTTTTTGAAAGCGCAATCACTTTTACAATATAGTAAATTGTCTCTCTATTATGACTGGAACCCTCATCTCTCCTCATGTCTTAGCTTAAAAGGTTTTAACTAACTAAGCTAGACATCTAGACAATTGTTTTTTAATAGTTCAAAAAATTGATTTTAATCTAATTAAAAATAAAATAAAAGTTAACATTAGTTTTACTTTAAAATAAATATAAAAGAAAATAGTTTAATTTGAATAATTTATTAAAAATTCAAAATAAAATTAACATTCAGTTTTAGAAATTTAATTTAAAAATACAAAATTTATTTTTTCTTTAAAAAAAGAATATTTTACTTTTTGTTTTTATTTTTAAACATCAATTTAAAAATTAAAAAATTAAATAAATAAATATCTACTTTAGTTTTAAAATCCAAGTTGATCTTTATTTTTCTATTAAAATTTATTTTTAATTATCCGTTTTATGGTTTGCAGAGATAAAGTGGCACTGTTGTATTTAGGGTAATAGAGAGATGGAAGGAGGAAGTTGGGCTTCGTGAAATGAGAGAGTGAGATAGATAGGAGTTGTAAAACCCCAACCTTATTGAATGTTATAATAGTAGTTTTGAACTGATTTGAGGTCCAATGATAGAAGCGAGGGTAAATTAGAATTGAGAACGCTTTGGACGTCATTTGGGCATAAAGTGGAATTTTTCGAAAATTGGGCCGAAAATATGAAAATGTCCGGAATAAATCATAGAGTCTAACGAAACTGAAACGGAGTGAAACAGAGTCCGTTTGAATGGTATTCTCTCCAGGCGATCCGAATGTAATTCTGATAATAATACGCTAATTGTCCTGGATTTCGATTTTAATGATTTTAAATCCTATTTCGCATTTTTGAGCTCAGAATCCATCGTAAAGATTTAATTAGAATATTTCATGGTTAATGTGAAGTTTAGACGACCATAAAATATTTTTGACGCGACCCAGATAAAGCAAAGATAAGGTGAAACCGAGATAAAGTCGAGTAAGGGAGATATTTTATCATGGAGAGCCAATAAAAACCTTTCTTAATGGTTAAGTTATGATTAAAATATCATGAGCATGGACCAATGAGATTCATGGGCTCAAATGCAATTTTGGCAAAGTGTAGGTTAAAAAGCTAAATGCAAGGGACTCAAGTGTAAATAACTTTGCACCAACCAATGAGCTTCTTCATCTGCGAGACTTGGGA
The DNA here is from genome assembly GCA_016808115.1 of Tetrastigma voinierianum. Taxonomy (NCBI): domain Eukaryota; kingdom Viridiplantae; phylum Streptophyta; class Magnoliopsida; order Vitales; family Vitaceae; genus Tetrastigma; species Tetrastigma voinierianum. The sequence goes on from JAEQBH010000300.1 coordinate 578,637, forward strand.
AGTTTTTAGTCAAAAACTAAATTCAAGACTAAGTGTGCTCAAGAGGAGAGCACGACTATAGTGGAAAGAAAGAAGAAAAGAGAGAAGAAAAGAGAGAAAGAAAGGAGAGAAAAGAGAAAAGATAAGAAACCATGGGAGTGGGTAAGCAAAGTGAGCAAGGTGAGAGGTGAATTTTTTCTTCTCCTTCAAGTTTCCAAGGAACCCATGAATCAAGGAAGAGAAGCCATGAAAATGTGACACCCCAAACCCGGTGTGTCCGCTGACTAATTCACAACCTCGCTGAAAATCTCATACATCTCGTATCACGAGACGCATACCCGAGTAAAATAGCCACACGGGCCTATACATCCATACATCCATACCATAAGACCAAAATAATCAATTATATTCCCATAGCCTATCAGGTTTCACAAAAAGAGTTATACATATTTACAAAATATTTACTCAAAGTCACATTTCTGGGCCTTTCTTCTCCAAAAACTACCTCTTACCGAGCAGTCAGCCTCCTAGATAGTCTCTCAGACTAAAGCCGGGTCCTGACGACTCGCGAAAGAAGCCCAAGAGAAAGTTTTCCTACAAGGGTTACTTCCCCACCTAAAATGCATATGCAATGGCATATATAAAACAAGCAATCACATCCCATACAATTATTCACTATTATATGAAATGTCTATACTTCCATGCATGAGATGCGACCCCTACGCTTCTCACCACCAGTACCTAACCGACTCCCTGTTAATTTGGACCGCCAAGTGTGACTAAACAAGTCATCTCAGGTACTATACCATTTACTAACCATTTGACAACCCTCCAATTTATTTATCAAAGTCTTTTCCTTTATTTTGTGGGCTACTGATTTCTGCTTACTTCCCGAGGACGCCAAGACGCCTTTTCAACATTTTGACGACTTTACATCGTTTTATCTGGCGTCTAATCAGGAATAACATTCGGGGACTTTCACCTGGGGGATCTACTCCCAACTTGTTCTCGCCAAAACACGAATTTATCATTTGATTACTACACAATTCGTGAATTCTACCTGACTTCTCGCCCCATTTTTCCCCGCAGTTCACGACCCTTCACCAATGCCGGACAACCTTACCCCCGCACCCAATAATCCGACCGACGCGATGTGACCGCATATGAAATGCATGATGCCAATGCATTTTCCTCATGTTACGCACGAATGAGCACCGTGGCTAAACATTTACAAACCATAAAATTATCATTTATATATATAATCTACTCCATCCAAATCACGTTAATACATTAATAAAGATGATCAACTTTGTATATTTCCACACACCGCATGTTATTCAAGCAAGCCATAACACACAACCAGTCTCCAAGCCTGACTATCCAACAGGCACTTCACCGTCCCTTCACAAATACGAAACCAATCCTGCTCCAACATTATTTTTCTCACAACCACAAACTACAACATCTAAACCTTCGCTTAATTAAACCCTAACTCCCACAATGCAAGATCGTGGTGAAACCTGGCCATGAAATTCATACCTTAATCCCAAAGCTAACTAATTTACACTCCCATAAGAAGTCTCTTACCATTATAAAGCCTTTAAAGGAAGTAAACCAAAGAGAAATATCTCTACCTCTTTGAGCTTGTCGTAAACTCCAACTTTTGCCGCCCACATCGTAGATTCATCAAGGCAGACTAACTTTAAGACTGAATCATTCGAACGTCGACGTCAAACCCGGAAAATCTTCCTTTTCCTTTCCTCCTTTCTCATTTTCCTCCCTTTTCTAAGGAATCGCTTTCCTTTTCCCTCTTTTTCTCTTTGCCTCTTTTTGCTTTTCATTTCTCATATATCTCACCTCTTTTCTATTTTTCTTCTTTCTCTTCCTTACCATTTTCTCCTCAATCATTACTAAACGTATGAGCCAAAGGAGGCAATTCTCCTCATTTCCTCTACCTATTCAGGTGGCTATCTCTTTTCCATGTTTTTTTCTTATTTTTAATTCCTTATTATGACATCATGCACTCAAGTGGCTCATCATGAGCCACGTGATTTCTTTCCACACATGCATGTTGTGAGCCATGCTTTCAAGTGGACCACATGGCCTTGCCAAGTGTCACTTCTCTCTTAGATGCCATGTGGCATCCCCCCAACCTTGCCATGCGGTCACTCGACACCCCACGCCTCAAAAAACGCGCAAATTCGACCACTGAATCCAACGAAATTCGATGTGGTATTTAAATTTCGCTGAGACGAAGTTCAACTAAAAGTCCGCTTCATCATCCGAGATTCCAGAAAATTCCCGATTTTCAACCGAAATTCACATTTTAATTCTTTTCCAAAATTCGATTTTCCGGGGTTTCACATTCTCCCTTAAAAAGAATTTCAGCCCGAAATTTCCACACAATACATGCAATCACACGTGACATGCTTCCCAACCGTGAGCAGAATCCTTGAGATCTTGACTCACCGTCTCTACATATGCAACTTTCACCTTAATTCCTAGGGAAGACTTCCCAAACTTTTGCTCTCCTAAAGGCCTCAACCTCCAAGCCCAAACCTCTTACACAAGATGCAATAATAATAAAATTACTGACTCCATCAACCCACGTGTGAGTAGAAACATACCGCGCATCCGGGCTGATCCGCACGCCGCCTCCGCACTATGGTAAACGCGCCCGGTCCCCGGGTCCCCGCCCGTGGAACCTCAGACCGACTCCTCTCGACCGGATACCCCGGCCCTCCGGCCCGTCTGCATCGGGCAGGCGCGCCATGAGTACCCTCGCAACGGAAATTGGCCTTCAATCTACACCGAGCGAAGGAACAACCCGAACGGCTACCGTCTCTACTGGAGGATCGGACTCCGTGACCGGGCCGAACCCTAGGATCCCCCGCTCCGTGGCAACCTCTCATATGTCCAAAGGATGGTAATAGAAGCATGTCACCTACTCCGGGCTCGGCCCCTCAGATCCGTGCTCTCGACCGTAGGCTCTCTCGCTCTCTCTTCAGACTCCAAGAAGGTCGATCTCCTTCCTCTTCCTACTAGCATCAGATTCGACGCCTCGTGCATTCTCAATCTCTCTCTCTATGGTCGTGGCCTGCCCCAACCATAGAATCCACATCCCCGTAGGCGAGACTCTACACCCGCCTCGACGGACAACTTCGGGCCCATTCTCGAACTCTCCTAACTTTGGCCATGTTCGTGGCCACGAGCCGCCACGAACTGCCAACTCGTGAATTCCAGCCAATGCATCCATCATCGTTATCGCCCGCTTCTACCAGGAACTCCGAAGCTTGCATATCTCGCAGCCTCTCGAAAATACTTACTCATGAATGTTCTCCCAATTCGGGCCCATGTCATAAATTTCACGCTCTAGAAGCCCTCGCCGCATCTCCACCATACTGGCTCGCTTTCACCGAAGGCGCCTAACTGATCCCCGGCAAGACGGAGGGGACTTCCATAGCCTCCAATATGTTCTCAATCCGCATAAAACCAATGGTCTCGCCAACATCTGCCCCCCCCCTCCCCCCGTGAACGCCGGAGGATGGTGCACTTAAACCCTCCTCGATACCACCGAGACTCCCCGACCACCGCATGCTCGCCCGAGCGCCTAGCAACGCATCGCGATACCTCCACGCCCCGCAGAAAGGCCCGCGAGTAAATACCGTGGATGGTCGATGCCGATGGTGCCTCGATCAAGACTCGTGGATCGACCTCTACGCCCTCGTTTTCCTCGAATTAGCCATCTATATGTCAAATGGCAACAAGATTCATTAAATTTTCACTCAGTCCAACTAGCAATGCACCTGCCAATTATTACCGCACTTCACAAAAAATCCATGAACTCCATTCTGCTTCATTTCATAAGCGGTGCTAATTGCAAACCACTTATAAATAAATTCAAAACTTTCATGTTTGTTTCCTTTTCCATATCCCTAAGGTCATAGTTCCTAACCTTAGCATTTACCCTTTTTTCCTATACGCATTACACCATGCATATAATTTCTTGCGCACTAACTGATTAGTGCCCAAAAAGTGCTATTTTGAGCCCTATTCAAGATAGGTTTTGAGTGCTTTTTGCGCACTAATCATATCAATTAAGCCAATTGATGTGTGCAGGTCCACTTAGTTTCACTAATTCCATTTCGAGTTTGTTTTTGGTAATTTCACAGGTTTTTGCGTGCCTCAGCCATTTAGTTCAAGTTTGATGTCAAGATATTTATCGAATGCTGAGGATTCACAGTGTTTTCAACCATCAAAGATGAAGAAATGTGAAGTGATGAAGAAAGAAGGTTAAGGTGAGGATGCAAGAGCAAACAGTAAAGGTGATTTTCGCTATGCTTGTTGTGGCTGGGATTGTGAAAATTTCGCAATCATAGCAAAATTTCACATCATAGCTTAAATTTTCGCTATGTGAAAATTGCTAGGTTAGCTAATTAGTTATCTAGCTAATTGACTGCTCTGTGCTTAAAATACCCAATTTCGCTTATCTCACAAAAAATTTCGCTAGGCGTGTGAAATTCAGTAGGTAGCGAAATTCATTCACTCAGCTTAACCAGAAATTTCGCTATCTCTGCGGAATTTCACAGCCAAAATGGGGCCTCTCGCTTGGCAAATAAATTCATCGCTCCTAGCGAAATTTCTCAATTCGCTATCTCTTGTGAATTTCGTTAGGCTAGTGAAATTCTCGTTAGCATAATAAAATTTTTGTTATGCTAGCTAAATTTCAGATAGCGAACCAACTCCCGTGATGCCAAACCCACCACGTTTTGATATATTGGCCATTTTGTCCCTTATGTACTCTCTTATATTTTAGGCATTTTGTATTTTCACACTTTGGGTTGACTATATAAGCCCCCACAACTTTGTAACCCAAAGCAACTTTTCATTAATACGCTTCCTGCAGATTTTTCATTTTGTATTTACTGGCTTCTCTTCTCTCCTCTTTCTCTATTTTCGTCAAACACACCCTCGAGGATGACAACTCAAGGGATGGGCTTATTGCCTTATAGCCTTGAAGAAGAGGGTTGCTAGTTTGGTTTAGGGCTGTCGCAGTTGTCTTCATGCTTTGAATGTTATGTGCACGTATTTATGGTTCCCAAATTTTTCCAAACTAGGGTTTAATGCCATTTAATGTCTTTCCTTTCGTCAATACTTGCCATGCTTTAGTGGTTCAAGCATTCTAATGGTGGATGAATCGACATTCTTAGATGTCATTTACAAGCCATGGGAATGAGGTTAAATGCTGTGGTTTCAAATCGAATGGGACTTGAATGCTTAGTACTGGTTGACTCAATAGGAGTGGTTTCTGTGGTTAGGTTTTATAGCTAAACAAAGATCCGGTTTTGCCTGACTGTATGTCATTTGCCCACGCGAGGAAACCCGAGGACACTGTGACACCCCTATGTTGTCGGCTTAGTGATTCAAGCTTCAAGGTTACCATTTCACACTTTCATTTAAGCCATTACGCTAACCAAAATAACAACCAATCTCCCTGCTTAACAATAAAACTGAAAATCCAAACTAAAGCCTCACCAATTTTCAAACACTAATGCAAACCATTCTCGTGGGATGAAACCCATCCTCGTTGTTCGACCTAGACCGCCATAGCATCAGAGTAGCTGACTACTAGCAGAGGAGGAACTTAGGAATATAAATTTTGTTGATTCCGCGATCACCCTACCGCGGGTACCCGAATCAAAATGGCGCCGTTGCCTGGATGGTGCCAAACTACGCATGATCAATTGATGTGTACTTGTAATCCACATTACAAGTGTTGGAGACCTTTAGTCCTTTTTGAGTTTAAGTGTGCAGGAACTGCAAGTTTTCTTCACTTGGTAGTTACTGCACTGTTTTTATTTTTACAGTCAGCTTTTGTTTGGCTAACACTAACCTTTTTGGCAAGCTTTGTTGTGTTCTTTGTTCTGTTTCATTTTGTGTAACAGGTGTTTATGCAACACTGGGACAGAGGGATATCAAGTAGATTGCAAAGAGTGAGTGCACCAATTGAACAAGGCTATGAAATCAGTGTGCACAGTGACCAAATGGATCCTCCTGAGGAACAGCAGAGTCAGCAAGATACTCCTATGAATCCAACAAAGATACAAATGATGAGGGATCACATGCACTCAGGTGAGTGCACCGTTTGCATCATACCACCCAGCCGATGATGTGGTAGTAAGGCCCACTGGTGCCTCTCAAGCCCCTGGTTCCATGGAATAGAGAATGAGAATCCGTGATACTCATATCCGGGAATCTCGAGAAGTATGCAATAACTTTTAAGGAAGGAGGTCCGACATGGATTTGCTTCGTCAAAGCATCTCCGACACTAAAAAGATAAGGCAAATATGGCTCAATTCATCGAGGCCAAGGACAATTAGGAATCATTGAACTCAAGTCGAAGTTTTTAAAGAAATTCTTCAAGACAACAAAGATCAATGGGCCTAAGACAGATCTACACTTACTCACCCTTGACAATGAGAAGTTTTATCGTTGTTGGGAAAGATCTGGCTTTGGAGACCATCAATGCATGCCCACAATTCATGGTTTTGATACATGGATGCTAGTGGATTCATTTTTATGACGGGATGTCTCCAATACAGAAGCAACTATTGGAAACCATGTGTGGAGGGTCTTTGAGCAAAAACCCGGATGAGGCCATGGACTTTTTTGAACTATGTGGCCGAAACCTCAAAGGCAATGATGAACCAGCCGGGCCGAAAGATTCCAGCCTTCAAACCACCGTGAGGGGCATTTATGCACCTTCCGAAGACACAGAGATGAAAGCAACCAACACGCTGACTCAAAGGTCGAGGAGGGAAATTGGCAGAAGCCAAGATCGAAATGCAAGCAAGAACCGAAGCTACCGGTGATCTCATCCATCTTGTTTTGACTATCAAACAGATAGTCATCCTCGGGAACACTGTCAAGAGCATGCCCATGTCCTGAATCAAAATAAGCCACCCACAAACGCTCCCTATATAAATACCTATACCCCCACTGAGAAATCATCCAAACTTGTCATAGCCAAGACTCCCCGCATATATTCCTATAGGAGCACGTTAGTCGCTTAGCTCCACTTCAACACAACAAAGAAACGCTCTACCCTCTTCTCCTCGCTGGAAGCAAGCACACAATTTAAGTAAAGGGTAAAGCACGTTCAGAAGAACGTAAGGTGTTGAATATACGCACTAATCGTAAAATCAAGTAGTTGGAAAGCTCACTCAATAGAAACTCGACAAAGGTGCACTCGAGATTTCAAGGTTGTGCAACCGCCAAAGAAGGTTCCTCAAAGATAAATTTCCTTCCCATCACAAAGAACATCGAACGGAATGCATGAGATAGGCTCAACCAATGATCCAAATGTAATAATTGTTGAAGTCAAGGCAGTGGTGACATTAAGAAGTGGTAAAGAACTGAGACCAGCAGTCCTAGCTCTAGTCAAGTCAACCCCCACAGTAGCTAACCCGCCTGCTGAAGAGCGCCAACAAATAGGGAAGAGGTGAAGACCGCAGCCCCTCCATTCCTACGTGCTCTACGAAAAAGAAAAATCTCGCACCAACAGAATGCTAGAGGTTTTACTAAGTGAAAGCACATTCCACTCCTGACATGATCAAACAAGTTCCCACCTATGCAAAATTTTCAAGGACTTAAGATTGTAAAAAAAGAGGTCTCATTGTAAATAAAAGGCCTTTTTCGATCGAAAGGAAGTGAGTGCTATCATTGAACGCAAGACTCAGCTGAAATATAAAGACCCGTGATGTCCTACAATCTCTGCTAACATTGAGGCATTAGTGTGGGAGAAGGTAATTATTAGACTCGGGAGCTAGTGTGAACTCATTGCATCATGTACAAGCAACTTGCCTAGCGAATCAAACTCCACGCCCATCACAAGTCTTTTTTCTTTCTTCACTTTCTGGGCTCAATGATAGGTCTATTAAAATACCTAAGGACCATTGAGGATGTTTTAATACAAGTGACGATTTACTATCCAAGATTTTGTTTGTGACTTGGACACAAGAGCAATATAAAGAGGAGTCAATCATGTTCCCATCATATTGGGAAGGCCATTCTTGGCCACTTCGAATGCCATAATAAACTGCCGGAATGGGGTTATGTAACTCACATTTGGAAATATGACCTTAGAGCTCAATATCTTTCATTTGAGTAAAAGGCATATGCATTTAGAGGAAGATGACTGTGAAGAAGTCTGTATAATAGATGAAATCCTCGAAGAACAGACTAATGAGCAGCTGGTGCAAGATGTATTAACCCCCGAGTTATCTGAATGCCTTGGAGAGCAAGAAGAACCCCAATGCATGAGCTTAGGGCAGGGGTACTGGAGGAAAAAAAATAGAAGTTCTACCTCTATTGATTGGTGGTGAACTAAAGGAACCTCAATAGTTAGAGCTCAAACCTCTCCCAGTTGAGTTAAAGTATGCATTCCCCGGGAAGAGAACGGGCACGTCCAAAGGGAGATTTCATCACTGTTGACCACTTCACAAGAACATAACCTGCTGCACCTTCTCAAAAGGAACAAGTGAGCAATGGGGTGGAAAATTTCTAATTTAAAAGGCATAAACCCATCAATCTGCACCCATCACATTTACCTAAGAGGAATCTAAGGTCATAGCAGCCACAATGAGGTCAACCCCATCAGAGAAGTAGTTCGGCATTGAAGTCCTAAAATTGTTCAAAGCCAAAGATCATTTACCCCATTTCGATAGCACTTGCAAGCCCAACCTGTGTGGTACCTAAGAAGTTAGGGGAGGACAACTGAAAATGAAAAGGCGAAGAATTGTCTACCGACTTACTATCTGGAAGCGGAGAGTGTGCATAGATTATAGGGGAGGCTCAATGAGGTAACAATAAGATCACCGCCGCCATTCATCGATCACCTCGAGAGAGTTTCGGCACCCATTCTATTACTGGATGGTTATTCAAAGGTACTTTCGACAGAGATCAAGACCGAGGATCAGAAAGACTACCTTTACTTGTCCATTTGGCACGTATGTTTATAAGAGAATGCCTGCCTTGCAACGCCTAGCCCACTTTTCGTAGATGGGCGCTTAGTATGTTTGGGCTGAGCATAGAGCGTATAATGGAAGTATACATGGATGATATCAACAGACATGGAGGTGATTTAAGAATGTCTAATCTCGAGGCCATCTCAGAGGTGCATAGAGAAGAACCTGGTGCTCAACTGGGAGAAGTGCCATTTTATGGTTAACCAAGGAATTGTATTGGGGCACATTATTTCCAGCAGGGGAATAGAAGTTGACAAAGCAAAAGTTGAACTTATCTCCAAACTGCCATCCCCAACAAATGTAAAAACAGTTAGGCACTCGTCATGCAGTTTCTATAGAAGATTCATTAAAGACTTCTCGAAGATTGCTAAACCCCTGTACAAGCTCCTAGAGAAAGATGCCAAATTTTTTTGGGAGAAAGAATGTCAGGAGAGTTTTAAAGAACTGAAGTCCTATTTGACTACTGCCCCAATAGTACGAGCACCTAACTGGCAGTTGCCTTTTGAAGTGATGTGTGATGCAAGTGATCTTGCTATTGGAGCAGTGCTTAGCCAAAGAGAGGATGGGAAACCTCATGTAATCTACTATGCAAGAAAAACCTTGAATGAAGCACAAAGGAATTATACTACACAGAAGGAATTATTGGCAAGAGTCTACGCCTTACAAGTTTCGGTATACTTGGTCGGGTCTCGATATAGTCATTTTTACAGCACCATTCGCTCGAAATATCTCCTCACTGCTAAAATGCCAAAGCAAAGCTTTTATCCTGATGGGTTCTTTTTCTACTAAGAATTTAACCTGCAAATCAAAGACAAAAAGTGGGTAGAGAATGTGGTGGCAGATCATCTTTCTAGGTTAACGATAGCCCATGACACTCATAGTCCACCCATCAATGATGAATTTCCGAAGAGTTCTAATGCAAATTGAAACAGCCCCGTACGCCACATTGCCACTTCAGGTCAGAGAAATCCCATCTGATCGGGAAAGAATGTGATATAAAGTATTTCTTTGTGAAGATCCATTCATATTATTGGGAAGAGTCTCTTCGCTTAACACTGTGCAGATCGATAACGGAAGTGTGTGCCTCGAGGAAGAATACAGGAATTCCCGAAATACCATGAGAGTGCTCGTAGGTTACTACGCTCAAAAGACAAAGAATGAAGGTGCCGCAGCCTGGTTTCTACCTGCCTTCCTCACAAAGAAGACACCAAATGTTCCGTGTATGTGATAGATGCCAAAGACTCGGGAAATTGTCTCGCCGGCATATGATGCCCCTAAACCCAATTTTAGTGGTCGAGCTGTTCGATGTTTGGGGCATCGATTTCATGGGACCTTTCCCCACATCCTATGGTCACACATACATACGCGGGAGTGGACTATGTCCAAATGGTCACAACTCAAAAACTAATGACCACGTGGTGGTGCTTAAATTCCTTGAAAGCAAACATCTTTTCTAGGTTCGGGGTCCCAAAAGCTATTATTAGTGATGGAGGTTCACATTTCTGTAACAAACCTTTTGAAACCCTCATGGCTAAATATGGTGTGAAACATAGAGTGGCCACCCCTTACCATCCTCAAACAAGTGGTCAAGTAGAACTTGCTAATAAAGAGATCAAGACCATTTTAATGAAGGTGGTAAACAGCAACAGGAAAGACTGGTCCCTCAAACTGCTTGATTCGATGTGGGCCTATAGAGCGGCTTTCAAGACAATCCTTGGAATGTCCCCATCTACCGGGTTCATGGTAAGGCATGTCACCTTCTAGTGTAGATCGAATACAAGGTACGCGGGCAATCAAGAAGCCGAACATGGATCTAAGTAGAGTCGAGTCAAGAGATTCTCGATCTCAATGAGTTGGAAGAATACGAAACGATGCCTACTTGAATTCGAAGATTGCAAAGGAAAGATAAAAAATGGCATGATCAAATGATAACTGGGAAGCAATTCAACGAGGGGGACCAAGTCCTCCCGTGTTTACCCAACTCCATCTATCAAGCTCAAGTCATGATCACGTCCATTCATCGTTCAGGCATACCCCAATGGTCTGGACCCACGCATCCAAACGGATACCGTGAGTGATCAAAGTCAATGGACAGAGGGTGAAGCCTTATGTTGTGCGGCAGACCGTCAGGGAGGAGATTCTCCTTCTCTGACCCTCCCAGTCCCACGTACCACACGCTCAAGGGTGTATTCCCGCTGGTCCCAAAAGCCACTGATCTAATTGATTAATTTTGATTAAATTTCTTTTTGTTTAAAATTTGTGCTTAATTTCACTTTATGTTGACACCTGCAGTAACACTAACAAATGGAAATGCCCTTCAACCAATTATGTTCAGGAGGCATAGCCCATCCTTGTCTCTCAGACCCTGCTGCCGTGCCAATTAGAGGTAATTTTCATATTTTTGGAATTTAGTGTTACTGGTAATTCATATCCTACAGCAGCCAAATTCGTTTCTCTTTATTTTTTTTATTATTGCATTTTGTGTTTCTACTCTTGCCGTTAGTTGAAAAATTGAAGCCCTGAATGTTACCTTAATGTTAGAACATTTCCATGCATGATTTAGTTTTTTGGGTCAATCGAGGTTTCAAAGATATTCAACCTTGAACACTCCCTTTTAGCTAATTCACACACGTACACCAAAGTTGTACCAATAGGTTGCGAAGCTATATACCTCTTTCCACTTTGCAAAGCCGACTAGACTTGTTGGATCTACCCATGATAGGTTTTGTTACCCGTGGTATGAAGACCAATGAAGTCTTCCAAAAGGAAAAGAAAAGCAAAAAGAAAAAGAAAAGAAGAAAAGAAAAAATAAAAGCCGTGGACGCTTGTTTGAAACCCAACACCCATCCGAGGGGTATATGACTAAAGCCTTCAAAGCCCGATGTCTTCTAAAACCTTAATTGGTCGGGAGTCATCGACTTTGTGCCCGCTACAGCGGTGGACGGGGTAGTTTAGCGTTGTCAGAGGTGCTATCCTCAAAGTCACTGGAAGTCTAGGTGAAGCCTCGCGTATTTGTGGTCAAGGATCCTTTTGGTCATGCACTAAACCTTAATTGGTCAGAGTCATCGGTGGACCCTCGCTACACCTGACTCGTGAAGTCGAAGTTTTTAGCATTGCACCATAGCAATCAAGGAAGAAATAAGAGCGTAGCTAGCCCTATTTAGGTTAGTCACGCTTTAAGGCCATGGCAAGAGCTAGGTTGGGGAGGAATAGCTTTGCATTTTATTGGCTCCAAGCCGAAGGTTACATTAGGAACAATTAGATTTTAGTCGAAATTGTGCTGACTTTGGAACCGATAAGCTGCCCTAAAACTCGTTTTATAAGGTTTTGTTCTTTCTGGTCGGTTTTCATATTGTGGTGTAAATTATTCATAAAGGCAAAGCTTACTCCAGATACGCTTGAACCACATACACTTTTTGTGTGCCACAAAGATGCATCATGAAGATATATTTTTAGCATCGCTAAGGACCAGCAACGTGTCGGTCGTGGTGATTAATGCCCAAAAAGTGCTATTTTGAGCCCTATTCAAGATAGGTTTTGAGTGCTTTTTGCGCACTAATCATATCAATTAAGCCAATTGATGTGTGCAGGTCCACTTAGTTTCACTAATTCCATTTCGAGTTTGTTTTTTGGTAATTTCACAAGTTTTTGCGTGCCTCATCCATTTACCAAGTTTGATGTCAAGATATTTTGTTTAACGCCGGTGGATTCATAGTGTTTTCAACCATCAAAGACGAAGAAATGTGAAGTGAGAAGAAAGAAGGTTGCGGAGGATGCAAGAGCAAACAAGCAAAGGTGATTTACTTATGCTTATGGTAGCTACTGATTGCTAAAATTTAATCATAAAATTTTCAGAATTCCTAGAAAATTTTCGCTATAGTGGAAAATCGCAGGTTAGCCACCCCTCGCTATCTAGCGAAATTCCCATCGTTCCTACGGAAATACCCAATTTCCTCGCTTATCTTCACAAAATTTCCTCGCTTAGGCTAGTGAAATTTCGCTAGGTAGCAAAATTCACTGTTTCTAGCGAAATTTCTCAATTTCGCTATCTCTTGTGAATTTCGCTAGGTTAGCACTGCTAGCATAGCTAAATGCTACATGCTAAATAAATTTCCCGCATAAATAAAATCTCAAATTTTTGTTTTTGGAATTCTTGATGCCAAATTCACCACGCTTTTGATATATTACCATTTTGTCCCTTATGTAATTTCATATTTTAGGCATTTTTGTATTTTCACACTTTGGGTTGACTATATAAGCCCTCACAACTTTGTAACCCAAAGCAACTTTTCATTAATATAGTTTCCCATAGCTTTTCATTTTAGTTTACTTCTGCTTCCTTTCTCTCTCTCCTCTTTCTTCCTCATTTTTCTCTGTCACAACACACCCCTTTTGAGGATGACAACTCTGGATGCTTGGCTGCTTCCTTATAGCCTTGAAGAGGAGGGTTGCTAGCTTGGTTTTGGGGTCATGGTGTTGTCCTCATGCTTCAATGTTACAATGTGATTTATGGTTCCCAGCCTTTCCAAACTAGGGTTTAATGCCATTTAATGTCTTTCCTTAATACTCATGCTTTAGGTTCAAGCATTCTACTTGTAGATGCACCGACATCTCTTAGATGTCATTTACTGAGCCATGGGAATGAGTTTAAATGCTAGGTTTCAAACCGAACAGACTTTGAATGCTTAGTACTGGGTTCACTAAATGGTGAAAGGGGTTTCAGTGGTTGCCTATAGCCAAACAAAGATCCGGGTTTTGGCTTTGATCGATGTCATTTGCTCCTACTTTTAGGAAATAACCCGAGGACACCGTAATACCCCCATGTTGTCAAGCCTTCAAGGTTACCATTTCACACTTTCATTTAAGCCATTACGCTAATCCAAAGGAACCAATCTCCCATGTTTTTAACAAAAATCCGAAAATCCAAAATAAAGCCTCACCAATTTCAAACACTAATAAATCATCCGTGGGATGAAAACCATCCGTGTTCACCCAGATCGCTATATCAGCAAGAAATTTTCGACTACCAGAGGTGAGGAAGTTAGAATATAAATTAAGGATCTGCATTTGCCCTACCATGGTACAATCACTAACTTAATCACAATCATAATTCCCATATACATCAGTCCGTGTATATGTCCTTCCACGCAATTTGAAACACAAATCACGTAATCAAAAACATACAAATATTAATGACGATTCAAAGGGTGTAACATACCAGACACTATTCACATATCGAATTTTTTTTTTTTCACACACCACGTAATTGCATTTATAATAATTGCAACATAAATATTCCATATATTAAATCATGCACAAGCAGTACCCTTTAAAAATTTTGTAATCTTTTTTTTTTTTTTTTTTTTCAGTGGAACAAGAGTTCCAGGAACAAGTGTCCATGAACAAAGGTCCGGCGAACAAAGGTCCAAACAAAGGATCGTAAACAAGGCACTATCACAAACCGGGTTGTGTGCACACGCACACCCAAACTATGTCGCTGCATCGCGCGCGCCTAGGTCGGGTGCCAGCCGCACGCATAACGCCTGTGTCGCTACGCATGTCGCGCGCATACCAATGGCAGGTCACAACAGGCGCAGTCGCGCCATAGCTCCTGCGTCATGGGCGCATGTCACACCCGCTTTGCCTGGCCGCAACCGCTCAGGTCGCGACATCGTTTGGGGCCGCGACTTCTCTGAGCCATCCCATGTCATGGCTGATCGACCAGTGTCGCGACACACCGCCAGCCCACCTGGTGTCCTCGGCTTCACTTCATGTCGCGACACCGCCTCTCCCCGCCACTCTTCGCCGTCACGACACGAAACCAGGTCGCGAATTTCGATCGACCAACCCATGTCGCGACATCGTTCGCGTCGCGACCTCCTTTCTCGCCCACGCTGGGATTTCCAGTCGCGACGCCAGTTTCAGTCGCGCGACCTCCCACATCAAGCAACATGTCGCGACCTCAAAATGATGTCGCGACATCCAATCAACTCAGCCCCATTTCTGCTATGTCACGACGCCATTCTTCCATGTCGCGACGCCTCATGTACCACCTGTCAAGGATTTCAAAATGATGTCGCGACATCACCTCTGGCTAAACCCGAGACCGCCTTCCAACCCGCCAGGTCGCTGACGCCACTTCCTAGTCACGACCTCACGTCCAACCAAACTAGGTCGCGACCTCATAACGATGTCGCGACCTCATAACGATGTCGCCGATCTCGTGCCGTCCTAAATCATTGGAAATTTTTTTTTCATCCAAGAAATTTTTTTTTTTTTTTTTTTTCACATTTTTGTATGTAGTAGCCTAAATCCCACGCTTATACCGGAAAGTTTACAATTTTAAGAGTTGAATTACAACTCTTTTTTCCATGTGTGAAAACTGGAACAACCTCCCAGAATCTCACAACACACACCCATCGGGTTCAAAACCGGAACAATTGTCTTAAAATAAAAAAATTTTCAAGATCCAAGAATTTCTTCCTCGCTTACCTCAAAGATGCAAAGAGCTTGTACCCCGCTTCTTACCCACTTCACCAGAATTTAATTACTACCTCTTTTCTTTGTGCTAAAATCGAATAATTTTCCGCACTCCACAAAACCTTATTCTCGCTCATGTTAAAAATCTTGTTAATCGCCCGCACTTTTTTTTTTCGACCTGTCGCCTAAAATTTTCTCAACGCCTAAGGTTAGATTTTTTCGACCCTAGTGTTCAACACTTTTTCCTATGCTACTCACCAAGCATACAATTTCACACAATTCACATACAGTGAACTCATCAAAATTCACAATTCAATTACACGTCACCATTCATTTCTCAAAATGCACAAAGGATGCATGATCTAACCCGTGCCCAATCAAGTCCTAGGTATATCGTATACCTAACTCTACACCCAATCGAAGCCCCAAGGTAATCTGCCATCTTAGCTCGATACTAAGTTGTGACACCCCAAAACCTCGGGTCCGCGTGACTACCTCGTCAACCTCGCTGAAAACGGATACATCTCGTGATCACGAGATTTTACACCCGAGTAAAATAGTCACACGTAAACATACATCCATACTCATAAGACCAAAATAATCAACTATATTCTCATAGTTTCCATTGTCTACAAAAAGAGTTATACATATTTACAAAATATTTACTCAAAGCAACATTTCGGCTTTCTTCTCCAAAAACTACCTCTACTGAGTGCCGCCTCCTCGATAGCTCCCGCACCCGAAAGTGGTCCCCACGACGGGGTGAGCAAAGCTCAAGAGAAAGTTTTCCTACAAGGGTTACTTCCCACCTAAATGCATATATACAATGGCATATATAAACAAGCAATCACATCCCATACAATTATTCACTATTACATGAAATGTCTATATCATGCATGAGATGCGACCCCTCATGCTCACCACCTGAGTCCCAACCGACTCCCTCACACTTGGATTGCCAAGTGTGACTAAAACAAGTCATCTGTGTACTATACCATGACTAACCATTTGACAACCCTCCAATTTATTTATCAAAGTCTTTTCCTTTATCTCCAGGTCACTTGATTCTGGCTATCTCTCAGAGGATCGCCACGCCTTTTCAACATTTTCACGAACTTACATTGCCCGATTCATGTCTAACCGTGAATAACATCTCGGGACTTTCACCTCGGGGGATCTACTCCCATCCTGTTCCGCCCAAAACATGTAATTTATCATTTTGATCATTTACACACTCGTGAATTCTACTGACTTCGTCCCATTTTTCCCGAAGTTCACGGCACTTCTTCACCAATGCCGTGAATAACCCATCTCTCGCACTCCACACCGACCTAACGCTGATGTGACTGCATATGAAATGCATGATGCCAATGCATTTTCCCCATGTTACATGCATGAATGAGCACTACATGAAACATTTAAGCAACCATGGAAAATTATCATTTATATATATAATCTAATTCTCCATGCAAATCATGTTAATACATTAAATAGCATGCATCAATCCTACATTTCCACACACCGCATGTTATCTTCAAGCAAGCCATAACACAACTAGGTCTCCCCAAGCCTGGGACCATTCAACAGGCACTCCCACCGCCTTCACAAACATGAACTAATCCCGGCTTCCAACATTATTTTTCACAACCACAAACCACAACATCTAGAAACCTTCGCTTAATTAAAACTCCTAACTCCTCACAAGCAGATCAGAACCGGGTCATGAAATTCATACCCTTTAATCCCAAAGCTTAACTAATTCTATACGGCTCCCATAGGCAACCCCTACTCATTATAAAGCCTTGAAGTTAAAAGAAACTAAGTAGAAATATTTTACCTCTTGAGTTTGTCTGAACTCAACTTTTTAAGGCCCACATTTAGATCCTCTTGCATCAAGGCACTAACCTTTAAGACTCGAACTGCCGAACGCCGACCACCCGAAACCCGGGAAATTTCTTCCCTTTCCTCCTTTCCCCTTTTCCTCCTCTTTTTCTCTAAGAACCATTTCCTCTTTTCCTTTTTCTCTCTTTGCCTTCCTTTTTGCTCTTCTATTCCTTTTTCATTTCTTCATCTCACCTCTTTTCATTTTCTCTCTCTTTCTTCTCCTCCTTGCCATTTTCTCTCCTTTTTGAATCATTACTAAACGTATGAGTCGAGGAGGCACTTCTCCCTATTTCCTCTACCCATTTGGGGCGCATTCTTTCCATATGTTTTTTTTTCTTGTTTCACCCTTATGACATCACACCAAGTGGCTCATTGTGAGCCATGGATTCCTTCCACACATGGCTAATTGTGAGCCATGCTTTCAAGTGGGACCACATGGTTCTGCTGGGCGTCACTCTCTCTTAGATGCCAGGCATCCCCCCAACCTTGCATGTCATTTGACACCCCACGCCGAAACATGAACCGACCACTGGAATCCAAACGAAATTCGACGTGGTAGCTAAATTTCGCGAGACAAGTTTAACGGAAAAGTCCGTTTCGTCATCCAAGATCTAGAAAAATTCCGGATTTTCAACCGAAATTACTATTTTACCATTTTTCCAAAATCTTGGATTTTATGGGGTTTCACAGAAAACCTAAGAAACAAGTAAGTTTCTAATGGTGGGAAAGTTGGATTTTTATGTTTTTCATGCCTAATGCCTTGATTTTCTTGTATGGATGTTAAAATTAGTATGTAAGGTTTAATGATGATGATTTTGAGATAAATTGAGAAAGAGATAGATTAGGTTAGGGCATGACAAATCAAGTGGGTGTGATGTGTTAGGGTTTGATAGTGCATTTGTAAGGATAGTGTTGAAATTGGTTAGGGATTAGTGAAATTGAGGTATTATGGAATAGCCGGTAAATGGAGAATGTTGTCGTACTTTTGTAAAACCCCTGTTTCGTTTTGACTATAGATTAAGTTATAATTAGCCAAATGAATTGATTCCACTGCTAAAGAACCATAAGAGATAGGGATACAAATGTATAGAATGGAATTCAAGAGCAAATTGTAGCTCTTAAGGTTCCCAACACGGATCGAAGGTGAGCTCGCGTAGCTCATCGATTATGCTCTGTTTTGCATGGTTGTAGTGTTTGGCTATAAGTGAGTTTCACCATCCAAATTGAGTGATTCAAAATTCTGGGTAAAATAGACTTCTAGGGCAAGGTTATCTGAAGGAAGTGCACAAATTGTAACCCTAAAGTCCAGAAAATTTGTCAGTGGAGCTATGTGCAGATTCTGTTCTGCCAAATTGAGTCATCTAGATGTAAAATACAATAACTTGAGTTTTGGTGATCCAAATTTGGTGATTCCAATTGAAGAAGAAACATTATAACCATAACTTCAAATGAGTGAAGAAACAATTTCCAATTTATGGAGTTAAGACCCCAGAAATCAAGGATAACAAGAGGATCTGAGTTAACCAAATTGGCATAAAAACATGTCAGAATTTGTGTTATGTGCTGAGGTCTAGAGAAGGAATTTTAAATTGAAAATTTAAAGAGATGTCATTGGATATATAAAGGACTGATCTGGAGAGTTTAATACTTGAAGACTGTTTGAATAATTCTTAGTCATAAAGTCTATAGAGTATTGTTGGAAAGGTTGCCAAAATGAGTGGTTTTTTTTTTTTTGCAGGCCAAGGTAAATTGTAAAATTTGCCTTTATATGAATGTTGTGTGACCCTAAAGTGACTTGCGCAGAAGCACGTTGAGTTTACGCTATACGCAAAGGACACTACGCTACGTATTTTGTTGAGTGTGTAGACTAAAAGCAAAGGCGGGGAAGTAGTGGAGTTGTGCTCAAGTTTCGGGAAACAAAGAGGTGAGTGTAAAACTGATTTTTAAAAATTGAGTTTTAAAAGTGAAATATTTTTAAATGATAAAATGAAAAGTTTAATGTAAATGTATGTAATCTCATGGGAGAGTGACAAAGATATGATAATTGAGAGGGGTGTATAAGGTCAAGTGTTACATTGTAATATTTTGGAGATGAAATTAGGAAATGAAAAATTATGGAACCCGGGTTTGTGTATGAGAATAAGGGTACAATTTTCATTTAGCAAAAAGGATATGTAAGGCATAATTAAGTTAGAGATGGGCCATAATAGAAATTTCAAAAGTTGATGTGCAAATCTTGGGAGATGGAGGACTTAATTGTAATTAGAAGAGACTTGAGAATATAATAATGGGAAAAACAAAAGGCAAAAATTCATTTGGTCTCCAAAGGCTAGGGTTCACGTTGGTGAGGTGAGGAGAAGAGAAAAGAAGAGGAAGAAGAGGAAGAAGAAGGAGAAGGAGAAGAAGTCCAAAAATTAGGTATGTTTTTGCCTTGTAACCATGGGTATTTGGATTCTTAAGGTTTAGTATGGAGATTAGTTGCTCCTTTGGTCTAGGTTTTGTGCAAAGATCACATAAACCTTTGAAATTGTTGGGGTTATGAGAGTAAAACCCCAATTGGTGGAAAATAAACATGGAATCATCAAATTATACGATGTTTAAAAAGAATTGGTGGACCTAGGTTGAGTTCTTGGATTTTCACCTAGGGTTTTGTGGTGTGAGGTTCCAAAGCACCAATTCAAGTGTTGTGGAGTTGTTTTTGGATGAGTTCCATGATGATTCTTGAGGTGTTATGAATTATAGAAGTTGTATGAAGTGAAATGGTGTCAAAAGTGGCAAAAGAAGCAAATCTGGGAAAAATTTCGGAGGGTGTACCTAAGACATGTTAGGGTGTACTCACACCCCACCACAGCCAAGGTATATGTCCAACATGTACGGTACATACTCTTATAATACAACATGTACGGTACATGTTTAGGGTGTATCTTGGGTACATGTTTAGGTGTCTGGGTACATGTGAAACTTAAAAAATGCCCGAGAATGCTATGTTTTTGTGTAATTAAGCGGATTCGTACGGAGTAGTTTAGGAACCTTAGTAAATAATTAAAGAGGTTAAAATAAGATTAGAACTTCGACAGCGTGGCGTACCTCGCCGCCTGGCCAGGGTGAGTGTGACTGGAGATAAGAATGCGTTAAGTTTATACGTCATACATAGGCGATTAATTTGTTGTCATATTCGGTTGAGTGAGTAGGTTAAAAAGCAAAGGCGGGGAAAAGTGTGGAATTGTGCTCTCAAGTTTAGCAAGCAAAGTTGTGAGTGTTCTAAAACTGTTTCAAAGCCACTGAGTATATTATTATTATAAAGCTGTTTTATCTTTGGTATTTCATGGTTTTGATTCAAACCATTTTCCAAGCAAGCAATGAATTAGAAATCAAGCAAATGGTTTGAGATTAAACCATAATTGAAAGCAAGCATTGGTTTTAAATTGTAAAACCACTTTTCAAGCAAGCAAGCAAGTAAGCAAATGGTTTTGAATAATTAAACCATTTTTCAAGCAAGCAAGCAAGCAAGAAAATGGTTTTAAATTGTAAAACCATTTTTCAAAAAGCAAGCAAGCAAGCAAGCAAGCAAAAAGAATATTTGCGAAAAACAAGCCTTCCCTAGTTCTAAGCAAGCAAACCAGTTAGAGGTATTCCGTACATGCACGGTGGAGTTAGGATCTCATACATGCATTGTAGTTTTGCCTGGTCGGCAAACTTAAGTCATACATCATGCATTTAAAGGAGATCGTGGCACGTACAGGAGTATATAAGGTTATGAGCTCTAACTAAATTATGGTGATGGTGACCGGTCGGTCCACCATATTTGCCAGGAAAAAATATTGGCAGCGGGACGAGGTCCTTCCAGCATGGTTTGATGCCCGAACTCCCTTGTTCACTAGTGTACAATAAGCAAAAATAAGCCTCCAGTGGTTGATGTTTTATAAACATGATATACCGTTTTGAAAAATCAACCATTGGTTCACGGTCACCCAGGTTTCCATAGAGTTTTAAAG